>CM053769.1:523531451-523559747 GCA_028658325.1 Potorous gilbertii | reverse complement strand
AGGGAAATATAGTTAATCTTATACAACATGACTATTATGGAAGTCATTTGCAAAACTACAGAGATATGGCCTACATTGAATTGCCTGCCTTCCCAAAGGAAATGGGTGGGAAGGGAGGGATGGGGAGAAGTTGGAACTCAAAAGTTTTAGGAACAACTGTCGAGCATAGTTCTTGCTACTAGGAAATAAGAAATACAAGTAATGGGGAATAGAAAGTTATCTGGCCCTACAGGACAAAAGAGAAGATGGGGACAAGGGAAGGGAGGGATGATAGAAGAGAGGGCAGATTGGTGATAGAGGAAATGAGAATCCTCAGTGTACTTGGTGTATTGGGGTGGGGAGAGGAGACCAATGGGGAGAAAATTTGGAACTCAAAATTTTGTGAAAATGAATGTAAAAAGTTAAATAAATAAAAATAAAAGAAAAAAATAATAGTTCAGTTGTAATCCATCACTCCTATTAGAAGGGAAGAGAATCCGTCAAATTGGATACAAATTTTTGCTATCCAGTCCTATGATTTCATCAGTGTGAGGAATTCACAATTATGGAATTTCTCTCTACCAATGCACAACAGTCAATGAACACTGTTGAATGAGTTAGTTCAGTTAAAAATTCTATAAAGCCCATTTCATATGCAGTAAGTGGAAGTAAGACACATCCCTGTCCTCCAGGAACTTAAACTCTAGTAAGGAGGATACAGTAAGGAGGATTACAGTAAGTTAATGTGTTCTGAGTATAATGAGAAATTTGAGGTTGGAGAGACTTTTTATATCAGTTGCCTTTAAGAAACTGAAGTATTGGCTGAGGTGTTGGAAGAAATGTGATTGTTTTCACTTCTTATATTAACTTCCTAGTGGTGTTTTTCATCTGTTTTCACTTCTTATATTAACTTCCTAGTGGTGTTTTTCATCATGTTGTCCTTTGTATTTACTTGTGTGTCCAGTAGAAACAGAATGGTGGTGGAGAATTCAGAAAATTTGAATTTTTCTTCCAAGCTATCAAATGGCTTTATTATTTAAAAATCACTTTCTCAGTGTCTTCCATTTCTTGTCAAAAAGTATGGCAATGACTCTTCTACACCACAGGATTGTTAGGTAATTTAAGATGACATAATAGATATGAAAATATTTTTAAAAGTAAAGATCGAAACAACTACGAGTTGGTAGAGAGGGTAGGCCTTGTAAACAGGAAAGATTGGGGTTTAAGTCCTACCTCTGAATTAACCTTGTCAAGGGATTATAACATCTCTCAAGGAGACAAAAGAGGAATTCTGGAGGTCCTAATCACATTTTCTTCCCCAGTTAAAAAATGCATAGTCCCTGCAAAATACACCAGAAGTATATGTCCCAGACCAAATGGCCTTTGTGAGGGTCCAGACCTCCTGAAAGGGGATGGCTCCAATGCTTATACTCACAACTCAACACAACTGTATAATATTGCTCATCTAGGCTGATATTTCCTTGTGACTGCAAGGGTTTATCCAAATTCAGCTTTTCTCCTTTCCAACTACAAATTCTTCCCATCCTGCAAACCCTTGTCCTTCTTCAGAACTCCTAGAGAACTTGGTACCACAATATATAGCATTTATTTGGTCTCTAATTTGTACAATCTCACACTCTCTTGCAATGGAGGTCATTCTTCACCACTTTAATGGTCTATAACAACTAATCTTTGATGCTGAAATAATAGCAAACAAGTTAAGGCCCATTTCAAATACCAACTGATTTTATAAAGACTTCCTGGAGTCTAGCTGAAGCCCAATCAGAACTGATGGGGCCTTAAACAATAACAACAACTCCTATTTATTATATAGCGTCTTAAGTTCTTCCAGGTGCATCCCTACGAAAGAAGCAGTACAATTATTATCTGTTTTATAAAGAAACTGAGGATCGTAAAAGTTAAGCGAGTCTGTCCAACAGCAACAGTCATGATAGCTAAAAGTTATGTAGCACTTTATATATATTGTCTCAGCTGATTCTCCCAACATAACCTAAGACAGATGTTATTATTCCCATTTTACAATTAAGGAAACTGAGGCAGAGGTTAAGTGACTTGCCTAGGGTCACACAGCTCCTAAATGTTTAAGGCCAGATTCAAACTAAGGACTTCAAGGGCTTCCTGCCCCAAATCCAGGGCTTTATCTACTGCATTACCTAGCTGCCTAAGTTCACACAGTAACTGGCAGTATGATATGAAGAAATAAATTGGAAAGACTACTCACTGCATTAATAATAATAAAAAATAACAAAATAGTAACAGCTGATATTTATGGTGATCATGCTAGAAATTATTACATCATTTGACCCTAACCACAACCCTACAAAGCAGATGCTGTTATTATCCAGGTGTCAGGTTCCTCGGACTCCGGACCTAATCCTGTCTAGTTACGCACCATTAAAGCCTCCGAGGCTCGAAGAGATTAAGTGACTTGGCCATGATCACAGCCTGAAAGTTCAGAAACCTATGTCTCTCCTGATGTGAGATCTAACGCCGCACTACGGTGCACAGGCTCTTTCCACAAAAACCTTGTAGGGATGATAGTTTATTATCATTCCCATTTTACAGATAAGGAAAAGAGATTTAGGAAAGTTCTTATCACCATTGTCCCAGCAATCCGGGCTATTCAAAAACGTGGGATCATCTTTGATCCTTTTACCTGCCAATATCCACTCAATCTAAATTTCACTGATTTTTCTTCACAGTGTAGGTCATAAGAAAGTCATGTTTTTCACATCCATTTTTCTCCTTTTTACACTCACTGCCACTACCAGAGTATAGGTCCTTAACATCCCTGCTCTGACTATTGCAATATTCTCCTATAAAATCTCCCTACGTGAAGTTGTACACATTCTCTAATCCAGCCTGGACATCTATACCACAGTGATGTCAGTAAGACACTACTTTGATCACATGACTCTGTGAGGCTGTGCTGGGCCCTCTTCTAATCTTCCTCTCCACTTTCTAATTTGATGACCAACTTCATCAGCGCCAATGTGTTTAATTGTCATCTCTATAAAGATAACTTTATATATATACATATATATATGTATATATGTATATATATATGTATATAAAGATAACTTTATATATATACATATATATAAATATATGTACATATAAAGATAACTTTATATATACATATATATGTATATATATATACAAATATTTATACTTACATGTGTTTTTATGTAAGTATATATTATATATTTATTCATACATATATTTATGTATAATTTTATGTCTGTGTGTGTATATACACTCTTCCTTTTTTTTAACTATAGTACCTCTCTTAAGCATCCAGTCAAACTGGATGTCTTTGGAGGCATATCCAACTCAACAAGCCCAAAACTAAACTCACCATCATTTTATTTTTCCCAAAATCCTTTCTAAATATCCCCATTTCTCTCCAGAGTACTATCATCTTTCTAGTCACTCAGTACCACAATGCTGGTATTACCCATGATTCCTCACACTCCCTCATCCCACATATCTAATAGTCAGAATTTACCAGTCCTACCTCCACAATATCTCCAGTAAACATCTTCTTCACTTCTTACTTGGACTAATGGAACATCTTCCTAACTGATCTTGCATACTTCAAACCATTCTCCTCTCCAATCTATCCTCTACACAACTGTATAAGAGATTTTCCTAAAATGTATGAGTCTAACAGTGCCCTCCTCAAGAAATTCCAATCACTCCCCAGTGCTTTAAGGATCAATATAAGCTCCTTTATTTAGTTTTTAAAACTTATCTGGTTCCAAACTGTCTTTCCAACTTGTCATACATGACTCCACTCTTGGCACTCTTAGAGTCCTGCTATTCCTCAAACATGGCACTCTATCACCTACCTTGCTACTTTTGCACTGGTGACACTGCATGTCTGGAATTATTCCCACTTCAACTCTACTTCTAGCAACACCTTCTAAATGAAGCCTATTGCCTTCCCTGTCAAACTCCCAGAATATGGCTTCCAGCTGCCTACAAAACAAAGGCAAACACCTCAGCTTTACACCCACGGCTGGAAGTTAGATCTGGAACAGATTGTAAACACATGGAAAATTCATCTCCTAATATTATTCCCTTGAATAAGACCCCCTTCTCTCCAACCAAATGGCCTACATCAATGCCCCCCAAAAAGGCCTTTGCTTTTCCTTCCCCATCTCAGTTCATAATATTTCAACTATCTGATACACCTTCCTCACACATCCAAATTGTGTCCATCCTTAAAAGGCCCAGTCTAAATTCTACCTTCTCCAAAAAACTTACCTTGACTATTCCAGGTAGACTTCCTGCTCTGAATTCCAATAGCATTAACTATCTGGTAATACCTATCATTTATTGTCTAGTATTGTTGTTACATATCACTTAACATATATGTAAACACCAACTAGACACTAAGTTTTGTGTCTTATCTGTATCTATACCAGGCTCAGAGTCTAGCACAATGCTGAACAGAGTACAAGTCCAAAAAACATTTGCTAGTTTTCTGATTAATCCTTGGTTTTCAACTCACAAAGAATTAAGAAATTCAGATAATTTCTTAGGCCATGTCATTATTTTGTAGAGATTTGCTTCCAAGGCATACTTCTAGAGAAGTTCTCTGCCATTAACAGATTTTAAAAGAAAACTGGTTTGGCATATCATTCTGACACTTACTTATTCCTCTCAATAACCAACTGCCTCATAAATCGGGAGGTCACCATTCTGTGAGAATTTAAATTACATCTTACAACTTCAGGTTCTGGGTTTGGGGTCCCTTTTGAGCTTCAAGTAACAATGCTCTCAACCCATTAAGTCCAAAAATTTTGCTTAGTACCTAACGTAGTTCCCACTAAAGTACCAGAGGGCCCAGAAAAGGACTGTGTAAAGTCCCTCCAAGCACTGCTATTTGTTACACACAGATAGACCTCAGCCTATCCCTGCTAAGGTAACAGTGGAGTCAGCACTGCAACTGACCTATCCTCCCTTTCTTAGCCATTCCAAATAAGAAAAAACAACAGAAAACACAGGCACGCATGAGTGAAATGAATCTTCACTGGTCTTCGGAAAAAAAAAGCAAGGGACAGTACAGGCTCTGGTCAAACTTTGAAAATAGGTATCTTACCACAACCTATAAGTTTCAACTTCCCTTGACTGGATTATGCCCCCAATTACTGAGACTTGAGACAGAATTAAACTGGAGTCCCGGGAAAGCTTAAGACTTGGATGGAAGCAGAGCAGCATCCCTCACTCTGCCATGGAAGATGGTTAGTAATGACTATCTGGGCCCGAGGCTCCTCCATCTATCAGACTCTTCTTTATATGCCTTCCTCCCACAGCTATTCACTCTATTTCTATCCTCTACCAGAGAAGGGGAGAGGCCTAACTCATTCCTAGGACATCAGAACCTACAAGGACCTACAAGCATCTTTCTACTTGACATAATTTTCCCATTCCTCACACCTGACAGACCCCATAAATAATCACAGGATTTGGAGCCAGAAGGAACTTTAAAGATTAGAGATTAGGATGTTTAGGCTCCAAGAGGTTAAGAACTTTGATCAACATAAATACACAAAAATAGTTATAGCAGTGCTTGTTGTGGTGGCAAAGAGTTGGAGATTGAAGGGATGCACATCAACTGGGGAATGGCTGAACAAGTTGTGGAACAGAATTGTGATGGAGTACTATTGTGCTATGACAAACGACAAGCAGGATGCCTTCAGAAAAACCTGGAAAGACTAATATGAACTACTGCAAAGTGAGGTCAGCAGATCTAGAAGAACAGTGTACACAGTAACTGCAATATTGTACGATGATCACATGTGCATGAATGACTTACCTGTTCTCAGCAATATAATCATCTACAACAATTCCAAAGGACTTATGATCAAAATGCTAGCCACCTCCAGAGAAAGAACTGATGGGAGTCTGAAGAAAGATGGAAGCATTTTTTACTTTATTTTACGGGCTTGGGTTTGTTTGGGGTTTTTTTGGTCTGTTTTCTCTCAAAACATGGCTAATATGGAAATATATTTTGCAAGACTCCACATGTAAATCTACGTCAAACTGCTTACCTTCTCAAGGAGAGGGGAGAGGAGGGAGGGAGAGAATTTATAACTCAAAATTAAAAAAAAATGTTAAAAATTGTTTTTACATGTAACTGGAGAAAAATATCATACACACATACACACGAAAAAGAACCTTGTTTGAGAAGAACAGACTATTAGGATCTGGAAGGGACATCTGAGATCATTTAGTTCAACAATCCCATTTCACAGATACAGAAACTGAGGTCCAGTCCAGAAAGATAACTTTATTGCCCAAGGTCACACACTAAACCACATAGCTGGAAATTGAACCCAGTTGTTTTGATTCTAAATCCAAGGCTTATTCAACTATATCTTGCTGCCCCCATAATACTATGTATGGCCATTGATTTATGGGAACTGTTTACCATTCATACATAATCACTATTCAAAACAATAATTATGTACATTAGTAAATATATGCCAGGATAATACTGAAAATGTTATGTGATTACAACACAATACCAAATGCTCAGTTTTCACGGTATGTTGATCTAATTAACTTACAGCAATTAAAAGAGAATAAAAATCCTTAGATTTATCCCTGTCCATAGTCTAAAAGAATATCACAGTCAAAGAAAGGCTGTGAAAACCCCAGATAACTGACTGTGTAGTTCGTATTTTGCACCACACTTATTTATGTTAATCTAAGCCACAAAGATTTTGCTTAAAGAAAATAAAAATTTCTCACGTTAGGGCTAAAACTAAATATTTATGTTCTTACTAAAAGGTACAACACATGTTGCCTCGAAGGCTATATAAATGCTAACTTTTAATGCCTTATAGTATTATAAGATGAAACCAATTCCTGAATCATCTAAAACGTAACCTGGAACCAAAGTTAAAGTTCCTGCCCTACATTCAACTCAATTACTAGGAAAAGGCTTTTTAAACCAAAATGTGTCTTCTTAACCCCTACCAAGGAAAAGGATAAACTAGACAGAACGTTTGCTTAGACCAGGAAGGTTAAGTTTGGGTATTCTTTATTTGCCTAATAGATGATTCTATATATTCATACCCAGTATGGAGGGATAGGTAAGCAGGAAATAACTTAATGTAATTGAATGAGGAAGCGAGATAATTTTCCAAATGTTCCTCAGTCAGATTTTCATGGCATGTTTTAGAACCTACATATGTATATTTTTTTTTTCAGGAACAGCAGATACTTAAAAATTCAAATATAAGCCCAAAAATATTCTAAAATTGGATAACTTTTGGATTATATATCATTATGGATTTTATATACTAAACTCCCCTGGCTAGAATAACTTATCAAAGGTTAACTGTTCAAAAAGTATTAAAATCGAACACAAATTTTTAGAAAAAACATAAGAAAGAGCAAAACCAAGCATACTCACAAGATACCATACCAATAATAAAGAGTCAGAATTTGCCAGATCACATTTAAATCCACCTTTCTATTGTATGAAACAATCACCTCAAAACAAACTTCAAGTTTATTTTAAACTTTTGAATTTAAAACTAACTTTGCTTCACTGTGTAATATGAGTTGCTCCCTTTGGAAGGTCTATGTTCACTTTTCTCATTAATTTGGTTTTAGTAAGAATGATGCTTATTCAAAATTAGTAATAGGAGACTATGACAACATGGTAAAATGAATTATTTTTTAACAGAATGTAAATATGTACAGAATAAATAAAACATTACTTTAATCACTGTAAAGGCAGTAACCAATTCAGTGCAAAGTAATTAAATAAATAATGTTGATTACGAAAATGACAAAATGCACTTTAAATTATACATTACTTACCCCATATTGGTAAATCATCGATGTACATCTGGTACCAGTAGTGATTCTTGATGGCATATACAAAAGCATCTCTCTTTGCTTTGTCTAAGTCAATTTCACAGTAGTTGGTCTGCACATCATCTGCTTAAGTTAAAATAGTCTAATTAGACCACAACTTATTTGTGAGGTATACAATGAAACAGAGGCATGAAAAAAAGTCACTTTCCCTAAGCTTGACTTTTCTGTAGTTTTCTGTAAGCTAGGGGGGAAGTAACATTAAAAAAGACTAGAATGATCAATACACTGCCTATTAACTCAAATATGGACGAATAGATCATCAATTTATTCCTAGAAAGATTAATCTGGAATTATTTAATAATTCTCAGAGAACAATATATTTTAAAATTATTCTTTTCAATTTTATGCATAAAAATGATTTTATTAAAGCAATTTTTCTTTCAGTCACTAAATTATTTAACTGTGGCTGGTAAATTCTTTCTCAAACTACTAACAAAGATGAAAGCACTATGTATTTTAAAGAAACGTTCCTTAAGAATCATATATTTTAATAAATATGAATACAGAGAAGCATGGAAAAGACTTATGTGAATGCATATAAAGTAAAGTAGGTAGAAACAGGGAACCAATATCGTTGTTGCTCATCATTTCTGCTGTGCCCAACTCTTTGTGACCCCATGTGGGGTTTTCTTGGCAAAGATATTGGAGTAGTTTCTTATTTTGTTCTCCAGCTTATTTTACAAATGAGGAAACGGAGGCCCAAGAGAGTTAAATGACTTGCCAAAAAGTTAAGTGTTCAAGGCCACATTTGCCTTGGGCCTGGCACTTTATCCACTATGCCACCTATCTGCCCTGGGTAACAACATATATGACTACAATATAAAGAGAAAGAATAACAAAACAATCAAAACTGAATTCTGTGAAATTGTAATGACCAAGCCAGGCATACAAGAAGATACCTGCCCCGTACTTTTTGCAGAGGACCAACCAAGGATGTAAAAGACTAAATATAACATTAGATTTTTTTGATATTTTGGTTTTGCTAAATTTTTATAAGGGATAGCTCTCAAGAAAGGGGTAAGGAAGAATATAATGGAAAAAAAATAAGTGATGCAGAAACAAAAGACATCAATAAACATTTTTCTAAGAACAGGGTGGGAAAATGTGAGGGAATAATTAAGACGAGCTTATGAAGATAAGTCTGCAGTAACAAACTGTTTCAAATAATGGAGTCAGAGGACTAAATGATAGGAGAATGAGCAAATTTTTCTAGGCCTTTCTCCTCCACTAGTCTCTTCCCAACTTAAAAACCCATCAGCATCACAATTCCCATCTTCTAAGGTGCAGAAGATGGAGAAGTCAATACAATACGAACTTCCATTCTATCTTATAATATTCTCTTTGATTATGAATTAACCTTTTTAATCTTATAGAGCATGTCTCCTGACTTTATGATATGTCCTCTTATACAGATATTTATGAAGAGCTCTTCACAGACAAACCCAAACATTAAAAAAAAAAAAAATCAATGATAAGAGTCTTGACTAAATACCCCTAGGAACTAGAATCATTCCCCAAAAACTGCCAGGACCCAATAGATAAATGGTCAAAGGATACAAACAGTTTTCAAAAAAGGACAACAAACCATTAAAAATCATATGAAAGTATGACCCAAATCATTAATAATAAAATAAATGTAAATTAAACCAACTCTGATGGTTTATCTCACATGCTACAGATTGGCAAAAAGGACAAAAGTTAAGAATATTCAACCCCCTTGCAGGGGTTGGGGGAAGATAGGCACACTACTGTACTGTTGGTAGAGTTATGAATCAGTTACAATCATCTTGAAAAGAAATTTGGAATCACATAAATAAAGTGACTAAAATGTCCATATTCTTTGACCCAGCGATTCCACTACTTATACTCTATATACTTAGGAGCTTACACTCCAAGGAGGCCACTTTAAGAAGTTCCTCATATTCCTCACATACACCAAATTATTTACAGCAGCACTTTTTTTGATACCAAAGAATTGGAAACAAAATAGATGCACATCAATTAGAATGATAAAAGAAACACAATATTATATATTTATATATAAAATATTGAATAGAATATAACTGCTGTAAGAAATTAAGAATACGATGAACACAAAAAAACATGAAAAGATCTACATGAACTGATGAAAAGTTAAGTAGAATTCAGGAAAAAACAACATAAGCAAGGACTGTGAAGTCATTTTTCAGTCAGATCCACCTCTTCATGATTCTTTCTTGGCCAAGTATCACATTTAAATCCATTTTACAGCTCATTTTAGAGATGAGAAAACTGAGGCAAACAAGGTTAAGTGACTTGCCCAGGGTCACTCAGCTAGTAAGTGTCTAAGAACAGATTTGACCTCAGGAAGATCAGTCTTCCAGATTTCAGGCCTGGCATTCTATCCACTTAGCTGGCCTTTACACAATGACTTAAAACAATGTAAAAAGAAAAGAACTATCAAAAGCAAATGGTGCAGAATTACATGGCTCAAAAAAAAAAAAATATGAGAACCTACCCCCTTCCTACATTCCTCTGTAGAGGTAGGAAAATCATGAGTATGGTACACTGCACACTTTTTCAACGAATTAAATAGTTATGCCGATTTTCTTCTTCCTATCCTTAAAAAAAAAGTTATTTGTTACATATGGGATGGCTCTCTGAAAAGGGGAGGAGGGTCACTGAGGAAAATTATGGTGATATAAAACAGCCAAAGATATCAACAAAAACTTATTTTTCAAAAAAATTAGTAGGAAATTTGTAAAGTTGCATGGCAAAAATTTAGTTCAGAGGCAAACCTCACACCATATATGTACTACAAAAACTTTAATTTCCTTAAGGATCTGACATTTTTTAATTAACACACAAACTAAAAGACAAAAAGGGAATGATCTATTCACCTCAACTGTGGAGAAAAAGAAAATTTTTCATCAGTCAAAAAGTTTTAAGAAATTTTTAATGGATTTGATTTTATAGATGATTAAAAAATCTAACAAAAAGTAACATCTCTAAAATAAAAGGAAACAGATTAAAGAAGATGTCTGTGGTAGATGTATCAGATAAAGACATAATATTCGCAATCTATATGGAACTGATAACATATCTATCAGAATAACATGCACAATCTCCTAAAGGAGAAATGGGTCTTGAAATCTGTAATCCTGATCCTATGAAATAAACTATTTTTAAATAAATAAAACTTGTTAATAAATCACATAAAATGTTGTCCAAAAATAGTTCTCAAAAAATAATAAACTATTGGCAAACCACATGAAAGGTCCAAATCATTAATAAGAGAAATGTTCATCAAAACATCTCTGAAGTTTTTTACCCACCAAATTGGCAAAGATCACAAATGATTCAATCAGTCAATGTTGGAAGAGCTGCAAAGACAGGCATACTAACACACTGCTGGGGACACTGTGAACTGGTCCAAGCATTCTGGCAAGAAATTTGGAATTATGACTCCCAAAAAAGTAATTTAATTCAACTTCCTCATTTTACAGAGGTTTAGAAAGGTCCAGAGAAGTAAGTGACTTGCCCCAGTCACCCAGATACTGAAGTGGCAGAATTGACATTTCAGTGCAGGTTCTCTAACTTCAAATCCAATGCTCTTTCCCCTGCACTCTTTGATAAGGCAGCACAACAGTGACGGATAGAAGAGAGTGCTGAATGTGAAGTCAACAACATGTGCTTTCACCTGTAACCCACATGAACTCTTCCTCTCCTAGGCTTCGGGAAACTAAGACCATGAATTAGAGGCAGTTAGATCTGCATCAGTGGAAGGAGTCCCTATGGTGATGAAATCACAAGTCCTTGTCATACTGATAATGTGATTTGAACAACAGGAAAATCCTAAGGAATTTAGAGTCCAATTCTATGTCAGCACTTGGACCCAAATTTGCCCTGTTATTGTTCCCTAGAGTCCTCATGGCCCCACAATCTTGCCTGCTACTTTGTGGACAGGCCCTAAAAGCCACTGAGTCATTCTGTCCGCCAAGAAAACATGCCCTCCTTTACGTTATGTCTCATCCAATGAGAATGTGACCAATCTGGACACTGGCACAATCTCACTGTCCTATTTGTATGTCCAGTGCTCAGCACAGAACAAGAACTTATCACATGCTTCCCCTCTCATTCCATCACCTCACAAAATGACAATCCACTACAAACAAAACAAGTCAAATGCTTCCACCATATGACAGTCCTTCAAATACCTGAAAACAGTGATTACGTGCCCTTTAAGTATTCTCTTCTCCAGGTTAATCATACCCAGTTCCCTCAATATAGTCCTCTATTAACTCAAAAAATATTTTCAGGTTGCTAGAAAAAGAATATAAGTTACTATGAAAACAAAGATTTTTCTAAATTTCCTAAACAGATTACAAGAGCAGTCTAGCCACAAAATTTTTTCTAAATTTTCAAAGGAAATCTTTAATAAATCATGTAAAGAATTTTCTAAATAAATATTTAACTTACAGATTAAAGCATTTCTTAGTGCCTAACTTATAATTTACAAATTCTGAAATATTTACCTTTGAATTTTATATCTAGGCCACTAAACTCCAACTCAACTCCTTGAAGTGCTTCTCCCAGTGTTTCATGATAATGGCTGATGCTTTTTTTCGATCCCACACAGAAAGGAAGTGAGAAGTATTTATATGTTTCTTGGCGATTGTGGTATGGTCCTACAGTATTCATCCATAAAACAACTTCTTCTTTATCTTGATACTAAAAAGAAAACACATTAGAATATAAAATTATGAACTTAAGTTCAAGTACAGCATTTTTCTGGACAGAAACATCTAAGCTAAAATAAGGTACCAAATACATTTCAGTCTTACAAAACTCTCTCTTCCCTACAGTTTTGATGCAAATCATCTTAAAGCTTTGTTAAAACTAGTAACAACAGCCCAAAAATCTATTATTCAATTCAAGAAACATTTACTAAGCACCCACTTGTGCCAGGCACTGTGTCAGGTGCTGGGGATACAAACAAAAAAAAGAAAGAAAGTCCTTACTCTCAAAGAGTTTACAACCTAATGTTGTTGGTTGTTCAGTCATTCAGTTGTGCCCCCTCTTAGTGATCCCATGGCTAGTATCACACTAATACTATTCACAGGGTTTTCTTGGTAAAGATACTAGAGTGGTTTGCTATTTCCTTCTCCAGTGGATTAAGGCAAACAGGTGAAGTGACTTTTCCAAGGTCAGACAGCTATTAAGTGTCTGAGGTTGGATTTGAAATCAGGTCTTCCTGACTCCAAGGCCAGCGATCAAGCCGCATAGCTGTTAATAGAGGAAAACAAAACATAAAAGTAAGCTGGAGGAAGGGGGAGGGGACAAAGGATGGGGGTGTGGGGGTGAGAGGGAGTATCATGTTGCAAGGAGAGCTAAAGATGGAAATCAACAAACTGTCCTCTATAAAGGAAAGCTTTGGCAGAGGTTTACTGTTCTACCTTCCAGTCCTATGGTAAGAGGGAAAGGAGGCTGAGACAGGTGGGAAGGAGTTAAGTTAACTGCATGGTGATGAGACTTGGAGTGATTAGATTATCCTGGGAAGAGCATCTTGCTCAGCAGAGCAACAGATGGAAAGTTGTTATATCTTCATGGAATTTTCCACATATTAACATAGTATGTATACACACACATGCCCATTCTCATATGCATGTGTATATACTTTCCCTTCTACTAAAATGAATAAACCTTAATAGTACAGTTCTTAATCATCCCTGTATTCCCAAGAGTATTCCAAGTACAGAACATGTAACAGACATTTAATAAATGCCATCCAAATTGAACTGGGGAAAAGGGAATATACAGTGTTACAGCAATAACATTTATACTACTGTAAATAGCAAACCAAGAGCCTATTATCCATATTTACACAGGACAGGGAAAAGACAAACAAGATTGACAGTCCAAGAACCTAATTTTAGCTATTAAATATCGTTTACTAAAAAAAAACATGATATTAACAAGTAAAAAAAATTATGGAATTTCATCTTTAGTGTTCTACATGCCTTCTAGTAGAGCATCTAGAGTTAATCTTTCCCAGAACTGTCTTCCCTTGATATCAGCCTTCAAAGACTTAGTCCTAGCTCCCACACTTACTGTAAGGTCAAAGGCAAATCATATAAACTCTAAAAGGCTGAGTTTCCTCACTGTGTCTGCAGGATTTAATTCACACGATTATTGTGTTGTAAACAATGCTTTATATAAGTTGTTGTTATTCTTATTAGTCATATATTTTATAAGATCTATCATCTATTAATTTATCTAATTTTGAGTACTAATTCTAGGAGAAATCAATTAATCCCTCTGAATCTTAGTTTCTTCATCTACAAGGCAAAATGAAAATGAGAGATATGGACTAAGATTGAGATTCCTTCTGGTTTTGAATTTCTCTAATTTCTTAGCAACCTGATTAATTCAAAAATTAACATAATTTGAGAATATAAAAATAAAGATGAGTAACAAGTTAGACCAACTTAAATAGCAAAAGAAAGTTCAAAAAAGGCAGCTATTAAAACTACAAGCCTCTCTCCTACACAGAGAGTCTGTGAACTTCAATACTGGTACAAGTGCCACAGGAATAAAGTCAAAAAGTACCTTATTCAAACTGTGCCTATTATTACTCTGTCCACTTCTCCATTATTTCTGGTTCAAGTTACTTTTTTCTATTCTAGTTCTTGTACCTTTCCAGGTATTCCTTCATTATCAGCTTTTATTTTGCTAGATGCTACACCTAATCCCAAACCTACTCTCTACTTCTGAATATTTCCCAGAGATCTATACTTGGCTCTTTACATTCATTGATATACTATATAGTATCTTTACATACGTAGTTATTAGCTCTGTACCTTTAATACCAATTTTCTAATCAACTTTTATTCCCTGTAGAATACCTTCTGCCTAAAACACAACCAAAGCACACAGAAAAGAAAATTTAGTACCACCTTCCACTCTAGTATACTGGTTACTTTAATAGTTTCTGTTATAGAAGCCAAAAAAGAGAGAGGTTTGGGGGTGGGGGGGGAGACAATTTACAGAACTCAATCCTTAAAATCACAAAGAGAAAGAACAATAATGTAGGAGGTTGCGAAGTAGAAAAATAATAGTTCTTGATGGCAAAAAACAAAAATCTACCTGTTAAAGTAAATAGGATATTTTCTCAATAAATTGATTGATTTTACAGTGTGGTTTAGTACAGAGTCAAAGTCAAAGCCAGGAAGAACTGTGTTCAACAGTCTCCTTGCTGTGTGACCAAGGACAAGTCATTTGACCTTTTAGATTAAGACTCGAAGGGGCTGAATTGCATTGAAAGACAAAATTTCCTGAAAGAACTCCATATATCCTTGAAATTATAGGTCTAGTCTCTACCCCCTATTAGAAGGCATGGCTCTCTAGGAGGGGAAGGTGAGAAGGATTCAAGAGGAAAGATAGGTTACAGAAAAATAAAAGATGACAATAAAAATGTAATTTAAAAATAAAGTAAAATGAATTGCAAATACACTAAATTAAGACAATTCACAAAGCACAGTGAAATGAAGGCACAAGTCATTAAAAGTGACCTCCGTCAGGATACCAGCCCCTAGTTTCAGATTAGCCCTGAATCTATCTAGCTATATAATTGTGAGTCTCAATTTCTTCATTCATAAGCTTATTTAGATCAGATGATCTCTAAAGGGTCTCTTTCAACTCTAATATTCTCCAATTTTATGAGTGGAATAAATTTTGGCATATGTCATAAACAAAAATGCAGTTTAAGAACAGTGGAGTCAAAGGATCTGGATACAAACTCAGGCTGTACGCTATTTAAATTCTGTGACCTTAAGAAAGTTATCATTTTTCTGGTGGTCAAAAACTGGAAGGAAATCAAGAGGATTCTCATCAATTGGGGAATGGCTAAACAAATTGTGGTTTATGAATGTAATGGAATACTACTGTGCTATGAGAAACGATGAACAGGAAGACTTCAGAGAAGCCTGGAAAGACTTATATGAACTGATGCTGAGTAAAAGGAGCAGAACCAGGAGAATTCTGTACACAGCAACAACCACAGTGTTGGTAGTACTTAGTACTTCATTGAAATGTATGGACTTAAATTTCTAATGGACTTTTGAGGCAAAACGCCTTCTATATCCAGAGAAAGAACTATGGAATTGGATCACAGATAGAAACAGACCATTTTCTTTTGTATTATGTTTTGTTTTATGGTTTCTCCCATTCATTTTAATTCTTCTATGCAACATGCATATAATAGGAATGTAGGTGTAGAACCTATATAATATTGTACACCATCTCAGGAAGGCAATGAGAAGGGAGGAGGGAACCAGGGAGAAGGAGGGGAAAAAAAATCTAAGATATATGATAGTGATTGTCAAACACTGAAAACAAATAAAGTAATTTTAAAAATTAAAAAAAAAGAAAATCATAATTTATCTGGCCTCAGTTAACTTATCAATGAGGCAGATGATTTCTAAGGTCCCTTCTAGATACCATCCGCCACAAAACCCTCCCACAGCTAAAAGTATTGCCTCAAGTATTTTCCATCTAAATACAGAATTGGTTCTGTATTAGTATCAAATATACAGTAACATTTCTAGATATATCTTAGAGGAAATAATCATATGCCTGCACACTTATTGACACGATACCGTTAATACATTAGCTTCTCTTCTGACTTGGAACAATGTATAAGACAATGCTCAATTAATTCCATTTCCCTATGTACTGTCTCCCTGAGAGAGCTGTTCCACAATTATCAACAAGCTGATGATGACTCTTTAATCTCCATCTCCAATCCTAGTATGTCATCTAAGTTTTCAGGCCTTTATATCCAATTTATTACTAAGCATTTCAATTCAATCTGTCACAAAACTTACCTAGTCATTTACCTAGTCAAACATCTTCCCTCCCAATTATCCTATTTTTTTCTGCCACAACAAATCTTCCATTCCCCCAGGCTTATAGTCATCTTCAATTAACCTCTTTTTTTTCATTCTATAGATGGTTCATATTTGCACAGAACTTTTAAGTTCACAAAAAAAAAGTAACGTCCTCACAACAATCTACAATAATCCAAAGTACCAGTACAAGTATATTACAGATAAGGAAACTAATGCTCAGAAACCCCAACTCACTAAAGTACAGTACCAGATTTGAACCCAAGTTTCCCGACTCCAAACACAGGAGTCTGTCTATATTACAGGAATCTATATTATACCCAATGAGCAAATTCTGCTGATTCTTTTTTTTTTTTAAATCTACAATTTAAAGTAACAAGGAAACCTGGAGACTACAAGTTCAATCCCCTCATTTTAGAGATGACAAAGAGAAGGCCAGGAAAGTTCCAACTTCCCTAAGACTGCACTAATCCTTTATTCTATCCCTACCATTCTAATCTGACACTTACATATTTAATATAACTGGAAGTGTGTCAACAACAAATATTTAGGTTAAACTATGTTATTGAGGTCTTTTAAGTCACTAGGAATACAAAACAGTACAAGACATAGTCCTTCGGTTTATAATCCACTGGGGGAAACAGTTCAGAAGGCTTCAGAGCTAGAAAGGACCTTAGAGATTATCATCACTTTGCAGAGGAATTTGCAGACAAATGAAGTGACTTTCTCAAAGTTATACAACTAGTCCGTGGCAAAGCAGGGTCTCCTGACTGCAAATCTAGTGCACACTCTACACTATATGCTCTTTATTAAAAAAAAAACAAAAAATTTAAGGAGTGATCTGAACAAAAAATGTTACCAAATTTAGTTAAGTATAAGATGGATGGATACACTTATGACGAAGTAAATTCTGATGTTTATATGCATATACACACATGGTCTGTACACACTAATGCCATTTACTATAAGGGGGACGTATCAAAGTTGTAAAAGGTTCTGTCTTCTGTACCTTTTATGAGTTCACTTTCCTCACTCCATAAAGTAACTAATGATGAAGTAAAATTATAGATCTTTTAACTGATTCATAAGAAAGGAAAAAAAACCCTCAGGTTTTTGAGACATGGGCCCTGTCATTTATCTTCCCATCCCCCTCATCATCTATTAGTGTCTTGCATATAGTAGGGACTGAATAAAAATAAATACTTGTTAAATTTTATTTCATATTTTGTCTTTGAAACTTGTAGATTTTTGTAAACATGAAAACTGACTTTTCAATGAAATCCAGGTACATGATTAAAGAGAGAATACTATTTTTAAAATTTTATGGAGACAAAATTCCCATACAGAAACTCAAATTAACCCAAATCCAATTTAGCTGCATTAGAGTTTAGGGAAAACAAGCAAATCACAAAAATTTGGGCTATTTACAAATATTTACAGATATACAACTTCAAGGATATGTCTTAGCATCAGTACCAATACAGACACACCTCCCACAATGTATACAAGATTACTAAGAATTCATGTTCAGATTATGAATTGGAGTCAATAAAGGAATCTGAAAGATTTCTGAAACATTCAATACAGTAAGGCGAGAAAATAGTCTAAATAATTTTAGAAAGATTTTCAACAAGGGTTAAAAAAAATCAATTAAGCAGAGAACTTCATTCTCTGAAAATATCAGTTAAGGAAATATAAAAACTTTTAAAACAACAAGCAACATCAAAACCATTTTTATAATACTAAGAAATTTTAATTTCTAATGTAAGTTACAATAAATATTACCCATATAAACCAAAGCTTTCTGCAGGGTCTTCAGTAATTTTTAATAGTGTAAAGGAGTCCCGAGACCTCTTTTCAAGTTCAAGTCCCACTGTGACATACTAGCTTGTATTCCTGGGCAACTCACTTGAACTTTTTGTGCTCCAAACAACTCTCCGAAGAGTCTAAGATGAAAAACAGTTGCTGTTACTTCATTATTAGTAGAGGGAGTTTCCACACTGGGTGTACCACACACCAATGAAATCACTGATCTGAATCTAGTAAATAATCATAATAACTAACATTTATACATCACTTTAAAGTTTAAAAAGCACTTTAAATGTTAATTCGATCCTTTTTAATCAAATTTTCTACCTTTTTCATAGCTCATAATTACAGACTTTCAAGGAAACAAGATTTAATGGAAAGAATACCAAGGGGGATTTAACAGCCGGCAGTGATTTGGGGACAAATTCCTCTGGATATTAACTAGTTGATTTACATGAGGTAAATCACATAACCCTTTGGCCCTCAACAACCTCATCTGTGAATCAAGATAACAGCATCTGTCTCAAAGTGTTGTAAGGCTCTAAGAAGATACTGTGTTTGAAATGCACTGTAAATCTTAAAGCACGGTGTGAAATGCTGATTACAATTTAAACTACTACTCCAAAGTTTCTCCATATGCCCCTATATGGCTTATCTATACTGTGATGACTTTTTTTTTAATGCTTATCACTGGGTTGCTGGTTAATGTTTAGATTTTTTATTCACTATGACCCAGAGATAATTTATTGTCGTTCCTATATATATTTCTATAGGTTTTCTTCTTTCCAAGTGTTATTCAGCATTGGCCTCCAATGATACATTTAGTTGACTTCTAATCTTTTTTCTAACTAAGCTGATTTTAAACTAATCCGATCTTCCCAAGTGTCTGACCCATGGACCCACCTGAAACCTGACCCTCTCCCTCCAAAGGAACTGTCATATATAAAGGTTAATAAACATGCAGCTCAATGATGAAGATATCAAATATCTATTTTCTTCCTCAAATACATATGTTCTTTTGAGGCAACAATTTGTTTCTTCTCATACATTTTTGTGCCTCCTTACCACGCTGCACTTGGTAAGAACTCACTATTTGTTGAATGAATTAGGACTATTATGTCTATCTTACTTATTTAGGTTATCTAATGTGGATTAGGATGAAAAAACATCTTATGAAATATTTAAATGCAAATAGTAGAAACCAAAAGAAACCTAAAATATATCAATTTGTAGCTATAGAAGAAATCACAGAATTTTAGAGCTACAAGGGACTTTTAGGAATCATCTAATCCAGGAGTCTTTAACTTTTTGGGGGTGTGGATTCCTCTTGGACAGTCAAGTGGACCCTTCTCAGAATAATGATTTTTAAATAACTAGAGGAAAAGCTAAATTTTAGTTAGAGATTAGTAAAAATTTCTTTGCCATCCAAGTTCACAGACCCACTGAGATCTATCCAAAAATCTCATGGATAAAACACCATGGGTTAAGAACCTCTTGATCTAGTCCAACTTCTTTATTATATAATTAGGGTTTAAGTGAGTGTCCTTATGGGAAAAGAGAATAAAAAAGGAAAAATAAGATTAAATTTTAATCCTCAGAAGTCTTATCAATAAGAACTCTGACGGTTAATTTTACTTCTTACTAAAATAAATCTTTTGCAATGTTCATTCAAGGTCAAAGATACTAGATACTAGTCACAGTAATATATTGATCCAAATGTGTGTCTAACATAGGCTTATAAACTTTTAAAAATGTATAAAAATAGGTATTAATTTGACTTACATAATCTGAAACTTGGAACTGAAGTAAATCATTCAGCTCTAACTCCTGATCAGATATAATTACTACATAAAATTCTAAGTCCAGGAAGTGACTACAAGAAGAAATAACAGTCAGGGCTTATAAAGTGACAGAAACTTTGCCATTTTTTAGCTCTGAAATTGACCCCAAGAAAAAAACACAAAGGAAAAAAATTCACCTGAAAAGGAACTGCAGTTTTGTTCTGAAAAGGAAGCAATATTGTTCTCGGGCTACGGATGTTAGTCCCCTGCTTGTCTAAAATAGTGTTTATCATGCTGTTGCATCTAAGAAAACTTTTTTTCTTCCTAAATTAATGATCCTGAGAACACTAATTCAGGGAGAAAACATTACTATGGTATCCATGTAAACTCTGAAATAAAATAATTAGGAATCCAACAACTATTAGGTCAATGAAGGCTTGAGTTATGAATAGTCAAGTTTTTAATTAGTTTTTACTATCATGGCAAAAGAGGGATGGATATTTTATGACATATACAACATATTATATTACAAACAGGCAAAATCCATTTATGAAAGCTTTAGAAATCATAATTTCAGTAATCTTCATTATCTGTTATGTAAATATATCACAATTTCAACACAGAAAAAAATTTAAAGTTTGTTTTTGTTACAGTCATTCAGGTAACTTCCCAGTTCCAAACTATTTGTAAACAGGTTATTTCAAGTAAACACACCTGAAAATTATACCATTTCCTAGTTTATATCAGTCCACAAAAACCGTAGAGACAAAAACAAAATTAAAGGACTTCTTGCTACCTATGTATAAAAGAAAGCACAAATGATGGATCTTCTTGGAAGAAGTTAATTTTTGCTTTCTTTCTAAAACATTTTTTTAAGAGCTCCTAAAAAAGATACAAAGGCAAAAGCCACAACAAAGCACCATTTCTGAAAAATTATCTAGTGGTATAATATTGTTTTTATGGTAAGAGCTGAGTACAGTCTATACTGGGCACTGAATGGGTCTTCTGATACTACAGGTTACCAGTATGCCAAGGACACAAAGATACCAGGGAGAAAGAATATATACAATCTCACAAAATGAGGATTAGAATTCTGAGTATCTAGGTAGAGCTCCATGACTGGTAAGCCACTGTTCTGCATACTGCCATAAAAATAATTTCCCTTTTGAGTACTCTTTTCCCTGCCATCCTATCAATTTAGTTTAATAAACATTCAACGAAGACCATGTTATCTAGCACTATGGTAAGTAATGGAAGAGGCACTAAAGAAATTTTTCAGTCTGTGATCTTCAGAAACACATTAGCTGACAAAAGACATACATATATTAAAGTAAGGAACCCAAGGCTTAAAGAAGTTTTACTAGTAATTCTGCCCTCTTGTTTGTTGGTTTTCACACAGAATGGTGGGGGAAAGACTGGTAGCGCGCGCACACGCGCACACGCGCGCGCACACACACACACACACACACACACACACACACACACACACACCACCCTCCCCCCACATACATAAATAATTGATGCTCTTCAGAAGAGTGGTTCTAAATAATAATTTTACAATTAAAATCAAGTTTCACATTAAGAAAATCAAGTTTCAAAAACTCCTAAAATTAGAAAATATAAATTTGCTACACAAAACTAATCTTTATAAAAAGCTGCACCAGCTTTCCCTTATATAAAAGATCTAACAGTGCATTTAAAATGTGACAATGTCCACAAATTTTACAGAAGTCTAAAGGGTTCTTACCCTTTTTAATGTCATAGACACCCCTTAGGTAGTGATTTGATGAAGCCTATACATATACATCCCTTGTCAAAAAGCTTTTGAAAGTATAAAATAAAATATTTAGTATTACAAAGAAACTGATTATAACAAAATACAATAATAAAAATATTTAAAACAAGTTCACAAATCCCTCAAGTTAAGAACGCCAAATTCTTATCTCTCGTCTAGACCATGATGATGAGGAAGAAGAGGCGGATGAGGAAAAGAAGGATGATACTAGCATGAATATAGCACTTCAAAGTTTGCAAAGCATTTTGCAAATATTATCTCATCTTATCCCCACAATAACCCTGGGAGGAAAGTACTATTATCCCCATTTTACAGCTAAAGAAACTCAGACAGCAGTTAAATGACTTGCCCAGAAGTCTCCTCATTCTCACCTGGCTGCACTAGCTTGGGACTTAGTTCCGACTGACTTCCATGCCCCAGGAACCTCAGTATTGGAATAACCTCATCTGCCTGTACTCCACCTGATCACTCCCCTCTCTTCGCCCTTCTGACTGGAGGATGGGATTATAACCCCAGACCTCCCCTGAAGGAAAGACCTCTACTCACAGTAAATTTCTCACCCAGCTGCACAACCATAGAGACTTCTCTGACTCCTCCACTTGGCTTGGCTCCACTCTCCAGACCTCTCTTGCCTTTTCAGTGTCTTTCTGTGCTTTGTCTTCCCATCTGAATTGTAACCTGCTTGAAGAAGGGACTGCTTTTCTTTTTGTGTTTGGATCTCTAATGCTTAGCACAGTATCGAGCACACAGTAGGCACTTAAGAAATATTTACTGGGTGACAGAGCTAGCAAGTGTTTGAGCCCAAATTTGAATTCAAGTCTTCCTGACTCCAAGTGCAGATCCTCTACCTACCCACTGTGCCACTTGGCAGATATAAAACATAGATAAAATAAAGTACAGCTGAATGATTTCATAGTTCATAGGATCGTAAATTCTTAGAGTGAGAAGGATCAACATTATCATCATTTGGATTCAGAAAAGAGTTTTATAAGTCCACTCCACTAGTGGCCTACTTTCACAGAATCCCAAGCTTTTTCAAAACAATCTGGGAATTCTCCACTGAAGTTGTGAAGCCACTCTAGCCACATTTTCATGGAAAGTAGTTCTTAACATTTTTTTGCATCATGCACCCCATTTTTGATAATCTGCTGAAGCCTATGTCTTCTCAGAATGTTTTTAAGTGCATAAAATACATAATATTACAAAGGAAACCAATTATATTTAAATAGTTATCAAAAAAAATGTAATAAGTGCATGGACAGAATCCCTAATCTAAAGACATCTGAAAAGATTTGTATACTTGAGAATTTAAGAAATGTCCTCCATCCAGCCCATCTAAAACTTTTACTCTAAGTAACTTTTAAGACAGTACAGCATTTGCATTCTATGGCACTAAGGCCAAATATATAACCAACTTGTGCAATTCTACTCAACAAATTTGTGGCTGATAGTCAAAATGGGTTATTTTAAATATATCTGGAACTCTTTTTATCATCTCAAAGAATAATAAAAATTTAAGGTTTCACTTAATTTTACTTTTATCTTAAATTTTATTACTGGAAAACATTCTTCACATCAAAGTTGGTAACCTACTAACTTGACCTATTAAAAACTACCATCCAATTGTAAATCCAATTCA
Source organism: Potorous gilbertii (assembly GCA_028658325.1). NCBI lineage: Eukaryota > Metazoa > Chordata > Mammalia > Diprotodontia > Potoroidae > Potorous > Potorous gilbertii. Next base: position 523,535,939 of record CM053769.1, on the reverse strand, counting down.
TAAGCAATTCATAAGCTCTACCGGGCCCATAAAACCTGTCTCTTAACTTTCACTCTTCCTCACCACATCCTCTCCAATCCACTCTTTTTCTTCTAAGGCTTCAAAAATTCACAGGTCTTTCCTATAATGGAAAAAATTCCATTACAACTGATCTATCTCAATGCCCTCTTTATCTCATTTGTTCATTGTTATATTCTTGAAGTAAATATCCATTTTCAATTACTCTATAATGGTAAGGGACTTGGCAAAAGTAAAGTTTCAGGGGACATTTCTTTAAATTTTAAAGTAAATACTTTATAGTTACTTAATACTTTGTAATGAGAGGTAAGTGAATTGACATGCACATGGTTCCAGTTTTACTCAGCAACTCAATAAAATATCATTTTCTATGAGTTAAAGCAATCATTAAATCTTTGTTATCTAAGATTTTCTTATTATCTAAAATATGTGACTTTCAAATACTGCAAATTTCTGAAAAGAACATTCCTGAAATTAAAACTACATTTTAATGGCATTCTTTTTGTTTAACTGTGATTATTTTTCCTAAGACCTTTCAACTTCTTCAACACATTTCTTCACTAAACATAAGTCAAAATTTTTCTTGTGTATAGAAATGTAAATCATAAACTGTAAATAAGAACCTTTCTCATAAACATGCATATATGCTTGATACCACTGATTCAATGCTATAAAAATACTGAACATTGACAGTGATTTTCCTTACTCCAAGAAAATCTCTAAGAACAATTTGTTCAGACCTCTCTTTTGCAATTATCTCATCCTAATTTGTAAGAAGTAGCATGTTGTGCTAGATAGAGCTCTGGCCTTTTAGTCAACAGCTGAGTTTGACTTCCACCACTAGCCAAATACTGGGCAAATAAGAACCTTTCTGGGTCTCCGAATGTTCATCTGTAAAACAAAGGAACTGGACTCCAGCTAAAGTCTCTTCAAGTTCCAAGATTATGTGTCTACAAGTTACCTAAATGTAGACTTCATGCCTCCCCATCAGATATAAGCATCTAGAGATCAGTGACCTAATCTTAACTTTACACACTTAGTACTTAGGAAAATATTTTTACTAGCACAAAGTGCTTAATCAACAGTTTTAACTACTATATATAGTAGTGGCTTCTTTAAAATATTCAAAGAATAAAGAGTTAGCAATTATCCTTTCAACCAGTAGGGCATCCAACAAAAATTAAAAGCAAATTAATCAAAGACAGAAAGTTCTATATAGTCACTGAAAGTAGCTCTCTTTTACAGTAATTTAGGAAAGAGATATGAAAATTCTAACATGAAATTTGACATTTTTTTATGAAAAGTAGAATCATACAGGCACACTTAAATTGGTCCTGAAAACAATCTGGAAACATACTAAAAAAAATCACTAAAGTGTATTTTAGACCCATTAACACAACTAGAGATATACAGTTAACATACTCCACCTACCTCCTCCCCTCCACCAAGGTCAAATGCAGAGGGAAAGGATTATATATAGCAACATTTTAGGGAGTAACAAAGAACTAGAACAGGAAGTAAGTAGTCACTGACTGGGCCTGATGCTGAGAGAATGAATGAAAAGTGACTAAAGAAGAGGTTCCACGATCACAGTAGTCGCTAATCCCTAATTTATTGCCAAATGTTACTGTTTCTACCTTCATGTTATATCTCCTATAACATCCCTTCTCTCCACTCTAGTAACTACCACCCCAGTTCAGGTCCTTAGCACCTCTCCATTGGACTATTTCAACAGTCTTCTAGCTGGTCTCCCAGCTTACTCCAGTCTTTCCCCAAGGGAATTCCAACTCATCCTCCACTCGACTATCAAAGTAATTTTCCTAAAGGGCAGTGACTGTGTCACCCCCTACTCATAACATTTCAGTGACTTTCTCTTGTTTTCAGGATCAGGTACAACATCCTCCTTTAGACACTTACAGCTCTCCACCACTCGGCCCTTCCCTACCTGACTCCTGTACACACACTCAGATTCAATCATGCTGTCCTCCGGGTTCCTCCTTCGGCACGTCCCATCTCTTGTACTGGCTGTAGCCCGATGTCTCTAGTATCTAGCCCCTCCCTCCGAATTTCCACCTCTTCTCCATTCCCTGGCTTCCTTCAAGACCCAGCTCAAACCTTTTCCAGCGAAGGCCACTCCGAATCCCTCATCACTCCCCAGAGCCTTCCTTCAGCAACTACTCTGTAGGTACATAGTAGTCTCCCCTTAGAATGGGAGTTTCTTGGCATTCTTTGTATCCCCAGCACTAAGAGTCTAGCATTTATATTCTTGCTGACTGACTTGAGTGGCTGAATTATGACATAAGAATTTAAAAGATTATTAAACCAATAAAAGTGGCAAATACGAAGAACTTCGAGAGCCTAAGAAAAAAGTGCACCATCTAGCAGAGAGAAAATAAGTAGAACAAGAATTTATACAAAGCCCACAACTATGTTAAAGAAACTAACATTTGAAAACTTCACCACTATGATCAACAGAGTGATCAGTAGTGAAGCATGCCTCCCACCTTTCAGAGAATTAGTGGAATAAGGGTGTATAATGAAGCATACAGTTAGGTCCTGGCAGTGTGTTGTTTTTGTGTTTTAACTACATTTACTATACAGAGACATTCTATTGTGGTTGAAGGAAAGTCTCTAGGCAGTAAGAGATTTTAAAAAATAGGGGGAGATAAAACATCTTTAAAGTCAAATCATATGTTCACATTCAAAAAATTCATCTATTCCTTCACTCTAGAAATGAGAAAACTAAGGCCTAAAGTTCATCACATTCATCTATACGACTTGCCATGGTCACAGACTTTTACTAAGTGGAAGGACCTGAAACGGAGCCCAGATCCTCTAGTTCCAAGTTCAGGTATCCCTTCGACTACAAAACACTGCTGCTAAACAAAACAAACAGATTTTTTAATTTTTCAATACTGAAATATCAATACGCCTCGCATTTTAATTCTGAAAGTCTGATGTGTCCTGATGTGATCATCTGGCATTTACCAAATATAAGCTGACACGCTGTTCGGCATTCGTGGGGCCAGAAGAAGCTGTCAAACCTAGGGGCTAGCCTGACACCTGGATAAACAACGTCAGTTTTCAAGTAAGTCCCACTAAACGTAGAGAGAGTCACAGGATCCTACTTGTGTTTTTCCAGCTATCAGTAACTACAGAAGAGAACTGCAATCAGAATTCCACTATCACTGCCCACTGGAACTGCCAAGAACTGCCCGTATCCGGTACAAGTCTCTCCTGCTGCAGGTAAGAACACGGAGGCCCAGGTCCGTGCCCTGACCCCGGTCACTGAAGCACTTACAATTCGGGGTGCCGAGGAGCCTGGGGAAGTTACTAAGGCTCCCGGGGTCACGGGCCCCCAGCACAGAGCCACAAAGTTGCGTGGATTCTCAAGGGTTAACGGGAGACAACTTGAAACTACCGAAGTGTCCCCAGCCTGGTCGGGCCTCGCCGCCGAGCCCTAGCGGCGCGGAACCGGGCGCAGGGCCCGAGGGGAGCAGGAAAGTTGCACTCGCGTGGGGGTGGCCGCGTGCACACGCGGAGAGCCCCCGTTACTGACCCAGCTCGGGAGTCCCGTCCCGCTCGGAGAGGCCCGAGGCGGACGGAACCCCCCTGCTGGGGCCTGGAGACCGCCACAAGTGGTCAGCGCTTTCCGCCCTCCCCAGGGCGGACGGACGCTTTGATCCCATTGTGTCGTACGGCCCAGCAGCCACGGCCACGGAGCCGGCCCGGGCCCGGCCCTCCCCGCCCGAGCTCGCAGGCTCCGCCGAGCCGGGCCCGCCCGGGGCCTCCGGGAAGCGAGGCCGAGGCCGCGCGGCTTCTCACCGTGTGGTCGTGCTCGTCCGCCCGGCCCCCGGGCGGCAGCAGCAGCAGCAGCAGCGCCGCCGCCACCGCCGCGCGGGCGACCCCCGGCCGCCGCTCCATGGTGCGCACTCCCCCCGCCCGGCGCCGGCCGGCCCTCCGCCCGAGGCTCCTCCGCTGCCGCCGCCGCCGCCTATTCACATCCAAGGGGCGCGCGCGCACGGACGCACAGGGCCGGGGCCCAGCCGCTGCCGCTGCCGCCGCCGCCTCGGCGCTGCCCGAACCGGACCCGCCGTCGCCGTCACCGTCGCCGTCACCGCCCGCGGCCGAGCGTAGCCCCCGCCCCGCCGAGTCCGCTCCGCCGCCGCCGCCGCCGCTGCCGCTGCCTTCGCCTCAGCTTCTTCCTCTGACTCAGCCACGTCATCCGGCCACCCAGTCGCACACCGGAAGTGCCTCCCCTAACGTGGGGCAGCAACCGCCGTGGACCGCGGCCGAGCGAGCTAGCGAAAGCGAGAGCCTTGCTCTATTCTGGCCGCGGGGAGGAGGGCGCGCGCGAGCCGGGGGGAGGGGGGAGGAGAGGGAGAAAGAGGGCGTGCGCGAGCCGGGGGGAGGGGAGGAGAGGGAGAAAGAGGGCGTGCGCGAGCCGGGGGGAGGAGGGAGGAGAGAGAA
>CM053769.1:523511798-523530951 GCA_028658325.1 Potorous gilbertii | reverse complement strand
CCCTTCGCCTTGTCACCTGGGTTATAGAGGCCTCCTCGTTGGGCTCACTGCCTCTTCTCTCACGATTTCGTCCCTCTCCAGGCTGCAAGGTGATTTTCCTAAAAGGGCCTGTGGGCTATGGACCCCAGGATAAAAGAAAAACTCCTCTGGTATTTAAAGCCCTTCACAACCTGGTCCTAACATGCCTTTCCACCCCTAGTATATTATTAGTATTATTTCCCTACACAAATATTATAAATATTATTTCCCTTTGCAAACTCTACCCCTCAATCAGAGAGGCTTTCTTGCTCTTCGAACATGTGGCTTTGTCTCCTGTCTCCAGACCAAAGACCCAGGCTGTCCTCACAGGTAGAATGTATTCTCTCCTTACCTCTGCCTCTTAAGAGTCCCTTGCTTCCTTCACAAGGTCCTAAAGCACCACCCCTTTCCTGAGTCCTCTCAACTGCTGGGCCCTCCCTTCCAAAAATTACCTCCTATTTATTTGTAAATATTCCATATACATGTCTGCATGCTGTTTTCTCTTAAAATGTAGTCTCACTGAGAGCTGGGATTTTCATTTGTTGTATCTTTGTATTCTAGCCACTTACCACAATGCCTGGGATATAGTAGGTGATTACTTAATAAATCCTTGTATATTAATTGGTGACTTCAGCTCCCATAGGTTTAAATAGATGACTGTTATTATAGTCACTATAATAATAGCATTATTGTTGTTAAATAGATGACTTTTAGATCTAAATATCCAGCCCTAATTGAATCCTGTCCTACAGGACCAACTTTTCTGTTGGACATTTCAAACTGAATGATCAACAGACATCTCAAATTGAAAATTCCAAGAGGCTGAGGGGAGTGGGGTAAGATAACAACATGAAAGCAAGATGAAGTGATGGGAGTACAGGGGGTACAGATTTGATGGGACCATGACTGGCATGGGTGCCATAGGAATGGAAAGATTGAAGTAATCCAAGGAGTTATGGACTGATTCAGGTGTGAAGAGGGGGCACAGCAACCCAGAGCTCAAATAGATAAAACAACAGAAGCGAAGATAGCTACCAAGACATCTGAATGACCACAAATGTTTCTGAATATTGCAAGACTGAAGGACTTTGAACCAACACATAAGGAAACAGAACCCCGTGAACTCCCAGAAGAGCATGGGACTGCATCAAAATGTTCAAGCTAGAAATAAGAATCTTGGAAAAAACTAAAAGAGACCAAATGGAGAGTTCATGGTGTGTGCAACAAAAAATAATTATCAGAGTAGGAAAACTTGAACATGGCGATTTTTTCCAAAAAAGGGGAAAAAAGAACAACCAGTTGGAAATGCTGATACACAGAAGTGAAAAAGCCACCTGTCACATGCCACTTCCAGTCCCCTGTGTCATTAAAGCACTTTATAACCTGGCCCATCCTGTCTCTGACCTGATTGTACATTCCTCTCATTAATACACTAAATGTCTTGTCATACTCGTCTTCTTGATGTTCCAACTCAGCACTCTGTCTCTGTACCTTTGCACTGAATATCACCCAAGTCTGGGATGCCCTCTTTCCTTACATCTGCCTGTTGGAATCCCTAGTTTCCTTGAAGTCTTAGCTTCTTCATGTGGCCTTTCCTGGATTCCTGGCTGCTAATGCCTTTGCCTTTCTCCAAGGCTACCATGTAGGTGTTTTGCCTATATTTAGATATATACATGATGTCTTCCCCCATAAGATCTCAAGGGGAAGAAGAACTGATTTTCTTTTGTCTTTTTATTTCCAGTGCCTAGAACAGTGTGTGTTGCATTGTAGATATGCAAGAAATGCTTGGGGTTTTAAAAATTTATTTTACTTTTTTGTTAACATTTGTTATATTTTGAGTTCCAAAGCAGAAGAAATGCTTATTGGTTGGTTGGTTGATTGTATTTACATGGAATGCCTTTACTTGTACGTTATCCTGCCTTATCCTATACCCAGCTCAAACCTTTCTCCATGAAGCTTTCCTTGGTTGTTCTAACCTTCGTTGATCCACCCTTTCCTCTAAATCCTTATAATCACCACATAATTCAGCACCATCTTGTATTCATTATTGTGTAATGCGAGGCTTGTTTCTTCAATTAGAGTCTTTGAAGGCAGAAACCACCTTTTATACTGCCATAGCCCCCAAAGAACTATGAAGTAGATGGTAGTAGTAGTTTGATAAATGCTTACTGATTAATTGCAATGCTACTGAAGTTAAACCCCTGAACTGAAACCAACTAAACTAGGAACTAAATCATTTTAGCACTGATTTCCTCTGTACAGTCAATCCAGGACTAGCTGTAGGTGTACTCCTCCCAGATCTCAGTCTCTGTTGTCAATTTTTCAAGGCTTTTAATTGCTGAGATGGCTTGTGATCATGATTCACAAGGATGTGTTGCAGACTCAGAGGGCACAGGGTGGCACAGGTAAAGGGAAAGTGGAAAGAAAGCACCAAGTCACAGAAGAAGGAGCTGTTGATAGAAACATAAATCATGGGACTATTATTTGAGAGCTAAGCTAAGAGCAGATCACAATCTGTTCAGTTAGACAGTTATTAAGCAAATACTATATTCAAGGCACTGTGTTAGGTTTCAGGGATATGCAAAGACTAAAGAAAAAAACAGGCCTTGTCTGCAGGGAACTTACATTCTATGTGAAGTATACAACATATATTTGGGTAAGTATAAACAGTGTAATCTGAGGGGGAGAGAATAGTGACAACTAGGGGAGTTAGAAAAGGTCCTATGAAGTGGCACCTGAGAACAGCCTCAAAGAACACTAAAGACTTTAAGAGCCAGAGGTGAGTATGGGATACCTTCCAAAGATGTGGAACAAACCTTGCAAAAGCAAGAGGTAGAACACCAAGTTTGGGGAATGGCAAATAGGCCAATTTAGTCAGAAAGTAGAATATATAAAGGGGAATAATTTAAAGGTAGGCTGAAAGGGATAACATTATTAGAAGTGCAAAAATGTTATATTTACCTTTGAAAAATCAAGTAGGAATTACAGTGACTCCACACAATTTGGAACTATGCCAAAAGGGCTACAAAAAATGGATACGCTTTGATGCAGCAATATAGTTGGTCTGTATCCCAATTTTTTTTTTTTATAGATGGGCGGAGAGAAGGACCTATTTGTACAAAAATATAGCAGTTCTTTTTATGGTGGCAAAGAATTGGAAATTGAAAGGATATACAACAGTTGGGGAATGACTGAACAAGTTGTGGTATATGATTGAAATGGAATACTATTGTATTCCAAGCAGGATATTAAAAAAAACTGGAAGGCTGTAACTGATGGAAAGTGAATTGAGCTGGAGCAAGAGAACATGGTACACAGCAACAGAAATATTGTACGATGATCAACTGAATAATTCAACTGTTCTCCGGAATAATGATGATTCAAGACAGTTCCAAAGTATTAATGGTGAGAAAGGCTATCTACATCCCGACCAAAACTAATGGACTCCAATTGAAGCAAACTTTTTTTAACTTTTTTTTGGTGGGGAGGTTTTGTTTTTGGTCTATGTCCTCTTTTACAATGATTAATATGGAAATGTTTTACATGTTTACATATGTATAACATATCAAATTGCTTCCCATCTGAAGAAGAGGTGAGGAAGGGAGGGAAATTGGAACTTAAATTTTTTTTAAATGAAAGTGTAAAATTGTTTCTACATGTAAATGACAAAAAATAAGTTCTTATTAAAGTGGAAGAAAACTACAGTGACTCCATCCTGCTGCTTTAAGGCTTATGGCTCCATCACCTCAAATTTTCAACTAATAAATATTCAAGATCCTGCCTACACACATACAGCTTTTCTCATATTGTACAATACTTGTCCTTTTCCTCCTCCATAGATGATCCACAGAAGGGAAGTCTTCCTCTATCTTTCATCATGTACATCCCAGTGCTTTTGATATCCATCTGCTCTACCTCATTTTCAACATTATGTCTTGTTTTCACTACAAGACTTGTCTATCTCCTTTTCTAATAACACATTTCTACAAGAATCTTTTGTAACACTTCTTGCACTTAATGGTAATACAGAACAACCATAGACCCACTATATCTCTTTTCAGTGCCCTTTGGCACCTGCCATTTTTATTCTTCTACTGTGGTGTTCATAATTCATACTATAATAAAAAATCTTTATTAACTAGCACTTTCTATTAAGATATCAACAAGATTGAAGGGGAGAGCTGACTTCTGGAAGAAAGCACATTACAAGGAAAATGTCCTATCAGTCATTAATAATTTTTAAAATTCTAATGGTTTCTATATTTTCCTAAAATATTTGCATGCACAGTACTGAACAATTAATTGAGGTTCAGAATGTTGACCCTGTGGTATTACAAGACCTGAATCTAAGATTAAATTAAGTTCAGCATATTCTACTTAATAGAGAAAAAGGAGTCATGTTTGAAAGATTTTTCAGCAGCAGGAATTGAAATTTAAAAGGTTTTCTGGTTAGTTCTCGTCTTAATATCAGAGAATGACCTAAGATGACTTTGCTGATTCAAGCAGGAAGCATTTGCAGGGTAGATGATCATCCTTTGAATTATCAGGAATCTAGCTGAATAGCAGTTGGGCCCTAGGACCTTACTTTCTGCTGTACTCTCTGATATCAACCTGCGAATCTAAAGAAAGCAGGAAATTGCAGAGGAGCACAGTCTTTCTTATGGGAAAGAGTTAGCTCTTCAGGAACACCAGCTCTGGGAGTCAAAAGAGGAATAAAAGTTGGTGAGAACCAATTCCCGACATAAGAATAAGGGTTGATTAATGAAGAAGAAAGTACCTAAGAAATGAAAGCTAGGTCCACTAATGCACCACATTAGACTAGTGAAAAGTATCAAGTTTTCTTGTAACGTTCCTGTTTGTAATTTTTTCATCTCTATAGAATCTAGCACTATAACCCAGTAGAAAACCTCAAAAATAAGTTTTATATATTACAAAGCACTCTACATCTGCTATCTCGTTTAATAGCCTGTGAGGTAAATGCTATTGTTATTTTCATTTTACAGATAGGGAAACTGGTGCTAAAAGGTAAAGGGACTTGCCCAAGATAATAGTGCTGCTAAGAGTGGAGGTAGCATTTGAACTCAGGTCATCTTCATTCCAACTCTAATATTCTATGCACTACACGAGTACCTTACTTCTGATACAACCTATAATTTTTTTCTGTGTATTTTGTCTATATGTAGCTGTTTACAAGTTATCTCTTCTATTAAACTATGAGGTTCTTGAGAGCAGGAATTATTTTTTGCCTTTGTATCCCCAGAGCTAAACATGTGTGCCCGGTACGTATTGGGTGATTAATAAATGCTAGTTGACTGACTGGTTAGCCGTGCAGCCTCCTAAAGGATTACATGGGTGTATAGGCACAAAGGAGAAACTGAAATCCACCCCTGAGATGGACCTGGAAAGTGTAAAAATCCAGGTGAAGGAAGGAGTGGTAGCAGTGGGCTAGTGTAGGTAGGTCAGATCTTTGAGAACCGTGGGTCAGAAGGTATGAACAGAAAATCAGCCCTAATCAAGGAGCACCAAATATTCACACCAGCAGGAGACCTTATGTGACTCAAAACTAGGCATTTCAATTTTGGATTAATCAAAGATTTGGGATAAATAACAATAACAACTACTAGCATTTATATAGAGCTATCGGGTTTGCAAAGGGTTTTACATAATTTAACTCATTTGGTCATTCAATCTAAGTATTTGTTGAGTATTCAGGTTAGAATTATTCACCAAAGTTTGCGGTACAATACCCCAGAAAGACCAAGGCAAATCTTTGGGCTTAGCCACTTATTAAACAGACCAAGGTGGCCTTTGAAGTTCTGAGTTGCTTTTGTTTGCACCGTCTAAATTCATTTTTCCAAATGATGAAAGAAAAGTCAGTCCAGTCACCATTGTTCTTACTTCCTATTTGAATACTTCACAGATTCCTGATTACTGAAGCAAAGGGACCCTGTGAGCAGCAGTGTTGTGGGGGAGGAAGAACCCTGAACTCAAACACAGGAAACCTGGTTGGTTGGTTTCAAGCCTTCTTATTGAATAACCACGAGTAAGTTGCTTTAAGTCTCTAGGCTTTTATTTTGTCTTCAGTAAAATAGAAATAAAACTCTTCTAACTGGGATACAGGGTAGCCTGTAGTGGAGATGAGAGGACTGACATTAGCATCATCGAAACCTGGGAGCAAGCCTGCCTTTGACATGTCATAAATGTGTGACCCTGGTCAAGTCCCTTGCCCTTTTGGTACCTAGGTCATCCTAAAGACATAAAACCACAGAGAAGTTGCTGATAGAACATTTACTAAGCAGAGGCACAGTGGAAAGAGCATGGGACTTGGAATCAAAACGATTGTTCCAACCCTGTCTCTGACATTTGCTAGCTATCCAGTGACCCGGAACAAGTTGCATAATCTCTCTCTTTATCTGTAAAATGAGAATAATGGCACTTACCTCACCAGGGGAAGTTGTCATGAAGATTACATGAGATAGTGTAAATGGTGCTGTGCTGCCTTAGAGAGCTATGGAAACGCCATCTGTTACTGTATGGGGAGAGAGCCTACGTTGAGCGTCCTATGGATATTCAGAAAATAAATGTTACAGGACCCTAGGGGAGAGACGAGCACTTCTGAATGAAGAGATCAGGCACTTCATGCAAGAGAAACAACATGTGAGGGTAGGCACAGGGTAGGGATGATTGCCATTGGCTATGAAGACTCCAGACTTGACTGGAGTAGAATTAGCAGTCTAGGAAACGAGGTGAGCTAGATGAGGAGAAGCCGAATTAGAGAGGTTCCGGAACGTCAGACTTAGAAATATGAACTTTATCTTGTAGGTAGCAGACAGCCATTAATGAAGATTGAGTTGGGTCATTGTAGGGGTGTGTGTGTGTGTGTGTGTGTGTGTGTGTGTGTGTGTGGTGTGTATTTAAGCTGGATAGCGATTTAATGAAAACTGTTTCAAGATTACTCTGGTTGCAATGTATAAGAAAGACAGACTGAGGAACCAGAAGCAGGGAGATGGATTAGAAGGCTATTAAAATAATTTAGCCTGAGGGAAAATGAGCCTGGACTAGGTTGGTGGCAATAAACATAAAACGGAAGCAAAGATCTTTAGGTAGTTTGGAAGCAAGAATGAATATGGGAGTTGAAGGGGAATGTTGAACCAAAGATGACTCCAAAGGACACAGGAATGGGATGATAGAGAGGTGGCAAAATAGGTTGTACCAGGTCCAAGAAGATGTTATAAATTAGGACTGCTTCACCAAACTTTTGACTATGAAATTAACGGGGTCACACTCATGACCACTGTACTTTTCCTGTTTCCTTCATCTTCATTAATGGTCTTGCTCAGCGGCATGGAAAAGTATAGGGAAAATATATCAAGAGACCAGGCCTAATGATCTCTATAACCAGATAATAGCCTCCCTTGTTTTTCGAGTTGTGCCCATAAAATCAAAATCTACCACCAGTAGATGAGCCAAACAATTAAGACATTGTCTCTTCCTTTGTTGAGCTTGCCATATGATAGAAGGCCATGACAATATTTACTTTAATTCAATAGGCATTTATTAAATGACTTCTGTGTGCATGGCACATTGTCCATGAATCTGGAAGAGTAGAAGTAAATAATAATCACTATCTTACAGTTTAGTAGGGGGGCAAAACAAGAGCACAAGTAAATATAAGACAATATAATGGAAAAGTATGTAGCCACGTGTATTATTAGTAAAATTAGAGATTCCACGCAACATAAACCAAGGTTCACACTGAGTTGATTTAATTCGGGGGTTCATTTGTAGCACTCTGTACCCTTTTATGTGATCCCCTTCTTAGCTCCACATAGGTCTGTGGGGGTAATTTTCTACTTAAAATCAAAGCTTAGGATCCTGGGTACATATTCCTTTTACTCAGTCAAACTTTTAAGTATAATACTAGTTTCAATAATCTTTCCCACAGAAACTCTAGATATTATTTTTCTATCTTTAAGAGAAAATGAAATATTGGGTGGGAGTTACAGCTTAAATATTATCTGTGAAAAGTCTATAGCATCCATGCTGGCCCTTTACATATTCATAATTTACAAATTGATTTAGTTGAAACACTAACATAAGAAGGGTAGAAAAAATACGTACCACACCACTGCCATCTTAGATCCCCATTTTGGTCTCTCTTGGGAAAATGAAGCCACAAATATATACTCACAACAGAGCAATCAGTCTATTTAGGCAACAGGCTTGTTCTGGATGATGTCTAGAGGTTAGGTGCTATGCAGTTTTATACTGAGGTAGACAAAAGTACCTAGAGTTTCTCATATGTGCCCCAGTCTTGGAGAAAATGGTCCTCAAGTACTTTTGAATGTACCAATCATCAGATTTCATAAGGTTAGATATGGGTTGATAAAATTCCTATGATGCAGTAATGAATATCTATCCATCACTCTAGTTGTCTTTATCTGCATATCCCTTCTCCTCTTCTGGATGAAGAGACCAGTTATAACTAACCTGTATCAGAGAGGCCAAAGGGGCATGAAAGGTTGGAGAACTCCTAACTGAAGGCATCAGGGAAAGCCTTATGGAAGAAGAGGTAGCCCTTGACCTTGATCTTGAAGAAGGCAAAGAATTTCAACAGGTTATAACATAAAGGGAGTCCATTCTAGATATGTGTTAACAAGCAAAGATTTATAGAGATGAAGAGGGATAGGATTAGGGAACATCCTGTACTCCTATTTGACTAGAACAGAGAATGTACAAGAAAAACAGAATAAATTAAATCTGGAACGGAAGGTTTGTGTTAGGCTATGGACATCCTTAAGTGTCAGAATATAGAATTTTCATAGTATCTTCTGGGTAATGAGGAGTTACAGAAGGTTAAGGAGGAAGCTAACATGATCAGACCCATGTATTAACAGGATTATTTTGGTAGGAACAGTGAATAGATTGGAAAAGAGATAGACCAGGGGCAGGGATACCAGTTTATAGTCATTTAAGATAGCCTAAAACTCCAATTGGTTTTTGGCCAACAAGAAATCCTGTGCTCCCACCCCCAGCTGTTACAATAATTAAGGAAAAATGGGAAAATGTCTTCTAATTTCTGAATAACAACAAGCATGACAGAAACAACAATAGCAATTGATGATGAGAATAGCTAATATTTATATAGTACCTACTATGAGCCAGCCTACTATGTGCCAGGCACTTTACAAATTTTATCTCATTAGATATTGATGAACTTATGCATGTGTGAATTGAGACTGCCTATGTAAATTGTTGGTAGTTATTTAATTTTTCTCTTTTTATTGTATTTTGAATTCATCTTTCAAATTTTACCAATTTAATAGCTTCCCTTTCTTGGTAACAATTCTATTGCTAACTCTATCTTAGCCAGTTTATCCATATGCTTTTCATGATCACCTTCTACTGCTTATCTGACCTACCATATCTCCCAGATCAGCTTTTTTAGACTTTGTCCATCTTCAGTGCCCCAGTGCCTACTTAGAGTCTTCTTTGCTTATTTAAAGATTCATTTTATAATCCATTCACTTAAGTACATGATGTATCATCAAAAAGGAAGGGATCTTAGAGATCCTCTGAAAGAAGGATCCACCTGAAAAGAGTTCTGACCCAACTGGATTCAGAAGGTCTAACTTTGAGTCCTAATTCTGATTGCCTGTGTGACCTGAACTGATTATTTTTGTATTACCTATCCCACAGGGTTGCTATGAAGAGCAAATGAAATCATTTGTAAACTGTGAAATACTACATAAATAGAAGCTATATTATCAGCTTCAGCATTTTTTTTATCACCTCAGTTACTACCTCATGAAAAAATCAGTCAAAATCTAAACAAAAATACCTATAAAAGTAAAACATAAAAGCTGGTATCATACATGAACAGTTTTAAATCCTGATGCTATAAACTCATTTTTATATGGAAGTCAGCCTTGAATCTACTGCTGGTATATAGTCAGGCAGCCAACTTATTAGAGCAAAGATGAGAATTGGTCAAAACAAAACAAAACAAAAAATCCAAAAGAATAATAGCCAGAAAAATCATATGATATGCAATTGAAAAAAATCAATTCTGAATATCTGAAATAAGTCATTGATAGTGAAGAAGGGTAATAGTGTAAATAACATAGACCTCAATTATAGTTGTTTTATGCAGACATTTAACTGATATAAATCAACTGCTATACCATAGAGACCACAAGAATTGAAACATCTTAGTTAACAAACATTTTACTTATTTCCCTAACAGAGGTAGAGGTCAAAGGCAATGCCAGTTTACATTATAAAGTCCTTTGTAAAATCTCACCAAAAAAAGGTGATGGATGGTTATGAACATTTTCTCCTCATAATGCAGAGCAAAACAGTGAAGAATAAAGCCAGTTGAAAGAAAAACTTAGGAGATAAAGCTAAGCAAAACCATCCTTGGTACATTTGAAAACAAAGATGGAAGGACAACAAACAGAAGGAAAAGGGAAAAGATCTACAAATATATTTATAACAAACTTTTCATCATCAAGAAAAGCAGAGACACTAAATGTGAGCTCTCACATCAGAAGCCCAGATGTTCTTATACTTTAAGCTAAAAAGAACAAAGGCCAAAAAAACCCAGCCCAATTAGACTGAAAACTCATTTAAAAGATCCATGGCTGAAGACAAGACAACTGTTTGTTTTTATCAACTCTAAAAATATATTATTTAGGCCTTTTTGGCTCGTCAATCTAAGTAGAAGCCCTCCCCTATAACAAATCAAGCAAAAGAAATCAAGATATTGGCTAGGTATGAGAATGTATGTTTGGTTTTGTGCCTCTAGTCAATCCCAGCTCTATCAACAGGTGGAAAATATGCTTCATTATCAGCCTTCTGAAGGTGTAAGTCAAAATTCTGAGATCATTCGGAGTTGTTTCATCTCACATGGTTATTATCGTCATGTAAATTCTCCACCTTGTTTTGGTCACTTCACTCTGTATCAATTTAAATGTCTTTCTATATTTCTGTGAATATTTCATATGCTTCATGTTATATGGAGCATTACAAATTGTGGCCACTATTTTGTTTCTAGCTCTTTTCCTCAACAAAAAGTGCTGCTATAAATATTCTTGTACATAAGATCCTTTTCATCTGTCCCTGACCTCTTTGGGGTACATACCTAATAGGAGTATTGTTAGTCAGGATTATGTAAAGTTTAGTGACTTTGTTTTGTAAACTGTTTGAACCAATTCACAGCCCTAGTAACTGTATGATATAACTGTCTTGCTACAACTTTTCTAATAATCTTTATTTTACTCTCTTATCACCTTTGCTCCTCCAGTGGGTATGAGCTAGAATCTCAGAGTCACACTGAACATGCATTTCTCCTGTTCTTAGTGACTTGGAGTATTTCTTCAGTCAAGTTAAGTCAGCAAGCATGTATTAAGCTCCTCTTATTGCTAGAAACTGTGCTAAGCACAGGAGACACAAAGAAACACACAAAACCTCATCAAAAGCAGTCCCTACTCTCAAGGATCTCATTCTGATGAGAAACATATATACAGGATAAATTGGAGATAATCTCAGAGAGAGATGATACCAAGAAGGATCAGGAAAGTCTTCTTGCAGTAGGTAGAATTTACCTGAGACTTGAAGGAAGCCAGAGAAGACAGGTGGCAGAGGTGAGGAAAGAAAGAGTTCCAGGTATGAGGAACAGCCAGCAAAAATGCACACAATAAATGAAGGGTCTTGTTCTTAGAACAGCAAAGAGGCCAATGTCATTGAGTCACAAAGTACAGAGAGGGAAGAAAGGTATAAGAAGACTAGAAAGGTAGGAAGAAGCCAGGTTATGGAGGTGTTTAAAAACCAAAGACAGGGCCTCATTTCTAAAATATATAGAGAACTGAGTATGGCAGCTAGGTGGTACAGTGGATGGAGCACCAGTACAGGAGTCAGGAGGACCTGATTTCAAATCTCATCTCAGATACTTGATATTCACTAGCTGTGTGGCCTTAGACAAGTCACTTAACCCCAATTGCCTCATCCTGGGTCATCTCCAGTCATCCTGATGAATATCTGGTCACTGGATTCAGATGGCTCTGGAGGAGAAGTGAGGCTGGTAACCTGCACAGCCCTCCCTCCCTCAAAACAAAGTCAAGTGCAAGTCATGTCATCATTTCTCTGATGTCATGGTCTTCTTTGGCAATGAAGGATGAACACACAGAGAAATGAGTCAAATGTACAAGAATGCAAGTCATTCCCCAATTGATAAATGGTCAAATGATATGAACAGGTATTTTTCAGAGGAAGAAATCAAAGGTATCTGTAGTTATATGAAAAAATGCTCTAAATCATGATTGATTAGAGAGATGCGAATCAAAATGACTCTGAGATATCACATCACACCTATCAGATTGGCTAACATAACAAAATAGGAAGATGATAAATGCTGGAGAAGATGTGGGAGAGCTGAAACACTAATTCATTGTTGGCGGAGCTGTAAACTGATCCAACCATTCTGGAGAGCAATTTGGACCTATGCCCAAAGCTACAAAAATGTTCATACCCATTGACCCAGCAATACCACTTCTAGGACTGTATCACCAAGAGATCATAAAAATGGGAAAGGGTCCCACATGTACAAAAATATTTATAGCAGCACTCTTTGTGGTGGCCAAAATCTGGAAATCAAGGGAATGCCCATCAATTGGGGAATGACTGAATAAATTGTGGCATATGAATATAATGGAGTACTATTGTGCTGTAAGAAATGATTGAGCAGGAGGACTTCAGAGAAGCCTAGAAAGACTTGTATGAACTGATGCTGAGTGAAAAGAGCAGAACCAGGAAAACTTTGTACACAGCAACAATCACAGTGTGCAAGGATTTTTTTCTGGTAGACTTAGAACTTCATTGTAATGCAAGGATTTAAAAAATTCTCAATGATCTTTTAAAAATGCCTTCCACATCCAGAGAAAGAACTATGGAATTTGATCACAGAATGCAGCAGATCATTTTCTTTTGTATTATATTTTGACTTGTTTAATGATTTCTCCCATTCATTTTAATTCTTCTATGCAACATGACTAAGGTGAAAATATATTTAATAGGAATGTATGTGTAGAGCCTTTATAAACTGTTATGCCATCTCAGGGAGGGAGGGGACAGAGAAAGTGGAGGGAGGGGGAGGGAGGGAGGGAAAAAATCCAAGTTATATGGAAGTGATTGTAGAACACTGAAAACAAACAAAATTATAATAAAAAAATAAAAATGAAAATACCACTGGGGGAAATATGTGTTCTACATGAAAAAAAAACCCCAGAGGATTTTATATTTGATCCCAAAGGCAATAGGGAGTCACTGGAGTTTATTCAATAGTGCGTTGACATGGTCATACATGTTTTTTAGGAAGATCAATCTGATAGCTGAATGGAAAATTGCCTGGAGTCAGGAGAGACTTGAGGCAGGAAGAACAACTAGAAGTGTATTGCAACAGTCCATACATGAGATGATGAGAGCTTGCACAATGGTGGTGTCAGTGTCAGGAAAGATTGGGTCATATGTGAGAGATATCAAATCCAACAGGACTTGACAACTGATTGGATATGAGGTGCTGGCAGTGGTAAGATAGAGTAAGGAATCAAGGATGACACCTAGGTTGCAAGCTTGCATGACTACAAGAATAGTAGTAGTTAAAATTAACAGGAAAATTAGAAAGAGGGAAAGATTTAGAAGGGAAGATAGAGAGTTCAGTTGTGGACATGTTGAGTTTAAGATGACTATGAGATGTCCAGTTCTTGATGGTCAATAGGCAATTAGAGATGTGAACTTGGAGGTCTGAAAAGAGATTAATACTGGACAAACATCTGAGAATCATCTACACAGAGATAATGATTGAATCAATGGAAGCTAATGAGATCACCAAGTGAGATAAGACAGAGAAAAAAAGATCTCAGAAAAGAGTCATGGGGTTCATTAAGGGTTTGTGAACAGGACCTGAAAGATGATCCAGGAAAAGAGAAGCAAGAGAAAGTAATGTCATGAAAACCTAGAAAGAAGAGAGTATCAATGAAAACGAGTAATTAACATTGTCAAAGCCTGCAGAGAAGTTTAAGATTGAGGAAAAGATTGAAGAAAGATGAAGTTTGACAAGTCCTTAAGTATGGCAATTTAGAGGTCATTGTTAACTTTGGAGAAAGCTATTTCTGTTGAATGATGAGGTGGAAAACCAGAATGAAGATAGGTAAGAAGAGAGAGGAAAGGAGATGGCAGCATCAATTGTAGATGACCTTCTCAAGGAATTTAGCCATGAAAGGGATGAGAATCATAGAATGATAGATAACGGAGATGGATGAAACTAGGACTTTTTGAAGGAAACATGGGCAAGTTTGTAGGCAGTAAGGGAGTAACCAGTAGAGAAAGAAAGATTAGAGATTAGTGAGAAAATAGAGATGACAGAGAGAGTAAGCTGATGGAGAGGAAGGGGTGGAATGGATCACTTGTACATGTAGACAAAGCCCATTTCTTCATATGCATGGTGAAAGAGGAGATAGTGGCAGAGACATCTGAGTAATGTGAGATGAGGAGGAGGAGATATGAGGTTGCTTTTGGCAAATAGTCCCAATGTTTTCAGTAAAATATTAGGCAAGTTTCTCAGCTTGAGAGGGTGGAGAGAGAAGGAACCACGAGAGGCTTGAGGATAGATAAAAAGGTTTAGAAGAGTTGCTGATGTGAGTGGGATAGTGAATTGATTAGCAAGATGTGAAAGGATTGCCTTGCCATAGTGAAAACTCACTTGAACTTGTATAACATAAATTTATAGAGGACCCAAAGAGCAAAGTTTTGTGATTTTCTCCAGCTTCTTTCAACAATTTGTGAGTAGAAGTGAAGGCAGAGGCTTGGCAGAGCAACATTAATGCTAGTATTTGGGGCAAAGTACTTGAAAGGAGAGGATAGTGTACAGTTCAACTATTTTTCTAAGGAATCAAGATGGGCAAGGGAGGAGAGTATAGCCTATGCAGGTACGAGGGCCCAGGGAAGAACTGAGAGGTAGAGAGTTTGGAAGTCATGGTGAGAATAAAGAACATAGTTTAGGGTTGCAAAGCAAAGGGAAAGGTGGAATGACTGTAGATTATGATCAGATCAAGGAATTTCAGAGTTTATGAACATGGAAGTGGAACTCTTGTGTGATAGTAAGATCAAGAGTATAACTATTTCTGTGTGTAGCTGAGGTGGAGTGGAGGAATAGGGAATGAGTAAATTGAGAGACTGAGATGTCAGTATATTTGAGAGAGTGTCCATATGTGTGTTGAAGTCCCCTAGTATGAGTGTAAAAGTTGAGAAGAGATAGACTATGAACCAGGAGCTGAACTGAGGAAAGGAGTAACCTAGTAGGTTGATGATTACAGCTACTGGAATCTTGGTTGGGTAATAAATATGGATTGAATGAAACTCAAAAGAAGAGAGGTTACTGAATGATCATAGTAGAGGGAAAGTCTGGAAGAGATAAGGAGTGTTCTCCCATCATAACCTGTATGTTGGGGCATGAAGAATGTGTAAGCAGTGCTGGAAAGAATAGCCAGGGAAGTAACATCATCAGGAGGAAGTAAGGCTCCATGAATACAAAAGGAAGGAAGGAGTGTGAAAGGAAAAGTGTTAAGCAGTCAAAAGACAATAGTGGAAATCAGTCAGTCAACTATGCTTACTATGTGCCAGGTACTGTATTAAGTGCTGGGTGAGTAGCTTTAGAGTGGGATATTGGGAGAGGTTGGATTGATAGGGGTATGTAATGGCAAGTAAATAGAATCTTTTGCTGTTTTTGTTTTAGTATAATCAAGAAGTATAGTGTCTCTATTTGTTCCAGGATCCATGGTCATTTATGTTGTAAGGCCAAGGATCCTGGAAGGGTGGAATGTGAGGGCAAGCAAAGTAGGATCTTTTGCTGTTTTTGTTTATACCAAGAAGTATAATGCCTCTGAATAATGTGGTTAAGGAGGATCTTTCTCATCCATTGTTGGGCCTGGGAAGATTTGTAGGAAGGTCCACACTTTCTGTTAGTGAGGCACTGGTTCTCAGGGAATATGATGCCCTCTGGCTCTAAAAAGTGTATAAAGACTCTGAGATGTGGTTTTCCTCTGGGGCTTAGATTTTGAAAGAAGGTTTGTGTGCCAGATGTGACTCTGGAATCTGCTAAGCAGCCCCCTGGCTTTGAAAACCCAGATGTTGGTACTTCTCTCTCTGTTAACTATGTATATATGGTCAGGCAGTTCGGAAGCTCTGTCTGTTGATTTTTGGTTTCTCTGTATTTTCCGAAGTTCAGGGTACTAACTTTTCCCCCTGAACTAAGTGAATTGTACATGTACTTGATTAAAGTGATTGTTGACCCCTCAAAAGTTGCTTTCCTTTTAGAGAAGCAGATCAAAGCACCTGTGATAGCAGGTCCCCCTGTGTATGTTGGGATGCTTACTGTTAGAGGATAAGAACAAAAGTAAGTTATAAAAAACAAATGTCTTGCTTTCTTTTTTACTTGAGAATTGTCTGTTTAAATGCTTTGACCATTTATCTATCTATGAGGGAATGAATCGTTTTCTTCTATAGTCCCCTCTAAGGCTGTCTTTCATCTATTTTATATTTATACTGTATGTACCTATTTATGCATATGTTGTCACCCCCATTAGAAGGCAAGGTACTTAAGGGTAGGAATGGTTTTTACTTTTTCTTTATATTTCCTGTGCCTGACATATAGTAAGCACTTACTAAATGATTGCTGATTGATTGATTTTTATCATTTCCTTGTTTGTCTTGGGTATCAGGCCTTTATCTGATAAATTTACTATAACTTTTTTTTCAGATTGTTTACTTTCTGATTCTAACTAAATTTATTTTGCTTGTATGGAAGCTTTTTAATTTTAACCAAAATTGATAATTTTATCTTTTATTATCATTTTTATCCCTTGTTTAATTAAGAATTCTGCCCTTAGTCATAGTTGTGAAATATTTCTCCTTCCTTTGTCTTTGAATTTTCAAAAAAATGATGTGACTTTGTATATTTATGATAATATATGGCATAAAGTATTGTTCTAAACCCAACCACCACCAGAATATTTCCCAGTTTTTTGGTAATTTTTATCCAACAAGGAGTCCTTAGCCAGTATTAAGTGTCCCTGGGTTTATCTAATACCATACTATAATGTTAAATTGTACATAGGACTTGTTTACCTAATCAATTCCACTGATCAAGTTCTATTTCTTAACCAGAAGCACACTGTTTTAATGATCCTTACACACTGTGTAAGATGTAAATTGAAACTATTTCATTTCCTTTTAGCCTTGATACCTTAAGACCATCTCAATTAATCAATCATTCATAGACTTAGACTAAATGCTAAAGGCCTAGAATGATATTGTACAAGAACCATGTTTGACTGGGTACCCATCAACTGGGGAATGACTCAACAATTATGATATATAGTTATGACTATAAGAAATGATAAAAAGGATAGTTTCAGAGAAATCTGGAAACACTTGTATGAACTGATGCATAATGCAGTGAGCAGAACAAGGAGATCAATGTGTTTAATAGCAACAACATTTCAAAGACAAGAAACTTTGAAAGACTTAAGAATTCTGATCAGTGCAATGACCTATCACAATTCTCACAGACTAGTGATAAAGCAGGCTACCACGTAACAGATTTAAGGGGCAGACTGAAATTACACTTTTTGAACATGATCCATGTGGAAATTTGCTGCGTATTTGACCATGTGTATTTATTACAATGGTTTTATTTTTCTTTGTAGTATTTAGACAGGAGAGAGAGAAATCAGATTTGTATTAATTTAGAAAAATAAAGCCTAAATTTTAGAAAGAACATGCTGAAATAAGTAGGATAGGTTGAAGGAATTTGGTTATGTCTCAGGGATTATCTATAAATTATCAAGTAAGTTGAGAGAAATAAATTCCAGAAATTATAGCAAGTGTGACTTTTCAGCATGCCCCTGAGAAGATGATAGAAGGAGAGGCTGTAACCTCAGCCTTGGTCAGTTCATTTTTCCTCTTCTCCTTTGACTGAGAGAGAACTTCACTAACTTCCAAGAGAATGGAGGATATTGGACTTTCTATCCTCCTCCCATTAGTATCCTAATGGGATCTCTAGATTAGCTGATGACAGGGTCTGCCTTGGAGCTAAGGATAGACTGGACCCAGGTTCACTCTTCTTAAGGAGAATCTCTTGAGCCTTCCAGGAGTGAGAGATAAGGACTTTGTACAGCCAAAAGTTTTGAGTTACTTATTTGCCACATGTGCTATCCAAGCTTGATACTACCTCCCCCTCTATGCAGGACTCTCTATGCAGGGTATGACAGATAATAGGGGATATATTTTCTACTAATTGTTCCTGTTGGACCATTCCTTCTTAAAACTACTTAAAATTCCTATATATTAGCAACAAAGTCTAACAGCAAGAGATAGAAAGAGAAATCCCATTTTAAAGCTAGGTAGATGCTATAAAATACTTAGGAGTTTACCTGCCAAAACAAACCCAGTGATTATATGAACACAGTTACAAGACACTATTTGCACAAATAAAGTCAGATTTAAGTAAGTGGAAAAACATCAGTTGTTCATGGGTAGGCCAAGTTAATAAATAAAAATGATAATTCTACCTAAATTAATTTACTTATTTAGTGCCATACCAATTAAACTATGAGATAATTATTTTCTAGAGCTGGATAAAATAACATCAAAATTCATTTGGAAGAACAAAAGGTCCAGAATATCAAAGGGACTAATGAAAAGAAATGCTTGGGAAGGTGGCCTAGCACTACCAGACCTCAAATGGTATTATAAAGCAGGAATTATCAAAACCACTTGGTATTGGCTAAGAAACAGAGGGGTAGACAAGTGGAATATACTTGGCACTCAAGACACAGTAGGCAGGGAATATAGCAACATCCCATTTGATAAACCCTAAGACCCCAGCTTCTGGGATAAGAACTCACTGTTCGACAAAAATTGCTGGGAAAACTTGTTAACAGTGTGGCGGAAATTAGGCATAGATCCATGCTTGACACCATACACAAGAATAAAGTCCAATGGGTACATGATCTAGGTAGAAAGATTGATACCATGAATAAACTGGAGGAGCAAGGAATAGTGTATTTATCAGATTTAT
>CM053769.1:523494431-523511298 GCA_028658325.1 Potorous gilbertii | reverse complement strand
ACGGAAATCTCCTTCACTGTGTTTCTGCGCAGCTTCCACTGTTCCACAATTTGTCAGGAGTTCTTTTTAGAGGGAATCCATGGGCTGTGGTTTCAGAGCTAGCAAATGTGAGTCTTTCTACTCCGCCATCTTGGCTCCACCCCACCTCATCCAACTATTCTGGAGAATGGTTTGGAACTATGCCCAAAGGGCTACAAAAATGTGCATACCCTTTGACCCAGCAATATCGCTACTAGGACTGTATCCCCAAGAGATCATAAAAATGGAAAAGGGTCCCACATGTACAAAAATATTTATAGCAGCTCTCTTTGGAGTTGCCAAAAACTGGAAGTCAAGGGGATGCCCATCAGTGGGGGAATGGCTGAATAAATTATGGTATATGAATGTAATGGAGTACTATTGCATCATAAGAAATGATGAACAAGAAGACTTCAAGGAGGCCTGGAAGGACTCATATGATCTGATGCTGAGCGAAAGGAGCAGAACCAGGAGAACTTTGTGCACAGCAACGACCACAGTGTGTGAGAGTTTTTTCTGGTAGACTTGGAACTTCGTAATAACACAAGAACTTACTAAAAAAAAAAAATCCCAATGGTGGTTTTCTAAGGCAAAATGCCTTCCACACTCAGCGAAAGAAATATGGAAGTCATTCGCAGAATGTAGCAGATCATGTGTGTGTGGATTTTTGTGTATTATGTTTTGATTTGTTATATGATTTCTTCCATTTATTTTAGTTTCACTACATAGCATGACTATAGTGAAAACATACTTAATAGAAAAGTATATGTAGAACCTATACAGAATTGTATGCTGTTGTGGGGAGGGAGGGGGTAGTGGGGGGAAGGTGTAGGGAGGATAAAATCTTAATTTTAAGGAAGTGATTGTAGAACATTAAAAAAAATAAAATAAGATAAAAACTACTTAAAACTGGCTCACTATTTGATTTTTTAACCAATAATCCTGAGGGAGAGCCCAACTTTGTTGTCCTAAGACTGACATTATACAAAGTCACCCCATTGCCCCTCATTGGTACCATTGAGGAGGAGATACAGACAGTCCTAGGTATAATAATCTATTCTTCCATAAGAAGAATTCTTAGGATAAGGATGCTTATTTGCATGGGCTACAACTACTTTATTGTAGAGTTTTAAATATAATACAGCTATACTCACTTAATTCCTACTTTTCTCCATAATTTCCCTTAACATTCTTGAATTTTGGTTCTTCCAGATAAATGTTGTTATTATTTTGTATAGAGTTATAAAATAACATGTGGGTAGTTTGGTATGGCAAATCTGTAAAATAATTTAGGTAATGTCTCCATTTTTACTTTGTTGATGTGTTGCAACCATAAACAATTTGTGCCCCTCTAAGGATTTGTCTTCCTTATCTTTATGAAAAAGTGTTTTATAGTTGCATTCATCTAAATCCAAGGTATGTAGTGGGACTCTGAGATACTTTATATATTCTGTAATTGGTTTAAATAAGATTTCTTTTTCTAGCTCTTCCTGCTTGGTTTTGTTAATAATATACAGAAATATGGATGATTTTTGTTGGTTTCTTATTTTTATTATGTGCCAGGAACTTGTAGGATAAAAATATAAAAGTGGGACAGTTATTATCAAGGAGAATATAACTGATTTTACATTCTACTGAGGGAATAAAACATGCTCACAGATTAGAAAATATAGGATATATACAAAAATAATATCAAGTGAATGGCAGAGGATGCTTTTCTAACAGTTATGGCATCAGGAAAAGCAATAACTAGCAAAAAAGACTGACCCAAAGCGGGACTGAGATAGACCCCTTATATACTCTCTAT
Organism: Potorous gilbertii; assembly: GCA_028658325.1. Lineage (NCBI taxonomy): Eukaryota > Metazoa > Chordata > Mammalia > Diprotodontia > Potoroidae > Potorous > Potorous gilbertii. Next base: position 523,509,473 of record CM053769.1, on the reverse strand, counting down.
TCAGGAACAGAATTGGGCCCACCATGGGGGCAATTGAGGTAGGGGGAAAATAAACCTTCCAGGTTTCCAGGAGTATGGCAGTGGTCAGGATGGGAGGAAGCCTTGATAGTTATTTTCTCCTAACTCCTTTGTGTCTCCCTTCATCTGGCCCAATCTGAGAGGGGGGACCCTAACCATAACTACATCTCCACATGGATAGTAGGAAGCTGCATGACTATCTTTAAGCAGAAGAAAGGAATTTGATATTCTCCTCTTCAAGGAAAAGGAATATCTGCAGCATCCTTCATCAGCCACCCACAGCATTGTGACCCAGATTTCCACTGCTTCCAGTCCTTTGTCACCCAGAATGTTGGAGTCTAGTCATTTCAGGCAAGAATCAAGAAAACAGCAAAAAGTACAGCTCAGGGACCTCTTAGGATCCTCAGGGAAGGAGACATCGTGAACTTGAACCCTGCCTTATTCGTCATGGAGCGAGAGAGGGAGGGAGGGATGACTTTGTAAGAGATGGAGGAGCTAAGGTGTAGCCAGAAATAACACAGTTCTTTTTTGAAATGTGCATCTATCATTGTGGGTAAGGAGGATCAAAGATGCATAAGGCATCATAGTGAGTTCCAAATGTAAACCCAATTATTCTTATAAAATTTTAAATACAGTTTTGTCCAATTTGAACACAACTGAGTAAGATGACACTTTCTCCAGTTCATTTTACAAATGGAGAAACTGAGGCAAACAGGATTAAATGATTTGCCCAGGGTCATGCAGCTAGTAAGTTTCTGAGATAAGATTTAAATTCAGGAAGATGAACCTTCCTGACTCCAGGCCTGGTATTCTATCTACTGTGTCTGTCACCTAGCTACCCTTTAATATAGTAGCATTTCTCTTAGAATTGAAAGCTGTCCTTACAACCTGCAGCTTAAGAACATTGACTTTTTTGACAGAGATTCTTAGAAACTGTTCTCTAAAAGAGTTACCATACCTTTTAGAATGAAAATATGCTAAAATATAGAACATTTTTCAAAAGAGTAAATTCACATGCACCAATTTCTTCGCTTTGAGATTTCAGTATCTTACATCAAATTTTCTTAAAGGAGTGTGTGTGTGTGTGTGTGTACATATATATATATATATATATATATATATATATATATATATGTATATGTATATGTATATATACATACATATGCATTTCCAGAGCTAGCTCAGTGTTTGGAAGACTTCAAAGAAAAGTTTATGAGAGAAGAGGTATTAGACTGACTACCAAACTGAAGGTCTACAGAGCCGTTGTGTTGACCTCATTGTTGGATGCCTGTGAAACCTGGACAGTCTACCAGTGCCATACCAGGAAACTGAATCATTTCCATTTGAAGGATAAGGTACCAGACACTGAAGTCCTTACTCAAGCTGAAGGACCAAGCATTCAAACTATGCTGCAGAAAGCGCAGCTCCAATGGGCTGGCCACATTGTTTGAAAGCAAAATATACACTTGCCCGAAACACTATTTTATGGAGAACTCATATGGAGCAGGCAGTCACATAGTGGTCAGAAGAAGTGATACAAGGATACTCTGAAGGTTTCTCTCAAGAACTTTGGATTTGACTGTGCAACATGGGAGACACTGGCACAGGACCTCTCAGCATGGCGTGCCCATATCAGAAAGGGTGCTGTGCTCTATGAGCAAAGCAGAATTGAGACAGCACAAAGTAAGTGTAGGATGTGCAAATTTGGAATATCCACCTCCAAAATCCATCCACTGTCTGTGCTCAACCTGTGGTAGAGCATTCTGAGCCTATATTAGTTCTGATTAGCCATAGTCAGACACACTGAAACTTCACTTTATCATGGTGATGTCATTTTGGTACTTTTTTAAAATGGACAACAACCATATATGCCAATAGAATATAAAATAGCTTCAAGTCTTACTCAAAAATGCACTTTGTGTATTATTTCTATATATTTTGGTATCTTGTATCTCTACTAGACTTTAAGTCTCTTGAGAGAAAGGACTGTTTCTCATCTAAATTTTGTATCTCAGCACCCAGTACAGTGCTCAGCATGCTCAGTAAATGCTTAATAAATGTTTGCTGGAGGACAGGAAACATTTTAATTCAAATACTTTCACAAGATTGAGAAATGATGAGGAGGCTACACCTGTAAGAAATATACTGTTTAGCAATACTATCCCAAGATCATGAGTTAGAGCTGTAGCATACAGATAAAGATAGGAACTGGACCTGGGAGTCCGCTGGATTAGAGGAATCTTCCTCTACCAATGCAACCTTATCTGCAATTTATAGTCTTAGAGAGCATTACTTAGATCATTGAGAAGTCAAGTGACTTGTTCCAGGATATATTGCCAATATTCATGTCAGAGGCTGAATTTGAACCCAGCCTAGCTTCAAGTCCAGCTCTCTATTTGCTATCCCATGACGCCTCAGTAACCTACAAGAAGGTTCTGAAAATAAGGACGGTGTAGGCAATGCACTCCCTTGCAGCACTGAATGTGAGTTTTGTCAACAAAGTGCTAGTGACTATTATCTTTGTCTAGAAGCCTGGGTTACTACACATTCATTCACCTGAAACCCTTTATGAGCAGGAGTCAGGATGGGGAGAAGGGTGGAGAAGAAAGTCTTCTCTGGGCCTACCTCTTCCTTTACCAGAAACTGCCCACTCTTCTCCTAACAAGTCATCCTTCCTTTTAAGCTGGGCACAAAATGCACACAGCCTGAAATATCTCTGCGCCCAGCTTCTACCTGTGCAAACACAGTTGTTGGCAGTCATTCAGGATATCTGAGGGAAGCGGTCAGAAGGCATCCCTCACCACTTCTTCTTCCTAGAAGGATCTCCGCACTGGAGAACAAACATTTTTTGATCTCCACACCTTTGCTTAAACCATTCTCTATGCTCGGAATCTCTTTCCAGTCCCTGACTGTGGGACATCCTTCTAAAAGTCAAATACTTCTTCCTCCATATTTTCCTCATTCCTATTCTAGTCTCTAGCTTCTCCAAGGGAAATAATCCATCAGAGCTCTCAGACTTTTCTTAACCTTTCTTTTTTTTTACAATTTTCTCATGTTCATATCATTCCAATAGGTCTGCTCTGCATTAGGGTTATTGTATAGTTACTACCAAAGCTTTGTGTACTCATTCAGGTTCACAGCTATGCTATAGAAACTGAGAGGAGGAGGCATGTGGCTATCATGCCATCAGTCACAAAAAGTCTTGGTGGTCTGCAAGTGAGGCAATCTGTAATAAACAAAGACTTCATATTCTCTTCTCCTCCGTGGCACTTTTCTGATCTTCTTCACCGCATGTGGTCCTCTGCCCAGCTTTGAACCTTGGGGCTCTAATCCTTTATTCAGGATTGCTATTAAGCTTTAGTTACCTCTGTGAATTCCTGAATTTGAGGTTAGGGCATCTTTGTGTTTATCTGAAATGGGTATTTCACTCCTTCACTGATCTCTGGTATTGACTGGCTCCACTTGTTTGTTCATTCTCCTGTAAAAGGTAAGGTCCCACTGGTGTGTGTCATATTTTCCCACCTAGACGATAAATTCCATGAGGGTAGAAGCATATATTAATTCTCTGTATATTACCTTGTACCAAGCACTCTCACTTACCACCTAATGTAGTACTTGCACACAATAAGCACTAAATAAATAGAATCAGAGTTTGCAACCTCAGCTCTATCTCAGACTTTTCACTTTCTCTCATTCCATATATCCAATCCCTTGCTAAAGCTTGTCCTTTGAACCTCCACAATATCTTTCTAATATGACCCCTTCTTACTCATATAACCACCACCTTAAACCCAGGCTCTTATCACTTCTTGCCTAGATTATTACAAGAGACTCCTAATTGGCTCCCTGCCTCATCCCTCCATTCCTCCCTCCCCACTCCATTCCCCACACATCCCCACACACAGCTGCTAAAGTGATTTTCCTTAAGTACACATCTGATTATGTCACCTCCCTACTCTATAAACTCCAGGGGCTCCCTAATGCTTCCAAGATGAAATTTATGCTTCTTTATTAGCTTTTAAAACCCTTAAAAAAACTGACCAGTCCAGCCAGAGTAGCCTTTTTTCTATTCTTCATATATGGCACATCATCTTCTGATTCTGTATCTTTGTACTCACCATCCTCTATGATTGAATGTTCACTCTCCCTCCCTCACTTCTATCTTGTAGAATTTTTCTTTCATCAAGTCACAGAGCAAGCATTGCTTCATCCATGAAGCCCTTCCTGATCCACTCCCAATGCTAGTGCCCTTCCTCCCAAACTATTTTGTACATACTTTGAATTTTTTAACTGATTCTCATATTTATTTTGTTGTAGTTCTGTGTATTTGTAAATAGATATGTATGTTCCTGTCAATTCATGTGGATATATAATATACATGTATATATACACATATATATGTGTATCACACACACATATACTTATTGTGGCCCTTGTTAGAATGCAATCTACATGTGAGTAGGGATTACTTTTTTTTTTGCATTTGTGTTACTAGTACCTAGCACAGGGCCTGGCACTAAGTAGGTGCTTAATAAATGTTTCTGGATTGATTGGCAAAATCAGAGAATATCATGGTTAAAAGAACCTTAGAAGTCATTTATTTCCACCTTCTCACTTTAAAGATGAAACAAATCCAAGGGCTAATAAGTGATAGATTTGGAGCTTGGGCTCCTTCATTTATTTTTCACTGTCTCTCATAAGTTATTGAGTGTGTATGTGGGTGGCGGGGCAGGGGAGTGCTGATTGAGTCAATCAATTAATCATTCCAGCCAACTAAAGTAACAGATACTCTTAACTCTGATACCTTAACCAGTTGAGAACACTTCAATCAATCAATCAGTCATTGGCATAAGACCAGATAGGAGCAAACTAAGTTAATCAGTGTGGCAGGAGTGAGGCCCAATTCCCAAACTGGATTAAATGAAATGACACTGCAGAAGGTATATTGGTGTTGTCACATCCTGTGGATCTTCTATAAAATAGAAAGTCAGTTCAGAACCTAAGCATTTAAATATAGTATCTCAGAGGAGACAGAATTCCAGTCAAGCTCCTGAGAAAAAATTATTTCAAGGGCAAAGGGTTGGAGGGAGGGAGGGATTAGAGCTTTTAACTAATTGGTATCAATTGATAATCATGGAGGGAATCGCACCAATGGAGGCTCATGAACTAAAGCATTAAAAATTCCCAACCTCTCTGGCACTAGCCATAGACTCTTAAGGGGAAATGTAGGAGTCACCTTCTGGGGACCCAACTTGGCAGAGGCAGCAAAACACATATGACAAATTGATGGATGGATGAATTAATGAATGGATAAAGCAAGTGAGCTGCCTATCATAGATGCCAAAGACCTATTCCTGGGAGCTACTGGAAGCAAAATATGGCATGACCCAGAGGAACAGGATATTATCTTTTAGGTAAAATCCTGGGCTCAAAGCCCTGCAAACCTATTCGCAGGTCTGCCTACCCATAAAACTAAGCACAGGTCTTGTTTTTCCCCCAGGCCTCCTATCCCTTTCTTGAAAGATTCCTAGATGTCTAAGATCCAGAGCTATTCTCTACTTATTCTTTGTACCATCTCCCCAACTCTCCTCAAAATATGATTATGCAACTTGCTTTGACTTTTGTTTTCAAGAAAGACCAATGACATCACAGGGTGATGTCTTAACTCATGGGTGAATTGGATTTAAGTGATGCAGAGTTGCACAAAGTCATCAGCCTCACTTTCTCTTCCTGAGTCAGTGAAGTTCAGTGGCAAGAGAAGAGTCAAGATACCTGGCACTGGTCTGGGATGCAAGTGAATGACCTTGACATCTTTGATGTGTAACCAGCCTCTAAACACTCCAATGTGTCACCTTCATGACTGTTGGAACAAATTGTTCTCATCTGCCCATTCCAATGGGGAAAATCTTCACATACTTGGGATCAACATCCTACTCCTCATTTATTAGTTTGAAGTCCACTGGTTATCCTCAGTCTAGTATAGCCCCATGTGCTGAGACAGTTTTACTAGGTATGGCAGCTGCACATGATACAGTTTTCTGGAGCGACAGTTGAGAGTTGGGTGACTCAGATAGACACTAAAGGTGGATGAGCAGCCCCGGAAAGGGGTTAGGCAAAGAGAAGCAACTAGAAAGTACAAAGACTCAATACTTGGAGATGTTGAAATTTAAATATCACTCTGTTTAACCCTACAATATAATCTCCAAACCATTTTCTCTACCTTCTCCCACTTTGTGGTGGAGCTATATTTCATGGCTATCTTTGGCCATTTTCTTCATTTGCTTTCTCAGTTTTTCTAAGTGCTATTTTAATTTTTTAATAATACAAACAAAAAAGAAATGCATAAAATAAACAACTGTGGAAATTGACCCTGTGAAATCCAGTTGAACTCTGACTTACGCAACTCTTGCCCCAGACCACCTAGAAACCAGTCCAGACTGCTTGACTGCTCACATGACTTGAGTTGATGGGAGTCATCAACTTTTCCTTCATATAAGATTGAACAAACCTTACCATCTGCCCTGACATGGCTTTTTGAGGACTTCCTGGCTCTACCATTTGCCCTACAGTTTCCCACTATCATCTGACCTACTGACAATCTATAGATGCCTGCATGAGCCATGCAATCTGCCCCTCTGGTATTCATTTATCCAGCAACTGAACTCTTCATCATGCTATTTTCTCCCCAAGCATGAACTTGACCAGAGACTGTCTTTCTCTAGTTGTTATCCTCAGTGCTTAGTAGGAATAGGAGTTCAATAAATGCTTTTTCATTGATTCATAATGTCTGGTTTACGGCTCCCTTGACCCTTCTGATGAATGCCATCTTTATGAAACAAATACTTCTTTTTCCATTTGAGAAAAATATTAAAGATTTGGCAAAGGTAGAAAAAGCCAGCAACAAGGAGGGACTGTGGGAAGAGACCCAGAATAGGTGTTCGGTGGTATTCTGATCAATAATAATGTTGAATATTTCACATTTAAAACTTGGTATTCCTTGTTTTAGTAAAATGTGCTTTATTTTTATAATTCTGGATATTGGTCGCTATTAAAAATGTGTAATATTTTCTTATAGAGTCTGGATATCATAGTCAAATAATTAAATTGTTCCTGTCTAAAAAAAAGGGGTGGGGGGTCTAGGCTAGCCCTCACACCAAAGGTGCAGCTAGCATGGGAAGGGAATTTAAAGAACTCTAAAATAATTAAATAGAGAATTATGGCTCAGAGTTTCCACTGCTTCAAGGATTTGGATACCCAGAATACTTGGGGCTGTTCATTTCCGACTCAAAATGAGCAACTGCTCAAAAATCCCTCAGATATCCTTGGAAGAAGGCTAGAGAATTTTGACTTTTAACCATAAGTAACCATGCTGTTAGGAGTTCCTGTCCAATATTTTGTGTATGGGACAATAATGCAGTGGAAAGAGCATTGGAGCTGGACTTAAAGATCCGGGTTCAGATTTGAACTTGTGTGATATGTATGTGAACTTGTGTGACTTATCTCCCCTCTCAGTAAAATGAGAATGATAGTATTTGTGCAATCAACTTCCCAGGGGTAGTATGAAGAGAACTCTTTGTAAACTAGAAAAAGGTAAGGCTCAAAGACAATACAGGACATCAGAAAAACCATCAACGATCCTTTATAAATATTGGAAAACAAATCTAGAAGAGAAAAATTGTAAGACTGGTTTACCTGTGTAAAATTAATAACAATTATATTCATTTTCACAAATTTCTTACCATTTGGACTAATTACTATAAGACACAACAATGATTATTCATAACATTAAAGGTCGGATTAATTTTGTTAGTCTTAACAGATCTGAGGCAGCTGGATACTGTGGTAGACGGAGTGCTGGGTCCAAAGCCAGGAAGACCTGAGTTCAAATTTAGTCCCAGACACTATCTGTGTGACCCTATTTTATCAACTGCAAAATGGGGCTATTAATAGCATCTACCTACCAAGGTAGTTATGAAGATAAAATGTGCTAATCTTTGTAAAGGACTTTTGAAACCTTTGAGTGCTGTATAAATACTAGCTATTACTATTATTTGACTAAACAACTGAAATAATGTACACATAGCACTTCGTAAACCATAAAGTACTTCATACACATCATCTATTGTAACTAACCTCCACAAATGCTCTCAGATTTAATAGCCTGTTGTTTAAAAAAAATTTTTTTTTGAGTAAAGACAACATTACTCTCAGTGTGTAAATCCACTTGGTAGCTAAAGCCAGTGACCTCTGATGGAGTTAGTGGCAGAAGCAATAGCTCTGGCTGTTGTAGACGAATGGGGAAATGGCAGTTAACATCAGCTGCCACTTAAGATGCCTGACACAGAAACATAAATGGCCCCACCAAGTATAGCGTTGTTATCCAACCTCATATACACAAGATCTTAGATTGAGCTCAAGTTCACCCATTGCTCCACTCATTTTAGAGACTGTGCTCAGAGTGTCTGAGGTTGGATATGAACTCAGATCTTCCTGGGTCCATCACTCTATCCACCAAGCCATGCCCACCTCTGTCTTTGGTAAAAAAACAAAAACAAAAACAACCCTGCAACCTGACCCCAGACTTCACTTCTTACTACTTTTCTTGGACTTGATTGGATCCAATCTTCCACTCTGGACGCTTTTGCCTCTGGCCTTTCAGTTCCATACCGTGTGTACAGATTATTGACCTTGGCTCAAAAGGACAATTCCTGTCCTTACCTAGATAGGTAATTCCTGATGAAGCCTCCTCCAACTCCCCAAATTGGAAAGTTCATGTCACTTGCTCAACCTTAGCTTGTGACAGGACTAGGGGAACATAGGTGACAACCTCTAAGACTGTGTTTACCCATGTTAAAAAGTCTTCTCTAGATATTCCAAGTCTTCAATTTATCATTTCTCAAAGAGAAAAAGAAATCTACCCTATCACATCACCATCTTAATTTCTCTTTGTATTCTATGGTGACATATTTCCCCTCAAGAGAAAGCTGAGAATTCCAGTCAAATCTTTGAGAGGAAATTACATTAGGGTGGGGGAAGGAGTGGGGAGTCTGAGTTTCCATCTGACTAATTAACATCAACTGATAATCATAAAGGGAAGCACAGCAGTGCAGGCTAATATATGAACACTAAAAAGCATTAGAAAGAGTATTACAAAGGCATTAAAAAGCATGAAAAAGACAGCTTCCTCCCACTCCCTCAGGGGTTACCTACTAGTATCTAAAGAGAAGCAATTCAGTGAATGGAATACTTGATTGGTAGCCAAAAAGGCTTGGGTTCAAATCCCACTTCTGACATTTATTTGCTCTGCAACCACAGTGAAGTCATTTAACTTTGCTAAACCTTAGGTAACTGAATACATTTAGGAAATAAGAAGTCCTCAAAAATGTTTCATCTAAACTAGTGATACAGTCAGCATTCAGTCAGTTTTAATGTCTAAAAAGATCAGAAAACCTAGGCTGTGTTTTTTCCAAATCATATCCTTCCGTGCTCACCTATTTATTTTGAATCAAAGGAGGGTGTTCAGCATTTTGTCTTGTAATTTAATAAAATTACTGTTAAGGAAGGATCAACAACTTGGACATAAATCAACAAGAGTCTTTGTCTGCCTTGTAACAAAATGACTAAAACTAGAGAAAAGGGTGATTGAAGAAATAAAGAACACTGTATCATCAAAGATTCATCCGGCAAAACATAATTGTTCAGAGTTTTAATACTACTGCTATTGGCACATATGCACATTAAGAGGGGAAGGGAACAGTGTTAAAAAAAGAAATTGACAGAGCCCAGAATAATAGAGGTTTTAGAGTTCAGAGGATGAGATTTCTAGGCAGAAGGTAATTCTGAGAGGGCTTATAGGAATGTGTGTATGTGTGTTGTGGGAGGCGGGGGGTGCTGATTTGTATTCTCTGTTTTAACAAAATAAGAGGCTCAAATTTAGTTATTTTAAAATGGAAATTTAAGATGGGAAGTATGGAGTACAAGCGCGCTGAACATGGAGTTAGGAAGACCTGGATCCAGTTCCCCACCTCTGGGTTATGTGGCCACAGGTAAGTCACTGACCGGGAATAATAACGCTTGTCATTGTTACCTCACAGGTTTGTTGGGAGGCTCACAAGATAATGCCTGCAAAGCTCTTGGCAAACATTAAAGTGCTACACAGTTGTCAGTTATCATCACCATCATTATTAATAAGCAAAAAACCCTAATGCTTTTACTATTTTTCCCCATATAAAATAATCTCCCTTTTCTCAAAGAAGTTGGCATCCTGCTCAAATCCAGTAATAGTGAAAGCAAACAGAGAAACCCATACCTATGATGGGATCTTCCCTACCACTTCTGGCTTGAAAATGACAGAGAAATCAAGAACACTCTCAACAGTACCGATGCAGTTCCTTTTCTATGATGACTCAGAGTACCGACTGGCATCTCTGCAGCTAAGTGGTACACTGGATACAGCACTGGACCTGAAGTCCCAAAGACCTGAGTTCAAACCTGAATGTATGAATCTGGGTAGATTCCATCTGTCTCAGTTTGCTCATCTGTAATAATAGCACCTACTTCCCGGGATTGTTATGAAAACAAAATGAGATAACATGTAAAATGCTTTGTAAAACGTAAAGAGCTTTATAAGTACTACCTATTATTACTGATAAATCCTAGTACTCTTGAGTGATAGATTCCTTAATATAACTAAATGTTCACTGTACAGAATTGTGTGGGATTTTGTTTTGTTTTAAAGCAAATAGGTATTTAGATGCTCAAACCCCTGAGATTTATGTATAGAATCCTCTCACTTGCTATAATCCTTGCTTGGTCACTCATTTTATGTATGAGTATTCTGAAGATGCATTAAAAGAACATGTCGGTAAAATAAATTTTAAAAATAAATTTTTATGAACATTCTGGGGTTTTTTTTAGACCCCCCCTAATGAAAGGCATGTATTCCAACCAAGTCTTCTGTCTTCTAGGGAATAAGGGAACTTCTCACGCAGCTTGTTTAAGAGGAAATGAAGTTCCTGGCTTCCCAGTCCTTGGCAGCTAAGGAGTCCCTTTTTCAGAGACAGTCCAATCTGACCATGTAATATATCTTAAGAACAGGAGAAATCTCAGTACAGTCCAACATTAAGTCTGTGACGACATCATTAAGGAGATGGAAATCACTTGCTTTTCTTCCAAAGTTCTGTTTAAAGAAGATGGTAGAGGAATCAGCGGCCTCTTGGTGGAACAGGTGGAGGAGGATGAAAGTTCTCTCTGCTTGGAGGCCTGAAATGAAACAAGGAAAGTGGGTTGGGAAACCAATTAGATGGACTTCAAAGTTAAAATCCATAATATGTTACACAGTTTACACAGCATGCAAAATATATACACACCCATTTTTTATACTCACTTCCTGTGACCAGATGTGCATGAGTATGTTTGGTTATTGCTGTTTTTTTAAGACTTCAAAAAAAAAGGAGGCAACAAAGTTACTGAGAGTATTTTTTATGTTAATTCGTTGTTCTACAGCTCTAATGGTTAGAAGATCAGTTCAATAGAAATGAAGCTATTAAAGTAAAGTAAAATATTTTAGCCAATGGCAGAGTAAAAAGGGTAGTTGAAAGAGAGCTGTTCAGGGACAGGGGTGCTGTTTTGCCTCTTCACTGAAAAGAAAGGAGGGACAACTAGGTGGGACACTCCTGGCCCCAGAGTCAGGAGGACCTGAGTTCACATTCAGACTCAGACATTTGACATAGTAAGTGTAAGCTGTGTGACCTTGGGCAAGTCACTTAACCCCAATTTCTTTGTCTCTCCCCACCCCAAAAGAAAAGAATGGGGTTAGGGGTGGGGAAGAGAAGGAAAGAGAACTAGAATGCATAGAACAGTTAACCTAGTGTCCTAGGATGGCTGCAAACAATGTGAGCCTTATACTTGGACTCTCTCTTACTTTTCTGTGTTTACTTAGTTTTACATTCATCTCCTGTTTTATGTGTTCCTGATGACTGATCTGAGGCAGGCATACAGAAAAATGTTCCACAGAAGCAAGTTGGTGGCTGCTGTCTACTTTTGTTTGATTTTTTGGTGGGTTTACATTGTATCTTGCTACATTGCTGAGCAATTAATTGTATCAATTCATTAATTTTCTGATTCTCTAGGGTTTTCTAAGTAAACCATCACATCAGCAAGTAGAGATAATTTGATAGTTTCTCCCCCTTTTTTTGCCTGTGTTTATGCTTTTAATTTCTTTCTTTTGATTTATTGCCAACACTAACATTTTCAGAACTATGTCAAATAACAATGGGGGGATGGGGCATCCTTGTGTTCTATGTATTCTTATTAGTTTATCATAATAACTTCATATTACTTTGTCTCATTTGCCATGTTTCCATTGTTTTTGAATGACTGAATGGTTTTCTAAACTTGAGTAAAGCCCAAGTGGCCTTTTACAGATAAAATCAACTGTTTACAAATGGGCATATGTGTTGTAACATGCATATTTAATTATGTTGGAAATTAGCCAACCACTGGAGAAAGGAAGTGCAATCAGTCACTCCTTAATTATTACTCTCCACATAATTGTTATACTACCTTGAAACTGCAGTTGGAGGAATTACTCAGCAAAAGCTTACTCAAGGCTGCCTTTATGCAATTTTTTTAAGTGAGGAAAAGAAACTCAATAAGCAACTTGGAAAATGAAGGGTGGTTTTTAGTTTAGAGTATAGACTAGAAACTTCAAAGGCACAAGAAGGACATAGTAACAAAGCCCATCACTGTCCAGTTCTTTTGACTTCTAAAAATGGACAACTTCATTGGATACTGAGTGAGTAAATTTACATTGAAAAATCAAATCTTGTTTAAACTGCACAGTGTATCACAGAATTAGGGGGAATGGGTACAAATGAATTTTAGAGCTAAAATGATACCTGAAGGGTTACTTAGCCCTGTCTTTTGCCTTTAAAAGAGAGGACTGTGTATTTTTTTCTTGACGATTTCCAGAGAGACCAGAGATTTAGAAAAAAATTATTACAAGCTAGTTACATATTAGATTGCTAATATACATATCATTATGGGTTACAATCTGCTTTGTTGGAAGGTAGTTATGCTGATACAATCATGGATTTGTTGAAATATTTATATGCCATACATACTTGCAAATAGATTTAATGATACACTGATAATTTTATTTCCAAACATAAAAAACCTCAAATCCATCACATTTAAACTTTTTTACAGGTATTTTTTAAAAAAGAATATCAGATTTTCAATCTTTTCCCCCTTTCTCTTGTTTTACATCTCATTTCCATAATGTTCTTACTAAACATCATGACCAAATACATTTCTGATTATTTTACACACTGAAATGAAACTTCATTTCTGATTTTGGTGCCAATATCATGAAAACCTCTTCTTTCTAATTTTTCTGTCCCTTTTAACAAGATTCATAAACTTGGTGTGTGGTTATAGCCTATTAATTTGCCAACCCTATCTTTCTGATTTGTTGCTAATTGTTTCACCTGTGTTTGACAGTTCATAACCCCATTTGGGATTTTCTTGGCAAAGACACTTTAGGGGTTTGCCATTTCCTTTTCCAACTCATTTTACATATGAAGAAATTGAGGTAAACAAGGTTAAGTGACTTGCCCAGGGTAACACACCTACTGTCTGTATTTATACTCGGTCTTCCTGACTCTAGGCCCAGTGCCCTATTCATTGTGCTAACCAGTTGCCGCCAATATTTCTGCTACCCCTTGCTAACTAGCCTCAGAACTCTTTAATAATTGCATATATGAACATTTCCTTTTTTTCATACCTTCTTAGACAGATGCTTTCTATTCTAACTTCATAAATTTATATTACCTGTAACCACTAGCACATTCTGTAACAGATAACATACAATTTATATACTATATCAGAAAGCTACGTAACTAAAAGCATTAAATCTGTGGAAAATTGATGGCTCAAGATGAGTAATCAATCACTATCATTTTAATATTTTAAAAGAATGCTTCATTACAAAATGGTATGATAGAATTATTAGCATTGTTTTAAACCCTTCAGAAAATAAAATGCTGAAATTATAAATTAATATTTATCATTTACCTAGTACTTTAAGGATTAAAAAGTGCTTTACATGTTATCTCATTTGACAAGAATAATCCTTTATACTTAAATATTACATAAATATATATGTAAACATTAGACAGTGTGGTTCAGTAGGCCTAACACTGGGTTGGGAGTCAGGAGAATTGGGTTTTAGGCTCAGGTCTGGCACAAAATAACTCGGTGACCTTTAATGAATCATTATATTTTGCTTGAGAAATTTCCTTATCTGCAGACTAAAGGGAAATATGATCCCCAGTTTTAACATTATAATTCCATTCACTTACAAAGGTTATAGTATATTTCAGTGGAAAAAATACTGGTTTTGATAGCTTAGGTTCAAATCTTACTTCTGTCACTGTCATGTTGGTTAAGTCACTTAACCTTCCCAAGAGCAGGTTAGATTAGATCAGTGGTATCAAATTACAATAGAAATGGGTCCCAGTGGACCACATATTAACTTAGAAAACTACAAATTAATATTATCTGTGCTGTACCTTATTTTTATTTATTTTGTTAAACATTTTCCAATTACATTTTAATTAACTGATTTTAAGTTGGACTGCACTGGGAAGTTTTGTGTGTTGCCGATGCTGAATTTGATACTTCTGGAATAGATGAGTTCTAAGCCTCCTTCTAGTTCAAAATCTTGGATCCTATGATAGCTCTTCATTTGACTCATCTGAGTAATATGGCTCTTCCACCTAAAAGAGCTGTTAATCTTTGAATTAGCCCTGTGGGGCTTGAGGAAGGAGGTGAAGATTCCCAAATTTCCGGACATCCTAACCTTCCAAAATCTCTGGAAGGGCTCTGAGAAAGTTCCTTTGTCTCCTACTTATCTCTATCTGGGAGATACCAAAAGGTAGGAGAGAGGTGATGAAAAGAAGGTGGGAAGGTACCAAATTTTTGTTTTGGGGCTGCTTTCCTATTTTCCTTTCAGAAAATGGG
>CM053769.1:523455574-523487680 GCA_028658325.1 Potorous gilbertii | reverse complement strand
GGGACCAGATGATCTCTGAGAGTCCTTCCTCAAATTCTTAGTTTAGAATGCTAAGGAGTACATTGCCTTTTATCTGTTCCAAATGCAAGGCTTACCTTTAAGGGATGTCCTACTTTACACAGGTCAAATCTCATTATAGTGAACTCCAAACAACTGTTCAAATTCTTGTTCTGTGCCAGAATTTTGTGGTACCAAATATAGCTCCAATAACCGGGTCATTCATTAGAGTATGGAAGATCTTTCTTTTCATTTCTTTCTTCAATATAGAGATTAGTGAGAACCAGATAGAATTTGCAATTGCTTTTCCATAGATCCCAATAATATCTCACTTAGAATATTCAAGCATATACACATAAATGTGTGTGTACATGGGTGTTTAGCCAATACTATAATAATGGGGCATTTTAAAGTTGAAAAAGCCCTCTACATACCTTAACTCATTTGATCTTCACAACAATTATATGAAGTATCTAGTTACTACACACAGATACTATTAGCCCCATTTTATAGAAGAATGTGGTTTATTTTTGTTTTCAAAGAGGGTCATGACATCAGGAAGATGATACCATGACTTGTAATTGAATTGGATTTGAGTGAGGGAGGGCTGTGCAAAGTCATCAGTCTCACTTTCTCCTCCAGAGCCATGTGGGTCCAGTGGCCAGATAGAGATCAGGACAACTGGAAATATCCTGGATGCAGTGGGAGACCTTGGCCTTTTTAAGCTAAGGTCTTTCTGAGTTCCCACTTTGCCTGAGGTAGCACCGCATTCAGTGATTAGGCCTGTTTAAGAAGTGAGTTTCTAGCCAAAAGAGAAAGAATTATATTATTTATTCTGAGCCATCTCAGCCCCAAAATGAACCATGAAGTGGTGCTCGGGCAGGGACCTATTGTTGGCCAATCCAAGAAAGACAGAGTGAACCGAGATTCAGAGAGGTTATGTGACTGGCCAATGGTCACATAGCTTGTGATTCTAAATCTAGTGCTCTTTCCACTATACTAGATTGTCCTTCCTTAAGTTGAGAGTCTGTAGATAATAATGATATAATTACAACCTTCATTATTGAATGACCATAGAGTATGTTTTGCATTGGTTTTTCTTTCTATTAAATTTTATTTTTTTAATTACCCCAAAATCCTCATTCTCATTCTTCCCCTGCCTGCCATTTGAGAAAGAAGGATAAAATCTGTTGCAAATATATAGAGTCAAGCAAAACAAATTTCCTCATTGGTACCATACCAAAAAATGCCTCAGCCTGTGCCCCGAATCCATCACCTCCCTCTTAGGGGTGGGCAGCAGGTTTATCATAAATCCTCCAGAACTGTGCTTGATCATTGTGTGAATCAGAGTTCCTAAGTTCTTTTAATGTTGTTCTTTACAATATTGTTGTAAAGAATTGTATTGTGTTGTATTCTCTTGAATCTACTCATTTTACTTTTTATTAATTGATATAAGTCCTCTCAGGTTTTTCGGAAGTCATCTCCTTCATAATTTCTTATGGTTCAATATTGTTCAGTCATGTGTATATACTATAACTTGTTCAGCAATTCCTCAATTGATGGGTATCCTTTCAATTTTTAATTCCTTGCTATGTCAAAAAAGAGTTGCTATAAATGTTTAATAATGATTTTGTCAATTTTCACGTAGAGTTTGCTTTGCTTAGGACTGGGCCCTCCCTTAATATGCCCTCCCTCTTATTCCCTTTTTCCCCTACTCTCCTTTTCATCTTGTTTCCCTTTTGAATGAAATATATTTCTGTACCCCACAGTGTGCCTGGATATATCCTTCATTTTTTGGACTAGTTCGGGTGAGAGTGAGATTCAAATGTTGCTTGCTCCTGTGACCCCCTTCCTATTTGTTTATATAGAGTGCTATTTATAGACTGCTACTTGAGCACACTGTTTATCATTCTCTCCATTCTTCCTCTCTTTTTCTCCCTAGTATATTCATCTTTTTCTCCCTTTTCATTCTTTTTTAAAGATAATCATAAAGTGATAAAAACTTCTTCCTACTCCTATGACTAATTAGACTCCCTCCAAAACCCCTGATGATGGTAGAGTTCTAAGGTGATACATCTATCATCTCTCCATATTAAAGAGTAGATAGTTTATTCTTGTTTAGCTCTTTATGATTGC
This sequence comes from Potorous gilbertii, assembly GCA_028658325.1. NCBI lineage: Eukaryota > Metazoa > Chordata > Mammalia > Diprotodontia > Potoroidae > Potorous > Potorous gilbertii. The sequence goes on along the minus strand of CM053769.1, from coordinate 523,485,547 downwards.
TTATGTTTCCCTTGATTCTCATGTTTGCATTTCAAAATTTCCATGTAGCTGGTCTTTCTAGCAGGAATGCTTGGAAGTCCTCTATTTCAATAAAGGTTTGTTTTTTGCCTGTTTAGAATTCTACTTAGTTTTGCTTGATAAGCTATTCTTGATTGTAAGCTTACATCTTTTGTCCTCTGCCATATTGATATTTCAAGCTCTCTGATCCTTTATAGTGGTGGCTGCTAAACTGTGTGTAAATCTGACTGTGGCTCCTTAGTACCTGAATTCTTTCTTTCTGGCATTTATTACTGAGTCCTGCCCCCAGATCAGGCCTTCTGTGTCAACCTATTTTTGCCCTGGTGCATATCTTTTCTCAGTGATAGAATCCTCCATAGTAGCTCTTTCCAGGTAGGCTCCACTTCCCAGTACCTGCAGACAGACTTCCTGGCCTCTGCCTTTGCCCATCTGGACTGGAAAAATGATTCACTGGGATGTTTTTGTCTTCTTCTTGGATTTCCTAATCAAGGCTTGGTCTGACTTGTTTTTTATATTTGTGTGGAGCAATTGTGGGGCAGAGCTCATCTGTATCGCTTCCTGCTTGCTACCAGACTGACTCTTCAATAGTAGAGATGAGAAAAAAATAACAGTGATGAGTTTACCAATCTCTCTGTAGTGGTTAGACCTTGTGTCATGTTCTCAGGAAAGCTAGCTAGCACTGGTATGCCATCTGTGGTCATGGAATGGAAGGAAACTTGGCCAAGTCTACAGTAACTCCAAGCTGCTTTCCCAGGCTTTCTGCACATTCCTTTCCTTTATATACTCTATTTCAACCACACTCCATTTCTTGTTTCAGTGCCTCCCAAAACTATGGGTAGACTTTTTCTCTTGACTCTGCTTTTCCAAGTCATCATCTTCCTTCACATTCAGCCATGTGACATTTTGTCTGTGAAACCTTCCCAAATGCTCCCAGTTTCCAATATATTTTCTCTCCTCTAATAATCTTGTATTTATTTATTTGAATACCTATGTGCTTTAAAACACCAAGTAGAATGTAAGCACTTTGAGGGCAGGGATTGTTTCATTTTTGTCTCTTAATCTTTGGTGCTTAGCAGAGTAGGGGACTTAGAGTCTATTGAAGTGAATTGAATTCTCCCTTTCTAGGAACATGAAAAGTCAACTATTCATTTATTTTGTAAATTCAGTTGTTTCCCCCTCTAGAAGCCACTACTATATTTACAAAGCACTGTGTAAAACACATCAATTAAATATTTTAAAAGAAAAAAAGAATGTCCTTCCTTAATCCCACTAACATACTATTCTTTTCATTTCTGTTTTTGGTGAACTTTTAAAAAATCCACAAAGGCAAACATCTAATATGCAAAGGACAAAAAAAAGAGACTTCTATATGAAACTGTGAACTAATGTTACATAGAATTTGTATTTTAAAAGTGCGAATTAAATTTAACAAGGAAGTAACTAACCTGCCCTATTTGTATCCCCTTCCAAATTTTTCTTCTGTCTAATTAAAAAAAATCTATTGATACCTTTTCTTCGCCCTAAACATTTTTGACTTGGTGACAATATACGTTAAAATTTTTCATTTTCATATCTCAAAACCAAGTCCTTGATAACTTGAGGACCAGCTCTCTATCCACTGGCACATTGCCTCTGTTTGGTAGTAATTGGATTAAATTATACATGCAAGAAATTTGCATACAGACTTCACACAGAAGGCTGTAACAACAGCTAAGCCTGATGTTGTTATATTGGTGTAGTAGAAAGAACATAGGGTTGAGAATCAGACAACCAGAGTATTAGTATTGAATCTGTAACTAACTTAACTGTGTGATTTAGAACAAGTACATCACCTTTCTGGGCCTCAGATGTCTCATCTGCAAAGGGAGCCCAGTGGTGTCCAAGTCAATTACTGTCAAGCCCTGTATAAGGATCCCTATTGACTCATATTGACTTAGAAAATCACACATTATTATTTATGTACTATAGTATTCTTATTTGTTTTGTTAAATATCTCCCTATTATCCACGTCTTCTTTCACAACGTGATTAACATGGTCATACTTTTGCATGATTGAACCTGTATAACCTATATCAAATTACTTACTATCTCAGGAAGGGGAGTGAGGTAAGGAAAGAGAAAATTTGGAACTCAAAAAATTTTTAAAGCCTTGTTAAAAATGGGCATTATATGTAATTGGGGAAAAATAAAATATTCTTTAAAAACCTTTTTGAAATAGTTTCCAATTGCATTTTCATCTGCTTCCCTTCCCCTTCTCTGAACTAGAAGACAAAGGTTCCTTCCATCTTAAACTTTCTACAATTTCACAATACTCCCTTGAGTACCTGAGCTACACCACTTTTTCAATCCTTATGATTTTTCCAGAGGAGTAATTTACTAGGTTAGCTACTGAAATTTACTATTGCTTAGCTTTATTCTGACTCTTTTATCACTTTTCTGATGGAGAATATAAAGTTTATTGAGGAAGAGCGAACATAATCAAATGCATTTGTGAGGCCAGTACATCAGGACAGTCAGTTCGCAGCCTCACTCCATAGATTAATAAAGCCAATAGCTCTTGTCTGCACAGTGCTATGACTTGCCTGTTATGGCAGGCTCTATATTCAAGTTTTCTGGTCAATCAAGTTTTCTCCTTAGTCTCTGCACTAGCTTAAAAGTTATTATTCTTGAAATTCATATCTTGCTCTATTGTGTCCTAACTCAAACTTTATATTCAAGTTACTTTCTCATTCAAAGCCTAGGGTTTGCCATCTCTAAAATGGGTAGGATAAATATAGTCAACTTTTGGGGAGAGATGAGAGAAATAGGCTAATAGTGTTTTGGGTATTTATTTGATTTTTTTGGTTAATTTTTTGGGATTTCTCCAGACTTATCTATAACTTGTAATATTAAAAGAGTTGTCTAAGCTACTAAGAAAGTTAAGTGACTTATTGTCACCCAACTGCTTTGTCAGAGGCAACACTTAATATCAAGTCTGGCTGACTCTAAGGCTGGCTTTTTATCCGTTATGCTACATTGCTTTTCCACAGATACCATACTGGTCCAAATATAGACTCTACCCTTAAAATAAGATTTCTTCAAAAGGAAAAATATATATATACATATATATATACTTAAAATAATTTGCATCCAAAAGATATATTTTATATGATTTGGCTACATTTTTTAGGTCATTTATTTCAAATAAAGATTTTTAAATTTATTTTTGTCATCAATGTTCTCTGACATTTCAAATGTCCTCTCTCCAAAATCACAATTATAGGCTATGCTCAGGTTTTGCAAGTCAGCTTTTGGGAAAACATCCAGCCTATATCCTGACCAAATGCAATGTATGCAAAATGCCTTCAGGCCCCTGGGAAAGATAATATAAGTATTCAAAACGTTAATTTTTTAGACTAGGAAGAGGAAAAGGAAGCAGCTTTTAAACTCACACTCAACCATGATCTATCCCACCCTGCCACTTACCACCTGTGACTCTGAGTAACCCTGGTACTCCCATTTCCTCATCTGAAAAATGAAGGGACCAGAGTAGACAGATTCTGAACTCCCTTTCAGATGGTCTCATGGCTTGTATGGATGCTGGATACCCAAGGATGCCTGACTTACCGGCCAAACCAAAGACAAAAGGCTGTTCAGTCACCCTCTGCTCCCCACTTCCATCCCCATCCCTAACCCTCCTTACTTGATGTACTTGAAGTACTTTCTGTTTTCCAATCGCCTCGGCGTAATGTATTTTTTGGTGGCAAGATGCTCTTCCTGGGGCCACTTTCATAGACTCCGTACTCTACTTTTCCAGAGAGTTGCTGAGAATGTCTGATAGGAACTGTGATCTCTAAGTCTAGAATCAAAAAGGAAAAGTGAGAATTAGGCAAAAACCCCAAATATCTATCCAAAACAATAAGCATTTATTAAGTATGTGCCAAGCACTGGGGATAGGAGGACAAAAAGGAAGCATGCCCTGCCCTTGAGGAACGTACATTCTACAAGGGAGTTCATATTCTATCATATTTATTATGCTCACAACAGTCATTAAAAGGGGAAAGGAATAAGCATTTATTAAATATCTACTATGTGCCAGCCCTATCTCATTGGCTTCTCACAACAACCCTGGGAGGTAACCTGAGCTATTGTCTTATTATCTCTGGTGAGGAAGTTAAGTGATTTGCCTAAGGTCCTGCAGCTAGTCAGAGTCTGAAACATAATTTGAACTCAGGTCTTCCTGAGCATAAACCCAGAGCTCTATCTACTGTGCCACCTAGCTACCTCTCTGCAACAAAAAGATATAAAAAAGAACCCCAAATCCCCCACAAACTCTTGGCTTCCTAGAGACTACCTTTCTTGTGCTCCTGAAAAATGGGCAGCAAAGGGTAGAGGAGATGACCTTGGGAAGAGGACAAGTAAGTTTTTCAGCTGTAAACGGAGCTCTCTTCCAACACTATGTGGTCTTCCTTCATTATCATAACCCAGACAGGGCTGTAGCAGTAGGAGGCAGGAATTCTTAATCGGGGGTCTGCAAGCTAATTTTTAAAATATTTTGATAACTATATTTCATTATAACTGGGCACAATTTCTCTTGCTTTAGTTTTTCAGTGCATGTCCTGCAGAAATTAGTGAGTTCAAGTAATCCTGTGTATTTTATTTTATGCATTTAAAAATGTCATTCTCAAATAGGATCCTTAGGATTCATCAAACTGTTAGGGTGGTTCATAACAAAAAAGTAAGTTAAGAACTCCTGCCTTAAAGAGAAGTCCCACTGGTGCACAGACTTCCAAAACTGAGCTGCAGTACATATGGGTTCCCACTAGGTAGAGTTCTCTTATTCAATAAAGGGTTAAACATGGACTTACAGTTAACATTATGGTTCTCCACTGACTTCCATTCAATCCAACTAACATTTACTAAGTATATGCAATTCACATGTTTCATTCTCTCCCACTTTCTGTCTCCCCTTCTCCAGATTTCTACCCAGAATCAGATTGGAACTTTGCCTGACCACTTCTCCTGGCAGAGGACAAATGTCTCTGAGTTCACTAATTTCTGCAGAAAGCACACTGAGAAACCAAAGGTAGAGGTCAAATCCACTGCCCATTTCCAGAGCATCAGAATTACTACCTAGCCTTTCTAAAGCAGCTGGGTGAGCCCTGTTTGCAGGTGTATTTCTTGTGTGCTTTGGGCTATCTAGACTTTTACAATCCAGGAAGTTCCGGCTGGCTGCAGCCTCTGCCTCCCCCCTCCCTCGTCCCCCACTCCTTGGGTGTGGCTGAAGGTGTTCTTTCAAAGCAGAGTGGGGCTCAGTTCCTGGCATTCTAGGCAGCTTGGCCCAGTCCTGAGCTTGCTGAAAGGTAGGGTATCTGGTGTGTGAAAACAGCAATGGAGGATACAGTAAACTCAAAGGCATAGTCTGCAAGGCTTTAAAGTTGTTCCCTAGAGGAAATTAAAAGCATGGTTGTATTTCAGCCTTGTGAATTATTCTTTCCAGAAACAAAGCCTGGCCCGCATTCTAAGTACAAGAGATCTTAAAATGAACATTTTTAGCCTATAGAATTTTATATTAAAATAAATATTGATTTTGGGCTCTCTTTTTCTAGGGATGAACTGGACACACACTGAAACCCAAACTGCTTCCATTTTACAAGGGAATGATAGTATATGTCAAGCTTACAACAAATTGCATGCTGTCTTGGGATGGGAGGAGGGGAGAGATAGGGAGAAAGTTTGGAACTCAAAATCTTTTGGAAGTGAGTGTTGAAAACTAAAAGTAAATAAATATGATAAGTATAGCAAATATTTAACAGGAAAGACCTGGTGTTTATATACATCGAGTGACAAAGATTTAATCCCCAGATTCATTCATTTTCATTTCCATGAATGAGGATCTTCTGGCTCCCTGATTGGCTACTAGTGAGCTGGGCTCATTCTTTTGACACTTAAATGATCCTCTCTGTTTGACATTTAAAGCCCATCATCACTTGACTTCAGCCCATTTTTCCAGTTTCTTACATTATTCTGTTATACACACTCTTTACAGTTATTTTTTTCAGTTGTGTTCAACGCTTCATGACCCCATTTGGGTTTTTCTGTTTTTTGGGTTGTTTTTTTTTTTTGGCAAAGACACTGGCAAAGGACATTTCATTTTCCAGCTCATTTTACAGATGAGGAAACTGAGGCAGACAGCTGTTCATTGACTTGTCACACAAGGTTGCACAGCTAGCATCTGAGACCAGATTTGAACACGGGGAGATGAGTCTTCCTGACTCTAGGTCCTGTACTCTACCCACTGATGCGGTCCAGCTGCCCCTTTCCACGTGCTACTATCCATACCAGTTGACTTTTCTGCTGCTCCTCACACATTCCATTCCATTTCCTGTCTTGAAGCTTTCACTAGTGGTCCTTCATGATGACTCCTCAGTCTCTTAAAATCCCTCAGAACTCATCTGCATTGTTTTTCCTACCTCTCACTCTTCTCCACCAATACTCACCACCATATTATTGCCTCTCTCACTTGAATATAAGCTCCTTGAGGACAGACACTATCTTTGTAACTCCAGGGCCAAGCATAGTTCCTGGCACAGAGTAGACATTTAATAAATACTTGTTGATTGGTTAGCCCTCCACCTTTCTCAGCTCCAAAGGAGACAAAGGAAAACTAGGGATTTGCAAAAGTCAAGAGATGCAGGCTAAATGTCAATGGTGTGTTAGAATTCTTAAAAGAAACGTAAACCATCAATTATAATGAAACCAAAGAGTGAAAGGGACATTTTAATAAGGGTCATGGAATTTAGAAGGGTTTCTTTGGGTAAAATCTTGACAAACATCTTTCAAGAGATTTAGGGCCTTTTGATGAAAACGACCTATGGATGTCTGTTTTGCTGCCCCTTTTAAAAAAATTTCTAATCACTTCAAATTTTCCTGTAGGCAAGTGCAGACATTAGAGATAAAGGTGTTGGATTTCCTGTACTTGAAAGAGGAAACTGACTGCTGTCTTGTCAACACTAACAATTCCACTTGGACCCCAATGTTCTGCAAGACATACTTGCTTTAAAAATTTATGAACCACCCGTCATTTGCACTTAATCATTTATCCCATGCTCCTTCAACACTTGCTGCTTCATGGTGGAGGAGGGAGAGCTTCAATGTTGTGATTTGAATCATGACTAATTCCAAAGGCTCATAACCATGGTATGTGATCCTGTATTCACATTTTACATTAATTTACATACTATATTAATTCAGAGACCTAAACATTGTCCCAAATAAAAAGTAATACCTGATTGTTTCCCAGATTTTTGCTTCTCTAGTTGTCTTCGAGTTATGCTGTCTCGTAACCGTTTAAGATTTTCCTAGAAGATTGAAAATACAATTATTTTTAATATATACTCTGACATGATCCTTGTGGCACCAAAGTTATAGTCAGACTTAATTTTTAAAAAATTAAATGTGTCCCTGAAAATAAAATTTACAGCTTCAACCAACCACCAGAAAAAAACAAACACTTTCAGACTTTTATTCATTTTATGTCCCAAAGTAAGATCCTTTCAGGCAACTAGGTAGCATAATGGATAGACTGTTAGTGTCAGGAAGAATTGAGTTCAAATCCTGCCTCAAACACTTATTAGCTGTATGACCCTGGACAAGTCACTTAACCCTGTTGACCTCAATGTCCTCTTCTGCCAAATGAGCTGGAGAAGGAGATGGCAAAGCACTCCATGATCTTTGACAAGAAAACCCCAAATCGGTCATAAAGAGTTGGCACAACTAAAAACAGCTAGATATGAAATAAAATAAAAAATCATTAGCCGATCATTTAATACTCTTCAAATTATGGCCCTTCCTTCTGTCTTCAACCTTATCTCTAGATATTCCTCTACATAAGCTCTTTTGCTCTAGCCAGAACTTATTTTTTCTTATTTTCTTATTTTTCTTATTTTTCCCAAATGTGCTCTTTACGTTCCTATCTCTGACCCTTTGCTCCCATATCCCCTCCACCTGGAACATTTTGCTTCCTCACCATCACTTACATAAGCCCTGACATTTTTGGTCGGGGATTGGGGGAGAAGCTGGAGGAGAGGCAATAAGGGTTAAGAGACTTGTGCAGGGTCACACAGCTAATACTTGTCTGAAGACAAATTTGAACTCAGGCCTTTCTGCTCCATCCATTGCGCCCCCTAGCTACCCCTCAAAGGCTTCCTTTACAATCCCACCTCACCCATGAGCTTCTGTGCCCCCTTTCTATTTCCTTGTCTAGAGTCTAAGGCACTGGCATAGGGAAAGCACCAGGCTGGCAGTCGGCAGGAGACTAAAGTTCTAGTCCGGAGACTGCTACCACCTATGGCTGCTGGTGGTCACTTCATCTCTGGGGCCTCCCTTTCCTCATCTTAAGATGATGGGGGTGGATTACACAAAGATTATAATAAGAGCCATGACAATTCATGCACTCCCTGAACTCCAGCCGTGTTAAGAGCTCCTGCCCTAGAGAGACTGAAAACTCTTCCAACCATGTCTTCCAACCTCTTTTCATCCTGGGTGCCGCAGACATAGTAAGTAGTCTTTCAATTCACCTCTCTGAGCCTCAGTTTCCTCCTCTGTAAATTGGATTATATGGCCTCTAAGGTGCCTTACAGCTATGATGCTGGCACACAGTAGATGCTCCATACATGCTTGTTGATGGGGGGATTGGTCCTAGGATCCTATTTGGAGATAGCTCCGGTGACATAGTGGCTCTTCTACCACAAGGTAGTGGTAAGTCGAGGGTTAACAGTGAGCTAGAAGAGGGGGGAATGGGCTGGCAGACCTGGAGACTCCAGAGCCCAGTGCAGTGAAAGATAGGCATCCTGCCTGGGAGAGAGAAGGAATACTGGAAACATCTGTGTCAGAAGTGCTAAAAGCTGGTCCTAACAATGTAATGTGGGATCAGACTCTGGGGATTGAAAATTTCAAAGGGGGTGGTTTAAGCGCAAGAACCTGGGTCGATACACAAGCAGGAAAGTTTGCCACACATCAGCACATGATTGGCCAAGACATTTTTTTTTTTAAACATCATGCTCTCAGGGCGTTGTCTGTGCTTCCTGCCTATTCCCTAAAGGGAGTCAACCGGATCTAGTTAGGGTTAGAGAACTATTGACAATTTAATCAGTAAATATTTATTAAGTGACTGGACAAAGGTGTAAAAGGGGAAAAAAAAGCAGGGGAAGACATGGCAGGCTGAGAGAGAGCCAATTCTGGTAGGGATGGAGGGGTATTGTTGGAGAAATAGCTGGAAATAGTCAGGAAAGGGAGGATGGGATAAGATTAAGGAAGTGTTAGTGGCCAGGTTAAGGAATTCAGACTTTATCCTGTAAACTACTGAGACACACGTTTTGTGCCTAAGGTGGATGTGGTCAAAGCCCTGTTTTAGTATGCTTGGTACACCGAGATGATTTTCTTTCAGCTACAGAAATTCATGAATGCCATCTGAAAGGTAGAGAGGGTTTGGAAGGGGTGTGATCAGCACTGGGGGAAGGAATACCCACAACAAAAAGTTTATGTATTAGCTTTTTTGGCAGCCACATAACAAGCTGACTCATACTGAGCTTGTAATTAATTAACACTTTTAAGTTGTTTTTTTCCACATGAACTGCTGTTGAGTCACATTTCTCTCATTTTGTACCTTGGCTCTTTATAACCTGAAAGGACTTTAAATTTATTCTTCTTAAATTCTCTCTTGTTAGATTTAGCCCAAAGTTTAGTTTTCGAATGTAGATGCTATCATTGAATGCATTAGCTATCCTTAGCTACACATCTGATTATACAATATCTAAGTTATTATCAAGTGCTGCACAAGACTGGACCAAGAGAGAGCTCTAGAATTGGCCAACAGAGAAATACTTTGATGTTGACATTATAAATAAGAATCTTTCTTAATAATAATTTTTAATTCTATATTTTATATAATTTTTGTTTAGTTATCAGTCGTATTTGACTCTATGACCCCTTTTAGAATTTTCTTGGCAAAGATACTACAGCAGTTTGACATTTCCTTCTCTAGCTCACTTTACTGATGAGGAAACTGAGGCAAACAGGGTTAAGTGACTTGCCCAAGGTCATAAAGCTAGTGAGTGTCAAGTGTCTGAGGTGAGATTTGAACTCAGGTTCTCCTGACTCCTGCACTGGTGCTCTATCCACTGCACCATCTACCTGCCCAACCTGGAATATAGTAGGCATTCCAAGACTAGGTAATATTACCATTATAATAATGGTTCAGCTTCTTCCATATCATGACACCTCCTTAGCACAGCACTCAGCTGATAGAATTTATATTTTTTCATTCACTTATTAGCTGGTATTATCAGTGTAAGCTAAAGTTAATTAGCTACTTAGGCTGGATTTTCTGCCACGTTAACAGTAAATCTCAGATGCCTGCCCTGGTTTTACGTTCTAAGAGACATAAAGCTATAACCCAACGACTCCACGTGAGGTCAGTTTTCTAACCTGAGTCACAGAGAGAAGTGTGAGGTCTAGAAAGCAGTGAAATTTCTCCTTTACTCGACTCATCCCTGCTAAAGTTGTCCTTGAGGGGAGACCAGAGAGGTGGAGAGGCTTTTGTATAAGTAGTACCCCTTGTTCTGTATATCTCAGCAATAAGGAAGGCTAAGGGCTAACAGCAGCTTTCCCTTCTGGATGTTCTAGCTCTAAGCATGGCAAGCACCCGGCAAGCAGAAATTACCTGCTGAAAGCGAAAGGACTCAGATCTCTTCTTCTGATTCAGCTGCCACTCCTTGAAATGGAGAACAGCCTCATCCACATTAACAATGCCCAGTTTTACTTGTTCCTGTAAAGTGATGAGCTGTCTCTGGCCAGGAGTTTTCATGCCAGCAAATGGATCATAGATGCTTGACTGGGGTCTGTCCCTCCACGGCCTAACCAGTGACTCTGAGAAAAAACAAGTTTAGGTTAAAAATTAAAATACACACACACACACACACACACACACACACACACACACACACACACACGAATCCAGCACAGAAAAGCACTGGTACCATGACCTAAAGTCATTCAATTGGCGCAGCAATATCACTACTAGACCTCTACCCCAGAGAGATCATAGGAAGATGAAAAGTAATCATATGTACAGAAATGTCTGCAGCAGCTCTTCAAGTTATAAAAAAGAACTGAAAGTGAATAGGGGTGCCCATCAATTAGGGAAAAACTGAACAAATTATGATATCTGAATGCCATGGAATATTATTATGCCATAAGGAACGGTAAGAAGGACATGTTTGAGAGAAACCTGGGAAGACTTCTATGAACTGATGCAGAGTGAAATGATCAGAATCAGTAGAACAATCTATGCCATGCAAAAATATGATCAAGGCAAAGATCTTTGAAAGACTCAGGAATTCTGATCAATGCAATGGCTAACATGCTTCCAGAGAACCAAAGAGTAAAAAGCAGGTTACTCACCTCTGATGGACAGAAGATAGACTCAAGTTGAAGCATGAGACATACATTGTTGGGCACAGCTAATGTGGGAATTTGTTTTTCTTAATTATGCAAATTTGGTACAAAAGTTTGTCTTTTTTTCTGAATTTGGGAGGAGTGGAGTTGGGACAGAGAGTGAAACTAGGAACAGGGTTGCCAAAAAGAAAGAAAAGGAAAAGAGAGAAAAGAGAAACATTAAAATATGTTTCTGAAATGCACAGAAAAGAATAAATAGACGGAATCACAGGCAAGCAGGGTAGCTTTCAGAGTGACATGCTAAATTTATTAAAGATTTGAAAAGCAATGGTGGAGATTCATAACTTTATGTTCAACTGTTCATCAGTGTATATGGAATGGCTCATTTTAATTGATATTTATTAAATACAGAATTTTTAAAAAGGAAAAAAATTTCATAATGAGTCTCATGTTTGCTGGATGAAAAAGAAATCATGAGAGAGTGTGGCTTGTGATGAGGCTAGAAAGCACAAGGGATCTTTTAGGGAGTTATGAAACCCTCAAAATGAGCTATAGGTGGAAGGATCCAAGTACTCAACAGACCCCTTCAAACCTTCACCTCCTATGTAATGTGGCTTCCATGTTCTGACTCTCCCTAATTCTCAACAATACTCATCTCACCACTTCACTCATTTGAAGGATACTAAGTGTTTTCTGTGAGGATAAGTGAGAAGCAGTAGCAAACAGGCTAAATTGAAACCTGGAAATAATTTTTAAAACAACAACAAATACTCCTCCTCCCATCCCTACCTTGCAAAATAGTTAAGACACAATACCAATCAAAGAAATATTCCTGTCTTACCTTTTCCCATGAGCTCAGAAGAAACATACAAATTTCCAGGCCGCTCCTGACTTTTATCTGCAAATACTAAAAGACAAACAACATTATATAAAAGCCAATACAAATTTCTATGGAATCCTCCACCTGGAATGACTAAAAAGTCTTATAAATTGTGTACATGTGGGATAAAATGCTGTCCTGCCCTAAGGAAAAAGAAATATACTCTAAAAAAATCTATAATAAGTCCATCACAGGAATATGGCGTCCAATGGAGGGATTTCTCAATGAAGAGAGTTACATAAATATTTAGTTCTCCAGTGTAGACAAAAGCAGAGAAGCAGAATTAAATGAGCACAATCATGAAATGAATAAAGAAGAACAAAATTTTAATGATCTAATTGAAGTATATTACAATTGTGGCAACCCCTCAAAGCTTGGTCCGGTTTAGGACTCATTGAAGAATGTCATATGGGAAGTGGATAGAGTGTTGGGTGTAGAGTCAGGAAGACCTGAGTTCAAATCCGGCTTCAGACACTTACTAGATGTGTGACCCTGGGCAAGTGACTTAATCCTGTTTACTTAAGTTTCCTCATATGTAAAATGATCTGGAGAAGGAAATGAGAGACCACTCCAGTATCTTTGCCAAGAAAACTCCATGGACGGTATTAAAATGCTAAAAGATGTGACAATGAGCCCTTTAAGTCAGAAGATGTCCAAGTGGAGGACAGAAAGATCTGGCATGCTATGGTCTACAGGGTCATAAAGAATTAGACACAAACAAACAAATGAACAACAACATGCCAATGAAATGATAGATTTAGTTCAAAAATCCAAATTCAAAAAAAATTTGGAAGTTCATACATTACCCCACCAGAATTTATTGAATAGGTATTGTATTCATACCTGTTCCTAAAGAAATTTACTTTTTTCAGTTATATGGAGGATGGATTAAAGCAGGGACAGACTTCAGGCAGAAAGATCAATGAAGAGGTCATTGCAATATAGTATAGGCAAGAGGTGATAAGGGTCAGACCTAAGGTGGTAGCTGTGTACATAGTCCATCAGTAAGCATTTATTAAAGTCTTACTCTTGAGCTGTTTTTCAGTTGTATCAAACTCCTCATGGCCCCATTTGGGGTTTTCTTGGTAAAGATATTGGAATGGTTGGCCGTTTCCTGCTCCAGCTCATTTTACAGATGAGGAAACTGAAGCAACAGGGTTAAGGGACTTGCCCAGGGTCACACAGCTAGTGTCTAAGGCTGGATTTGAACTCAGGAAGATGAGTCTTCGTGACTTCAGACCTAGCATTCTACCCACTATGAGCACTCACTAATAGTAAAATGAAATTGAACACCATATAATTATAACATCCAAGCTTGACTCCAGAGAAATGCTGAGAAAATGACCCTTTCTCCCTTCTTTTCAGAAGTAGAGGAATATTAATGTGGAATATTGCATATACTGTCAAATATGACTGATGTGTCATTTGGTTTTGCTAAACAGCTCCTTTTTCAAACTCTCAAAAAATCTTTTACCCTCAAACATTCCCAAAAGACTCTTGAGGCAAAATGACATCCACATCCAGAGAAAGAGCTATGGAATTGGAAAGCAGAATGAAGCAGAATATTTTCTCTTCTGTTATGTTTTGTTTTGTTTGGGCTTTTTTCATGGTTTCTCCCATTCATTTTAATTCTTCCATGTAACATGACTAATGTGAAAGTGTTTTTAATAAGAATGTATGTGTAGAAGCCATACAATATTGCATGCTGTCTTGGGGAGGGAGAAAATCTAAGACTTATGGAAGTGATTGTACAAAACTGAAAACAAATGAATTTTTAAAAATATAAAATGTATTTTACCTATAACCATAAAAACTCAAAATCTAAAATTATAAAACTATCAAATAATTATTAATATATTATTGGGATATTCTATAAGAATTAAAAGAAATAACACAGTAAGACTTCATATGTTTTTATTATCTGTAAGACTTCATATTAAATTTCCTTATTTTATAAATGTGGTTGAATATAAATAACATTTTAATTAAATAAAGAATTATTATACAATAAAAAAAATCTTTGTTACAAGGGATGTTTTGCTGCTTAGGAGTGTAGGGAAGGACTACATTTCAAATACAGATATAACAACCAAAAGCATCAATAACTTTTTAAAAATTAATAACTGCTTCTTCAATTGAGATCATCAGCAATAAGTATCTGTTTCACTAAAATATGGTAAAAATAGCTATGTAAGCCATTCTGACTTGGGCAATATTGTAAGAATATAAGTTCCTGGACCAGATCTGGTCATTTCCCCTTATTCTAACTGGGCAAGTCGCTTAACCCCAATTGCCTCATCCTGAGTTGTCTCCAGTCATCCTGATGAATATCTCTGGTCACTGGATTCAGATGGCTCTGGAGGAGAAGTGAGGCTGGTGACCTGCACAGCCCTCCCTCACTCAAAACAAAGTCAAGTGCAAGTCATGTCATCATTTCTCTGATGGCCTGGTCTCCTTCGGCAACGAAGGACAAATACATATAACTCTTAAACTTAGCTAGAATCAAATGTGGTCGGGGAACCATTTGGGAAGGCTATATTCCTCTAACAACTTATAGTCTTAGCTGAGATTTATAATCATAGAATAGTAGAGAAATACTCTTATGGGATTAAAGAACTTTTCAATTCCTGAGATGAATATCACAAGATGAATGTATCCCCTAGGCAATATTACATGCCACCACACTTACCTTTAGAAATATATGGTTCATTTTGGGACATCTGATGACTGGTGTGGGGACTGGTCTCCGGTCTGGGCACAGGCACTGGGGGTCTGTTGGCCAGATCCATAGAAAAGGCACTGTCATCTTCTACTGTGTGGTAAACGTCTTCACCCCCACCAGAAGGGCAAGAGTCTCTCATTGAATGGGCTGCTTCTGCACTGTTGCCTAGAATATAGGAGAGAAGCAAGTGACCTCCTAAGCTTGGCAGAATGCTTTCATTTCTGTGAAATGTTTAAAACCAGTGCTTGAACCAAATATGGACACATAAAACACTTTGCCTCTTTTCCTTTCACCTTGTCTCCACTGTCCATTTACTCCTATTTGGGGATCATTTTAGAAGACTCATTTATCTGTGTAGCTTCATTTTACTCCTTGGGATCTAGGCTAACATCCTATTAGAACTCAAGAAACAGATAATGCTATTCAGAGGCCATAAGAGAAAGAGGGACCACTCCCTAGAGGCTTGAATGGAATTATGAGGGGTTATCTCTGGACCCACACCAAGCTTAGGGCTCCAATGTCCTATTACCTGCTTCCCATTCTGTAAGGTGAAGAAGAGATTAGGGGAACCTACAAGAAGAATCTAGTTTCTCCTCTCTTACCACTTGGCACCCTACCCATTTTACCACTACCTGTTGCCTAGACGGTGACTCTCTGTGGCTACTCTAACAACTCACTTCTAAATGGTGACAATAGGCTAGGGTTAGCCCTTTCATTTAATTAGTCTATTTTAGCAGGGATCTTCTGAAGATAATCATTAGAGGGATTAGTGGTGAGCAGGAGAAGTGTATTGACTTGTTTTTGTCTTGTTTTGGTTTTTTGCAGATAGCTTTCTCTATATTCCTAAAAACATACCACATATGCTACTGCCTACAGGTGGGGCCAGCTTTCTCTTAGATCTACACCAAGTCTTGGATTGCAATTTCTCTTCTCTCTTCCCTCTCCCAGCTTTTACCTTCCAAAAATTTGCGAATGATGGAGTCTTTGGTGGCCACAGGAAAAGCGTCTGTAGATTTCACGTTAGATGCACTGGATTGAAGCATCTCTACATCTGGAAGGAGAATTTAAAATTTAGTCAGTCAGCAAGCATTTACTAAGCACTGTGCTAAGCACTAGGTAAACAAAGAAAGGCAGAAACCTGGTCCCTGGTCTCAAGGGGCTCACATTCTAGTAGGGGAAGCAACATGGAAATAACTATACAAGATAGAAACAACGTAAATTCAAGGCGATCTCCAAAAGAGCATGAGGAGGGAACCAAGAAAACAGGTTTTGAGCTGAGTCTTGAAGGAGTCCGGGGAAGCCTGCAGCCAGAGGTGAGGAGGGAATGCAATTATCCCTTCCACTTCATGAGGGTTAGGGGCCAGGTGTCCCCTCCATCTAGACAATCTGCATGAAAATTTTGGCCTTTGTGCCAGAGAAGTCTGAATTTTTTCCTTTCTTTTATGGGGTATTTACAGTGCTATACATATATTTTATGAATTTTGGGGTTTCTAAGTTTGCTGGCAAAGGCTTTGCCTGTCACCTGTGAATTTCACAAAACTCCTCCCAAATTTCCATTTCATTTTTTATGCCAACAAGCGATATATGGTGATGGGGAAAGCTGCAACGTGGAAGAGATAACCATGTATTCCAGGAAAGAGGGAGAGCCAGTGAAAAGGGATGGAGCTGTATGTACTTCAGTCACTGGATTTCAATGTCACTGGATTGTGGAGTGTGTAGAGGGGACTAGAGTGTAAGAAGACTGAGAAGTCAGGAAGAGGTCGGATTTTAAAGGGCTTTAAAAGCCAGTCAGAGGATGTTTATATTTGATCTTAGAGGCATTACTCTTAAAACAGGCTTTCCTTCCCAAACAGCCTGCTGGCTAGGCATGAAGGCTGAGGACTCAGATTTTGCAGATGGATGAGCTCAGGTGAAGCAGTTTCCCTGAGAGGCTCACAGTGAGTAGGATGCAGTGAATAAGTAGCTTAGAGAAAAGTGAAATGTAAGGGTCTTATTTTTCAATTCCTGGCCCTGACCACATTTACCTAAGAGAAGAGATCTAAGAGTCTGAACTTAATCCAATAGGTTAAAATGTACCTCAAAAATTCATATTTTAAAATGGATTGATGGAAACACTTGGCAAGCAGGGTATTCTGATTACATTTTCTCGATAACTATGGGTTAAGGAGAAATGAAAAAAATAGTCCCTCTCCCTCTTTACCTTTATGGTTGAAAATCTACCTAAAATATACCAATCTACTTTAGAGTCTTATGAAGTATAGTTAACTGAACATGATTTAATATTTAATGATAACTTCAGATTTTTAGTGTGTCTCAAGCATCATTCCACACATAGAACTTTAGATTTGAGAGGGGGATTAGAGATGATCCAGCTCCTTCAGTTATACACAGAAGGAAACCGAGACCACAGGGCTTATCATTTGCCCCAAGTTCCATCATGACTTCTAACCTGAGAGTTCTCAATTACAGAATGTGTAACTGATTCAGATGATGCTATACTGACCCTAGAAGAAGTGGGGTTTTTAAAACAAATATCTAAACTAGGCAGATTTCTTGACAGCAACTGCCTTTCTTTCTTACATTTTTAAAAAATTATGTTTAACTTATGGAATAAAACAAGCATTTCTCTAGCATAGTACAATAAAAAGATGATTGTAAATGAAATTGAAAATCTACTATGCACAACTTGCTATTCCATTTAAATAGTAAACCAAACTATCGCGTAAATTTCTCTTTTTTTTCTTCCCTCCCCCCAACCCCCAGATGGCTACTATTGGGCACAAATACATATACACACATACACACACATTCATACACATACAGAAAATTATTCTATGCATACTTTTATTTATCAGTTCCTTCTCTGGTTGCAGATAGTGTCTTTCTTCATATGTCCTTTATAGTTAATTTGGATATTTATATAATAATATAAAATATTTATATAATAGCCAAAATAATTATTTAGCAAAGTTGTTTTAGTTTTGTTTTTAACATTTTTATTTAAAGTTTTGAGTTCCAGATTCTATCCTTCCCTCAAACAGTAAGCAGATAGAGATTATACATGTACAATTATGTAAAACCTTTCCTTATTAGTCATTTTGTGCAAGAAGACTTGAATACAGGAGAAAAAATGAAAGAAAGTGAAAAATAGCATGCTTCATTCTGTATTCAGTCAAGGTCAGTTCTTTCTCTGGAAGCTGACAGTATATTTCATCATTAATACTTTTGGATTGTCTTGAATCATTGTATTGCTAAGAATAGCTAAGTTATTTAAAGTTCTTCATCGAACAATATTGCTATCACTATGAACAGTGTTCTCGTTCTGTTCACTGCACTATGCATCATCTAAGTCTTTCTGGTTTTTCTGAAATCATCCTGCTTGTCATTTCTTATAGCACAATAATATTCCATTACAATCACAGACCAGAGCTTGTTTAGCCATTCCCCAACTGATGGGCATCCCCTCAGTTTCCAATTGTTAGCCACCACAAAAAGAACTGCTATAAATATTTGTGTCCAAATAGATCCATTTCCCTTTTTTCAATGTCTTTTGGATATAGATCTAGTAGTTGTATTGCTGGATGAAAGGGTATGCATAGTTGTATAGCCCTTTGGACATAGTTTCAAATTTCTCTCCAGAATGGTTGGATCATTTTACAACTCCACCAATAGTGCATTAGTCTCCCTGTTTTCCCACACCCCTTTCAACCTCCAACATTTTCCTTTTTTGTCACATTAGTCACTCTGACAGGTGTGAGGTGGTACCTCAGAGTTGTTTTAATTTGCATTTCTCTGATCAATAGTGTTTTAGAGCATCTTTTCATATGACCATGGATAGTTTCGATTTCTTCCTCTGAAAACTACCTGTTCAGATCCTTTCACTATTTATCAACTGGGGAATGATTCGTATTTTTATAAATTTGACTCAGTTCTCTATATATCTGAGAAATGAGGCCTGTATCAGAGTTACATGTTACAAAATATTTTTCACATTTTTCTGCTTTCTTTATAATTTTGATTGCACTGTATTTGTCTGTGCAAAAATTTTTTAATTTTATATAATCAAAATGATCTGTTTTAGATTTTGTAATGCTCTCTATATCTTCTTTAGACCTAAATTCTTCCCTTATCCATAAATCTGACAGATAAACTATCTCTCTTAATTTGCTTATGGTAAATCATGTTTCCATTTTGACCTTCTCTTGGTATGCAGTGTGAGATAGTGGTATATATATCTAGTTTTTGCCACACAGTTTCCAGTTTTCCCAGGAGTTTTTCATCAAATAATGAGTGTTTGTTCCAAAAGCTTGGATCATTGGGTTTATCGTATACTAGATTACTATGGTTATTTGTTATAATATAATTTGTAACTAATCTTTTCCACTGATTCACCACTCTATTTTTTAACCGGTATTAGATTGTTCTGGTAATTACCACTTAATAAAATAGTTTGAGATCTGGTATGGGTAGACAGCTTTCTTTTGCAATAATATTTTCATTGATTCCCTTGATATCTTAGAGCTTCTGTTCTTCCAGATGAATCTTGTTATCATTTTTTCTAGCTCTATAAAATAATTTTTTGATAGTTTGATTGGTATGGCCCTGAATAAAAAGATTTATTTAGGTAGAATTGTCATTTTTGTTATATTGGCTTGGCCTACCCATGAGCAATTAATATTTCTCCAGTTGTTTAGATCTGACTTTATTTGTGTGAAAAGTGTTTTAGAGTTGTATTCATATAGTTCCTGGGCTTGTCTTGGCAGGTAGACTCCCATGTATTTAATATTTTCTACAGTTATTTTAAATAGAATTACTCTTTCTCTTAAAGAATATAGAATGATAGTTTCTTGGAAAGTTCAAGTGATTTCAGTTCCAACAGTTTCCTCTCTGTACTTCCCATAGAGGTCAGGAAATAAAAAGAGAGTATTGTGTTGGGGACAAGAGCCTGCCCAAATTCTATCCATTAATCATAATAATCTGTTACCTGTGAGTCTTTATATTTATTCATATTTGTTCAGTTATTTAGGTCGTGTCTGACTCTTTGTTACACCATTTGGGGTTTTCTTGGTGAAGATAGATACAATGAGAAAGATCGCTAGGATTTTTTCCATGCATATTTCCCATTTCTACATGAGTCAAAGTAACATGCCGATATACGTGTACCCCCATCTTGCAAAGGCAGCAAAATCAATGTAACCAAAGAGAATTCTTTCTATATTCAATGAAAAGTTTCTCTGTATGTTTATCTGTTGGTTATACTGTGTTTGTTTTACATTAGAAGCACTTTATGTTATATTATAATTAACTTAGACTAGAGGGTCTCCCAGATGCCTTCATACTTCCAGTTCTAATTCTGCATCTTATGTGACTATCATTTAACAATGACTTTGGCACAGAACCCTGGGCACTTGGCATTTAGTAAGTATCCTGTGACTTCACTAAGTGAATCAGTCAATAGCCAGACTTCATTTATTAAGAGCCTACTGTGTGTCAGGCACTGTGCTAAGGATTGGAGTAAAAAATGAGTAAAATCAGTCCCAACCCTTTCAGGAGCTCACATGATAATGCTATATACAGTTCTGTGGATTGGGAGAGTCCTGATGCCAAGCAAAGGGCATTCTCTAAAAGAAAAAAAAAAGGCCAAATGACTTCAACTATTTCATTTGGTCAGGATGTATAATTTCAGTTTTCAAGAATTAACTAACCTTCATCATTAAGCCATAACTCTGCTGGGGGCAGATATAGTTGGGTGGTCACAAATGATAAGCAGAAACTATGAGAGGGAAAGGGCTTCCACTTGGTGCAAAAGCCTATTCATATGCTAATTATGGGGCTGACCTTAGATCAGTTATAGATAAACTGAAAACAAGTAAAACAGGCTGCTCTGACAAACAAAAGAAACATTTATCAGGCCTCTACAATGAGAAGGAACTTAGTATAATGACTGATGACCTGGCGCTGGGACTAGGAAAAGCTCAGGTCAAGTCTTGCCTTAGATACATACTAGCTGGGTGACCCTGGCAAGGCCTTTCCTTGCTCAGCCTCTAATTAATGAACTCTCTGAGTTACAGAGAAGGCTCTGACCTGCCTTGCTGGAGGAACCTCCCTCTTGGATCTCTCCGGGCACTAACTTTGATGATTGGGGAAATAGGAAGTTTAAATTTGGCAAAGCCCCTATGTTCTTACTCTAAATCTAGCACTTTGCCAACCATGCCATCTAGCTTTGGAGAACCACATTCAGACATGCTTGTGAAGGAATAAGCCAAGATTGACACCAAATTCTAAAAAAGTGACCGCGTGACACACCTTATAAGGTGTGAATCTATAATACTTAGGCACGTGGAAGCTATACTCCATTTAGGGGTGGCTATAAAATAGAACCTGTCAGTACACAGAGTACAGTAAAACCTCAGCTATCTCCAGGATGGCTCTGAACAAAGGCCATCTCTTCTTGCTCAAAGAAAGAACCTTTGACCAGTGGAACAATGATTGCAAACCTGAAGAATACAACAGGGTCACTGTGTTGGATGTTTCACTGGCTAGAAGAAACAGAGCACAAGCTATTGGTTGTGTAGAAAAAATGCCAACCTTTTCATATAAGAGTCACAAGAAGTAACAGAAAATAAGAGAAAAAAGAAGAAGGAAGCAGAGAAAAAGAACAAAGAGAATAGTGAAAGATGGTAGAAGCCACAGCAGCAGAGGTGATGACCAGCAGAACAATGAGGAGAGTGGGGAGCTGAAAACACTGACAGGATGAGCCAGAATGGAAGGGAAAGAAGGAAGAAGGCCCAGACCTATAGTCTGGAGGTCAGAGGCAGAGGCAAAGAGGGAGAAGCTAGACAGATAATTGGTGGCACCATGGATAGCACTAGGCTTGGGAGTCAGGAAGACCTGAGTTTGAATCCACCACTGATAATAGTTGTGTGATCCAAAGCAAGTCACTTAATCTCTCCTGGTCTCCATCCTCTCATATGCAAAATGGAAACCATACCCATACCTACCCCAAAGGATTGTTGTCAGGTTCAAATCTAGATAATATGTAAAGTATTTTGCAAAGCTTAAAGCTCTATATAAATTCTAGCTATTGTTATTAGTACTGTTAATAAAATTAAACCAAAATGTTGTCTAATGTAAAGCATTGTACCTTCAGTATTGCATTCTTTGCACTGGGCCTACAGGATTTATTATACTGTGTTTGTGAGCCGTGTGTGTGTGTGTGTGTGTGCGCGTGCGTGTGCGTGTGTGTGAGAGAGACGGAGAAAGAGACAGAGAGAGAGACAGAGACAGACAGAGGGGCCAGCCACAAAAAAACAGTCAGAAATTGACAGGCAGAGACAAAGAGACAGAGACATAGAGAGAGACAGAGAAACAGAGAGACCAAGACACCTGCACCCCAAGAGACCCTGAGGACTTACTTCCAGCCAGTATTTTGATGCATACAATGGAACAGCAGGTAAATGAGGACCCACACCACCCAGATTTGTTTCTGTAATCACACCTGTAGCTCAAAGCCATAACTGGTATTCATGAGAATGACTTTGAGTCACTCAGGCAAAGTTAACATATGTTTAATGTACTCCAGCCAAGAAGCAATGTGAAAGCCTACAATATATCCTGGGAATGTTTTCAACAGAGCAGCATGAACGGAACAAATGTGGTGTCAGAACACCTGGGCTTAAATCCCAGCTCTGCCACTCACTACCCATGATTTTTAAATATATCCTTCCAAAAGACAGTGCGTTTTCTATCAATAGAAGCAGAGTCTAGAAATACATGAAATTAGATGGGAGGTATCCTAGTACAGTTAGTGGGAAGAACACTGATCAAAATAATTGGGTTTAAGACCTTAGGCAAGTCACTTCAATTCTCTCTTGGCTTCCCTATCTGTAAAATGAGTAACCGATATCCATCCCTTTCAAATCTGGAATAATATATTACTTAGATTCGGGGCAGGGTATTCTGGAGAATAAGTGTACCACAAGAAGCTCAAGTCCCCATCCTAGAACAGAGTGAGAGCCTCTAATGTCAAGCTCAAATCTAAATATTCAATGGCTGCTCTGCTAGCAGCATAGACCCATAAATCTAATGTGGGCAGAATTGCAAAGTGAGTAACAGGGAGAAAATTAAGCAATAAATACATCCTCAGCTGCCATCGAAAAAGGATAACAGTTGCCTCTAAGATTCAATTTTTGGTTGGAAGTGGGAGGAATGACATGAGGCTAGACTAGAGAGTCTAGTCTTGGGTAAAAGGGAAATCTTCAGTTGCATAACTTTTGAATCTCTGAGTACAGTATGTGCCCCTTCCCACCATCTCTGTGTAACAGTTATTTAAAATGGGGAGATCTTTCTCATTCATTAATAGATACATATAACCTGCCTAGGTCACATGAGTCTGAGTCCCATGGAGCCTGAGGTGGGAGGAGTTGACTGAATGGGTGGCACAGGAAAGGTGGAGATGGAAGAGGCAGAGTTAGAGCAGAGCTGAGAGAAAGTTAGTCTTGAGAGCAGTCAGAGCCAGGAAGGGTGCATGCTGAAGGCTACTGTGAGTGAAAGAGCTTATTTGTGATTTCGTTTAATGGAGCTGGCTTGTGGAGGCCTAGCTAGGGGAAGACTTGGGGCTGGTGATCTCTGCATTGTTATTGTGTATAGATTTTTGTTACTGAAGTGGATTCAGTGTGTGTACAAATGTTTTGGTTCTGGTTTCCATGCAGAGAATCTGTGGTATTTCATGATTCAAAATTGCGCCAGGTTATTCACGGTCGTGGTAGGTACTGTGAATATCGCACTGGTACTACAGTCACAACAAATCCCTCTTGATCAGCAGCTCCCAGCTTGTTCTTGACAGCCAGCAGGTAAGCTATGTGGTTGCTATCTTCCTTATTCTAGATACCACCACACTTATTTCATCTACATGGGTCTCTTTTTATCCAGCTCAGAAGTATCCCTAACTACTGAGTCAATCAATTTGCCAGTTTCACTTTATAACATAATCCTCCAGGGCTATGGGTATAGCATCTCATGGGAAATATAGTCCTCCCAATGAGTGATCACAGCAAACATTGTCAGATGGGTCAGTCAATTCCCTTGTACCTACTGATGGGGCTGGGATCTGAACCCCTAAAAGGAAAAGACCATGTCTTTGGGATCTGGACTGCAAAAAAGGAAAAGTTCTGGACTTTACCACATGGCCCAGGTCCCTGGCATTTGCCTGAGGTACCCAGCCCTTTCAGGTCCTTCTCTGTTACTTCCCAGTCACTGCAGAATACTTATCTACTCCCATCCAGACCTTCCCACCCTTTAACCACTGTATAGAAGATCTATCTTGCCTCCATTAAAGTACTCAGATTCAGTCTGGCCCACTTGTCCATGTAAGTGTCACAAATAATCACATTCCTTAAGACTCCAGCCAATGGCTTAGATTCCTTAAGAGTCTGGCCAATATGATGGATTTTTACAATCACACCCCTCCTGACTGGCATTCTAATAATCATGTCTTTGACTGAAAGAAGGCTTGCGTTGAATTCATTCAAGGCAGGACCCGCGTGTCGCTATTTCAGGGTCCCAGCACCCCTAAACCTCAACACCTACCTCGAGTAAATACTTTTAGTTATCTAATTCAAAGCCTAGTTATGAAACGATCACTTAAAAAGTTAAGTGTTATATAAATATGAGCCATTATGACTACCATAATTACCGTACATAAAACTAAAGAATCCAGAAACTACCTCTGGCCACGGTTAGTAACACCCAAACTTTGCAATTCTCATCCAAATCCA
This sequence comes from Potorous gilbertii, assembly GCA_028658325.1. NCBI lineage: Eukaryota > Metazoa > Chordata > Mammalia > Diprotodontia > Potoroidae > Potorous > Potorous gilbertii. Next base: position 523,460,715 of record CM053769.1, on the reverse strand, counting down.
TGCTGTCAAATTATCAGGGGTCTAAAGAGCATACCAAATCAGGGAAAAGTCAAAAGAATATGAAGACCCTCCTTTACTCACTAGACAGCACGAGAAATCTCTGAAGATAACTCTATCTGCTATAGATTTCTTCTTGTTATATTTCCCCTACTTGACTGTAAGCTTCTTGAGGCCAGGCATTTTCTCTTCTCTGATTGAATTATACATTAAGGATGGCATCTTCAAGAAACTAAAGACATGGTAATGTGCGTTTCACATCATACATGTATGGTCAGAACAAATATGACAAGGAAAGTGTGGTAATTCTCTACAAAATTTCATTTACCGTAACAAAAGCCTTATTACCTTGGTCTTTGTGGTGAGGTTCACAGGTAAGCTACTTCAAGTCATAACAATAAGAGCAAGCATTTACATTATGTTTCAAGGTTTGCAAAAACACTTTACTTGTGTTATCTCATTTCATCTTCACAACAAACTTGAGAAAAGGTAGGAAATTTTATTACCCCCATTTTACAGATGAGCAAACTGAAGCTTAGAGAGTCATATGATTTGCTATTTGAACTCAGGTCTTTCCAAATCCAGGTATAGCATCCAAATACACATTGAGCTCCCCCCTCAAGTTTCCTGTAGGAGGAAAATCCTTCCTCATCTGTTATTGTCATTTAGAAGAATTTGGATTTAATAATAGCTAAGCAGAAAGTTTTGTGGGCTCCCCTGACACACACTGTTGAGTCTACATCTTATACTTATTTTGATACTTGTTTAAGTATAGCCCACCTTTGTCTGAAAACTTTCCTTTGTCAACAGAACTTCAGATTGTCAGCGATTCACATAACCAGCATTGAAATGGTAGACAGAACCCACCCCTGATTCCAGTTTTTCTGGTCAGTTCATTTCTTTTCTATGACAGGTATTCCCTGCTAAGCTTATCAAAGTAAGCAGTATTCAAAGGTCATTTTAATCAGACTGCCTTAATACAAAGGCCTCTCTGTTCAACTTCCAATTCATCTCAAGGTTTCCAACTGTGACTATTTCTTGCAGTTTTACACTCCCCTTAATCTACCTGGGGAAGAAACAAAAAGCCTGCAGTTTGGAATATTTATGGTAAGTAAAATCAGCCCCCAGAGTAGCCATTAAATAAAAGTAGACTCCTTGCTGCAGGGATGGAAGATGCTTAGAAATAGAGGAAAAGAAAAAACAGAAGACCTACCTAAAAAGAGGCTGGAGTGGGCAACCTGTTTTTTAGGTTTTCTGTACTTACTAATATCCTAGGATAGGGATTTTTAACCTGCGTCCAAGGAAACCCAAAGGGTCTGTGGACAAATTTTAGGGGATTTATGAACCTAGATAGGAAAATAAACAAACAAACAAATATATGGATGGATGAATGAATAAATAAATATGTATCACATATATATCATATATATATACATATATATGCTTATTGCAATATAATTGGTTTCCTTTTGAAATCCTATATTTTTTAATTTAATTTACTTGACTAAAAATCAAATTTTACTTAATTTAATGCATTTAAAACATGATTCTGAGAGGGGTCCCTATGTTTCTTCAGACTGCCCAACATATCCATGCCACCCCAAAAGATTAGGAGCCCCTGCTCTAGGAGAAAAAGTACATTGTTAGTCTGATTCCTTTACAGTTCTCTCTTTGCCAAGTTTTGCCATGTTTGCCACTTTCTCTAACACTGTAATTCTATAATACTATGCTTAACTCAACACACACTATATTAAGAGCATGCTGCACTGGGTGCTTGGGGAGAAAAGAAAGGACACAAGGAAAATGGGTTTTGGATTCCTGCCTGAGCCTGGATGTCTTGTGGGCCTTCCCACAAGGAAAGGAAAGTACCAAGAATCCAAAGGGAAGAAGCCAAGGGCTGGGGATCTTGTACTCAGGCAGGATGGGATCCAGGCTCTGGGGTTTCAGCTGAAAGAATCCGATTCTACCCAGATAAATGGCTCCCCACTCCCAGAATTCTTTGGAATAGGATCCGTATAGCTGAACCTGAGCCAGTTCCCAGGGGGTCAGACCAAGCAACTAGGGAAAGGTCCTTGTGTGTGTGACAAGATGTTCTCTCTTCCGACCACCTTCCTTGCCCATAGATACACCAGAATAAAGTTAAAATCCATTTCCACTGAGGGTCGCTGAGATGGAGGATGAAAAGTATGGTTTCAGAAACAATAGGATTTTCTAATTCCAAAATCTCTTTCCACCTATCTCTGTTCCTTTTGCTTCACATTTAGAGAGAGGGTTTAAAAGGAAAAATATACCTGGAAACACTAACACATGGATGGAAACTCATTCATACTAACATACAAATGACAGACCCAAGAGCTTTTCCAATTTTAATAGGAAAAGGGGGTTAAATAAAGAACAACTGGTGCCTGAAATAACAGAAGGAGGTGCCAATGATGAAAGGGGAGTCTGGGAAAGCCAAACCACGTCCTCAGCTTCCCAACTTTGTCTGTAGCTGACCTCATCAAACTTCTGCTATGCTTAGGCAAAGAGAAGTTGCTCTCTGGTATTCTATGTCTCTGGGAGTCATACGTGCCAGCAGCTCCATGGGAATGTTGATTTGCAAAGCAGATGAGAACAAACTGGATGTAGGGAAACCACGTAAGGAAGCAATCTTGACTTTCTGTTCAACATGTTCTGTGATGGGGGATGGGGTCACTTGAAACTTTGCATCTTGGGAAAAAGAATCCTACTCAAAGTTCTAGTGCCTGCTGTGAGACCTAATTCTGCCACTAGCCACCTATTTGACATTAGCTGGATTATTTACCTCTTCAGTCTCGGTTCCCTCATTTGTAAATGAGGCACTCTCTAAAGTACCTTTCAAATCTAACATCCTACATCATTGTGACCCTATGAATTTTTCTGAGATGATTTATAAAAGCATAGGAATTATAGAGTTAAATCCAGGGACTTGATGGAACCAACTTCTGTCGTTGCTTGTCCTTCGTTCTCAAAGACCAGTGACATCACAGAATGATGTCTTGACTTGCTTGTGAATTGGATTTAAATAAGGTATAATTGTGCAAAGTCTTCGCCTTACTCAAGATTGTGTGAGTATTTGCACCTCAGAAATCATCAAGCGCTACCAATTAGGATGTGATTTATTATTTGGTTAACTTAAGAAAGTGATGATGGCCAATTAAACTTAGTACGTCATATATATGTGCATATACATACACACATATCTATATCTATATCTCTATAGCTATATTTCCCCCTCCCCCCAAGAGTCTGTTGTTAAACATTTACCAGCACACCCCTGGTTGGAAGGGACATTTATCAAATCATGAGTCCAACTTCCTCTTTTTATGGATGAGGAAAATGAGGGCCAGAGGAAGCAATTTGAATTCTGATTCTCTGACTCAAAAGTCAATGCTCTATATGCACTAATGCACCCTACCACTGGTCAGTTGCTTAGAGAAACTGGTGAGGCAGCTTTTTCTTGTAATTCAATTGCCCAGTTATCTGCCTAAATGTATCTAAATTTTGGGGACAGTACCCTGGATTCAAACAGCAAATCTTTCACTTAGGAACTGTCTGACTTTAAGCAAGTAGCTAGACCTTTCTGGGCTTCCATTTCATCATCTATAAAATGAAGGGGTTTGACTCAATGGTCTTTAAGTTCCCTGGGCTCTCAATCTTAGAAGCCTAGGTTGTAGGATCCTAAATGAATTTCAACATTATAAGCAAATTTAAGTAAAACTATTAGTGAGGGCTAGAACACTGTAAAAGATAGGAAGAGTCTGGAGCAGCTTGTTCATGGTGCTTTTTAATTTAAACACAAGGATCTAGTAAGGGGCTGGGGGAAAAGATCCCTGGGATCAAAACAACCAGTCCACATCTACTGAACTTTACAGTTTATCAAACTGTAATCTTGTAAAGAACCCTATACAGGAAACATGGCAAGCATCTTTACCTCCGTCTTGCAGAGTGGGACAATGAGGTTCTGGAAGAGTGAATAACTTGTCCCAAGTCACTCAAATAGCCAATGGCAGAAGTAGAACTAGAACCAGGGTCTCCTGATCACTGGTCCAGTGTTCTTTAAACTAGACACCAGAACTGATCAATAACAAGTGCTCTCCCCTTTACAGTCATTACGTAGGAGGCTATAAAGTTATCCCCTTTCTTATACGTATGTACCATTCATAGGCACTCTGAGCTCCCAGGGAAGAGACACCTAGTGTGTATCTCCTTTTTGTTCCTTGTAAAAGAAGGAAAGATAGAGCTATTTAATTGGCATTAAGTCATGGGGGAAAGTGCCCTCGAAAATGATATCTCTTAAATGTCATTCACTTTCATCAGTGTTTTTCAAGCTCCTGCTCTTATGAAATAAAGCACCATGTTAGGTCCTGGGATCAGAGAGACAGATGCCACACAGTGCTTGCCTTCAAGGAGTTACAATAAAGAACGGGGAAGAGAAGGAATGTGTACGCAGATAACCATGAAAGGAGAGAGAGTCATGGTGAAAAGGAGATCATCTTGGCAGAAGACAATAAGAGATTTTATGAGGAAGAAATTGTTTTCATTTGGCTGGTTGGTAGGGAGGGAGAACCAGGGAAGGTTTCACAGCAATTGATGTCAAAAGAGACGGATGGAGGGAAGAGAGAAGGACAGTATGAGTAAACAAGTGGAGAGAAGACTGGGCAGATAAGAAGGAGATATGAAGATTGTTCTACTTTGACTGAAATGTGTGAAGGGAGATCATATGAGACGAGAAAACACTGAGAGAAGTATGTAGGGGTCTATGTATGTCTAGCCTACCTGCTTAATAAAGGGTTAGTTTCCTTTGCCAAGTGGGAATGGACTGTTTTGATTGCCCATAGTAGGTACTGACAGAGGCATACCCCTGAGTAGGTCACTTTGCCCGCTGTAACTACAGTCTCACAATAACAGCGTTGATATAACCACACCTCACCATGGCAGCTGTTCAGAATAAGGTCACAGCAAAACTAAATACATTTCCTCCTCTTTTCCCTTCCCCCATGAGTAGTTTCACCTAACATCATGTTTTCTCAGAACCAATTAATGATCTTAGGTGATGAATGACTGCAAATATTTGCTTCTTGAATGAATGCCTCACTTCCCTATCCAGCAAAGAGATGCATGCC
>CM053769.1:523354631-523455074 GCA_028658325.1 Potorous gilbertii | reverse complement strand
CCTCACCATGGCAGCTGTTCAGAATAAGGTCACAGCAAAACTAAATACATTTCCTCCTCTTTTCCCTTCCCCCATGAGTAGTTTCACCTAACATCATGTTTTCTCAGAACCAATTAATGATCTTAGGTGATGAATGACTGCAAATATTTGCTTCTTGAATGAATGCCTCACTTCCCTATCCAGCAAAGAGATGCATGCCAAGACCCAGAGAGTCCTAATGATATCAGGTTTTAGGATTCCTTTCATCAGCATGGAGGACTATCAACTAATGTGACTGTGATTTTAAGGTAGACCCCAGAGCTTATCAAAATGAGCATTCTGCCCTTCAAAGCAGTTACTATGGGAGGATATACAATTATTCCAACAATAATGGTCTTACTTAAAACATTTTTGGAACTCATCTTTGGAAATTTCTCCTTCTATTTTTCCCTATTTTGGTCAAAGGCTCTGGTACAGTCCAGTCATCCATGTTTGTGTCCTTGGACTCGTTCTTGACTCCTCACATTTCCTTCATCCCACATGTACCCATAAGTAGCCATGTCTTGTTGATTCTACCTCATCGACATCTCTCATCTGAGTCCCTTCAGCAGCACTCTTATGGCTACCACCTCATACAGGCCCTCAGCCCCTGGACTACGGTACCATCCTCTGTGCCTCCAATCTCTCCCCTCATTGATCTACCTCTCCACACAGCTGCCCATGCATCAGTCTAACCATGTCACTCCTCTGCTCAAGAAGCACTAAGGCCTCTTGCCTCTCGGATAAATCTGAGTTCCTCTGTTTGGTTATCTAAGCACTTCACCATCTGGCTCTAGCCTAGGCTCAAACCTTTGCAGGTTGACTTGCCCACTGCTCCTTTTCCTCCATCAATCTTCCAGTCAAACTGGCTTACCTGTTACCCCATTCTATCTCGAGGCCTTTGCACAGGCTTACTCCATACCCACACCACTTTTCCACTTCTGCCTCACAGAAGCCTAGGTTTCCTTTAGTCTCTGGCCTTGTCTTTAAAGAAATTTCTCTTTAATGGATAAAGCCAGAGATAAAGGAGAAAAGAGGCAATGAATGTCAACTGTTTAAACACAATGAAGATTTGTAATGGTACAATTTGTGGTAAATGTTTGCTTTAGAAGGCATATGTTTTGGTCCCTTTTTAGAACAGTGTAAGTGTGCAGTTTTAATGAAGATTTATTTTAAAATTTAAATAATGGTATAGAAATTCATGGTTAGGAATATGACTTTGAGCTAGACACACCATCGCCACCTGGTGGAAGCCCAGCTAAATTTCCAAAGCAGTTTTTTTTTTTTTTAAATCCTGTTTGAGGTGGGTTTTGTTGGGTTTTTTTTTTCAGAGAGAGGTGAATAAATTCCTTTGGAAAGTGGATTTCCAGACATAATGAAGTCAGAGTTATAGACTCTCATAAAGTCTATAAGACTCTCTGTAGACTTTGACAACTGACCTCGGAGATCATCTAGTTAAATCCCACATTTGACAGGGGAATAACTTGGGGTCCAGAGTAGGTTAGGCACTTATTCAAGTTGCTATGGCTACCCAGAGTCAGGACCTAGAAGTGATAGCTTCACTCCCCAGGTATGATGGGATAATGATGGCTGGTGGGAATCACCTATTAATGCTTAATGCCTAAGTTTGGGTTATAAAGAAGCTAATTAGGAGCCAGTTGCTAAATTTCCCCTGTGAGCATTTACACCTCAGAAATCAGCAAATGCTACAGATCAGGGCTTGACTTATCATTTGGCTGATTGTTCAGAGTTAAGAAAGTGAGAGCAAAAATATTTATGTTATTTGTTCAGTCCTATCCAACACTTTGTGAATCCATTTGGGGTTTTCGTGTCAAAGATACTGAAGTGGTTTGCCATTTCCTTCTCCTGCTCATTTTACACATGAAGAAACTTAGGCAAACAAGGTTAAATGACTTGCTCAGGGTCATATAGCTAGTAAGTTTCTGAGGTTGGATTTGAACTTTGGTCTTCCTGACTTTGTTGTATTCACTGGGCCATCTAGCTGTCCTGAAAAATGTTTATAATGTGGATTAAAGTTAGAAGTATATCATAGGTATATTTTTCCCCAGAGAACTAGTAAACTTTTACCAGCATGTCCCTGTTACAAACCCTAAATTACAAACAATAATAATTTGCACATAAGTTTTCAAAGTGTTTTACAGATGTTACTGGGTCAGACATGGCACATCTATGTTGTTGCGGAAGGAACTGTGTAACCAGATCTTCATTTCCTGAGAGACTAGTGCCTAGGAGGAAGGGATATTTAGTCATGAGGAGTCTGATGGAAATCCTAGGACAGAGGTTATTAACCTTTCTTGCATCATGGTCCTCTTTGGCTGTCTGGTGAAGTCTATGGACCCCCTTTTTGGCTCAAAGGACTGAATATATAAAACAATGTCTAGTGAATCTGTTACAAGGCACTGGATACAGCAATCCTAACTTCCAGTGCCCTGCTATTCACACAAAGAGTGGCTAACAACCCAGAGGAAGTCAGGAGAAGAAATCTACGCATGATAGCACATTCTTCACTTAGTCAGCTCTTATGACTACAGAGCTTTATGTCAAACAGGATCTGGGCCTCTGTGGGGTGAGTAGCAGGGATCTGCCCACCTCAAACACAGAGGAAATCCTCTTTCCAACAGAAAAACAGAAGTTCGATGGCCATCTCATTCTGTTACTTACAAAGATCCTCCGTGGATGCTGGGGAGAGAGCAGCCATGGACTCATACAGCTCCTCATCACAGCCAGGATTGAGGGAACATTTCATTAGCAAGTCTGTGGAAAGGTGGGCCATTGACTCATACACGGAATCATCTTCCTCTCCTTGCATTAACTCCTCCTTAATGTGACTTTTCAGCATGTCCACAGTTTCCTGAAAGAAGAGACAATACCCACACCTAAGATGGAGTGGTGCTCTGGGTAGAGCTGCATGACCATGGTCATGACTATTGGCTGTCTACAAAATGAGAAGGAAGTGATAGGATGGAAGAAATGTGATAGAACAAGGCCCTTAGAGAGCCATCAAACCAACACCCAATAGGCAATACTGAGATGGGCTTAAATTGTTCTCCAGGCCTTGGTTTTAATTCAATAATTCAGTTCAATGGACATTTATTAATTGCTGACTACATCCCAGGCACTGTACCATATTATGTGTTGTTACTGTTGTGGTTGTTCAGTTGTTTCAGTCATGTCTGACTATCCCTGATCCTATTTGGGATTTTCTTGGCAAAGATACTGGAATGGCTTGCCATTTCCTTCTCCAGCTCATTTTACAAATGAAGAAGCTGAGGCAAACAGGGTTAAGGGACTTGCCCAGGGTCACATAGCTAGTAATTGTCTGAAACTGGATTGGAACTCAGGAAGATGAGGTTTTCTGACTCCAAATCCAGCACTCTATTCCCTAGGTCACTTAGCTGCCCAACCTGGCACATAGTAGGCCCTTAATAAATGTTTATTGCTTGTTGATGTGTATAATGAAAATGTGTGTACATCTGTGTAAAATAAATGTTATATATGGAGGTGGCGAATAAGGGGAAAGAGAAGAAATGAGAGGGATTATTGAAAGAGGGAGCAGGAAAGAAAGATAATGTGGCATGGTAGACAATCAGTCTTGGTCAGAAAGACCCAGCTTCACTTTCTACCAGTGAAATGTACTAACTATATGACCATGGGAAAGTAAATTCACCTCTCAGTGCCCCAGGCAAATCTCTAAGGCTCTAAGTTACAGATACAGTGCTAATCTGCATACATTTAGGGAGTTTCTACACCAGGAAAATTCTAAAAGTATAGACCAAAACTATGTAACAAATGTGTATTGAATAAGTTGAATATACTATGTATTCTATGGACTGCTAGGTGGCACAGTAGATAGAGTATGAGCCTGAAGTCAGGAAGACTCATCTGCTTGAGTTCAAATTTAGCCTCAGACACTTACTAGCTGTGTGACCCTGGGCAAGTCATTAAACCCTGTTGGCCTCAGTTTCCTCATCTGTAAAATGAGCTGGAGAAGGAAATGGCAAACTATTTTGGTACCTCTACCAAGAAAATCCCAAATGGGGTCACAAAGTCAGACAAGACTTAAGTGACTAAACAACAACGTGGTATATTCTACAATATTATTTGGTGCCCTAGCATTCCTACTTCCCTAACCAAACATATACTCCCATCTCGCTATTGCCTAAGATGATAAAACCTAGATATCCACCCTGTAGCAAGGACCATACTTACTGTAGTCAGTTCACAGTCTCAGAATAAAAACTTTGAGGAACTGGCCTTTGGCAGAAGTATGTACAAGGACTTTCTACTGACAACTGCTTTGAGCCCATTCTCCTCAGGTGGACCCATCTGGCTAATGGTATTTTTTACTACACACCAACGTCTGATTGGCTCTGGTCAGGCTGATCTCTCCACTGCCTCCTCACTATCCTCCAATATTTCCGACGCTGACTTTTCTCACATGTTGTTACACCAGCCCAGAATACTTCACCCACTCTGAATGTTATCCATCCATCAAATCCTGAAGGTAGTGAGATATGGTGGAAAGAGAGATGGATTTGGATTCAGACAGGCTGGATCTCCAGGTCTGGCACTTATTCCCTGTATAATTTTGGCAGGATCTGAATTCAGCATTCTATCTCCAATTTCCAAGTTCAGCATTCTGTCCTTAGTCACTCAGTTACTTCCCACAGTACCGCCTTCCCTGAAGGTTATTGTGAGGTAACAGAGAGATCATGTCTAAAAAGCAAACTCTGCAAAGCACTGTATTAAAGTCTGCTAAATGCCATCAGTGCATACATGGTCACCTGTGGGTCTTTGTTGGGCATCCTCTGTAAAATGATGGGAGTTGGTACTTTCCACTCTGAATCTATGATTTTATGACCTGCTACAAAGCCTGTCCTGATTTTCCTTCTACATACCAGTTACCCTCTAGGTTACACCATCCAAGCCAAGTCTGAGACCAGATTTGAACTGAGGTCCTCCTGATTCTAGGCATGGTGCTCTATTCACTACACCACCTAGATGCCTTTGCAAACCTTACAATGATACATAAATACTAGCTCATATTAAGTGAGGTAATGTGCACTTCACAAACCTTAAAGCTCGGTATATGTGCTTTTGTTACCATCTCCATTTTATAGATTATTATTTGTAGGTCATTAGTAGTAGTATATTATCTCCATTTTTCAGATGAGGAAACTGAGACTCAGATAAGATAACTTCTTGTGAAGTGACTTGCCCAGGGTCACACAGGAAATCAAAATCAGAAACCACTTTTGCACCTTGGTCTTCCTGATTGCTGGTCCATTGCACTATCCACTATACCACACTGCTTTTCCACAGTTGGAAGGGAGGCAAGCTTAGGAGCAAACTCTCCTTGGTACTTCTGAATTCCAAGCCCATGCCATGCCCCAACCTTACCACATATTCGTCAATGAACTGCCGCAGGTCTCTGTAGCCATGCTTTTCGGCAATGGTGTTGGGGTAGTGACCATGCTTGTTGGCCACGCTATATGCTTGCAAAGCTCCAGGGCAGGTCAGCAGCAGGGCTGTGAGGTTCTTCAGTCCATACTTTGCAGCAAAATGAAGCAAGGTGGGCAGCTCCTCATCCCGCTGAGCTGCAGAAACATCAAAGAAAACAGCCTAAGAGATGATAATGATGGAGCTGAACCTTCTCTGTTGAATGCTGGAGGAGAGGGGATGGTACCAGCAAAGAAACATGGGAGGGATGCCATCGGTACTTGCTCATGCTCTGGGGTCAGAGTTCTCAAGTCCTAAGATGAGGTGGCGTCCCTCCTGAGGAACTGTGTCCTTGGGCTGGCAGGGAAATAATGCTAACCGAAAAGGGATGGGCAGATTATGGGGCATGAGTATTGAGCTGGAAGGCATCTTAGAGGTCATTCAGTCCAACCCTCTCACTTGGCAGAAGAGGAATCGAGATATGAAGTGAAACTTTATGATTCTGAGTTCAGCAATCTTTCCATAATACTCTACTGTCTCCTAGAAATTATACAGTTATAGAGATCATTAGGAATAATATATTGTGTTGTGACCTGGAGACTTCAGAGTGCTTCAAAACCATCAAGTCACCCTCCTACTTTTTCTACCCAATTGTGTATTGCACATACAGCGTGATGTTGGGTATTTCACTTAAATTCCTTAAGTCCTGACTCCCTCATATTGAAACACAGGGATCCTTCTCCCCAAAGGAACACCATAGGAATTAATGAGTCAATATTATCTGCATCTTAATGGACATTACACATGTACAGACAAAGTCCTAGATTTAGAGGCATAGGAACTGACTTTGAATCCTGAATCTATAACTTATCACACATGTAATTCTAGGGTAAATCATGCCACCTCTTTAGAACTTAGTTTCCTCATCTGTAAGATGAGGGGCATGGACTACAAATTTAAGGTCCTTACAGCTCAACGGTCTGTATTTTCCTTACAGGAAGGACTTGATGCACATTTAGCCTCTGAAAGCAGAGGTCCCCTTTGGATCCAACCTTTAATCGTGCTGTACAAACCAAGCTGAACTTGGACTCTGGTGAAGCTTGAAGATCAGTAGAGGCCAGAAAGTGGGAAATGGATTAATTTGCCAATAAAAACAGACAATATACACACAGTGATTTCTGGCTATGAAAATGGTCTTTTTCCTGAAAAGGGCCAAATCTGGGATCATTCACAGTATAGGTTATGACCATCATGGGTGAAGTTCCTGAAAACACCCCCACATATTTCATATGGTTACACCATGAACCCAGGGGTGTGTTCGAACCATCTCATAATGGATCACAAGAGCTGGTTGTTAAATTTTCAGTGTGAGCATTTACACTTTGGAAATCAGCAAATGCTACACATTAGAGCTTGATTTACTATTTTGTTGAGTGTTTAGATTTTTGAATATGATGGAGAAAATGCTGCTTATGCAGACTGAACTCAAAAGTGTGCTCTGCATGAATTTCTTCCCCAGGGAGACAGTTGTTAAATAGTTACCAAGCACATCATTGCATGAACTCCATTAAAGAAAGAACACTGAACTAGCAATCAGGAGACTTGAACTTTAAGTTCATCTCTGTCAATCTTCAGATGTAGACTTCAGTTTTCTCAATTGTAAAATAAGGTAGTTGGATTAGATCTATAATTCTATATAGTCTATGAGTTTACAAGATTTTATAAGTGTAAAGGAGAGGTGCTAGATGTGTGATTTCAATGGCATAGGGGACTCCTGATTGAAGAAATTCCCTCTACCAAGGCAAGCTGGAACCTTCTTTGCATCTTATAGTCTAGGAGCTGCCAAGAGCACTAAAGGCTGTTCAAATGCAAAATGTGCACTTGCCAAAAAGACTATTTTACGGAGGGTAGGCGATCACATGGTGGCCAGAAGAAACCATACAAGGACCCTCTCAAAGTCTCTCTCAAGAACTTTGGATCTGACTGTGCAACATGGGAGACACTGGCACAGGACTGCTCAGCATGGCGTGCCCACATAAGAAAAAGTGCTGTGCTCTTGAGCAAAGCAGAATTGAGACAGCACAAAGTAAACGCAGGACGTGCAAATTTGGGATATCCACCCCAAATATTCACACGGACTATCTCTGCCCAACTGTGGTAGAGCATTCCGAGCTCGTATTGGTCTGATCAGCCCCAGTCAGACACACTGAAATTTCACTTTATAATGCTGATGTCATTTTGGTCCTCTTCGAAGATGAAGGACAGCAACCACCACCAACCAAAGGTTAAGTCAGGGCTAGGGAACTTGAGGCCTCAAGGTCACATGTGGCCCTCTAAGTCCTTAAGTATGGTCCTTTGACTGGATTAAAACTTCACAGAACAAACTGGATTCAGTCAAAGGGCCATACTTGAAGACCTAGAGGGCCACGTATGACCTCAAGGCCACAGGTTCCCCACTCTTGGGTTAAGTGCTTGCCTAGGGTTACATGGCTAAATATGAGTCAGAGATAGAATTTGAACCCAGGTCTTTGGGGTTTCAAGAGCAGTTTTCTGTCCACTATTCCACATTTCCTCTCATGAGTCTATGATTCTAAGTCAAAGGACTACAATGCTAATAATGGGTAATAATGATAAATAATATGTATATAGTGCTTACTATACACTGGGCTAAGCACATTACAGTTACTGTCTCCGTTGCTCCTCGCAATAGCTCTGCTCTAGCTAGCCCCATTTTACAGACAAGCATACTGATTCATTGTGGCCAGTTCCAATCAGCAAGCCAGAGTGTGCATGCCCCTGGTTTCCTGGGGCTCATTTGTCTACTCACTGGTCATCATATCCTCTTCTTCCAGTTGGTTGATCCCAAACAGATGCAGCCCGCTTGCAGGAATATTCTTCTTCAGAGACTCAGTTAAAAGTTTATCCAGGGTCTCAATGTTGTAGGGCACAATTTTAAAGGCCTGAACACAAAAGCAATGACAATCAGCTTGAAGATCCCACTGACTTACCAGAAGAGAATATGTGCTATTACTTCAATTAATTCCTCTGACCCCAAAAGCTTGACTGGCATATCCTTACCTGACACATGAACTCCACAGGACTGGCTGCATTGGCCAACAAGGTCCCAATTTCCTCCATGTCGGTGTAATAGCGGACGGTTGCTTCACATACCACGAGGTCACCTGAATAGACCTTCAGGGAAACATCTCCTGAAGATAAGTCTGAGCAAAAGAGAAAGACAACAACGAAACGGGAGGGATCTAAGTCAGAGCTAGCAGCTGGAATTCAAGAGTTCAGAGCTCCCTGTAAGCTCAGTGCAGTGGTTTTAGAAAAGAGCTTGGGGCTAGAAGGGAGAATTTGGGAGGTGGTGGGAGTGGAGAGAGGGAGAGGCTTTGCTCACGCTGGATAGCTCATTGCTAGTTTTGTTCTTGGGTTGGACACTCAGGAACTCAGAGACTCAGCTAAGTTACTAGTTAAAGATCATTAGGCATGGAAATTGGGTTTCTAGGTTGCTGGGTAGAAAAAGAAAACATCTCTAGATAACGAGGTTTTATCAGTGTGAGTACTACTTTTTCTAATAGACCACAGCTCCTCTCTGTCTTAATAATATAATACAGGTATTATATTAATTATTATATATCACATGTCATTATTATTAATATTATAAAACATATAATATATAGCATATAACATAATAATATCTGACATTTCTATTGCACTATAAAGTTGGAACCAAAGGAGGGAATATTGATGAAGTGCCTTCCAGGCACCGCTGTGCTTAGTGCCTTATATATATGATCTCATTGGATGCACGTAACAATTCTGGGAAGTGGATGCTATTATTATGCCTATTTTACAGATGAGGAAACTGAGGCAGGCAGTGGTTAAGCGACTTACCATATAACTAGTATCTGAGGTTAGATTTGAACTCAGGTCTACCTGTCTCCAGGACACCGGACCTCCTAGCTGCATTTGATAAAGTACTTTACCTTTTTCTGATCCTTTTAACTACTCTATTAGGTAGTTATTTGAATATTATCCAGATGAGGAAAGTCAGGCCCAGAGAAGTTACATGACTTGTCCATGGTCACATTGCTAGTGTCAGAGGTAGGCTTCAAGTTCAGGTATCTCCTGACTCCAAGTCCAGCAGGATATCACACCACCCATGATGGTGTTCCTCCTAAATGGGTTTATATGGGATCTACCAATTCCCTCTTCTTGTTATTAATACCAATGCCACATGGGCTAAGCCAAAGGAAGGAATCAGTAGGGTGCTGCAGCCAGCTCACACCAGCTCAAATTTAAATTTCCAGAAAAAACATACAAATCATGCCTTGAAAGTGATATGAAAGTGATAGCCCAAATGTGGATAATACACATTAAATTTGGAACTATATCATGTGCACCCCCTTTCTCCCTGGTGGGCAGATTGTTAAACATTTATCAGCATACCACTAGATGGGATTCTTCCACTACAAGCTGAGGTCACAGAGGGATTTTTAAAACCTCCAAAGCTTCTCCTTCCCCCAGTAGAGACAAGGTCATTTCTAAAGTTATTACTTTGGGGACCTGAACTTCCTTTTCCTTTAAGATGTCAAGGTACAGTAGAAGAAACTCAGGATAAGGAGTCTGATTTGGTATCTACCCCTTGTTTTCGGTCACTCTCTAGGCCAGATCACTTAATCTTTCTAAGTCTCTGGATAACATACCTGCCCTGAGAAGAAACAGAAAAGGTACTGGTCCTGGCATCAGGAATCCCAGGCTGAAACTTCAGCTGAGGCTCAACTGCGATATCTGCACGGACAATTCACTGGGCCTCTATTGGCTCATTTGATACGATCAGGATGATACTGTAGGCACTAGCTCCCTTATAGGATTTTATATAGAAACTACCTGGTAAAGCTTAAAAGGATCCAGAAATAGATCATCATTATTATGACATCATCAGGTTGTCTGGAGGCTTAATCAACTGTCTGGTTCATTTGTTCATGTGTTTCTTGGTTCATCCATTAATTAAATAAATATTTATAAAATGCATCCTCTATGTTAGAAACCATGCCAGGTGCCAGGGATACAACAATAAAAACAGAACAGTTTCCTGCCCTCAAAAAGATTACCTCCTATTGGGGGGAGGGAAGGACTAACATACATAGACATGATGTCCCAGTGGTTTTAGTGCAACTGCACTTGGGGCCAAAGGCCTGAGAAAAATAAAATAAACAAATAAGAAACCAGCCCTGGCTATTTTCCTACTCCAGAAGATCTCTATTTCCTCAAAAGTAAAATACAAACGCATCTGTTTGGCATTTAAAACTCTTCACTGTCTCATCTGTACTTAGTGTAGTCACATTAAGACTTTTGGGATATTCTATATAAGATAGATTCTAAATAGATGCAAAATGAATACAGAATATTAGAAGGAGGAGGACTGGTCATGTGAGAAGGCACAGAAAGGACCTTGTATAGGAGCTGACCTTTGAGCTGAGCTTGGGTGAACACTAGGTATCCTAAGGAGCAGCGACGAAGATGGAGTGAGTGCATTCCAGATGTGAGGGATAGCCTATGTAAAGTCAAAGACTGGACATGGACTGTCTTGAGGTGTAAACTGCTAAACAATATTTACAGTGTGTTTAGCTCTTACTATCAATAACAGTACTCAACCATATAAAACATTGGCTACAGGATTCTTGAACTGCTGAATTAAGAAGGGAGAAGAAAATGAATGGAATTCTGCTTCCTGAATATTAATTTAAGCTGGTAGCATTAAAGAAGATTCACTTACCAGGGGCCTTTATAGAAACTGTATATTCATTCTCCAGGTTGGCAACCACACGCACTGAAGAGGAGTTCTCAGGACAGAATTCAGCTTCCGTCTTCACTTGGCTATCCAGCTTGCATTTCACAATAACATAAACTGTTGTGTGCGCCTAAGGGGAAGACAAGTGAATGTACTGTGTTTCCTTAGGCATTTTTCAATTAGAATGTTGTTCTAGGGCTGCTTGGTAACTTGGTGCTGGTGTCTCCACCTGGAGTTGGCCCTACAGCAGGCAGTCCTCCTAGCGTCTAGTCCAGATCACCGTTACTCACAGTGGAGAAGTTGATTCTCACTTGGGAATTCATTTTCCTCTTCTATAATACCAGGAGACAACAGTACCTCCTACAACACCCATGTTCTAAGAGCCCTCAGGGAGAACACTTTGCTTTCTGGGTCTTTCCATTAAAATACCAAAATGTCATTGATTTCTTACTGCTAGGTAAGCAGCCCTCCAAGACTATGAACATCTTGCTGCCCAAATAAGGCAAATTTTACAGATCTAGTCACAATTATTGCTTAGCCTATTGAATATCCTTTTCCATAAAGTTCCTCCTTTGTTCTAGGGCCATGAGAAGGGTATGCCAGATGTGGATTTTTACTGCTGGCAAAGCATCCTGTTCTTGGTAAAAGTGGCTGCTGTATGGAGACTAGGACTGCAACCTTGGCCTTGGCATAGTCATAGCTTATCATTTAATCAATAACAATCATCTAGTACACATTATATGCTAGGCACTGGGAACATAAAGGTGGACAAAAACATGATCCCTGCCCTCAAGGAACTTAGATTCTAATGGAGGAAACAACATACAAATGACTATGCTCATTCTACCTATCTTATCTATCCTTCCAGCCATCCATCCACCAGTCTGTCATCCATCTATCCATTCATTTATCCATCCATCCATCCATCCATCCATCATCCATCTATTCATCTTTCTCTCTCTCTCCATCTCTCTCTCTCTCTATCTATCTATCTATCTATCTACAGAGTAGACATAACATAATCTCAGAAGAAAGGCCATAACCATGAAGGAGTTAGAAGGAAGACCAAGAAATACCTCTGGCAGAAAGTCGGATTTGAGCTGGGTCTTAAAGGAAGTCAGGAGGTAGAAAGGAGAGGAAAGAGTCTCAGAGTCACATAGCATGAAAACTCTAGGAAGAGTTAGCTAAGGAGGAAAATGTGGTTTCCTGGGACTCTTTCAGCAGAGTGTAATAAGACACCTACCCCGCAACGAATTCGGTCCGGCTGCACCACCATCAGGTTCCCTGGTTTGGTCTCCAGGGGCCAGTTCTTCTGAGGAGAGGAAATATACTTGGAGTAGAGAAGGGTCTTCTCGTCTTCGGCCTCTGTGTCTGTGATAGAGTCACAACCAGAATCTGTGGGCAAAAGGAGAGTAAGTAGCTCATGAGAGGAGTAAGAGGAAGGAGAAATATAGAGCTCATGTTCCTATTTAGTCATTTCCCCACCTCCCCCCACCCTGCCTTTCTTCCCCATGAAAGTCCCAACACACTACCAAATGAGAAACCACTCAAGATATTAAACAAATAAAATACAAAGTAAGCAAATCCGGTAAAAGGACAGCGGGGAGGTGGAAGGGAGGAGTAGGACATGCTAAAAAAGCTATGCAATCTTACAGGAAAGGCAATCAGAGTGTGCAGAAAGGAAGGACAAGATACAGACGGAGTCTACCAAGGATCCACCAATGTGCTTCTTAATTGCCTCCTCTCTGCCCCTTTGCTGAGAGCTGCTGCCTACACTGAGCACGCACCTGTTTTGTGTGTGTGTTAGGCCTTACGCTAGGTACAGGTGAAGGGAAAAAATATGCATTTATTAAGCACCCAATATGTGGCAGGCACTGTGCTAAGCGCTTTTTACAAATAATTATTTCATTTGATCCTTACGACAACCCTATGACTTTACGGTTGAGGAAACAAAAGGTTAAGGGACTTGCCCCAGGTCTCCCCGCTAGTATATGTCAGAGGCCACATTTGAACTCGTCATCCTGACTCTAGAGCTCCCTCTACTGTACAACCGAGCTGCCTTAGATAGAAATTCAAAGACAATTGAATCAATTCTCATTTCCAAAAAGCTTATAGGATACATGCCAGAAAATAAAGAATTTTACAAGGATGTATGCTGGGGAGATTCTTCAGGCAGAGAAATAAATACCCGGTGCTAACTGTTTTTTGAAGTCACCGCTGTCAGTTTCCAGATTAAATCCCCCTGGGGTAGGCAAATGATGTTTGCTAATGCTGGAGTCACAAAGGGTCTCAGGATCAGTGCTGGTCTTCTGGCTCCTAGTGGTAGTCATGCTCGATTCCTTCAATTCCTGTGTTTTTCTTGGTTGCTATTGGCCTGTGTGGTTCCATATCCCATTCTGCCCTTGCAACTCCTGCAGAGAGATCTCCCACTGACTGCGGAGACTTTCAGCCTCCAGACTTGTTCTCTCTTCTGGGACTTACATCCTCTTTTTCTTCATCTTCCTCCCATTCCTTCAGCCCCTGGGACTCCCTTGGTTGCTGTTTGAGCAACTATAGGATCATGTATACCACTCTGTTTGTACTTCCTGCAGATCTCCTGATGGCTATTTACAGGACGTTGGGTCTTCAGCCTGTTCTGGCTTCTGATGCTCAGGTACTCTTCTCCTCCTCCCCGCTCTGCCCCATTGCTTGCCTGGCTTCTGACTACGTTGTTTTCCTCATGCCCTGTGTTCCATGGATACTCACATCTGGTCCCCTGATTACCTGCTATTCCTAACTAAATATATCTCTATATCTATATCTATCTATCTATCTATCTATATATATATATATATATATATGTGTGTGTGTGTGTATGTTTATGTATATGTGTGTGTATATATGTATGTACATATACTATATATGTATACTATATAATTAAGTGTCAGGTTGTCTAGCATAGCTTGCAAATGCCAGAGGATACAGATGAAGTGATTGTGTGTGACCCCAAATAAGAGATGAGATAGACAACTGTGGGATATAGAGGAGTTTAGAATTGATCTGATATATAAGAGACTTGATCTGACATAGAACAGTATGAGGTAAAGCTAGTTAGGAAAAGATTCATGGATATGACAGTATTTAACTTAAAAGTCAAAAAGGATTGAGTTGACCTAGGCCTCAAAGAAGGTATATGGTATGGGAAGGTAACAAGTCAACAAACACCTACTATGTGTCAAACAACAATTGTGTGCAAAAACAAACAAGCAGTTCCTGTCCTTAAGGAGCTCATCATCTAATGAGGGAGAAAACATGTAACACATATACATATATATCATATGTGGAACATATTCATATATATCACACATGTAACATATATAGGTATAATATATACAAATATATATATATATATATATATATATATACAAATATAATATATACAAATTACATATAGGATAAACTGAATATAACTTTAGAAGGAAGGCATTTACATAGGAGATAGAACTTGGAGCACTGGTCCAGTTGTACCAGAAAAAGATTGTCTTTGCTTTGCAATAAGGTGGGATGGGGAGTGGTATAGTTCAACTCACTTGGGAAAGGATGTGACGCAGCCCTTCTCTAACCTCCACCAGCCAGGCATGTTGCTAATTCTGATCCCTCTCCTGGGACTCACCAGAACCCCAACTCCATGGAGATAAGAGGATGGCAAGTCCCAGGCACAGAGGGCTCTGGACCTCTGCAGAGAGGAAGAACTCAACCCCTTCCTGGATATAGGTACCTGAAGCAGTGAGGCATGTAGGCACTGCACCCTAATTATGTCTCTATGTACTTCCCAAGGTCATTCTATATTGTACAAAGACTGACTTCCTGTTCAGGTACAGGTTGGACTAGCTGTCATACAAGATCCTTTTAATTCTAAGATTATCTGAACATAAATAAAAGCAGAGAAGGAAGAGAAAATGGCAAGTGTGTTTAATGGGTAGTGGGAAGACTGGCTTGACTAGAGAAGAGGGTGTGTATTAGCAAGAGGAAGGAATTAAGATTGAAAAAGAAAGGTGAGAGCCAAAGGGTGATGCAAGGCAGTAGAGGGTTATTACAGAGTCTTCCACAGGGAAGTGACACGAAAGCAGTGGTTTAGAAAGATTAATCTGCCAGCAGTTTGCAGAATGGATGAGAATGAGAGAGGTGAGAGGCATTGGAATCTCCACCTAGAGAACAGCTACTTGCTAATTAAAAGTAAATGCTAATATACGCTTCTTGGTCAATATAAAAAAAATTCAAATAGACAAAACATTAAATGGCAGTGCATGTAGAGTCAGCACAGGCTGTATGTCTACAAATTTAGATCAAGGCGTGGAGTTATCATGTGACTTGTCACAGTAGGATATGGTCAAACAGTCGAGTAGAGTATGTCTGAAATATACTATGTTGTTATTGTTATACTCCGACCCTTTGTGACCCCATTTGGGGTTTTCTTGGCAGAGATACTGGAGTGGTTTGCCATTTCCTTCTCCAGCTCATTTTACAGATGAGGAAACTTAGGCAAAAAGGATTAAGTGACTTGCCCAGAGTCACACAGCTACTAAGTGTTTGAGGCTGGATTTAAACTCAGGTCTTCGGGACTCCAGGACCACACTGGTCTTAAAATATACTATATAGAGCAGGGCTTTTTCACCTGGGGTCTATGAGCTTGTTTTTTAAAAACTATTTTGATAATTATATTTCAATATAATTGGTTTCCTTTGTAATCCTATGCATTTTATTTTAAACATTATTCTCAGAAGTTATCTATGAACTTCAAAGAGGTCCATGGCACAAAAAAGATTAAGAACTCTTGGTCTAAGGTAGGCATAGGGGAGTATTAGGAGATGGTAGGGGAGGAGTCTGGACCTATGATTTCATCAGCATAGGGAACTTCCAGGGTGGTAACATCCTCTATTGATACCGATCAGCCACTCCTAACTTATGGTCTTAGGGAGTTACTTGCACCACTTTTTGTGGGGGGGAGGGTCAGGGGTTGAAAGTGTCAAATAATACTTAGGAGACACTCTTCCAGCAGGGTACTGGATGATAAATTAGAAGGAGAAAATAAATCCATGGGCCAGGGTCTGAGCTTTGGTCTTTTTCTGTTTTTGGTTTTGTTGTTTTAAGTACTTGAATAAATGCTGTGAAACCAGAATGAAGTCCAAATGAGTACATAATCTAGGTATAAAAGCTGATGCTATAAACAAAGTAGGGGAGTAAGGAATAGTTTATTTGTCAGATTTTTGAAGAATGGAGGAATTTATGACCAAACAAAAGACAGAGAATATCACGAAATACAAAATGGATAATTTTGAGTACATTACATTGAAAAGTTTTTTGCACAAACAAAGTCAATGCAACCAAGATAAGGAGGGAAGAAGAAAACTGAAAAAGAATTTTTACAACTAGCATCTGTGATAAAGGACTCATTTCAAAAATATATAGAGAACTGAGTCAAATTTACAAGAATACAAGTCATTTCCCAGTTGATAAATGGTCAAAGGATCTGAACAGGCAGTTTTCAGAGGAAGAAATTAAAGCTATCTGTAGTCATATGAAAAAATGCTCTAAATCACTATTGATTAGAGAGATGCAAATTAAAATAACTCTGAGATACCACATCATACGTGTCAGATTGTCTAACATGACAAAAGAGGAAGACGATAAATGTTGGAGAAGATGTGAGAAGGTTGGAACACTACTTCATTGTTGATGGAGCTGTGAGCTGATCCAACCATTGTGGAGAGCAATTTGGAACTATACCCAAAAGGCTACAAAAATGTGCATACCCTTTGATGCAGCAATACTACTTCTAGGTCTGTATCCCAAAGAGATTGTGAAAATGGGAAAAGGACCCACATGTACAAAAATATTTATAGCAGCTCTTTTTGTGGTGGCCAAGAACTGGAAACTGAGGGTATGCCCATTAATTGAGGAATGGCTGAACAAGTTGCGGTATATGAATGTAATGGAATACTATTGTGCTATAAGAAATGATGAACAGGAGGATCTCAGAAATACCTGGATAGACTTATATGAACTGATGCTGAGTGAAGTGAGCAGAACCAGGAGAACATTATACACAGTAACAGCCGCAGTATGCAAAGTCTGTTTTTGATAGACTGAGTCCTTCACAGCAAAGCAAAGACTTAAAACATTTCCAAAGGACTCATGATTCAAAATGCCATCCACATCCAGAGAAAGAACTATGGAGTCAGATTGCAGAATGAAGCGACTATTTTCTCTTTTGTTATATTTGGTTTTGCTTAGTTTTACTCAAGCTTTCTCTCATAAAAATGAGTTTAATAAGAATGTATATGTAGAACCCATATAAGATTGAATGCTGTCTTGAGGAGAGAGTGGGGAGGGAGGGCGAATTTAAAACTTAATGGAAGTGATTGTTGAAAAGTGGAAACATATAAATAAATAAATTTGAAAATAAATAAATAAAAATAAATAAATGCTTTGCAGTTGGGGAAGAGTTGCTTCCAAAAATAATTCTAATGCACATGAAGGCAATCTTGTAATTAATCATAATGTGAGTGCTGGGATCTTGGAAGATGATGGGATGGGACAAGTAAAGGAGCCAAGATTGGAAGTTGGGTTAGGCCAAGTAGGGATGGCCAATAGTCAGGGCAGATATAGGGTTATGCCTGCAGAATAGAGTTCCATGGAAGTAGGAGAAAGTAAACAGTTCAAGTGAGAGGACCAAAGAAACCCCCTTTTAGCCTTAGGAAGAATAAAGGCAGGTAATAGATTCTAGACAGTGAGGCCAGAGTGTCTCAGGGTCCAGTTCAGACAAAGCTGAATCTCTGACGTCTCTGGACTAGACAGGCGGTCTGATGACATTGGCTTCCTCGCCATTCCTTGCGGACAACACTCCATCCCCAGGCTTGGTGAATTTTCACCAGCTACCATTTGTAACTGGAATTCTCCTCTTCTTCACTTCCATCTCCTGGCTTCCCTGATTTTCTTCAGATCACAGCTGAAATTCCATCTTCTGTAAGAAGATTTGCTAATTTCCCTTAAGATTGGTACCTTCTCTCTAAAATCATTTCTAATTTGTTTTATAAATGTATATGTGTAAGTATATGTATACACACAAATATCTGTATCTATATATACATACACATATCTATCTACCTACGTATCTATCATCTATCATCTCTCTATCATCTATCTATCTATCTTTCTACTTATCTATCTTTCAGTCTATCCCATATAAACATAGGCAGCTAGGTGGCACAGTGGATAGAGCACTGGGTCTGAGGCCAGGAAAATCATAAGTTCAAATCTGGCCTCAGACATTTTATCTGTGTGACCCTGGACAAGTCACTTAATGTCTATCTGTCTTGGTTTCCTCAACTATAGAATGGGAATATAAATAGCATCTAACCTCCCAGGATTGTTGTAAGGATAAAAATGAGATATCCATAAAGCACTTAGCACAGTACCTGGCACACAGTAGGCACTCTCTAAATGCTCATTCCCTTCCCATTCCCTTGTTTATACATGGGTGTGTTCAGGTTATTTTCTCCATTAGATTGTGAGGTCCTTGAGAACAGAGAGTTCTGGTCATTGTTGTTTTGCCTTCTCTCTATCTTCAGAACATAGCACAATGTCTGGCACATAGTAGGTGCCTAATGCTTGTTAATTTGACTCATCCAGAAACAGAAGTCAAATTTTTTTTCTAATTCAACAGATATGCATTGATCACCTCTTAGGTACAGAGCACAGGAGGAGATGCTGAAGGAGTTATATAGAGAAACAATATTCAGACTCTTTCCCTAAGAGCCTCCAATGAATAAGATGGATAGGATGCATACAGAAATAACATTAATAGAAATCAGAAAAAAAAATGAGTCTATGAGAGGCATACAGCTCCCTCCAGGTATGCTCTGAGGAAGGAAAGATTGTTTTTTGCAAGGTTTTGAGCCCTATAAAAAGTTGTTTACTGTGCCAGACTTGACTCATTTACATATTTACGACTCACTTTGGGTGAAAGATGAGCTGTAGAATATGAATTTCACTCATTTTGCCAGTTTTTGATGAAGTCAGTGACCTGGCAGAAAAAAACTCAGTGGTCTACTCAATTTCAGGACTGTTTGAACCAGATTCAAAATTGACTCTGACTTGCAGAGGCTGCCCTATTTACTTAACCCATTTAATGGGTCCAGGGATGCCTCAATTTTCCAAATAAAAAGTTCCCTAAGGCGAGCCAGAGCACAGGACTTTACTGAATGCCTTCCCAAAAAGCATTGCCCTTCTGGGATTTAGATACTTAAAAGCCACAAGCTGGAGTTGAGATGGATTTATTTTAAAACGAAATAAGATGAAGGTCAGTGCATTCAAACAGCGGTAAACCATAATTGCTACTGAGCCCCTTAAAAGCTCATAGTAAAAGCTCCAAAGTGGCTAAATGTAAACCACCTCGCCAGGAGGTCAAGCAATCCTGAGGTCGGGAATGCTTCAATTTTGCACATTAGTGCCCTGGCTCTTCCCCTTCCTTGATAAAGTTCCATTGCTGAAGAAAAGCAGTTGAGCATGGGTGGGGTTGAGATCATGGGGGCCAACTGTTAAATAGCAAAAGAGCTCTTGCACCATTTGGAAAAAGAGCATGTATTAGAGGATGTGATGCAGCTAGTGGGGAAAGTGGCAATACAGTGTTAACTAGAATTAAGAAAAATACCTCAAGGATGGCAAGAAACAAATGTACTGACCCCAGTGTGAAGGGCAAAACTGTTTCCAGGGCACTGGCGATCATAGGATCTCAGCATTAACCTTAGAGAAAGCACTGTCCTCCTCACTCCCAATAAAGATATCCCTTCTATATCACCCTATACCACTCTAGTATCACCCAATTTCTCTGAGGATCGAAAGTCTCCTACCTAATAAATCAGCTCATGCCTTTGTTGATTTTATTTGTTACAATATGAATCAACCAATGCATAAATATATTAAGCAACTACTATATGCAAGGCATTTTGCTGGGGTGCTAGAGACACAAGTAACAGAATAAAACCACCCCAAGTTATAATCTAATGGGAGAAGTAACAAGGATATATAAAATATATGTAGCATAAATATAAAACTAATGAATATATACAAAGTAACTATGGTACAAAAGAGAAAATATGAGAAAGGAAAAAACATAAGGCAAATTCCTTGAAAACAGGGACCATATCTGTCATCAAGGTTCTGTATTCTATGTTATATTTTTCTAGACTTCTTTGCCAGGAGAGGTAGTATAACAGATAGAGGTTCTTAGCATTTGAAAGATCTGGGCCTTCCTTAGACTATTAGCTATGTGTCAGTGGACAATTTATTTAACCTCTCAGGACCACAAGCAACCTTTTAAGCAAGGATGAGATGGTAAATGTTTAACAACTGACTCTCTGGGAACAGTTTAATTTCCATTTCACATGCCCCTCATTTCTGCATGTCCCTCATCTCCACGTGCCTAAATGGATCCTTCACTGGATGCCTGTGCTAACCTCCAGTAGCCAGGTCCTCTTTTGCCCAACTCTGAAAATTTCAGAGTCTTAATTTACTATAAGCTCTGGCTACTGCTGACTGCAGTCACTGTCTGCAGCACTCAGTGTAGATACTCACCTTATAATCTCTACTTTGTTGCTGCCAACAGTCAAGATAGGACACAATCAAGTTGGCCTCTGTCCCCAAAATATGCTTTGCATATTCTCACCGTTGCACTACCGAGGTACCCTTGGACCATCAAGGATTAAGCCAGGGATGGGGAGCCTGTGGCTCTGAGGCCACATGTGACCTTCTAGGTACTTGGCACCACCTTTTGACTGAGTCCAAATTTTACGGGACAAATCCTTTTATTAAGTGGCCTCGAGGCTGCAGTTTCCCCACCCCTGGATTAAGCCCTACCATGTTCCAGGTGCTACAGGACAAAAAAAGAAACAGTCAGTCCTCAAGGAGTTTATTCTCTCCATCAGTAAATCATTTTTGTCATTCATTCTTTTCAATACACCAAATTGCCCCTAAAAGGTTTTCAAATAAAAGCCCTGAATGATAGCTTGTTAGGCCAGGTCCACTAAGACAGAATATTTTAAGGTTTACAACTACCCTGTAAATTATGTAGTGCAAAAATCATTAATCCCATTTTATTGATGTAGAAACGGAGGCTATGAGAAGTTAAATGACTTGTCACATCACAGATGTCATGAATCAGGTAATGATCATCTTCCAGTTCTAAAACTCTGCAGCCTGGAGATACGCTTTTCGTTCAAGGGAAGAAAAGGAGAAGGACTGCTTTCAGATAAGACAGTCTCTAGCATAAGCTAGCGTCTCCTCTTGCTGTTTGGAATTTCCCTCTCTTCCTTAAATTTAGTCTGCAGCCACTTCTCATCTGCTACATCTCTCTCTCACCCTACCTGCACCCATCTTTCCTTCCTTCTGTATGTGGTCCTAGGAATTAGGTGTAGAAATCTTAATGATTATCCATTCCAACTCCTTTCCTAGATAAAGAAAATGAGGCCCAGAGAAGGGAAGTGACTAGTGCTCAAGGTAGTTATTATAGGTAGCAACTAGCAAAGGAGGACAGCAAGGCAGGAATCTGTTTTTGATCAATTGTAATAAAGAGAAGATAATGGAAAAGTTCTGTGTCTGGAATAGGGGGAGAGAAGGCATTGTTGCCCCAAGTCTCACTGTACTTCTCTCCGCGCTGTGACTTATTCTCTAATTTAGTCATCTCCTTCTCCTCTGAAAATGCTGAACACTTAATATAATCTTCCTTATATTATAGTTTTACTAGGGCCACAGTGATGAGCTTTCCTTGGTAGCATTAACATTGGAGGAAAAAGGATTTGGAAGAAGAGGAGGAAGGGAAAGAGATGAAGGAGGAAGAAGAAAAAGAAGAAAAAAGAAATTAGAAAGTAAGGAGAGGAAGGGAAGAAGGGAAGAGGAAAGAAGGAAAGAAAAAAGAAGGGAAGAAAAAGAAAAAAAAGATCCCTAGTCTACTTGAGATTTCAAACAGTAATACCAACAGTTATTACCATAAACTCATCATTTACAAATGCTAACACTAATAAAGACATATCTATGGCTGCTTTAAGGATTGGAAGACATTATGCAAACATTACCTCATGTGATCCTCATAACCTCCGGGTGAGGTAGGTATTATTATTAACTCCATTTTTTTGATAAGGAAATTGAGACTGAGAGACGTTAAGTAGTTTATACCCAGTCTAAAATGTCAGAGATTGGATTTGAACCCATATCCCCCCTTTCCATTCCACCAGAGTTGTTTTTTCCAACATGCTCATGATAACAGATCACAGTCACATAGTGTACAACTTGTAGAATCAAATTTTGTGAGTATTTATTGTAACTACAAATGTCTGGGTCGTACAATTAGGATGATACAATTCAATTTCAATACCTCCGTGACTTCTGGGCGCATATCCTGCCCATGTTTCAGTAATCACCCACAAATCTCCCTTCCTTACCCTCTTTCTCTTGCCTGCCCTGGTTAAGAAGAATTTTTCAAGCCACAAGGTTTCCTTTCAATCCTTTCCCTTGTTTCCCAACAAAGGCAGTGTGGGAAAGGCAACATTGCCCATGACAGCTACCCTTCCTCCCTCAGAAATACCCGGTCATTTTTTGATGAAAAAAAAAGTACAGTGGCAACTCAGGAAATCCTAACTGCCAGATATTTACTGGCACTGAATTCTGAAAGGAGAGCATAATATTGCTATTTCATGGTGCCGACAAGATGACCACTATACTGAGAAGAGCCCACAGACAAGATCAAAAAAGGAGGGAATTAAAAATCCTAACTGGAACCAAAGTTTCCCCATGTGCTAATTCACAGATCAACTACCCTGAACATCTGGTTTCTCTCCCACTCAAACCCCAGATGTGCTCTTGTATCTCAGTCCTCCAAAGACAACTCAGTGTAGTCCTTCAGATAAGCAACCTCATGAACCTCCTTCCCTTAGCCCCAACTCACCTTTCAGATTCCAATCTAGGTCAGGCAATCTCTTTCTGTAGCATGTAAAGCTGCACTGTCATGCTCCTACTCATCAGTGTATCCTTAGATTTCTGGGCCACCAAACTAATGCTCTTGCAGGACCACATAAGGAAGGACGTGCCTTTCTGCTGCCTGAAGCCACAAAGACCATAAGCGAACGGAGATCCAGGATAAAAAGAAGGGGGCAGTGAGTAACTGCCACAAAGGTCTAGTGAGATCTCCAAGATCGGAGCTAGTTGTTTCACTTGGTGGCTCTAAAGGAACTTGATAAGTATTTAAAAATAAAATTAGAAACAGGAGGTGACACCTTGAGGTGTCACTCTACTATCCCCCTCACTTATCTACTTTGTAGAGACAACAAAAATAGAATCCCCTCCCCCAGAAACTCAGTTCAGACCACTGAAAGAAAGAATATTTCTCCTCCTCTGCCTCACCTTCCGTTCATTCAAGTCAAGTCAAGGATGGGGGAGGGTGCTTCTGACCTTTCCTAGCCAAGAGACAAAAGTCTTCTTTCAGAGACTGAACTCTGACAGCTTCCTTTCTGTGTACACTATCTCAGCTCATTCCTCACCATGGCATGAACTTGAGACCCTTTCAAATCCTTTCAGTTATACAGATTTGGAATTCCAATGTCATCCCTGGCTCTTCATTTTCTTTCAACATCTTTCCCCCACCTCCATCCAATTGCTCTATTGATTTTACCATCATGGCATCCCTCCCATTCCTGCCCTTCTCTCCACTCACACAGTCACTGTCAGTTCAAGTTCTCATCACCTCTTGCCTGGATAATTGCTATAGTCTCCTAACTATCTCTGTCTCCGATCCTTCCCCTTTCTTATCCATCCTCTATATAGATGTCAAATTCAAATTCCTAACATATAGATCTGACCATGTTACTATCCTGCTCAATAAATTCCAGTGACTTCCTATTCCCTCCTAGGATTACATTTTCTATCATGTGACTCCAATATGCCTTTCCAGGCTCATTTGACATTACTTTCCTCTCACCCCCATACACTCCATGTTTTAGACAAACTACTCATTTTGACGTTTCTTGTTCATGATATGAATACCTATGCTGGCTGCTCACACAGGCTACCCCACATGTTTGGAAGGATTTCCCTCCTCATCTCTATTTCTGTAACAGAAAAACTTCAACTCCAGCCCTTACCCACCATTTCTGGACTTGTACTGGCCAACAAACATATGGTCCAAATGGCCCTGGCCAATCAACTTCATTTTAATTGGCCTAACTTTCCCGCTCATCCAATGCAGGGCCTGGATACCTAAGGTCTTCTCTAGCTCTAAATCTATGATCCTTTTCTTTCTTTTCAGCATCTCTCCTCCTTTCCCCTAGGGAAAAAGGGAAGACAAGTCATAAATCCTTAGGTTCCTTCAGGACTCGAGGTAGGTGATGTGTCCTACAAGAACCTTTTTTTTTGATACTCTTGATAAGTTAGTGTTTTCTTCCTCCTCATATTATATCATATCATACACATTTCTGTGTATGCACTATGTCCCTCCAGTAGAATGAGAGCAGGGCCTGTTTCATTTTTGTCTTCGTATCTACAGTACCTAACATGGAGCCTGGCACATAGAAATTTAATAAGTGCTTGTAGTGGAACTTAATTGAATTGAGCTGGACTCTCTTTGCTAGGACCCATGCCCTTTATTCAGCAATCATATACACCAGAACCAGTTCTTACAACTCATGGGAAATGAGCTTTCAGAGCAGTATACTGAGGGGAAAGGGGGCCCAGTAGACCCCTGTTTCATCTTTCAGGAAACCCCAATGTTGCTAGTCAAGCAGGAGATACCACAGCTCCTATAAACGGCTTCCTCTTTCTTCATCTCTTTCCGACACTTATAAATGTGTTTCCTCTTTTTATGTAAATAGGGTACAAATATAAAAATGCAGCCACCTAACTGGCAATTCATAACAGGTCTCTTAAAATGGACTTTTCGGTGGATAGGATGCATCCAAATCTAAAAGGTGACCAACGTACAAACTTACTTGTTTGACAAGAAGTGGGAATTGTTGTGGGTTAATCAAGTATTTTTTGATCATACATCTCAAAAGAGAATTGTGGAAATAAAACTAAGCCCATCATGTCAAAACCTTCCTTCTGTTTCCACCCATCAATTATAACTCAAGGAATTATTTGAATTGTTACATTTCCCTCACGTAGACCAATTGTTTCATTCTTTCACTGGGGCACATTTATGATGTGATACAGGGTTGGTTAAGCTTCACTTTCTATTTCTAGAAAGGTTCTACTTTGCCATTCTCACTCATTTGTGAGAAACTAGCAGATGGGGTTTCACAATATGGCCAGAAGGGTTATTTCCTGCAGGCTGCCTGGCAAATAGAACACTGAGGGAGAGCCTGACATGTTGGTAAAATTGCTCCAAGCCCAACTTGGAACTTCTATATACAGAAAAATGGAAGGAGAGATGTCCTTCATCTGGAAATTTGCTGTAGGAATGGACATGAGACTTGGTGATTGTCTCAAACCACTTGGAATTAAAGGAATTTTCTGAAGTTCTGTTGGTTCAGCTGCTACATGATGGACCTGAAAGAAAGCTTTCTTCCTCATGAGGGTAGGACAATGCAGTGGGAAAAACTTAGAAAGTGGAAATAAAGTGGTATATAAAGTCAGAGGCTCAGAATGCAAATCCTGCCCCTGCTACTTACTACCTAGAGTAGGTGGCTTTGAGCCAATCACATAGCTTTTATTGGGAGCTTGGTTTCCTCATATATAAACTGAAGGACTTGGACTAAGTGATGACTCCTGAAGTCCCTTCTGGCTCCAATTCTTTGATCTCTGCTTCTAGATTACCTAGTTTTAGGTCCAAAAGAGACCCCTGAGATTATCTAGCTTAACATCCTCATTTTACAGATTAGGAAACAGAACCTAAGTGACTTGCCTATGACGGAGTACAATATTGCTCATCTCCCCACCAGGAAATAGCAATTACAGGAACAAGTGGCCACAGAAATGCACCTCTGATTCTGACACTCTATAGCTCAAAGTACAGTTACTAATAATTACCTGATAAATAAATTTGGACTCTGATAGGGAAAGTCCTTTTCTCCTACAGAAGTGGTTTAATAGTCTGATTTTCCCAGTTTCAAAAGTTATTATGGTTGTCCAGGTATGTAGGAACTCATATTGTATCAGGATAAATGCAATGATCAATTACAAAAAAGACTGAAGGATGTTCCATTGAAACTTGTCATTTGGAACTATGCCCAAGGCAGAAAGTTATATAAGTTTGAATCCTTTTTCTTCTTTAAAAATATTTATTTAGTATTTTATTTTTCTCCAGTTACATGTAAAAACTATTTTTAACATTTTTAAAACTTTGAGTTCCAAATTCTCTTCCTTACTCCCTCCTCAGCCCCTCACCCCCATTGATAAGGCAAGCAATTCAATATAGGTTATAGATCATGTAAAACATATTCATAATAATCATATTGTGAAAGAAAACAGACAAAAACTCAATAAAAATAAATTTTTAAAAAGGATGCTTCAATCTGTATTCAGACACAAAAATAAAGAAAGTTTAAAAAAAAAAGGATGTTTCAATCTGTATTTGGACACTATGAGTTGGGGATGGATAGCATTTTTCATTCTAAGTCCTTCAAAGTTGTCTTGGATTGTTGTACTAAGCTAAATCATTCACAGCTGATCATCTTACAATATTGCTTTTACTTTGTACACAGTACATTTCACTTTGCATCAGCCCATGCAAGTCTTTCCAGTTTTTTCTGAGAGCATCCTGCTCATCATTTCTTATAGTGCAATAGTCTTCCATCATAATCACATACCATAACTTGTTCAGCCAATCCCCAGTTGATGGACTTCCTCTCAGTTTCTAACACTTTACCTCCAGAAAAGAGCTGCTATGAATATTTTTGTACATATAGGTGTTTTCCTTTTAGTTTTTTTGTCTCTTTTTGGATACAGACCTAGTAGTGGTATTAGTAGGTCAAAGGATATGCATAGTTTTATAGTCCTTTAGGCATAATTCCAAATTGCTCTACAGAATTGCTCAGTTCACAACTCCATCATAGTGCACTAATGTCTCATTTTCCCCACATTCCCCCCAACATTTGTCATTTACCCTTTTTGTCCTATTAGACAATCTAATAGGTATGAGGTAGTACCTCAGAACTGTTTTCATTTGCATTTCTCCAATCAATAGTGAATTAGAATATTTTTTCATATGGCTTTAGACAGCTTTGATTTATTCATCTGAAAATCTGATTATATCTTTTGATCATTTATCAGTTGGGGAATGGTTTCTATTTTTTTATAAAATTGACTGAGTTTTCTATGTTTTGAGAAATGAGGACTTTATCAGAGAAACTTGCTACAAAATTTTTTCAGTTACTATTGCTAACTGTATTTCCCTCCAACCTATTTTCCCACCCCTAGTTATTCTACTCTCTCTCCTTTCATCCTTTCCCTCCTCAAAAGTATTTTGCTTCTGAGTACCCCCTCCCCCAATCTGACCTTCCTTCTACCACCCACCCCCTTCTCTTATTCCTTTCCCCTCCTACTTTCCTGTAGGGTAAGATAGAGTTCTGCGCCCAGTCGTATGTGTATGTTATTCCCTCTTTGAGACAAGGCAGCTTGAATCAGTTTCAAAATGTTGACTTACCACAGGCTCAAAGTTGATTGTGGTTTGTTTTTTAAATCCTGAAGGGACTTTAGGAATAAGAGAATCATAGAATAAAAACTGGAGGTACCTTAGAAGTCTTCTAGCTCAATTCTTTCATTTTAGAGATAAGGAAACTGAAGCAACCAGAAGTCAAATTATTAGCCCAATGTTGCACAGGTCATAAATAGCAGAACTAAGGTTTGAATTCAGGTCCTCTGATTCTAAATCCATTTGACACATTCATTATGTAGAATGTGTAAAGACTTCTTTAAATCTGTATCTTAACACTAATTCATTGTTGGTGGAGCCGTGACCTGATCCAGCCATTCTTGAGAGCAATTTGGAACTATGCCCAAAGGGCTACAAAAATATGCATACCCTTTGACCCGACAATATCTCTTCTAGGACTGTATCCCCAAGATATCATAAAAATGAGAAAGGATCCCACATGTACAAACATATTTATAGCAGCACTCTTTGTGGTGCCCCAAAACCGGAAATCAAGGGAATGTCCATCAATTGGGGAAAGGCTGAATAAATTATGGTATTTGAATGTAATGGAACACTATTGCACTATAAGAAATGATGAACAGGAAGATTTGAGAGAGGCCTGGAAAGACTTATATGATCACTGAGCGAAAGGAGCAGAACCAGGAGAACTTTGTGCACAGCAATGAGCATAGTGCACAGGAGTTTTTTCTGGTAGACTTGGAACTTCGTTGCAATGAAAGGACTTAAAAAAATTCCCAATGGTCTTTTAAGGCAAAAATGCCTTCCACACCCAGAGAAAGAACTATAGAATTCAACTGCAGAATGTAGCAGATCATTTTCTTTTGTATTATGTTTTGGTTTGTTATATGATTTTTCCAATTCATTTTAATTCTTCTGTACAGCATGACTATGGTGAAAATGTATTTAATAGGAATGTATGTGTAGAACCTATATAAAATTGTATGCCATCTCAAGGAGGAAGGGTGAAGGTAGGGGGGAGGGAGGGGAAAAAAATCTAAGTTATATGGTAGTGATTGTAGAACATTAAAAATAAATAAAATTAATTTAAAAAATATTAAAAGTCTGTGTCTTTTGTTTATATATCCTTTGCTGTTTATTATTTTGATAAGATCCATAAAGGATGTGTTTAAAATGTCTTTCCTTTTTTAAAACCAAGTTTTTCAATATTCTGTAGTCTGAAATTTCCTTTATATTTCTATTAGATTTGTCAAGGTCCTAAAGAGGAACATTAAAGTCTACTATTAATATATTATTAAGTTCTACTATTACTGTCTTACTATCTATGTTTTGTTGATTAATTGTCAGGTTTTATTTTTGCTTCTGTGTGTGTGTGTGCGTGCGTGCTCATGAACAGATATGCAATGCATATTCTGTCTCATTATCTACGGCACCTTTAAGTACAAAGCCGTTTATTTGTTTCTTCATATTATCTATTTTGACTTCTGCTTTATCTGAAATTAGAATTGCAACTCCTATTTATTTCAGATACAGCAAGTTTTATTCCAGTCCCTCACTTTAAATACATATTAGTCCTTGCATTTTAGGTGTATTTCTTTGTTATCTATGTTTTCTAATACAATATACAACTCTCTGCCATTTTATGGGTAAATTTAATTAATTTATATTCAAGGTTATAATTGATGAGTTTTACTTTCCCTCCATTATTTCCCTCATGTATTATTTGCTTTTTATCAGCATAAAGTACAATGCATCTTGATTTGTTTATAATTTAGTCTTAAGTTTTATGTACACATAAAAATGCAAATTTGTACACATGCTCTCCCATACTTGACATAGGTCACAGGGTTCTACTTTTACTAAATTTACTAATATAATCTTTTTATCACTTTCCACATCATTCTGGATGAGTGTGTCATTCAAGGATCACCCCCTCTCTCCTGACAACATATTCCTTTGTTGTTGTTTTCACCTATAGTATCCAAATTCTAAGTATGATAGTTTTCTCTACCCTGCCCCCAATATCACCTTCCCCTTTCCTTTTCAAGGTTATTAGATTCCAAATCCTTCAAACTTTTGACTTGGTGGATCATTTTCTTTCTGATCATGGGTAACTGTAGAATCCATGGTCTTTGACTTCTCTTATTGGTTTCCGGTTGACCTCTGGCCCTGGTCTGTTTATCTGGCTTCCCTAACCCTGACTTGTTCTAATCTCTAACAACTGCAGGCACCCAAACCTTCAGTTTGCTTATCTTAATTCTCAACTACCTATAACTTCCAGTTCTCACTTCTTCTTAAGAAGCTTAGCCATCCTATTACCCATACTCCAATATATATCAGTGAATGTCTGGAAAACAGACCATCAGACTTAATGTTGTACTTCCACCTTGCTTATTATATTCTCCAAACCTGTTCTCCCTCATCCACTCTCTGAGCAGCTCATAAAAGCCCACAAGAGTTGAGGAGCCAAAGGAATGACCTTGACTTGCTCCTGCTAAACAAGGCTAAAAATATTGATTTTGTTTAATAATTAACACCTTAACCAAACTGACAACTGGAACTTCCTATTAAGCCTATCAGAGGAATTTTTAGTTTCAGTTAGAAGGTAGTATAGTGTACCCTTTAATTCGCTTCTCTCAAGGTCTAAGTTTCAGATGGGAGTGGAGGGTGAGGGTGAGAATCAGCGAGACAAGGTCATAAGAATTAAAATGGTTTCCCTTGTCCCAAAAATATCTATCTATTCTAATTTGAAGAGGAGTGAAAATGAAGATGAGAAAAAGGGGATAAATCAAAGAACATTCAACACCTTCCTTTACCTCTTTTTGTCCCGACTCCTACTTTCCTCACAAAGACTCCTCATTTTCTTCTCTAGACTCACTGTAATATTATCATCCACTTAAACATGTAGTTTTGCAAGGTCTATACTCAAAAGGTCATTTATTTCCTCTTTATTCTGGGATCATCAAGCTTTCAGAATAGTGGTGCTCTGTCCTGTCCCTTTTTCTACTCTTCAAGTTAGGAACAGGAAGGGAAAAGTTCTTCTTACTACAATTTGAAAATTAGCAATTAATAAACCAACTCCTCTCTTAAATAAACTGAGAAAGTTAAGCTGATCACTCATGCCTTTATATAAATTACATATTTGAAGGGAATTTTACATGCCATCTAACCTAAACACTCATCTAATGCATGAATCCTTTCTCAAGTATCCTTGAAAAATGTCCATTTAATCTCTGAATGTGTTCAGTGATGGAGAGCTCACTACTTCATGCAAAATACCTCATGAGTCAGTTATCATTGCTGGCCAGTTCTAGATGTAAACGAGAATTTTTGTTTTTTATGGTAAACTAAAATCTTGCTCCATGAATCTTCTACCCATCGATCCTAGCTCTGCTTTCTGCAAGTAAACAGAATATGTCTAGTCCCTCTTATATAAAACATTCCTTTATTAATTGATGTTAGTGATCATATTTATCCCTGAACCTTTTATCTTTCCAGCTAAAAATCCCTAGTTCTCTCCATAGTTTCACATATGATATGGTTTCCAAATCCTTCATCAAATGAGTCCCCTTCCTCTGGATGCATTTTAATTTTTTTCAGTATTCCACACACTTTATGATCTACTGACACTACAATCCTTATTGTTTCTTGCACAAGATACTCTATCTCTTGACGCCATATAATTTCACTGGCTGTTGTCCTTCATGCCTGGAATGCTCTCCCTCCTCATTTCTTCCCTCTTATTTCTCCAAGTCTAAAATCTCATCTCATACCACTGGCACTCTGTGGCTATAAAAACTCCCATTTTCTCCTACCCTGTACCTTAGGGGTGTTATACCTCATGACCTACTACCTAAAAACCAGCAGTTTCGTGAGCAAAATTCATCTTTCTTCCAAAATACTCACACTTGGCCTTCCAGATCATCTCATAGTTGTGGCAGGTGCCCCTCTGGGGGTTCTGCACTCCTGGGAAGTAGCTGATGAATAAAAGATCTTTTTTATTTTCAGTGGGACAAAGTGGATCTCAGAGGATAAATAGATAAGAATGGATTCTGATCACCATTACAGTCCTCATTACTGTGTTTCCCCCAAAAGATACCCCTCTTCTGCATTGCCCTGCTGCTGTCCAGAGCACCACCATCCTTCTCTTCATTCAGATTTACCACCTTGCAGTCACCCTAACTTTTCATCCTCACCCCACATATATAATTAGTTGCCCTTTATTTTCCATTCTACTTCCAAAATATTTCTCTGTCTTTATATGGTCACCACCCTTCTTCTGGCCCTCATAACCTCTCATTGGCTCTTACTGATTGCCTCAAACTATCTCTGCCTCCTCCAAACTAGCCTTCATACTTGTTGCCAAATTGATGTCATTAACATGCAGATCTGACCATATCACTTTCTTTTTCAATAAACTCCAATGACTTCTTATTGACCCTAATTTCAAATATTACTTCATTTTTATCTTCTCTTTTAATTTCTACTTGAGCATGTTTTATGATGCAATTAATCAATCAGCCTTAAGCATTTAATAGGAATTACTATGTCAGGCACTATGCTAAATACTGAGGAATATAAGGAAAAAGGGGAAGTAGCCCCTGCCCTCAAAGAGCTTGTATTCCATATATAGATATATCCATATATAGATATATGCACAATACATATAAGATAAATGCAAGGTAACTTAAGAGAGGAAAGCATTGATATATATATATAATGTACATAATCACTAGTACAGTCATAGATATATAAATGATATATAAGTAAATGTACACGTTTATATATGTTTGTGTACATAGAAAAATAGATGCTAAATAGATAGATGAATGGATAGACAGATACAGCCTGCCCTAGAATCTACCAGGACTGATGTGGAACTGTGGAATTGTGGGGCTATTTTGCAAGAGAATTCCAGGAGGAAGACACTGCAAGGAGGAGAGTGATTGGGTAGCATCCTCTATCTTGGTACCATGTTGGGAGGGACAGGCATCCTAGTGTTTCCTCCAACACTAGCTTTTATTTTCAAAGAGACTGGGACAAGCTGCTCTATTGCTCAGGCTCAGGCCAATCACAGTCTTTGCTGTGCTAATGTACCTACCTTCTTCTCTGACTTTGAGTCAGGAAAAGTTGCTACCATGCTAACAATCATTCCTCTAAGGTCTGTCTCTCCCTCTTCCTGATTAGGAGAAATGAACCTAAGCAGAAAAACCATTTTCTGCTCCTATCTTCAGGAGCACCTGGTCCTGGGTTATATCTATTGAACTGGGCTCCTCTGGGCTCCTCTGTCATTTTTCTCCCACCCAACCCCCAGTTGTTGTGTTGTCTTTCCCTTTTGATAAAATAAATTAGTGGCCACTGACCCTTGTTATATAATCAGTGCTAGAATTATGAATAGAAGTTGGGAAACTGGTCACTGTAAAAAGTAGAAGCATCCAGACTCCAGTGGAAAATGTGTGGAGAGGTGGCAAAGCAGCAATTTCTACTTCAGGGGGTCACGAGCCTTTTTGGTCACTCTTGGATCATATTCTTTAACTGGCTCAAAGTTTATTAGTAAGTTTAAACTATGATATGTAAGTGAAAAAAATCTTTACAATCAGGGTTGGGGAACCTGCAGCCTCAAGGCCACATGTGGCCCTCTAGATCCTTGAGTGCAGCCTTTTGACTGAATCTAAACTTTGCAGAACAAATCCCTTTAATAAAAGGATTTGTTCTATAAAACTTGGACTCAGTCAAAAAGCTGCTCTCAAGGACCTGGAAGGCCACACGTGGCTTCGAAGCTGCAAGTTCTCCACCCCTACCCTACACATCTATTTATCTATGTACCCTGAAGTCACTAGAAAATAAGTAATTTTAGGTATATACAAGTCAACCCAAGACTGGAAATGGGAAGGGGAGTGCCTTCTGTGGACAATGCTTTGGTCTCTTGTAGGTCTTACTGATGTTTACCTGGAATTCTCCCATTTCCTCTTCTAGTGGCTTTCTGGTGGATAAGGATACTTATAGAAGAGGGATTCCCCTCAGCCACTTCTCTATTTGTATTTACTCACATATGGAGGCTACCTTCCCTGGAATTATGATTTTTCTCACACATGGAAGATGTGTATAGTAATATCTCATATATACTTTGGAGGTACATACATATGCTCAAACTATTTTTACTGATAATGAGACATACTCAAATAAGTTTGAAGACGGCTATTCCACTCAATAAACTCCAGCAATTTCCTAATGGTTCTAAGGTCAAATATAAATAAATACAGCTCTGTTTAGCTTTTAAAACCCTTCATAACTTACATTTCCAAACTTATGATATATTATTCCCCTTATCATACTCTATGTTTCGGTCAAACTTGCTGGAGTATTTCTTGCTGTCCTTACACATGACACCATATTTTTCTTCTCTGCATCTTTTCACAGGCTGTTCCCCGTGCCTGAAAAGCACTCCCACTCCACTTTTGTCCTTTAGAATCCCTTGTTCCCTTCAAGACTCTGCTCATACAACATGTTCTAGGTGAAGCCTTTCTTGATACCCCAATTTCTAATACCCCTAAATATCCTTTCTTTAATTTTATATGATTTGTGTGTTTGTATATAGATATATGTTTGTATTGTATATACGCATGGCATATACATATACGGGTATATAATATATACAAACACATTTGTAATATACATGCGTATATTTAATATATTATATATAATATACACACATTTGTGATATATGCATATGCACACATGTGTATATACCCATACATATGTGTATACATGTTTGGCATGTGTGTATTTATTTTATGTGGTTTTATGTATATGTGACAATATAAATGCATGCATGATACATACATATACACATGGATATATACACCACATGTGTGGCATATGCAAAGTAGGAGCTCATATACTAGGGAACAGTGAAACAAATGATAGTACATGAATGATAGGAATTTTACTGTGCCACAAGAAATTATAAAGAATTCAGAGTGTCGTGAGTATGAACTGATCTAGATGGGTCATCTCAGGGAACATGCACCCAGGTCTCTTCTGAAAATGTCCAGGGACTCTAAGGGCATGGCAACTCATAAATCTTGAGTTGTAAAGGACCCTAGAAGCCATCTAGACCCATGCCTTCATTTTACAGATAAGGAAACTGGAGCTGTCCATGAAGGCTGTTTGATTTACCCAATATCACACAGGTAGTAGATGTCAGAGATGGTATTTGAATCCAGAGCCAATGCTTCCGATTCTTTCCACCATACCTCAATGGCTCAACTATAGTGAAAAAGGTACGGTGTAATTTCTCAAAGGTAGTAATGCCCACTCTCAATCCTTTATTACTATCAGTTGTTTATTATCTGCTTTTCAGGCATACACAGTGGACACAAAGACAAGCATAGAACAATCCTTGCCCTGGAAGAGCGTGGAAAATGAGAAGAGGAACACAAGCCTGGGAAGGGAAAGGCCAGTATCAACATTTTAAACTATAGGCCAGTAGTAAGCTTGCCTTCAATTCCTGGAGAATTCTCAAATAGATCGTTAAAGAGATGGCTGGCAAATGTCTAGAAAAGGAAACAGTGATCATGAAAAGCCAGCCAGGCCATGCCAGACTAACCTTATTTCCTTTTTTTTGATGATCACTAAACTAGTAAGTAAAGGAAATGCGGCAGTTAGAGATGTCAAAGAAATGTAGCCGTTAGGAAAATAAATGACAAACCATCTCATGCTATTCTTATGGCTAGAACATGGATGTACATTAGAGGATAATACAGTAAGATGAATTCAGAATTAGTTATTTAACTAGCTAATAACTGGCCAGACTCAAAGAATAGTCCTTCATGGTTTAATCTCAGCTTATCTGTAAGCCTCCAGGGTAATGGTCCAGGGACATGTGCTCGGTCACATTCTCCCTTTATCAGTGATTTGGATAAAAAGATAGGTGGCATCATGCTCATCAGATATGCAGAGAACACAAAGTTGGGAAGACTAGTTAACACATCAAAGGACCAAGCCGGAATCCAAAAATAACTTGACAAGCTAGAGCACTGGGCTGAATTGAATATAATGAAATTCAGGAGGATTAACCATGAATGTACACACACACACACACACACACACACACACACACACACACTGCCACATCAATAAGACCTGGTTAGGCAGCAGATTGTTTGGAAAACATCTGATGGTTTCCATGATCTATAAGCACTATATGAGTCAACATATAATATGGTAGGCAAAAAAGAAGCTGATATGATATTGGGCTATGTTAAGATGGGCATCGCTTTCAGGAAAAAGTTGACTATGACTCAGTATCCTAGCCTGGTCAGATCATATCTGGGATGGTATGCTCGGTTGTTGGCACCACAGTTTAAAAGCATTATTCTACCACTAATCTGCTTTTTACCATTTTTACACCTGTGTATAGATCATCTCCCTAGCCTGTAGTGTTCTCTTCCCTTTAGTATTCTCTGCCTTCAGAACCCCTAGCTTTCTTCAAAGCTTAGTTCAAATGCCCCCTTCTACACCAGAGGTTCCCAAACTTATTTGGCCTTATATTTCCCCCCTTTTTAAAAAAATTACTCAATGCCCCCAGGAAATCTACTTTCTTTAACTCTTTAATGACTTTTTTGAAATTTACACCATTTCAAATATACACATATATTTAAATGACACATTTTAAATTTGATAATTTATTGTAAATTTGTGAGTTTTCTCCATATTGGAATTTTGATGACACAATATTGCATCATGTAACTGTATAGTATCATATTATAAATAAGTCATTACATGCACACATTCCTGTTGACTTCCCAACAACGCACGACACACTTGCCAGAAACACTTGCTTATTAAGGTCTGTAGGCAGATTAGTTATAATTGGCATTTTTATGTTTATTTGGAAAATAATTTGATCATTACAACTTTAACTCTGTTGTGCAGCAGATGAAATATGCACAAAGGCTTTTCAAAATTTTCTTATCTTTTCTTTCCTTATTCTTCCACTACTCCTTATTTTTATTCAGTGTTTCCCCCAATTGAATCTGAGACTACTACTACCACCCTGGATTGTTCCAGTACCAGGGAGTGGTATCAGTCCCTTTGGGAACTTAATCTCCATGGAGCCTTTTTTGATCCTCTCAGATGCAAGTGTATTTCTCCCAAAAATTACCTCATATTTATTTTATTTATATTCTGGAGAAAGAGAGAGAGAGAGAGAGAGAGAGAGAGAGAGAGAGAGAGAGAGAGAGAGAGAGAGAGATTGTTTCTCCAAATAGAAAACAAGTTCCTTGAAGGAAAACAGTGTTTTATTTTTGTCTTTGTATTCTCATCACTGAGCACAGTGCCTGGTGTTGAATAAGTGCTTGTTTATTGACTGATAAGGTGGAGAGACTTAACCAAAGAAGGATGATGAACAGCATTAGTATATGGTGTTATTAAGGTGTGGTTGAAGAAACTGGGGAGAGCTCGCTTGGAGAAGACTTAGAGGAGACATGGTATTTGAAGGTCTGTCATGGGGAAAAGGGAATAGACTTCTTGTGTCTGACCCCAGAAGGCAGAACCAGGAGTAACTGGTGCATGTTGCAAAGACAAACTCTTTTTTGATGTCATGAACAACTTTCCAGTAATTAAGGCTATGCAGAAATAGGATGGGCTTCTTTGGGGATGAAGCTTATCCCAGCAGTGGTGAATACTTTTGGGGGGCACAGATCTCCATGTTCTTTGCCATGCCTTATAACAGAAAGTCGTAAAATTATTTTGTGTGTGTGTGTGTGTGTGTGTGTATGATTTTGACATTAGCATGAGGAGATATCTTTTTAGAGAAGAACTTTTAATTGTGTCATTTTTGCTTTACCCAATCAAATGCAAAAAACAGATACTTGATTTATTAACAATAAAAATAGCTTGCATTTGTAAAATGTTTTAAGATTTGTGAATGCTTTATATACATCATCTCATTTGGTAATAATACCAAAGAGAAATACTATTGATAGAAAGTTGTGTGAACAAGCTGTTCAAGGGTTGCTGCTGTTGCCATAACTCCTTTTTGAAAAATAATTTTTAAAAATTCTTAAGAGTATTTTTTCAATTACATGTAAAGATAGTTTTCAACATTCACTTTTACAAGATTTTGAACTCCAAATTTTTTTCTCCCTCTCCCAAGAGGGCAAACAATATGAAATAGGCTTTACATGGACAATCATATTAAACATATTTCCACATTAGCCATGTTGCAGTAACTCCCAAGGAGGACTCAAACACAGGGCATGCTTCCTATGTTATTGGTAATATACAACAAAGCCTCTTGCTCCTATCAGAATGGTCGGAAGGTCACAATCTCCCAAAGAGCATTCTGGTAATGATACAGTCATGTGGCTTTGTGGTCGAGGTGAGCAAAGAACACTCTATTTTAATATGAGTTAGTTTTTGCCTTCAAAAAACTCATCCCCATAGCTCAGTTGGTGAATCATTTTTAGGTTGGTTTTTCTCCGATTCTTAAAAGACCATAGTTGAACCTAAAAATGTCAAGGTGAGGTTTACTAGCAGTCATTGCAGGGGGATACAGAACTTAATTTCTTGATGAGGAGGAGGCAATGATACCAGAAGATTAGCATCAAATGCCATAGTTTGGGCTTGGATCCCATCACTTCATTTTCATATGCTATGCCTTCACAAATAGTAGCAGCAACTGTTGTGGTGTGAGGAATGGATGCTCGGCTTCTTGCCATGGATACTCTTAACCCTTTGCAGAAAGTTGATGCTTCTTGTATTGGTGAGAATAAGATCATGGTGCACAGCTGGTGGTCCTCACACCCTCACCCCTACCCCCATCCAAGAGTTAGTCATAATGCTTCTGTCCTGACCACTCACAAAAAGAGCTTAATCAGCTGCCCAAGGCTCAGGGACATAGAACAGGGGGAGAAAGGAGACTGGAAGCCCAGCATCTCTGCTTTCTCACTCTGAACATATGCTAGGAAAAGGGGGAAAAGTCCATAAAGAACATCACTGGATCCCTTCTTTGAGGTGGAAGGGACTCAGAGGACATGTAGCCCAACTCACTTATTTTGCAGGTGGAGAAACTGAGGACAAGGAAGATTTGGTGACTTTGCCCAAGGTCACATGAGTAGGAAGCATCAGAGGCAGGTTAAGGCACTGTAGTCCAGAAAGATAAA
Source organism: Potorous gilbertii (assembly GCA_028658325.1). Taxonomy (NCBI): domain Eukaryota; kingdom Metazoa; phylum Chordata; class Mammalia; order Diprotodontia; family Potoroidae; genus Potorous; species Potorous gilbertii. The sequence continues at coordinate 523,415,992 of CM053769.1, read as the reverse complement.
GGTAAAAGAAGGCTCATAATGTCATAGCTCTAAGGCTAGAGGACAACTCCTAGGTCATGTGGTCCACTCTATTTTACAGATGAGGAAACTGAGGCTCAGGGAGAATTTGTGAATTGCTCAAGGTCATACAGTAAGTATCAGAAAGAGGGCCTTGAATTCAGATCTCCCGACTGCAGAGCCAAGGTTTTGCACCAGTCTCCCTACTTATGGAATATGACCAAATTTTTTAACTTTATGAAAAGGATGGATTCGGTGGATGAAGTTGTATTCACCAAACATACCAAGAATACTAAAATGAAAAATATCTCTGTAGACTTGAGAGGCAAATTTAGCATAAATTCGTTAATTGTATAGTCATCTCTCTGAATTCAGACAGCTCAACTAGAAGATGTAAAGATACTTCTTGAGCCTGTCAATGTCAAGGGAGAAAACAACAAAAACAAAAACATGTCCTTTTAAACATAGCCTAGAGGGGTGTCGGCAGAGCAATGGGTATGATACTGGGTGAAGCAACCGTTACGTTCATTTTATATATCCTTCCCTGTCTGTGGACCACAGGCAACCTTCACCACAGCTTCTTTTCCTGATATAATAGAGCAAAAGATGGTGTGAAAGAAATGTTAAAAATTCAGGTGCCCAAAGAGTCAGTCAACAAGTAATTTATTAAGTACTTACAATGTTCCAGGCACTGTGCTAAGTATACAAAGAAAGGCAAAAAAAAATGTTGCTACTCTCAAAGAGCCCATAATCTAGTGAGGGAAATAATATGCAAAAAAACCCATACTGTATATATGTAAATATATACATACATGTTATTATACATGTTATATTATACATGCACACTATATATATATTCACATGCACACTATACACATCTATAGTTTATTTATCTGTGTGTGGTGTGTGTGAATGAAATGAAATTTCAGAGAGAAGGCAAAGAAAAATGACAAATTCATACATCGTCAAAGAGTTGGACATTTTGCTTCTATTCTAAATGACTCCAAAGGAGAATAAAGCCTGCTGCTTACCAAGGAGCAATCTTTTTAGTGCTTGATTATCACCGTAATGTTTATCATATATAAGCTATTCAGAAGGTACTTTGATTCTGCTACATGTCTTTTCACTTCCCCAACCCTGGGATCCATTATCTTCCTGCAGAAGTGAGGGAGATGACTCATTTTGCATCGTTCTTTTTCCTTGCCATTGGAGCAGTAAGAATGGAAGCCTGAGTCTCTGAAGGGTCTGGGTTGTGTAGAGAGCTGGAGAAGGTAGCTGATATTTCTAGCTTCTTCTGACTGTTTTCAGTATTGATCTGAGTCAGAACTTCAGAGGTAGAATTCCTCCCAGAAGAGTATTCTCTCTCACGATGGAAAAGTCTCATCCAAGGGAATAGGACCCCTCTCTCTCACCTATGACTTCCATGCCTCTGTTTACAACGTCTGTTATGGGAAGACATGATGACTACTGACCGCTGATCTACCCTTTACTGTCTCTGAAAGTAACGTGTATCATCCTTTATGCCTGCAACAGTCTACTAAAATGTTCCAAACCCAGTCCTTTTCCTCCTTTAAACTCGAAATTTATTTTTCACAAATTCTTCCAGTACCGAGCAGAAACTTGGTCGGTCAAACCTTCCATTCACATGCACTGAACTCTGACAATCTACTTTTTCCTCTCCCATATTTAGTGACTGGGAGACTAACAGGGCAGGGTGTGGAAAGACATTTGTAAGATTAGAGATCATCACTGCAAAAACTCTAGTTCTGGCTGGTGCTCTCAGGGCTGCCAAGCAGCCAGAATGAGCTTGCCATTTTCACAGTCAGTCACAGCCTTCTTAGTGGACAGCCTCTCTGCAGCTGTCTAAGATCTGATACTGGGGAGTTCTGGGTAGGGCTTTTATGACCATAAAAATGCCTATAAGAAAAACTGTAGGGCATAAAGAGGCTAGGATTAAACACTTGGATCTTGGGCACTGAATCTGAGGTCCATGAACTTATTTTTAAAAAATATTTTGGTAACTCCATTTTCATATAATTGGTTTTCTTTGTAATTCTATTCATTTTCTTTTATGCACTTCAAGATGTTATTCTGAGGAGTACATATAGACTTCATCAGGTCCATGACACACAAAAATTTAAGATCCCCTGATTTCAAGAATCACTGTTCTGTTTCTATGCTAAGGCTTACATAAGGCAGCATAGTGTAGTGGATAGTCAGTCTCCTTGGAGTTTGACTGTGTAACCTTAGAGAAATCTCTTAGAGAAACCTCTCAGTGCCTGAGAGAACTCTCTAAGCTTATAACTTGCAAAAAGCGAAAGCAGATCTGCATTGGTAGAGGGAGATTCTTCACCAGGGAGCCTCCTACACTGAAATCGCAGACTTGGACCAATAAAAATTTCCTACATATGGGAAATTGCCCATTTGTAAATATGTTTCACATGTATGGTGAAAGAGAGGTTAGATGTATGCAAGAGAATAGGGCTAATGTCCTGTCCATAGTCTGTACAACTCTCCTATACCCAGGATACTCCCAAGTTCCATGTGTGTGTTGACTTGGTGGTCCAAAAATATCTAACAGTGAAGGCAGCAAGACACCCTCCTCCTCCTCCTCCTCTTCCTCAAAATATCATAGCTAGCATTTTATAGCATTTTACGGTTTGCAGAGCATTTTGTGTGTGTGTGTGTATGTGTGTGTGTGTGTATTATATATATGTATATATAAAGAGAAATCTTACTTTACAAAAACAAAGTGAAAATTACACTGGGTTCAATATTTAGATTATGAATGTTCTGAAATGTTTTTATTCCCTAATACAATTGCTGTTGCTCTTTATTTCTTTTAGAAGCGGACTAGTGGCATCACAGATGGTATCGTGACTTGCACGTGAATTGGTTCTAAGCGAGGCAGAGTTGCCCCAAATCCTTGGTGTATTAGGCACTTAATGAATGGTGAAGGTTTCCACAACAGCCATTTAATCACTCTCTCCTAGAGTTAGATTATTACCTCAAACACCCAATACGTGTTTATTATTTTAAATATTTTTAAGTATTTTAAATAAAGAATTTAAAATAAAACAGCTTTATGATAGACACCATGACTGGATATATAAGAGGGAGAAGTCATATTCCTGTCGTCAAGAAGATTACATTTGGACAAGCAGATTAGGGAAACAGATAAAAAATTGACACATGAAGCAACTAGAGAATAAGTCAGGAGTATTAATAGAAGTTCAGAGAAGAAATCAATGTGGGATGAAGCAATTAAGGAAGATGAGACTTTAAAATGAAAGAAACGATTAAATTGGCATCCTCTTCCTGTTCTTTAAATATATTCATTTCTCCAAGGATCAGTCCTCTGTTCTCCACTCTGTTGTATCTCTTAGCAAGATCTTAACTACTTATTGTCAAAGTTTCAGCTATTACATTTATACATACTCTTCCAGTCTCATTTTCCAATACCTCTTATTTCCTAAAGAAACTCTTTTGTTAAGACAAACTCCATGGATTCATGCAACAGCAAACTCCAATGGAGTACTATGTTTAAGTCACTGTGAAATAAAATGTTCTAAGAGATAAATTTTGCACCGTGGAGGAGCTTACAATCTAGCAGGCAACTTAGGATATGTACATGTGCATAACAGTTGAATTGACCTTTATGGGGTCATCTCATGGATCATATTCAGAGTTGTCATTGATAGTTCTGGTCAACTGTGTGGGAGCTTTGGAGTCTGCTTCCAGCCATGTGTGAATTAGGGCTAAAAGATTTGGATGATAAAGAATTCTATTACTAAGGAAGCAAAACAGCTGATGAGTCAGTAGATTAAGATAAAGACCACTTCCTCAGCCTCTCCCTTCCTTTCTAGCTAAGCTACTTCCCAAAGTGGGTGGGGAAAGCCCTAACTCCCCAAACCACTTCCATGTGGCAGTGAGCACCTGGCTCCTAAAGAGTATCCAGCCTTGGCAAGCCTGAGTCTGGACTGGACTGCCTCTTTGTGTGTAGTACTTAGCATAGTGTCTACTGCACATAGTAGATCCTTGCACTTCCTTGATCTTTGGCAAACAAATATCTATCCCTAGACTGATGTGACTGAGTTTGATTTGTACATTTGAGCAATCCTGGGTCCCATCAGGTCAGAGCTGAATGGTGGCAGGTTAGGAGTCCCTAGATGTTACTCAAGTGCTCTTGGAGAGGATATCAAGAGGATTAGCCCAAGTGTGATCATTTCATCAGCTGATGTCCTCCAGGAGTTGTTTGAACAGTTCAAAGCCCATAGGTGAAACTGCTTTATGGTCTAAGGTTTAAGTATCAGCCTCATAGCAGACTGTAATAGTAATTTTAAGTTACTGAGTCCTATAAATCATTCTGTAAATGTTTGTTATGAGTCTTGATGTTTAGCATTTCTTTAAGATGTAGAAATAAATTTCTTTGTCCTATGCCTAATTCATATTGTACATTGAGTACCTGTTGACTCCTTTTTGGGGCAAACCCTAGATATGAATCAAAATCTATGTTATAAATAAAACCATCCCTGAGACTCTGGGAACCCTAGTGCACTCTCATTAGGAGCCATGGTCTTCATTATTGAACCTACCCCAAAACAAATGTCAGGGTACATAGAAGACACTTAATAAATGTTTATTGGCTGACAGAGTAGTCAGCTGGGGCAGTGTCTCAGTGTGGGTTCCTTCCAGGTGTGTTGTCATTGGAGGAGGAGGAGCTGCTGGAGGTCTCCGGGTGAGGGAGACACCTTTAGCACTCTATTTCCCAGAGCTGACATGAAGCCAAGACTTGATACCCCTACTATTATTTCTATCTTTTGGGGGGGGTATTTCTTCTTCCCCTGCTTCTAGGTGAAGGAAACTAGAGATGGCTCTGACATTTTGGGCATCAAAATGTCAGGAAAACAAGCTGCCAAGCAGTTCAGAGGTGGAATCGATGCCAGGTTTCGCAACCAGCCAATTAAACCAGCAATGAGGCTTTAAGGGAAGACACAGACTATAGAAGCTGAGGTTGGATTTGCCAATCCATATGCTGCACTTGAACTTGAACTTGATTTGGAGGAAATGCTATGTCAAAACTGCATTAAGTTTGAAGCACTCTCTCCCTAGAAATATAAAGTTGAGTGTACCTCCTTCATGTCAGGGAGAGCAATGTTTGTACTTTTGTTCTTGCTACGCCATTGGAGCAAATAACTCCTTATTTACAGATCAATAAGCTAATATTAATTAATAAGTTAATAAGTGTTAATTTGTTAAATGAAACTGAGGAGTTAATCACTGGCAGTTAGCAGTGAGGGGTACGCACTGGACTGGGGGACTTGATCCATTAGCATCAGAGAAAGATACCCTCAATCCCTCAGGGATACCCCTAGAGTAGGGAGATAGAGCTGGCCTTACTCGGAGAGAGAAAGGGCCTGAGTCACTCACCAAATATATAGACTACTAAACAAACACAGTCAGTTGTTATAAAGCCTCGTCATTTGATTCTTTATGATTCACCCTACTTTTATCTCATTCTAGAAACCCCCGATGCAGACTGATAATGACCGTGATAAATCCCAGTGCTTATCTTCCCTTTCCAGTAAACACACTTTCTGTTCTTAATCTGTAATGTTCATGCAAATCCCTGTGGTGGGAAATAACTTCTAGAACTTCCGGAAAGCATCTCCAACAAGAAGGCGTAAGATTCAGACTTCCTGCTCCATAGTGAAAACACCTAGTTGATAAGGGAAGAATCTCTTTATGGGGCATTTAACCTCCAAATAGCTGTTTGCCATAACTAATAAGTATTATTTCTAATAGATCTGATCACTAAACACAATGATGAGTGACTCAATTTACTTGCTTCAACAGTATAAGAAGTTGGACTTTGATTAATTTCCAGTATAAACTTGTGCTGGCATAGACTTTTCTTTATTAAATCTCTTGGGGTCCATTTATGGGGCCTTTAAAAAAAATCTCTGAGGTTTTTCAGTGAGAAACTGTGTGTAAGATAGCATTGGATTTGGAAGCAGAAATCCAAATCGAACCCTAAGTTTGCTCAGATCTAACTTTGTACCTATAAGATCTATAAGAATCACTATTTAAATTAAAGTATAGAAGACTTTGGCTACAATGGGTTCCTGAGATTGGAAGGGAAGTCAAATAAGAAGTCATTTCCCCCTCCCACATCCCCTCAACCAACCAATCTAGCCAGTTCTGTGAGCCCTTGGTCCCATACAACACTCCATCTTCTATTTCCACACCTTGTGTATTAGCCACAATTTGGGATAAATATCCTTCCTTACTTCCACTTCACAGTTCCTTTCTTCTTTTAAGAGACCATCTTACCATATTCTACATGAAATCTTTCCTAGTCCTCACAGGCAATGGTGCCATCTCTCCTAAGCTACCTCGAATTTAACTATGTTGTACACAATTTACATTTATTGACTTTTACATTGATACTCTATGTGGTTTTTACACAAGTATAGTAAGGTAGCACAGTGGAGAGAGCATCAGGTTGGAGTCCGGAAGATCTGAGTTCAAATCCTGCCTCAGTTACTTACTAGGTGTATAAATCCAGGAAAGTCATTTTATTGCTATCTGCCTCAGTTTCCTTGCCTCAACCCAGGGTTGTTGCAAAGATCCAATGAGATAATGGTTGTAAAGCACTCAGCAGGGTTGCTGGCACAATGTAAGTGCTATATTATTATTGTTAATATCATGAAGTTATAAAATCCTTGCAAGGATGGCTTGTTTCCCTCTTTGTTGTGCCCAGCACCCAGCACAGCCTCTTGCTTTTAATAAGCACGTGCTAATTCTTGATTGATTAAATGATGGCAGAATATTGAGATCAGAGTGTTTGGCTGGCTGTTGGGGCTTTTTCTCCTCCACTTTGAATCCATTAATATTTCCCTGGATGAGCTGAGTTTTTAATCTCAGTGGGGAAGGTGAGAGGTTTGTAGGAATGTATGAGTTTTCCCTCCCCTGATTCCTAAACTTGCTTAGCTCTAAACCTGAAGGAACTGAATTGGGAACAGTTAATAGTTACCAGGAATTTTTCTCCTCCATGTGACTCACGCATCATACTTTTCCTGCATGAATTTATATGAGTGGCGGTCAGATGGATGAATGAATGATCTGACAGACAGATTGTGAATGATTTTTCCTTTTACAGGGTGGGAATGAGTGTGTTTTCCCCTAAAAAAGCCACATTTGTGTTATTCTTTTTATTAGCGATATAAAACTCTCAACCAGATCTAAGACTTAAACTAATGCTCTAGACGCCCCTAGCTGCTGTGAACCTGAAGGTCAAAATCAGTATCCTAAAACACAAGGGACATCCTAGAACCTTGTGATGCAACATGCATTCAATAAAAATGAAAAAAAATTATTAAGAGGCAGCTATGTGCTAAGTGCCGGGGCTAAAAAAAAGGGGCAAAAGACAAGGAACTTACCATCTATTTGGAATCTTCCTTTTCTCATTGTTTTGATTTGTTTTTTGAAAGAAGAAAACCTGATCTCGAAGTAGTTCTGGATTAATTTATCCTATTCTAATGCCTCCCCCCTTTCCGCAGTACATTCCTCTTTCTCAGCCCTTAATTTTATTTTTTTAGATAACCATTGGTTCTGGGTTAAAGGTAAAGAGAAACCCTGCCCTGCTTTCCTTTTCCAGCATTGAACCCTATGACCTTTTTTCTTAGATTATCCCCAATGAGCATAAGTAGTGCCTTTAGCTTTTCCATCCCTTGCTTTTATTGGATATAAACCCATACGGAATGAGAAGAAAATGGGTACCAGAGGTCCTAAGGTTTGCTAGTCCCAAAGAAAGGAAACACTCTAAGCTGGTTTACTTTTGGCAAATGCACAAATAAAAATTACTATTTTGAAATGTATCCATTGGTCCTGAGTTTCTAAAACTCAAGATGGATGTTGGCATGAGGAAATATTGAAAAAGACCGAAGGAGCTTGATTTTATAGTTTTAAAGACTTCGAAGATAATATTAAAAGATTAACGAAGGGCCTTAAGACAAAATGTTGACAATCTTACATATTAGTAATAGTTTTCATTTTATCCTCAGCTGTTAAAATCTGGAACTACCAAGAAATAACGAGACATGGTAAATTTAAATACATATATACATATATATGTGTGTGTGTCTGTGTGTGTGTATGCGTATGTGTGTATCTGTGTGTGTGTATTAGCCTGACTACTACCCAACTTGTAAACCAACCATGCCAGCGTGCCTAAAATAGACATTTCTAAGATGATTCCTACTTCCTTATCTGAGTCTAAACCATCCTACAGAAAACCTGACCACGTCAGCACTGTCTCTCTACATAACCAGAGGAATGTTATCTTTTCTTTTCTTAGCAGAATCTAGAAAAGAAAGAAAACCATTCATCTTCCCTACTCTATTTAAAACAGAATTTAGCTGTTTATCAGAATTGCCCAAACAAATGATTAAATACTGAGAACTTGACAAGAAGAAAAAGAAAAAGGAAAAGGAAACTAAATAGATAAGTCAGCCCCGGGGGGGAACATTCTAGGACATAGCATGTACCACAGAAAAGTAAGATAGCTTTTATATCAGAGCCTATATTTTATGTGGCCTATTCATGTTTCCCTTAAGTACACAGTTAACCCTTAAGTGAGGAAAAGGAAACATCTCATTGGTTCTACATTTCAGAATGAGTAGACGAGTTTTCCCAGAGGCTTTAGGAGCCTATAAATTCAACATGTCTATAGTGAACTACAGCAATCAAAAAGTTAATGTAATCTTAGTCTACATTAAAGGACACCCATTGCCCAGGACTAGGGAGATGTTAGTATGGCTATACTCTGTGCCGGTCTTATCTCATTAAGCAATCAATCAATCAGTATTTATTAAGTGCCTACTATGTACCAGGTGCCATGCTCATCAATGGGGAAAGAAAAAGTAGAAAGAAGAAGAAGATGATGATGATGATGATGATGATGAAGATGATGATGATGATGATGATGGTGATGATGACAGTCCCTGCCCTCAAGGAGATAATAGTCTAATAAGGGGGGAGAAAACATACAAAAATACACAAAGTAAACTATATTCAGGATAAACAGGAAATAATTAAGAGAAGGAAGGCACTAGAATTAAGAAGAGTTGGGGAAGGCTTCTTATAGAAGGTGGGATTTTAGTTGGGAAACCAAGGGGATGTCAGTACTTAGAGCTGAGAAGGGAGAATAGCCTAGCCTGTTGTACTTAGTCCGAGGACTCATATTTTAGAAAAGGCACTGATAAGCTGGAGAGAAGTCAGAGGAGAACATTCGGAATGGTGAAGGGTCTTTAGGCAATCATCATCTTCATCATTAACACTTATTTTGGTTTAAGGTCTTCATAGCATTCATTTTACATGGATTATCTTCTTTGAGACTCACGACAAAGGATGAAGGGAAGGAAATGGAGAAATTTAGCCAAGAAAAAGTCAGACTAAGATCATCTTCAAATATTAGAAGCGCTGTGTGTTCATCCTTCGTTGCCAAAGAAGACCATGCCATCAGAGAAATAATGACATGACTTGCACTTGACTTTGTTTTGAGTGAGGGAGGGCTGTGCAGGTCACCAGCCTCACTTCTCCTCCAGAGCCATCTGAATCCTGTGACCAAATATACATCAGGATGACTGGAGATGACCCTTGATAAGACAATTGAGGTTAAGTGACTTGCCCAAGGTCACACAGTTAGTGAGTGTCAATTATCTGAGGTGAGATTTGAACTCAAGTCCTAACTCTTGCACTGGTGCTGTATCCACTGCACCACCTAGCTGACCCTTATTAGAAGAGCTATTACTTGGAAGAAGGAGAAGGTGTGTTCTGACGGCAGAACTAGGAACATTGGGGAAAAGTTACAAAGAAGTAGATTTGGGCCTGATGCCAAGGAAATTTTCTTCATAATTAAAACTGTCCAAGAAGTGATGGGTTCCACTTCCTTAGAGGCCTTCCTTTAAGCAGAGAGTAGATGACAACTTGTCGTAATGGGGATCCCTTTTGTGTATGACTTGGATAACACATTGTAAGTAAATAATTGTACGACATTGTAGTAATCAAGAGATGAGGAGGAAAGGTCTTAACTGAGCGCAGTAAATAGTTTCAATAAATGTTTAATGAATTTAATTTAAAGATTTAGTTAGTCATAATGGGACTAGTGAAGAAAAAGCAAATTAAAAATACATCTCAAAAGGAACTGATCTCAATAAAAGATTAGATATTAAGAATGAGGAAAAAGAGGAGAAAATGCCAAAGTCTCTAGCTTAGAAGAATAATGGTGCTTCTCAACAAAATAAAATAATTAAGAAGGGAAGTTGATCTTAGGACATGAATTGGACACCAAATCTAGGAAATGTGGAATTTAAAATAATAATAAACCATCCAAATAGAGGTACTTAAGAGCTGTTAGAAATAATCAGACTGGAGGTTCCAGGGCCCTTCACTTAGAAATACAAATGTAAAAAAATTAGGTTTTGAACCAGAAAGACTTTTTAGAGATCATTTTAATGATTTATTTTTAATCTGGGGTCCATGATAGTTTTAAAAAATATTTTGATAACTGTATTTCAGCATAATTGGTTTCCTTTGTAATCCTACACATTTTATGATATGCATTTAAAAATATTATTTTGAAAAGGGGAAACCATGAGTTTCACCACACTGCAAAAGGAGGCTGTGACACAAAAAATAGATTAAGAATTCTTACTCTAGTTCAAGTCCTTTCTCTTACATACGAGGAAACTGAGGCCTGAGGAGGTTAGATAAAAGATCAGGGTCACAGAAAAAAAAAGTAGCAGAGTAGTCTTCTGTCTTCAAATCCAGTTCTCTTTTCATTGTACCACATGTCTCTGTTTCTATGAGTGAGACAGAGTTTGCCTATATTTTACACAATATCTGATGCTGAGCTAGCTCAGGTACATACCCATCAGGAGACATTAAATTCAAGCTTTAACTCCCATGTTCAAGGACAGAGATTATGTTTTCTCAACAAGTCCAGCCCTTCTCTCCCATATCCTTTAACATCTCTGGCCAGCATTTCAAACAACCAAATCCAAAGAAGAATCAAAACAGCCGACACTAGCATGTGCAATGAACAGGGGAACAGCCTCAGTATGACAGCTTGGCACTAAAAACACCACCACATGAGACAGACAACATGTGTATTGCCATTAACAAACACCAACTATAGAGCACCCTTGAAAATACCAGAAGTTCCTTAGATCTGTTTCAACCCATTCCCATTTCTAGAATTCATCTAATTCTATGTGGGTCATGTGCTCACCCAGCTCAAGGTTTATCGAGAGGCAAGACCGTGATGGACAATGGATGGTATTCACCGAAAACCTTGTAGCTGCTGCTGGTTTAGGAAGGCTTGCTTAGTGAAGCCATTTGAGAGGTTGGACATAAAACTCTTTGTTGTTTCTAGTGAAGGATGCTGGTCATTGCCTACCCACCAAAGAAATGAATACTCTGTGCAAATGCTTAAGCATAGTGTGTAAATATATGATGGTAAGAGAAGTGATAAGAACCAGTAGATGGGCCAGGATAAGGTTCTGGAGAAACTTTAGAACTTGATGCTATCTCAAGTAGGAAGAAATACTACTGCTTTGCTTTATATACATCAGAGGATTCACTTTGCTATGTGAGTTCCATTCTGCTCTTCAGTCATGAAATTCATCTTCATGGCCTTTTACAGAAAATATGTAGGAGGCACTGTGTTAACCTTGTTAGACTTAAACTAGGCAGGAGTTCTTAAACTGTGGGGGGTGGTCTGTGAACTTTTTAAAAATAATATTTTGTTAATTCTGTTTCCATATAATTGGTTTCTTCTGTAATATAACACAGTTTATGTTATGCCTTTATAAATATCATTCTGGGAAGCCTCAGAATGTCTCAGGGGTCCAGGACACTAGAAAGGGTTATAAATCCCAGGGTTAGAAGTAATGCTGATATGCTGTTATGGGAAGGATCTGTCTCTTTTTGCTCTCCCTCCTTTCTTCCCTTCTCCTCTACTTTCTTTCCATTTCATTCACTAAGAATAATCTAATCTTCCTAAAGCACAGGCAATGGGGCAGAAAAACACTGGACCAGGCACCAAAGGACCCAAGTCCAAGTGCAGCTCTGCTGCATACTAGCTTATATGGGCTTGGTCAATCTACCTGAGAATCTTCCCTTTTATGTAAATAAAGATAATGATATTCGTACTACCGATTTCACAGGAATGTTGTTAGGGTCAAGTGAGATGGATAGCAATATGTAATATACTATATAAATGTAAACTATTATTGTTATTTATAAAGGGGATTGTCATCCTTCTACTTAAAAAACAGAACAAAAAACAAAAACCCCAAACTGAATAGTTCCACTCTGCTAAACTATTTACCTTGGCATTCAAGACCCTTGGAAGTCTGGCCCCAACCTTCCTCCCAAAAGTTATAGCCCACTATTTCCCTAAATTTATGTTATAGAGGAATTGTACTATCCATCCTTCCTTGAACATAAGCCACACCTTCCCACCACTATACCTTTGCTCATTCAGTTTCCACTACCTGAATTCCTTCCCACTTCCATCCCCACCTATACAAATCTTACTCACCTTTCAAAAACCAGTTCAAAACGCTAACACTTGGCATCACAAAGACAAAACAAAAAAAGTTATTTTGATTATATGAAACTTAAAAGATTTCATTCAAACAAAATCAATGCAATTAGAATAGGAAGAAAAGCTGCTAGATAGTAACAAATTTTTGCATGCAACATTTCTAATAAGTCTTATATTCATTACAAATATATGACTAAGAGACAGTCCTTGATAGATAAATGGTTCAAGGATATGATCTGTTTTTTAAATTATTACTATCTTATGTTTTTATATTTCTTCATTTCTCAACCTAAAATGCATATACATGTGCCCCAGTTTGAATGAACAGTTTAAAAAAATGGAAACTACCATATATATGTATATATGAAAAACGCAAGTTAAGTCACCTCACATTCCACAAATTGAGAAAAATGTAAAGACAGACATGGCTTTAAGGACTGTGTAAAGACAGACATATTAATTCACTGGTGGTAGAACTATGAACTGGTTCAACTTGGCTAGAAAAGAATCTGCAAGTTTGCAAAAAGAGTTGCTGAAATGTTCTTCTTCCTAGATCAATCAATCTACTGTTGAATATATATACCAAGGAGGCCAAAATCAGAGGAAAGGGTCCATACATGCCAAAATGTTCATAGGAGGACTTTTTTGGTGAGACAGAGAGAAAAAAGGAAAACAAGCAAAGTTGGGGATGTATTGATGAGGAAATGTCTGAATAACTCAAGGTACATAAATGTAGTGAAATAGCACCATAAGAAATGACAAATAGGAAGAATTCAGGGAAACATGAGAAGACTCATATGAACTGATATTAAAGTGAAGGAAAATTAATTAGGAGAGCAGCAGAATACAATGACAAAAATAAAGTCAATGTTAAAAGACAGGTAAATTCAGATTAAATGCAGGCACCAATGTCAGGTCCTGGAAAACAGATGATGAAACCAATTTCCCTACTTCCTAAACTACTGTTAGAGGGAACCATTGCATAGACCAGGTGTGCGGAACCTGTGGCCTTGAGGCTACATGTGACCTTCTAGGTGCTTGCGTGTGGCCTTTTGACTGAGTGCAAGTTTTACAGAACAGATTGTTTTATTAAGGGGATCTGTTCTGTGAAGTTTGGATTCGGGCAAAGGGCCACACTGGAGGCCCTTGAGGATCTAGAGGGCCACAGATTCCCGAGCCCTGGGGCAGGCTATACAAGGTAGTTGCTCTGTTGATTTGCCTGTTTTCTTTATTACAAGGGAGACTGTAGTGGGAGATGATACATTGAAAAGTGACTGTGACCTAAAGAATAAAAAGTTGTCATTTTTATCTTTGTATCCTCATTACCTAGCACAGTACCTTATATACAATAGGTACTTAATCAATGTTTGTTTCATGAATTATAGAGCTAACACTGTATTGAGCTGAAATTGCCCGCCTATAACTCAGAATCTAAAACATAAAATTGTTCTGTCTTCTAGAACAACATGAAATATACCCAATTTTTTCTACTCTAATTCTTCAAATAGGTTGCTTGAATCAAATATAAAATGCTAAGCGTGGGCTGACCAACACAAAATATAGTAGAATTATCTCTTCTTATCATCTCAACTTTCTACATTTAATTGGAAGAAGGCTTTTAGCTATTTGGGGAACATTACCCTGTTGACTCATATTGAGTTTGTGGTCAACTAAAAAGCATCTTCTTCACATGAGCTGCTGCCAAATAAGATTTTCTTTCCCCTCCCTACACCTTCCCCTCATCCTGTACTTGTGCAAATGATTTCTTTTAAAAAATTTAAATGCAGGGCTTGAAACTTTTTTCCTTGACTGAGAAAACCTTTTTGCATGTATATTCTCAAGATTTTCCCCCCTCCTGATTTAGATTTTAGCTTATATTTCTAAAACAGAAACCCATAAAGCAATTCATTAACTTATAAAATGCCATGAGGCTTTCTGATAGACCCCATGTATAGTTAATTAAAGGATAAACATTGGTTACATGTTACCTTTGAGAATCCTGACCCATTTTCATTTACATACACAAACACACACACAATATTACTAATGAGGGAAGCTGGGGATAGTAGAAAGAGGAACAAATGGTCTTGGAGTTGAACTACAACTTCTGACACATACTAGTTATGTGACCATGGGAAGTCACAATCTTCTCAGGACCTGGAAAAATTTTCTAAGACTAAATTATTGATCTACATTTGCAGATGGAGCTTCCACACTGAGAATTTCCTACACTGATAAAATCACAGGTCAAACCCAAATACACACACACATACATACACACACACACACACACACACACACACACACACACAATTAATACATACTATTTAGATCAGGAGACCTGGAATTCTAGTTCCCCTTCTGCCACTCCCCAGCTGTGTGACTTGAGAACACAGTAACAAAGTAATGAAGATGTACTGGATGGTGTCTAAGATCCCTTCCATTTTAAAGAGTGTGGAACTCTGTGGAGTGACTTAGTGGCTATCTCTCTCTCTCTCTCTATTTCCTATCAGCTTTGACCTTCATTCTTGATTGTTTCCAGTAGGATTGGAAAGTTTGAATTATACCATCATCCTGTACCCTAGCAGTGATTAGTGTGCAAGAATGCTTAAGGATTTCCATTATCCCGAAGGTTTTCAGGACAAAATCATCCCAAAAGACATCAGCCTGCTTGGCCCCCTTACTGCATCAAACTACCTTTCAGCAATGCTATTTTCACTCTCTGAAAACAATGAAGGCTCCTTAATGCTTTGCAAACTGTACTGGAAAACTTTTTGGCATTAAGCTAAGACTTTTAGAAAGGATATTTTGATATTTTTTTTTTAGAAAACAAAGAAGTCCTGACTCAAAACAAGTGATTTCCTCCCTAAATAGCCTTTGGAATATTTCCCCCTTTAAAACATGGAATATATATAACAATTTTTTTCTAGCAGCACTCTCTGTGGTCATAAAGACCTGGAAGCAAAGTGGGTGCTTACCAAGTAGAGAATGGTTGAACTAATTGTGGTATAAAATGTAATAGAATATTATTATGACATCAGAAATGACAAATATGGGGAATTCAGAAAAATGTGATGAATATTTGAACTGATGCAGAGCAAAGAGTGTAGTACCAAGAAAGTACCCATTAACTACAATAATGTAAACAATACTAAAAGGTAGGTGAACTCAGATCAATTGTCATAACCAATCTTGATCCCAGAAAAAAGAAGAGGGCACATACTTCCTCTTAATAGAGAGGTGGCAGGCTACAAATACAGAATACAGTTTCTTGTAGATTTGGTTTTGTTCCAATTTTTCTTCATTACAAAATAGGATTCAAGAGGGGAGAGGAGAACTTAGAAAATTTATTCTGATATGTAAAGGAGGCTTAAATAGAAGTTATTATTTGAGAAAAAAATGTAATACAAAAGCCTTCAGATAGAAATGAATTGGAGGGCATTGCTAATGCAACTTCCTCTGCTACTTAGACGAATGCCCTCCTTTCTCCCAAATTTTCACTACAGCTATCAGAAAGAAAATGGCATGAAAAAAAGGAAACTGATCCTAGCCCAATTTAGACCAATATATTTTAATTTCACCATCGGTCCTCCTCCACTTCCTGTGTTGTCAGATGATGGCTAGTATAGATAGCATGAAGTTTATGTGTGTGATGTTGCCTACCAGAGAAACAAAATCTACTGTGATTCAGCTCAATCTGAGTATTTGTTAAACATCTACTCTGCATTCAATGCTATAGTGGATACATGTTCTTTTTTTTAAAACTATCTGATAAGAAAAAGGAGACTCAGATATTTCACAGGGAACTAACTCGTCTGTCTAGGAAGATTTCAAATATCATGTCCCCAGTCAAGGGATTTCTTAAGTCAAACATTAATCAAATCCATATGAAAAATTCTTTAAAAAGACACATTTGATTTAATCTCCACCATTTGCTGAAGTCACAAAAGGACCAACCAATAAGTCCCATGTGAATCTTTGAGAGGGAGATGGGCAACTTCTTCTATGTACTGGAGTTATTCCTTTTCTTGCTTAGTACCCTGAACACAGAAGCCACTCATTAATATTTGTTGGATGAATGAACTATAGAAAAACTACTTCATAGATAATTTGTCCAGGATTGATAATCAATGGAATCAGCACCATTTTTGATTGATAAAATAAAAAGAATGAAGAAAAAAGCCTCCAATTATATGAGGAAGAGACTCTCCTCTCTCTGCCCTCCCTCTCACCTTTTGTAGTCTCATTTTTCTATTAAAGACCTGTTTGGTCTTGAATAATTTTGGCATATTGGAGGATGAACACACGATCCACAAAACTCCTGCCGTAATAGTAGAGGCTAGTAATCCAAATGGCTAACAAAGGTGGCCAATTCAAGTTTGGTCCTTTCCCCCAAGAGATATCTGCTGTTGGACTTCCTGAAAGAAGGGACAGGAATAGCAACTTAACCTATCTCACTAATTTATTCATCACGAACACAGCAGAGAGAAAAATATCTTGAACTAATGTCATCCTGCATAAGAGGGCTTAATAGCAAAATGTTGAGTTCATTTTTACGCTCATTTCCCTAATATTTTAGGCAACAGACCTCTCTTTCATTTTCCCAATTTTAGCAGACCATCTAAATTAAGCAGCCTCTTGCCCAAAGGCCCACGCAACCAGTCCCCTGTGGTTTCAATATTTTCTCCAATTAGCAGATATAACAGCACTTACACTCTACATCATCTTGTTTCCTGGACCATTTCAGATAGTCTGTCATGTGAATGTCTAGTGGAAACTAAATTGAAGACTTATCAAAATATCTTGTGATCATAAGGAAATTAATCTAACTGCTCTGTCATCTCAATGCTGATGTGACAAACACACACACACACCGATCATGAACTACATTTCAGTAAAGGAGTAATTTTGTTGTGTGAATGTATAACACTATCACACATCAAGAGCTGATCTTTGGTTGATAACTATAAACGGAGAGCTGCTATTAGATTGCTTAGTCTTATGATTCTATTGCAAAAGACAATATTCTGTTGATTTAATAAGACACATGCCATCAAAAGAAGGATTGGTTGAAACTACCTTATGGCACTGAAAAAAGTAGGTATGAATTACATATATTTTATTTGTGAATTGTAGGAACATTCCTAGGTAAGTACTAATGACTAAAACCTATTACATTTGGATTATTAAAACTCATCTTTATAGCTAGTTACATTCTTTTAGACAATATAAATAACTCTAAGTAGTTTCTTTCCTTTACTGGCATTACATTAACCCAAACTGGGTGACAAACTAGACACAGTCATAAACAATAGTTTAGGGTTTCTTCCCCTTCCCTCATTTCTTTTTGGCAAAGCCAGTCCCTTTACTTATTTATTTACTTATTTTTTCCAGTGGAAGTTCAAGTGTGGCAGGACCAATGGAAGAGATAAATGGACAATGGATAGGGACAATGGAATGATATCCCCGCTCCACCTCTCCCCCCTCCCATTCCAAACTCTAAAATTTACCAAAAAAAAAAAATTTTTCCCTTAGGTCAAACAAGTTTAGTACGGTCACAGGATCAGCTAGTGGACGTCTCAAGCTACAAGAAATCCAAAGGATCATAGATACACACTACAAATAAAACCTGTTGATTAATTAAACCCCTTTTTGTCTTTACTTCCCCTTTACAGTTGATCCTGGGAATATAGTAGTGGAAGGGCAAAGGACAAAGGAGAGAAGAGGAAACTCCAATGAAATGTCAAAAACAGAAGCATAAAGAAAGAGATATGAGAAGGAATACTGATACTGGAGAAGGAAATGGCAACTCACTCCTTATTTTGCCAAGAAAACCCTATTGATAGCATTGAGAGCACTGATAGATATGGTCCACAGGATCGTAGAGTCAGACACCACTGAACAACGACAAAGAAAATACAAAGATCAGAAGTCAAGAAGGAGAAAGAGACTGACTTTGGGGATTCTAATAGACCCCAGAGAGGAAAGAGTATCTTAGGTCATTAGGAATCAGTGCATAAATATTTTTAAACACACACACACACACACACACACACACACACATATATATATATATATATATATATATATATATGTACCAATTATAATATTTTAGACATTAACATAGTTCCCCAATTTTTCTCATAATATGTTTTTTGGATATAATTGCTAGATTTTAATATATGATAGAAAGAACATTAGAATAATAGCCAGAAATAGTGTCTCGTCACAATTCTTCCATTGTGTGTTCATGTGATCTTGGATCAATCAATTGATTTACATAGGTCTGAGAAACATGGAGGTTGGACTAGATAATTTCTACAATCCATTTCAGCACTCTTGTATTTTACAACAGTAGCCATTTGTTTGGAGAGAAGCAAGATGGAGAACGTAAACAATAGATAAACAAATTACATAATATACATCCTAAGTCCAATGTCTCCATCCATTATGGAAGTATCATAACATTGACCTTGATGTCAGAATGCCTGGGTTCAATCCCTCCTCTACTCTGTTCCTTACTAGCCATCGGATGTTGGGCAAGACCCTTAATCTATCTAAACCTCAGTTTCCTTATTTTAAAAAAGTTAGTGGTTTTTCTATTTCCTTGTCTAAAAATAATCATTTTGTATACACACACACACACACACACACACACACACACACCCCTATATCAAATTGCTTGTCATCTTAAGGAGGGGGAAGGAAGGGAGAGAGAAAATTTGGAACTCAAAATTTTATTTAAAAATGAATGTTAAAAATTGTCTTTACATGTAATTAGAAAAAAAACACTATTCTAAATAAATGAAAAAAATAAAAATAACCATTAAGCTACCTTTCTTAACAGCATCACCATGAAGAAATAATAGGTAAAAAGTGTATCGTGAGCCATAAGATTCTATAAAAACAAGCACTGTTATTATTATTCGATGTAGTCTGACCTTTTCTATGTACCTAAAAAGAGACACGAATTTAAGAACTTCAAAACAGTGAGAGCTTCTGTTGTCAGCTTTCTTTTTACCACATCTAATACCAGAACCCTCTCTATTGAACCACAGGAAGTCTACCTAACACAAAAAGGAGCAGGACTTTGCCTCTGATTATATAGCAGTGATCCAAGTTAGCCACCTCTCACCTCTCAAAGCTCACTAGTCTATGGGAAATCAATAGGAGGCATCTGACCTGCACGATGAAGGAATGAAAGAGCACCACGGTCACTATTCCCAGATACCTATCACTGAAAGGCTCTCTATTCAGGCCAGAAAAACCTAACCAATGACCCTTTCAGCCTCCAGAAAGCAGGGAAATTGCAGGGAAAAGTCAACTGACTCTTGCATGACTTTCTGTGATTAATCAACATTCTTCCGCTCCCTACTAGAATTGCATCTTCCCTGACTCAAGAGGGACCTTAAGAAAAGAGAAAACTCTACCAAATAAGCGTCCTTTGCCCATTTGAAGTGGAGGAGCAACAGTGAAGAAACAGCTTGAAGAGCCCCAGTGTCGAGAACACCCCCCAAAACCTTTGCAAAAGAAGAAAGATGCACAAGCCAGAAGCGACTTACCATCCGCAGCCCATCACACCAGAGAACAGTAACTTCCCTTTTAGTCTCAGGTTCTGACTGCCCCACTCCTATAATGTGACTATTAAAGCTGCTGCCTGTCCGTGACGCTGAGGCCGGTTGTTCCATGCTAATTCTCTGAGACAGCTGCCTTGTGACAGCTGACAATACTAAAGGCAGGGAAGAAAGGCAAGAAGGCTAGCGACCCTCTACTAGCACTAGCCAAACATTTAATGTAAACTAGGAGAAAAAAAAAAAGAGTCTGTCTCAGTTTCCCCATATTATCCATTTTCCTTTCATCCATTTTCCTCTTCCTTACTCCATTTATCTTCTTTCTTACTACCTCCCCATGAAGAGAGAAGGAAGAGAGAAGAGGTATCTAACTTTTCAAAAGAATTGAAAGAACCATAGGCTCACAGATGTGGGGAGGAAGGGAACTTCATGGGTCATCTCCACCAACCCTCTCATTTTACAGATAAGAAAATTGAGACCAAGGAGAAATTAAGTGACTTGCCCAAGGCTACTAGTTAGGGAACTAAAATCCAGGTTTCCCTGGAAATTAGTCCAGTGATCTGTCACTACACTTGATTCTATTTATAAAGGACTTCTTCTGAAACATCACCAGACAGGAGAGGTATATCCAATGGGTACCATTTGCTAGATGCATGACCATGGGAAAGCCAACTTCTCATGGGCCTCAGTTTTCCCATCTGTAAGATGAGGACATTAAAGGAGAAGATCCTTAAGTTTCTTTCCAAGTAGAAAATTCTAAATTTTAAAACCTTTGCCCTTATAGGGGTCACTTAATCTCATTCCAATGCTTGGACACTAAGCAACAAGGATGGGGGAGAGAGGGAGGGGATGTTACCTAGCATACCCAAGATGAACATTGCCCTGGCTTCTCCCACATTGTTGTCAGTGAGTCCTGTCTGACTCTCCATGACCCCATTTGGGGAAGATACTGGAGAGCTGTGATATTTCCTTCTCCAGCTCATTTTACGGATGAGAAATTGAGGCAAACAGGTGTAAGTGACTTGTGCAGGGTCACACAGCTAGGGAGTGCCTGAGATTTGAATTTGAACTGAGAATTCTCCTCCTCTTCCTGACTCCAAGCCCAGTGCTCTGTCCACTGTGTCACCTAGCTACCCACTCTTCTGCACTAGAAAAGAACAAAACCTGTTAATGTGGTTTCCAGAGTACAAGGATGGATGGAGATGGGAAGGGGATGCAGACAGGACAGAGCACTGAAAGAAAGGAAAAGAGGAACGTCAGTCAGATTACAGAAGATTTTGGTCCGTGCAGACTTGCAAGAAAAAGTCCTCTTTCTGTCTCTCTGTTTCTGTCTTTCTGTCTCTGTCTCTATCTCTCTGTTTTCTCTCTCTCTCTCTTTCTCTGTTCTCTCCCCCCCCCTCTCTCTCTCTGTCTCTCTGTCTCTCTCTGTCTCTGTCTCTGTCTCTCTCTCTTTCTCTCTCTCTCTCTCTGTCTCTCTCTGTCTCTCTCTCTGTCTCTCTCTCTCTCTCTCTCACACACACACACACACACACACACACACACACACACACACACACCCTGGCAGAAGTTGTTTTTACATTTCAATAACATTTGCAACAAAGAAAAAGCCTTATCCAAAAAAGGAAACATGTTCCACCTGGGGTTTTCTCACTTCCTTATTTTAAAATATTCTCCAAGTCCAAAAGACTGAGAACAATAATCTTGTCCTCTACTTATTAGATAAATATTAACTTGGCTATTTCAAAGCATGCTAATGCTCAGTCTGACTCCTACCTCCCTTTACAATCTGCGTTCATACCAATTCACTTCCCATGCTCTATATGCCAGCCATATTGGACCCACCAGAAGGCTCCCAAACCAGGTAGTCCATGCTCACACCAACACAGATTGCCACAGATCTCCCCCTAAGCCAACAGTGTGCAGCTTTCTCCTCTTCACCTCTCAGGATCCTCAATTTCCCTCAAGTGCTCTCCTCCATGATGCCATCCCTGATTCCACCAGGGACTAGAGCTCTCTCCCTTTTCAAATGACCCTGTGTTTGCTTACTTGTGGACATGTTACACTGATTCAATTCAGCAAGTAGTTATTGAGCACCTGCCCTGTACTAGGTACTTGGCTGGGCTCTGAACCACAGCCCCCAAGAGCCCTCTCCCCTAGAAGATATGGGGTACCTCGACGATAAGGGATCATTTCACTTTTTGACTTTGTAAACCATCACCCTCCCCCAACCTGGTCCAATGTCCCATGCTTAGTAGATACTTAACAACAATGACAACAAGCATTTATTAAGTGTTTACTGTGTGTCAAGAAGCACACCTAGCTGGCATAATGAACAGAGCACTGGGCCGGAAATCAGGAAGATGAGTCTTCCTGAGTTCAAATCTGGCCCCAGATAATTACTAGCTGTGTGACCCTGAGCAAGTCACTTAACTCTATTTGCCTCAATTTCCTCATCTGTAAAATGAGCTGGAGAAGGAAATGGTAAACCACTCCAGTATCTTTGCCGAAAAAAAAAACAAACCCCAAATGGGATCACAAAGAACTGGACATGACTGAACCACAAGGCATTATGCTAAGCACTGGCTAGAAAGATACAGGGATACAGAGAAAGGCAAAAACATCATCCCTGCCCCGAAAGATTAAAATTCAATTTATTGAATTAAAATATCTTCTAAGCCATTTCTCTGGTCCACTTATCCTCAGGTGCCATGGTCCCTAATAACTCCCCTCATCTTCGTGACCCTCCTCTGGTTTTTAAAAATGTGTGTACCCAGAACTGGATATAACAGGGGTGTGGTCTGAGCTGAGTAAAGCAGGCTATCCCTGGGATGTTCTTGTTCTATGTACTGCGCCCCTCTTGGTTAGATTTTTGGTATTGGGAGACAGATCAGTTGGTGACATCAGTAGGGGCTGATGAAGTTATTAAGCCTTTTATGAAAACCAGGTCATGAGGCCTAGAACCACTTGGAAAAGCCCAAGCCATTCCACCAGCAGCAGAAGCAGCACCAGCAGCAGTGTACAGCAGAAGCCAAACCAATTCTGCTGTACCACACTCTTATAATATGGCATGATCCAAGATCAACACCAGCATAGGAAGTGGTCCTTATTCACTAGTCACCTCATGTAGCCCCAAAGGATAAAGTGAACCTGGCCTATGGTACCACAAACCCTTAGACAACATTTGAAAGCAACTCTACTCATCCTTAATCCAGTAGAATTACTCCCTCTGTAAGGAATGGGTGGTTGTATGCATTGGAGAGTGGGTCCACTCTAGAGCATGGCCAATAGCCTACCTGTGCACTGCATCCTAATGCATTAGCTGAGGGATGCTCAAGTCACTTAGCTCTACAATGTATTCCTCTTGGTAATCCAGAGAAGTTTTATTTGTTTACAAGGGTTTTTTGGACATGGATTATGATCTTTATAGTTTCTCTCTTTTTCCCATTAAATAGTGGCCGTGATCAATATCTTCTGCCTCCTTCACGCTTCCTCCCCATTTCCTTCAAGCTTTTGAAGCCATATGGAGGCATTATTGTTCCAGAAGGGCACACATATGATAATTCCATTTGCACCCTGGGCCTCAGTTTCCTTATCTGTAAAGTAAGGAAGTTGAACTAGATGCCTTTGTGGACCCTTTCAGCTCTAAATCTATGATTCTATGACTGCAGAATTTTTTGTGTTCTTAACTTTTACTAAAACAAAGAATAAAATGAAAACATATGCTCTGGGGTATTAAGCAATTCAAGTCAAGTCAATTTCACAAGCATTTATTAAGCCCTTACTGCTGGCCAGACACAGAGCTAGGCCTGGATAGACAAACATAAAAGACAAAGAATCCCTATCCTCAAGGAGTTAACCATCT
This sequence comes from Potorous gilbertii, assembly GCA_028658325.1. Taxonomy (NCBI): domain Eukaryota; kingdom Metazoa; phylum Chordata; class Mammalia; order Diprotodontia; family Potoroidae; genus Potorous; species Potorous gilbertii. The sequence continues at coordinate 523,391,949 of CM053769.1, read as the reverse complement.
ACTGGGGAGAAAACACATAAACAGATCAAGTCAAGGCAGAACATGGGGGAGGGGTTTCAGGAAGGAGAGAGGTCAGGGAGGGACGCATGTCCGACTTGGGCTGAAACTTGAGGAAGTCATGGTTACTTTCAACAGCCCCATCGAAGGTGGAAGCAGCATGAAATCATGATCCCTCCTCCACTTACACGAGTTAAAATTGAGTTGCAAAGAAATTAAACAATTCTTGCCAAAGACAACAAAATAAGCCAGTGGCAGAGGCAAAAACAAGACTCTATGCCAGACACTGAGTCATCAGTAAGTCAGTAAACTCCCTCATCTCAAAATCACTCATTTTGTACACCCAAATTGTGATAGAGCTATTGAGTACAGTCCATAACCCTGAAGCCCACAGTCCTCTTCAAGTAAGACTCTGAGAAAAGAGAGTGATATAAAAGTGTCACTGGTGTGTGCTGGTCTTGGAACACGAGGGTTTAAATCCCACCTCTTAATATTTACTTGCTATGTGACCATGACTCAAGCCTCTCTGGGCCTCAGTTTCCTCATCTGTAAAATGGGAATAAAAATATCTTGTAGTACCTGCATCAGAGGGTTATTGTGAGGCACAAATGCAATTATATTTGTCAAATAATTTGCAAATTTTAAAGCACTATGCAAACGTCAGTTGTCACTACAAATATATATACTACAGAGAGCGGAACGTGTGAAGCTGCAGTAAGCAAACTCTAATGGTTATTACATTGAATAGTTAAACCATTCTAAAGGTAGAGGGAGGAGATGTATCCTACTATAGTAGGTCAATAATGAGATTTTAAGGGAGATTTGCCAGCTGCAGGAATCATGGTACCAATGGGACCCGAATTTGCAACAGCACTTTTTCAACAGTAATGCAACAACTCCCTCAAAACCAAAAGCCCCTCAACTAATCCCCTAATCATTCATCATCTTAATTCTTTCCCCAGTCCCATCATTGTCTCATTCCTCATCATCCAGTGGTCTTCTATATCCCCCAAACAGATTATTTGGGGGCCTGAAACAGCAAAGGAATAAGCATGTTTCAGGGAAGATCTGCCATGAGGGAAAGGGGATCTGGCACCACCAAACACTGTTACTTAAAATCTTGGTTTAAAATCATTGACTCTTTCTTCCCCCTTTCCTCACCTCCAACATTTGATCAGTGAATGAATCAATTCTATTTTTCCAGTTGTCTCTTGAAACCTATTGTCCTTTCCTTTTCCTACAGCTACCATCCTAATTTGTTCAAAGAATCATAGAGTTAGAGCTAGATCTTAAAAATGCCCTCATCCAACCATTCAGAGGAGTGACATGATTCCCCAAGGAGCACATTGGGCTACATAAGAATTATAAGATTATAAATGGAGAGGAGGAAGGCAACTTTGAGGTCACTGAGTCCAACCCCCACCATTTTACAAATGAGGAAACTGAAACTCAGAGGGATGAAGCAAGTCACCCAGCCCATATGTGTTAAAGGTCCAGGTATTGCTGGCGCCAAGTCCAACTCTCCTCTAAACCAATATGCTCTTCCCATTGAGGGCTAAGTTAGATTCACTTGCAATTGTCTTTTAAAATAGGCATAATTTGCTTTGTTGTTTAGCTCTTTTCCGTTGTGTGACTCTTTGCGACCCATTTTAGGGTTTTTTTTGGCAAAGACACTGGAGCAGTTTGCCATTTCTTTCTCTAGCTCATTTTACAACAGAGGACATGGAGGCAAACAGGGATAAGTGATTTGCCCAGGATCATACGGTGTCTGAATTAGAACTCAGGTCTTCTAGACTTGAGGCTTGATTGCCTCTGAGAGAGACAGACAGATAGACAGATGACAGAGAGACAGTCAGAGACAGATAGACAGACAAATAGGATGATGGATAGAGAGCTGACCTAGAAGCCAGGAAAGACCTGAGGTCAAGTCCCATATCCAACACATATTGACTGCAGAGTCCTGGGCAAGTCACTTAAACTCATGGTGCTTTAGGCAGCTATCGCAGTAACAACTTTCTTGAAGCTGAAGGAACCTTAGAGAACTCATCTCATTCCTCTGCTCTCTTCTTGGTATCACTTCATAAATGAGAAAAATTGGGAGAGCTTAAAATGATTTGCCCAAGATCCCCCAGATAGTGTAAGGAGAGAGGGTGCCACATGTGCATCCACTGATCCCCCAAGGTGTAATAATAACTATGTCACAATGGACAACATTTATATTGTAAAACACGCTTGTTTTACAAAGAGCTTCACAAAAATGATCCCATTTTCCCCCCTTACCACAATCCTGGGAGGCAGGAGGTGTTATTACTCCCACTTTATGGATGAGGAAAATGAAGCAGACAGAGATTACATAGCTTCCCCAGAGTCATACACCAAGGAAGCATCTGGAGGCTGGATTTGAACTGAGGTCCTCCTAACTCAAGAGGTCCAATGCGCTATCCACTGGGCACCTAACTTCCCAACTGCCTCTAGTCTTAGCACTCTCTAAACCGTTCTTCACCCAGCTACCAAAGAAATTTTCCCTACATGGAATTTGGATAACAGGATTCTGATGATGCTATTGCTTTGGCCACCACCCTTAATGCTCATAGAGTAAAGCCCATTCTGCTAAGCCTAGCATTCAGGTCCCCTCCGTGCCCTGGTGTTCCCTCCCTCCCTTTCCAGCCTTATTTCACACACTGCATATTCTATACTCCAAGCAAACTGATCTATGTGTTGTCCCTTTAGTATTTTCACCCCAGGGCTTCCTTTGAACCATTTCCTAAAACTCTTTAACCCAAGTACTGAAATCCTACCCAACCTTTAAACCCCACCATAGATGTTGACTCATTCTTTCAGCCTTCCTTGATCCCTTCTCATTTATAAATGATCTATCTTGCATTAGATTTCATGAAGAGGTGTCCTGGTTTGAGAACCAGTTTTCCAGAAAAAAACAAGACACTATTAAGTTGAAACACTACATTATTAAAATTTTCTCCATCACTTACGTTGTCTAAACAATCAACAAAATGATAAATCAAGCCCTAATCTGCAGCATTTGCCAATTTCCAAAGCATAAAAACTCACACTGAAAATTGAGCAATCACCTTTTGTGAGCTGTTTTGAGTTGGCTCCAGTACACCCCTGATTTATATAACATTTTATATCCCTTCTAATTTTTATTCTATTAAGCATCACAGTTACGCCTTCCCCACCATGACTTTCTCCATCATGGTTTCAATGCATAAGAAATTAAATGGGAATTTTGGGGGAGTTTTGTGGAAGCTATAGATGACTTGTAAAGGCCAACAGATGACACAGAGCCTATGATCAAATACTTAACCCAAATTTTACAATAAGGTACTGCAAACACCCCATAAAAGAAAAAGAAAAAAATCAGACTTCTTCTCTGGTACAAAGGGAGGGCCAAAAAATTCTGGATTTTCCAGATAGCAGGGGGCACCACTCCCCTAACCCCTGTGCTGTGGAAGGGATAACTGTGTTTATCATTGAATTAATGAATATTTATGTATGAGACAGGCAGCATGGGACAGTGCATAGGATGCTGGACTTGAAGTAAGGAATGAATGAGTTTTAATCCCATATTCAACACTTACTATATGAACATGAGCAAGTTAGGAACCTTATTTGAGCCTTGATTCTCAACAGCAAAACAGGGTGATGACATCTATAATTCTTTCCTTGCAGGATTGTGGCAAAAGTCAAATGAGATTAGGGACAGTTTGAAAACCTTAAAGTTTATGTAGACTTTAAACATCACTTACTTTTACATATCAGGTAAAATGTACAAATGGATAATGTGAGTTCCATGAAGACAGGGACTGGGACTTAATTGTGTTTGTTTCTCCCTAAACATTTAGCACAGTCCTTTGCAGAAAAAGGATATTAATAATGGTTGTGGGGCAGCATTTCTTAAAATGTGTTCCATGTACTTGATGATATACAGCAAAAGAAAAACACTTGTAACAGAGAACAGACATATGCAAAAGAAAGAGACGGTGGCGGGGAGGAAGAGAGAGGGAGAGAGAGAGAGAGAGAGAGAGAGAGAGAGAGAGAGAGAGAGACAGGGAGAGACAGAGAAGAGAGGAGAGTAGGGGAGGGGAGGAAAGAGGAGAAGAGGAGAAGAGAGGAGTGGAGAGGAGAGGAGATCAGAGCCAAAACAATTACTTTGCTGTCAATATTGTTCTCTTATGATCTGAGGTAGAGGGTACTGTTCCATGATGGCAGCTGGTAGCCAGGAAGCTTTTCCTCCTTAAGACTGAACACTATTTTCGATAAGGCTGTTGCCTGTCATAAAGCCTTGAACAAGATTACAGAATCAGTGGCTGAGACAGGATTAGAACCTGAGTCTCTAGACAGCCATTTCAGTGTTCTTTTCTACTATAACATGCTTCCTCAGTTAGGGTTTTGTTCATAAGCTCCTTTTTGACAGGGCATAAAAGTAGGTGATTTGATGTTAATATACTGAGCTATTCCATAGATGGGTTTTCCTAGGTTTCATGTGAGGGGATCAATTCAATAGAAACTATATCCCAGAAAGGAAGCCTGAAAGGAAACTGTGCCTTGGGTGTCTCTGACAAAGAGATTACACAGAATTGGAATTCACAAATAAAAAGGACAATGGAAATATAATAATGTATTACTAAAATAATAAAGCTGCTTTCCTCCTCTTCCCCCTGTTCTTTAGTCATTCGGTTGTTCCTGAACATCTGGTGAGCCTATAGCCAATAGTTCAGGACTCAACCCCATGAAATTATTTCCATCTGGACAGGTTATTTAAATCACCCATTATAATTATACCTCGCTCACTTAAGAACGCTGATCAATACAAAGACCACCCACTATTTGAAGACTGAAGGTGAAGCATACTACCCACCCACCTCCTGACAATGAGGGAATGGACTCATGGTATGGAAAGAGACATAGACTTTGGCCAATGCAGGAATATTGACTATGCATATTTGTTCTTCCTCAGTGAGTGTGGTGGTGGAATAAGATGTGGGTAAGAGAGAAAATAAATGCTTGTTATTTGAAAAAATTATTTTTTTAAATTATACCTTCCTAAGGAAGGATTCTTGGCTGTCAAAACAAGAATGTCACCTTCAGATCCTTCATGATGTCTGAAATACTGAATCTTTAAGTTCACAGTAAAGCCAGCATAAATGCACGTTATTCATTGTATAGCAATGTCATTCCCCAGGAGTTGAGATTTTGCCAGGTAAATACCTGGCGTTATTTGTTGGCTTAGGGCAGGTGACACCTATGAATGAAACATTTAAGAAGCTGCATTCACTCTTAGATCATCCTATTCCCTAAGTGTTGGCACACTAGTCAGTGACCCGCTTACTTTGATGAGATGGTTTCTTTACCGAAAGGCTCTGGGTCATTCTTCTCTCATCATATTGCCTTCCCTTAGTTATGTGGGAGATAACAAAATTTTAACTAGAATCTTTTAAAAATTAAATTATATTTCTAAATTGACATTCATTTTTCCTCTCCTTCTTCCTCTATCCTTCACCCAGGAAAAAACAAGAACAAAGCCTTTGTAACAAACATGCATTGTCAGTCAAAACAAATTCTTACAGTGTCCTTGTCCAAAAGTGTGTCTCATTCTGTTTGCTGTCACCTTTCTGTCAGGAGGAGGATAATATTCTTCATTGTTGGCCCGCAGGAATCATGTTTGGTCATTGTATTAGAGTTCTCATATCTTTCAATGCTGCTATTATAGTATAAATTGTTGCTTGATGTAGTTCTTTAAAAAAGATTAACTCAAGGTAAGAAAATCAAAAGGTGAAGACAATTTTTAACTCACTGGAAAGGCCAAGTAGAAGAGGGACAGAGAAACAGACAGAAAGACAGAGATAGAGAAAGAGAGTCAAAAAAGAGATTGTGTATCCCTTCTCCATCATAACCTATGATTATTAACAATCTGATGGCATGTCACACTTCCTGGGCACTAAAGTCAATAATTTACCTTGAGTCAATAGCTGTGAGAATTCTCCCCCAGGAAGGGGAAAGAGACTGATTTGCCCTGGGTGACACTGGAATGTACCTAATTTACCCAAGGAATCCAGGGTTTTGAAAAACTCTCCTCCCTTTCCCACAACTCAGAGAGGAGGTGCTTACCTTCTAAAAAAGCCTTCTTCACTGCAGCCACATAGGTTTCAGGCTCATCTTCATAAGTGAGCTCCTGCCAACAGGCCCAGTCTTCAAAGAACCCTGAGAAGTCTTCACAATCGTCCACCCCACAGAACAGCTTCAACACCCTGTGGGGAGGGCACAGGGCTTTCTGAAGGCTGGAGAGCACGTTGGGTTGATAAAAGTTCTGAACTAGTTCAAATGATAGGAGTACAATGATACATCGACTGTTAAGGAAGAGGGTCAGGTCTCTAGTAGAGATGGCAGCCCCGTGTCTCAGCTCATAGGTAAGGGTGTGCTGGTTCCGAATCTGATGACATGAAAGGAAAAGATTCTGCAGATACTGACACCATTCTTGGGCATCTGAGCTGTGAACAATTAGGATATCACACTTCCTGGGTGTTCCTGTAAAAAAATAAGACATCTACATTATTTACTTTGTACACAAAAAAAGTAGCCAAAGTATTAAAAAATCAGTGTTTCCTGAATTACTCCTGCGGGTCCAGGATTGTGCTAGTTACTTTGAAGGTAGAGGAATGCCAGGGAAGATGACCTTGTTCTATGAAGGCTTTACTATCAAGCTGGGGAGATTTGGCATACACACACAAAATAATCATACAACAAGATAGTATTGGGTTTGGAGTATGTGACCTTTAAGGATCCTTCTGGTTCTCAATCCAGGAACCCACAAGTACTAAATTCTATCATCCAAAGAAGAAAGAATCCAGTTTGAACTGGGGCAGTCAAGGTGAGGCATCATGGAAGAGGTAGTACTTTAACTGGACCTCAAAACATGGGTACAATATGGATAAGTAGATCGGAAAAGATTTTTTTTAATTTGATACATTTTGTTTTCACATGAGACAGTTCCCAAAGACCCTATCAAAGCACATGTTTTGTTCACAACTATTAGTTTATAAGTCGTTAACAGAAATCACTTGTCTATTGAGGAATGGTAAAAATTGTAAAAAGATACAACCTGTTTTCAAAAGGAGGGAAATAAATACACCACCTGAAAAATGTTCAGAATCAGTAAGGATCACAGAAATAAAAATCAATACAACCCTGAAGTATCATCAACTGGAACTATCAAGCTCAAAAGGATGCTAAATGTTGGGGAAGGTTGACATGTTAATTTTTGCCTAATGGAACTGTGAATTTGTTAACCATTGTGGAAAGCAATTTCAAATGAAATAATACCTAGACATTTGATTGTTGGATTTATGTTCCAAGAAGTTATTGAAAGCAAGAAAAGACCAATATATGCAAAAATGTCCTTATTTGTGATAAGAAGAAAGATGGAAGCAACATGCATGCCCAACAGTTGAGGAACAGGTCAAACAAATTATGGTATGAAAATGTAACTGCTGAACTGTAAGGAGTGAGGAATATGAAGAATCCTGAGAAATATGAGTAAATAAGGAAGTGATAGTCATGAGACCATGTACGATGGCAACAACAAAATAAATACAGTCAACATGGTGAGGCAACAAAACTCAGGTCACATCAACGATTGACATTAGCACAGTGTGATCAAAGTTCAAGGACACATGTCATCTTTCTGTTAACAACTGATAAACTAACAGTTGTGAACAAAGCATATGCATTCTAAGAGACTTTGGGAACTGTCTTGTGTCCAAACAAAATGTATCAATAATTTATTTTTAAGACCACCCTTCCTTGTCCTGTCTGCTTCTCCATGTTGTGCTCATGTTTTGGGGTCTAGTTAAAGTACCATCTGTTCCATGAAGTCTGTCCCTGACTGCTCCAGTTCAGATTGGATTATTTCATCTTTGGACATGATAAGATTTGATACTTGTAGGTTTCTGGGTTTAGAACCAGAAGGGAGGTCATGTAGTCCAATTCCACTACTATATTATTCTATGATTGTTTTATGTGTGTATGTCAAGTCTGCCCAATTTGACTGAAGTCTTCATGGGCAAAGGACGTCTTCCCTGCATTCCTTCACCCTCACAGTAACTAGCACAAAGATATCTCTCAATAATTAATGTTGATTCAAAAAATTAAATTTTATGTGCAAGACTTTTATCAGTTATTTATTACAAACGTCTTCCCCAATTAATATATTTTCTTTCTTTTATATCTCTTCTTCTGATTCTAATAGCATTAATCTTATTTTACAAAAGCTTTAAATTGTATGTACAAAGCTAATCTTTTATGATCTTTTCTATCTCAAATCTGACAAGAAATTTTTCCTCCACCCATAACTGTGAAAATTGCCACTGTTCTTTAACATTTGTATAATGTGATTTTATTTATAGATCACTTTTCCATTTATAATTTATTGCGGTAGGGCAGCTCAGTGGATAAAGTGATGGCCCTGGAGTTGGGAGGACCTGAGTTCAAAATTGATCTCAGACACTTACTAGTTGTGTAATCCAAGGCAAGTCATCTAACTTTTGCGTCAGTTTCTTCATCTGTAAAATGAGCTGGAGAAGGAAATAGCAAACCTCTCCAGTATCCTTGCCAAAAAACCATAAACATAATCATGAAGAATTGACCAAGATTGAACAACAGATTCTTTCTTTGTTTTATTACTTCCTGGTTCAAATATCAGAAACATATCTGTCTCATAGAAGATTTATGATGAATTCTCTTCCTTCTTCATTTTTGCAGACAATTTATATGGCAAAAGACTTTTTGTTTTTTGACTATCTAATGGAATTCATTTGTAAATGAATCAAGACAAGGTGTTTTCTCTCCCCTTATCCCTGCTACCTTTGGGGATTAATTCATGGCTTGTTAGATTTCTCTTTCTGAGATTGGTTTCAATTTTCTATTTCCCATTTTGTTAATACAGGTATTTTATGTTTTATAATTATTTGCCCATTTCATTTCATTTTCCATTTTGTAGTTATATGATTGGGCATAATAGACAAATAATTTTCTTCATTTCCTCTCCATTTTTTGTGAATTCCCCTTTCTCATTTTTATCATGCAAATTTAATTTTCTGCTTCTTTAAAATTCATTTAACAAATGGTTAATCTAGTCTCTTTTTTTTAAAATAACTCTTTAGTATTATTAATTTAATAGTTTATTTTTAATTTTGTTTATCTCATCTTGTCCTTGTTTGGGGTTTTTTAGTTTGCTGATATTTTTAGCTTTTACAAAAGTATGTGTTCAATTCATTGATTATCTCTCTCTTGTTAACATAGATATTCAGAGACAGTTTCCTCTAAGAATTCATTTGGCTAAATTCCATAAGTTTTTAGTATATAGTTTCATAGCTTTACTATTTTATTTATTATGATTTATTGTTTTAAGACTTTGCTCACTCATTGCCTCTTTTCTCTTTGTCCCACTCTGTATGAATCATCTTTTTTGCTTCTGTTGCTACCGTTCGGTCATTTTCAGTTGTTTTTGATTCTTCATGATCCCATTTGGGCTTTTCTGGGCAAGGATGCTGGTGTAGTTGGCCATCTCCTTCTCCAACTCATTTTTCAGATTAGGAAACTGAGGCAAACAAGGTTAAGTGATGTGCCCAGGGTAACACCCCTACTAAGTATCTGAGGCTAGATTTGACCTAGGTGAGTCTTCTGACTAGGCCTGGCGCTCTACCCACCATGCCATGTGGCTGCCTTGAATCGCAATCTATATCACCCAAGTTATCAGAAACACTAAGTTTCTCCCTGCTCTTTCTCTAAAGTGTTTCTTATCGACACACCCAAGCTCAGAGCTAGTCTTTCTTAGATCCCTCAATAACCTCTAATAAAGGTGAGGCTGTGATATAATTTTATCATATATATTATATGATACTATATCATATATATTATTTTTACCAGAAAAATAATAGTTTGGGGTTTTTTTTGGCCTACCTTTCAGAAAGTAAGCATTGGATCATCATGACTTAGCCCTTTTGCACTATCCAGCTTTATTTACCTTAAAGTCTTTTTCCTATATGATGTTTCATTTCAAAGACTCATCCCAAACATTTTTGTTCTCTTGTATTTCAGTTGTGTCCAACTCTTTGTGACCCCATTTGGGGTTTTCTTAGCAAAGATACTGGAGTGGTTTGCCATTTCCTTCTCCAGTTCATTTTACAGGTGGGGAAACCAAGGCAAATAGGTTGAAGTGATTTGCCCAGGGTCACGCAGCTAGCAAGTATCTGAGACCAGATGTGAACTCCATTTTCACTTCAGGCCTAGCACTCTATCTGTTGCATCTCCTAGCTTCCCTTCCCAACACTTGTTTTCTCAAAAGGAATACCAAGAAGTTGACCACCTTTTAATGTATATATTTTTTCTTAGTAGATTTCATATGATTCACTTTGCTGCATACACTAAATGCAACCCATTTTTCTTTGCTTTTTGATATAAGATTCGGATCCTTCCTTTCCCACTTCCTTCTGACATTTTGCAAAGACCTCAAAGTTTCAATGGCTTTCATGGGCAGGTTGAATTTTCCTGTTTATATTCCTGCTACATATTCCTATAGCATAAGATATCTGCTTTCTGTTTTCTGAACAATCTTCTCCTACAGCAGGGCTTTTTTAAATTTTTTGTATATCTGGGGGTCCCTTTGACATTCTCATGAAGCTTTTGGAACCCTTCTAACAAGAATCTTTTTGAAATAATTAAAGGATATGTAGCATTTCACTTAGAGGTTAATTAAAATAAAGATGTAAATTTCTCCCCCCACATTCAAGTTCACAGAACCTCTACAATCTATCCACAAGAGTCCATGGGGCCCATGGACCTTCCAGGTCCTATCATTGAGGTTTTAAAGGTATCACACATTTATCTGTTGTTTATGTAGTACAAAGTAATGGATGAATGTATAAAGAATATTTTTCTTAGTATTTCCATCATCATTTTTGTGCCTCTTCCAGTAAAAAATCATGCTGACCTTAGGCTAGCTGGTTATCAGAACCATTCTTTTGACAAACAGCTACAGAATCCATCATGAGGAAGCAAAATTACTTGTCCAGTAATATTTTTATTTTCCTGCTCCTCAAATGCTATCTGACTGGGTCAACCTACAGACCAGGGTATTATTTCATAGGCAGTGTGTTATGAAATTGCTAACTTCATGAGAAACATTGACCTTTCACTGGGACATTTACTGAGTTATCCCTTTTCATAACTTAAAATATGAAATGGCTTATGTTGAGTATGCTGAGAATTTGGGTCAAAGTTAAACTCTAAGAAGAATATCACCTTAAAAAGAATTTTAATTTTTCATATCTTCTGATGAAGAACTTGTAGGCTTTGACATATCATCCTCAAAATAACTTGGACACCAATTTTTGAAACTCTGAGGAATGTTGTTCCTTAATTTACTACATACAGACGGAACAAACAAGCCGAAGTGCAGGTGAGGAAAGATGGGAAGTAGTTCTATTTAATTATGTTTCTAAGCCAGAAATCTGAGAGGCAGCATGATCCAGTGGTAACAGTAGAGGTCAGAAGACCTAGCTTCAGGTACTACCTGGGTAACCTAAGGTAGAAGAACCAAACTCCCAACTGCAGCCAAACGAGATTAAAATGAAATTGGGAAATATTTAACAAAATAAATAGAAATACAATACAACACAAATAATGTTAGTTGGTGGTTTTCTAAGGTGATGTTCTATGGCAGGAATCTGTTTCTATTTGAGTTTGACACCGCTGACCTAGATTACTGTCAAATGAAACTTCCTTAAAACTATAGCTGTATAACTGTGTACCAATCTGGGGCAGTTAGGATAGAGGACTTGGCTTGGAATCAGGAAGACTCAAATTCAAAAGTTCAAAGCCAATCTCAGAGACTTACTAGGTGTGTGACTCTGGGCAAGTCGCTTAACCCTGTTTGCCTCTGTTTCCTCTGCAGAATCAGCTTGAGAAGGAAATTGTAAACCACTCCAGTATCTTTGCTAAGAAAACCCCAATAGGGTCACAAAGAGTCAGACAGAATATGACTAAAGCAACCCAACAACAACAGATGACCAATCTACTTTGAAAAAAGGTGTTTCTTCACTGAGAATTTCCTATAATATTTAAGTAATCGATTTGGTTCCCCTCACCCTCTCCAAAACAATGAAAAGTCCGAGATATAAATTTATTTCCATCAAATACTATTAAAATAAAAAGTTCTTACACATCTATACAGAAAAACCTTCTGTCTAGAATGGCTTATTCTCAAGGTTCCAAGACAGTTGAGGTTTTACTATAGGACAACTGGTGTTAAATTCAAATGACTTGGAACTTACATGACTATGGTGGGAACATTTAAAAGGAAGTGGTTAACAAATCATAATAGCATCACAACTAACTTTTCCACCAGTCTGTCACATGCTTTGGGGGCAATTTACTCAATCCTACAATTAGATTCTTTCATCACCTTTTTTGTCTAACTGTGCTTTTGTCAGAAAAATTGGAGAACACTAAAAAAAAAAGAAAAAAGAAGGAATTAGGGTCCTCTCATGATAGGTTAGATGATACCTCGATGTTAGATTTAAAAAGTCTAGATCAGCAAGTATCACTAGCAGGGGGATTTCCCATCCATCCACCATAATTCCTTTCCTTTAACCATAAATCACTTCCTAGACTATACCAACCCACTTCTTCTTTTTAATTCCATGGGTGGGGACACTATAGTGTGGGGAAACAAGTGATAGAAATGGAAGGAAATCTTATCCAAAAACTAGTCATTCCCTAATTGATGCTCATCTCAGCCATATATATACCAAAATTAACATAATAGAGATAAGATGAGAATGACCACTATGCAAGGATGGCACACAGATTTACAGTGCTCTATTTTTCATTACATAAAATAAAGAAGTTTTTGACCAAAACAAAATCAATTTGCATATAATTAGAAGAAAAACAATTTCTCTGATGAAGTTCATATTGTTAAGATATATTGGGGGCTTATTCAAATTTTAAGAATAAGAGTCATTCTCCAGTTGATAAATGGTCAAAGGAATATGGAGAGGCAGTTGTAAGAGAAAGAAATCCAAGCTATCCATAGTTATATAAAAAAATTTTCTAAATCACTAATAATTAGAGGAATGTAACTTAAAACAACAATGAGGTTTTGCTTCATACACATCAGATTGGCAAAGTTGCCTAAAAAAAAAGGAAAATGATAAATTTTGGAGTGCCTTTGGGGAAGCAGGTATATTAGTGCACTTGTGGTGGAAGTATGAAATGGTTCATCCATTTTGGAAAGCAGCTTGAAACTATGCTCTAGGACTTCCAGTGCCAAGATGGCAAAGTGAGGAAGGAATTTTCTAAAGCTCTCCCAATTCCCCTCCAAACCACTAGAAAACCATCTCAGAATTGACCTAGGAGCAGGGAAGAAGCTTACCAACATGACAGGAAAGGTCTGTCTCACTAGGGTGAAGGGAAGTGAGGTCCAAGAGAAACAGCAGTAGCCAATCTCATAGCAGGGGACCGGCAGGAAGGCTCCAAGCCTGGAGTAATCCACCAGTGAGGCCCTGCCCTCTAGCAAACCAGCAGCTCTCTAGGCAAGTGATCAGTCTGTGCAGTGCATCTACATCCTGCCCCAGTGACCCCACCCTCAGCACAAGTCACCAGTCAGTCCTTGATCCAAATGCTAATCAGTTGGGAATAACTAGGGCTGGCCAACAGCAAGACCCAGGCCCTGCGGCCAAACAACAAAGAGCCTGTTTCCATAGCAGTCTAGCAGCAAGATCCCACCCCTGGAAAAGGCCAGAGAAAGGAAGCAGCTAAGCCCTGAAATCAAGTAAAAGCCATCAGTAAGACTCAGAGGTCCAGCACAAAAAGCCTGGGACAATGCAGGACCAGAACCCACTTCTCACATAAAAGCACCACGTCACCAAAAAAGGCAGAAAAAAAATGGGCAAAAAAAAGAGATTGATTATAAAATGTTACTACAGTGATAGGGAGGATCAAGGCATAAATTTAGAAGAGGACACTAGGGTCAAAATGGCTACATGTGAAGCCTCAAAGAAATATAATTTGATCTCATGCCCAAAAAGAATTCATGGAAGAATCTCAAAAGGATTTTAAAAAGAAAAAATGGAAAAAGAAATGAGAGTAATGCAAGAGAATTGTGGGGGGGGGGGGGGGAAGGGGGAATAACATGAGAAAAGATGTACAAAAATTTAACGAGGAAAATAACTCCCTGAAAAATAGAATAGCCCAAATAGAAAAGGAAGTACAAAAGCTTATTGAAGAAAATAATTTCTTAAAAATTAGAAATGAACAAATGAAAACTAATGACTCTATGAGACATCAAGATACAATAAAGTAAAGGCAAAAGTAAGAAAATAGAAGAAAATGTGAAATTTCTCACTGGAAAATCAACTGATGTTGAAAATAGATCTAGGAGAGATAATATGAGAATTATTGAACTACCTGAAAGCCAAGATTTTTTTTAAAAAGCCTAGATATCTTTCAAGAAATTATCAAAGAAAACTGCCCTGATATTATGGAACCAGAGGTCAAAACAGAAATTGAAAGAATCCACCAATAACCTCCTGAAAGACATCCCAAAATGAAAACTCCAGGAACAGTATAGACAAATCCCTGAGCTCACCAATCAAGGAAAAAGTGTCACAAGCAGCCAAAAAGAAACAATTCAAATGTCATGGAGCTACAGTCAAGATTACACAGGATTTGGCAGCTTCCACATTAAAGAACCAGAGGGCTTGGAATATGACATGCCAGCAGGCAAAAATATTAGGATTACAACCAAAAAACACTGGGAAGAAAAATAGACGTTCAATAAAATGATATACATGAATATCTATAAAAATATAAATTACCCCAGATTAAAAGAAAAAAACAAAATACTTAAATAACCCAATTTTAGAAAAAGAAATTGAACAAGCCATCAATGGACTTCTGAAGAAAAAATTCCTAGGACCAGATGGATCACAAGTGATTTCAAACATTTAAAGAAAAATTAATCCCAATACTATATAAACTATTTGGAAAAATAAGCGGAGTCCTACCAAATTCCTTTTATGATACAAATATAGTGCTGATATCCAAAACAGGAAGAGCCAAAACAGAGAAAGACAATTATAGACCAATTTCCTTAATCAATATTGATGCAAAAATTTTAAATAAAATACTAGCAAAGAGATTACAGCAATATATCACAAGAATCATACAGTATGATCAGGTGGGATTTATAATGGAATGCTGGGCTGGTTCAAGAGTAGGAAAACATCAACCTAATTGACCATTTTAATAGCAAAACCAACAAAAATGATATGACTATCTCAATAGAAACAAAAAACGTTTTTGGCAAAATATAACATCCATTTCTATTAAAAACACTAGAGAACACAGGAATAAATGAAGCTTACCTTAAAATGACAAATAATATTTATCTAAAACCACCAGCAAGCATTATCTGTAATAGGAGTAAGCTAAAAGCCTTCCCAATACACTCAAGGATGAAACAAGGATGTGCATTATCACCTCTGTTATTTAATATTGTACTGGAAATGTTAGCTATAGCAATAAGACAAGAAAAACTGAAAAGAATTAGAATAAGCAGTGAGGAAACAAAAGCATCACTCTTTGCAGATAGAATACGATACTTAGAAAATCCTAGAGAATCAAATAAAAACTACTTGAAATTATTAATAACTTTAGCAACATTACAGGATACAAAATAAACCCACATAAATCATCAGCATTTTTATATATTACCAACAAAGTCCAGTAGCAAGTAAGAGAAAGAGAAATTTCATTTAAAATAACTGTAGACAATATAAAATACTTGAGAGCCTATCTGCTAAGACAAACCTGGGAACTATATGAACACAACTATAAAACATTTTTCATTCAAATAAAGCCAGATCAAAACAATTGTAAAAATATTAATTGCTTGGGGTGAGGTTGAGCCAATATAATAAAAATGTCAATTCTACCTAAATTAATCTGTTTACACAGTGCCATACCAATTGAACTATCCAAAAATTATTTTACAGGGCTAGAAAAAAATGACAAAATTCATCTGGAAGCTGATGTATCAGCTTCAAGGATATTAAGGAAAGCTCAAGGATATTAGGGGAAGCAATGAAAAAAATGTGAAAGAAGGTGTTCTAGCTGTACCAGATCTCAAATTGTATTATAATGCAGTAACTATCAAAACAATCTGGTACTGGCTAAGAAATAGAGTGGTGGGATCAATGAAATAGATTAGTTACAAATTACATTATAGTAAATGACCAGAATAATCTAGTATATGATAAACCCAAAGATCCAAACTTTTGGAACAAAAACTCATTATTTGACAAAAACTCCTGGGAAAACTGGAAAACAGTAAGGTGGAAACTAGGTATGGGCCAGCATCTCACACAGTATACCAAGAATAGGTCAAAATCGTTACATGATTTACACATAAAGGGTCATGCCATAAGCAAATTAAGAGAGCACAGAATAATCTATCTGTCAGGTTTATGGATAAGGGGAGAATTTAAAACCAAAGAAGATATAGAGAACATTACAAAATGTAAAGTAGATAATTTTGATTATATAAAACTAAAACATTTTTGCACAAACAAAACCAATGCAACCAAAATTATAAGGAAAGCAGAAAAGTGGGAAAATATCTTTGAAACAAGTATCACTGATAAAGGCCTCATTTCTCAAATATATAGAGAACTGAGTCAAATTTATAAAAATACAAATCATTTCTCAATTTAAAAATGGTCAAAGGATATGAACAGGTAGTTTTCAGATAAAAAAATCAAAGTTATAGTCAAATGAAAAAATGTTCTAAATCACTATTGATCAGAGAAGTACAAATTAAAACAACTCTGAGGTACCACCTCACACCTATCCGAGTGACTAATATGACAGAAAAGAAAAATGTTGGAAGTTGCAGAGGATGTGGGAAAACTGAGATGCATTGTTGGTAGAATTGTGAAATGATCCACCCATTATGGGGAGCAATTTAGAAGTATACCCAAAGAGCTATATAGCTGTGCATACCCTTTCATCCATCAATATCACTATTAGGTCTATACCTGAAGAGATGAAAGAAAGAGTGAATATGTAGAAAATATTTATAGTACCTCTGTTTGCAGTAGCAAAAAAAAATGGAAATTAAGGGGATACCCATCAACTGGAGAATGGATGAACAAGTCATGATGTATAAATGTGATGAAACACTTTCATGTTGTATAATGTGTACGATAGAGATGGTTTCAGAGGAACCTGGGAAGACTTGCATGAACTAATGCAGAGTAAAGTAAGCAAAATCAAGAGAACAACTTATAATGAGAGAGCAGTATAATAACAAGTTGTAAGGACAATGCATTTTGAAAATCATAGGAACTCTGTGACCAACCACAGTTCCCAAGGATTCACAATGACACAAGCTACCCAATTTCCGACAGAAGTGATAAACTGAAAATGTAAATTGAGACATAATTTTCTGGGACATGGTCAATACAGGAGCTTGTTTGCTTGGTTGAACTTGTCACAGGGGAGTTTGTTTTTCTTGTTTTTTCAATGAAGGGAAGGGAGAGGTGAAAGGGAAAGAAGGTGGATCTTCACTTTAAAAGTTTCATTTAAAAACAAAAACTAAGACTGTTGGTTTTCTCTTGAAGGATCTGAATGGGTCTGACTAAATGGGAGAAAGATAGGTAGATGTACAGTGGAAGGAAGCAGAAAAGAGTGAAGGGATTTTCCCTGGTAACATAGAATCCAGGAAGGGGAGGGGGAAATTACTGAAATCATGGCCTTTGTTTGGCATTTAGAGCCCTTCATAACCCAGATACAATCTACCATTCCAGACTTATTACATGTTTTCCCCCTTTGTTGAAGTTACATTCCAACCAAGTTGGTTTTTCCGCTGTTCTTCACGCTCAATATTCCACCTCTCTCCTTTATGTTTTTTCACAGGCTATACCCCATCAATCAGCAAGCATTTAATAAACTCCTTCTATGTGCCAGGGATTGTGTCAGGCACTGGAGATTTGCTGATGTTTCTCAGTCATGCAGTCACGTCTGACTCTTTGTGACTTTGTGAATCATCCTGTCCATGGTATTTTCTTGGCAAAGCTACTGGAGTGGTTTGCATTTCCTTCTCCAGGGGACTAAGGCATACAAAGGTTAAGCGGCTTGTCCAGGGTCATACAGCTACTAAGTGTCTGAGGTCAGGTCTTCCTGACTCCAAAGTACTCTATCCACTAAAACATCTAGCTAGACAAAAATAAAAAAAAAGTCCTTGTTACAATCTAATGGAGGAGACAAGAGTGTGATCTTTTCAGAAAAAAGACTGCTTTCACAGAAATAAAAAAGGAAACAACTCTAAAAGATATCAGATAATTGACATGATCCATTTTGATGCCAAAGTGCTAATGACTTTCACTCTCATTAAAGAAGTGAAGGGCTATAGACAGAGACTGAAGCATGTGGTATCAGATATGGTTTATTTCAGGGAACTTTCTGTAACTACTTATTTGTTGTACACACACACACACACACACACACACACACACACACACACACACACAGGTTTTACTGGGGAAACTGTTGAGAAATGACATTGATATTTTTTAAAAGCATTAATAAAATATTAAAAGAATTCAGTTTCCTTTATTGTAAGTATACTTTAAGACTACCTCTGGGAAGTGATAACAAACAACCAGGAAAAGGCCAGGCAATGACTACAATGGCCAAAGAACCTTCAGAAGCATCATTAATCTTCTTCTCTTCAACGGTCCCAATCCCTCCAGACTTCAAAGCCTGTTTGGGGCCCCAATGGTAGAACTACAGCAAGAGCCATCACCAGCTGTGAACGGACAATGTCAGATGTCACGACAGATGATTCCAGAACTCAATTTTGGATTCTAGGTCAGTCAAACCACCAATGATCCATCTCTGCTCCTAGACAGTGGTGGCTCCTATTGCAACTCTAACTGGATTCATACTTCACTTCCAAAATGTGCCTCTCTCCATTTCAGAAATACCCTTGAAGGTGGTGTGGGGACCATAGGTAGGCAAAGGAAGAAGTCGCAGATTGTGCCTTCCCACAAATAATACTGATTTTTATAAAATGTACATATTTTCAGTGTCAGAGCATTCTCTTCTTTATGAAATATAGATATTTATTTTGTACTCTCAGTCCCTAGAGTTTATAGTAAAATCTAAAGGCCTCCCATGGACAGTATTGTACAGACAGCGTAATTTTCAAACCCTGACTCAGTTTCAGCGACACATTTTCCAGTTAGCCTCAAGAGTCTTCCTTGTTTTGTCTTCTCATTCAGTGGATGACTCCCAACTTTTTATTAGGTGACCATTTTACAAAAACTATTCCCTCCTTTATTCAATGATCAGAGTTCCCTCCGGCAAGGAGAGCAGTACCAAGGAGTCCTCTATGAGGTAGAAGAGAAAGAATCTCTGGCCTCAAAGCGAGAAAATTGCAGTTCAAGACCTAGTTCTGACACTTGCTGGATGTGTGACCTTGGTCAAGTCATTTCACTCGCTGCTCTAAGCCTTTGTTTCCTCATTTGGAAAATGGGGACAGTATGAGTATGATTATCCAGGGATATTCATAGGATTATTGGAGGGAAGGGCTTTGTGAAATCATAAAACTCTATGTTATAATAACAAGATTTGCAAAAAGTACCTTAAATATATTATCCTGATTGGGAACTTTGAGAGGCATGAGCTCTTATTATCCTCATTTTAGAGAGGAAACGTCTGAGTTTGGGGAAAATCCAACCTTCTTTTAATTACATAGAATTTCCTAGAGGAAATGATGAGAGGGTTCTTGCCAATTAACAGAGCCATTCTGACAGCTAGGAAGTGTCTGCTCCAGGGTTCAAACTCCAATCGTCCCGGTTCAAGGACCAGCACTCTATTCACCACACCACCGAGCTGCCTCTAAATGTGAGCTAGTGTCATTATTATGTACTGACATCCTAAGTACATGATTGTGCAAAGCAGATCCTTAGCTCTTCACATCCCCTTCTCCTTTATAAATGGAATAATTTTATTATTATTTATCAGTTTATTATTAAAGTTTTTAAATAAATCTACTCATTTTTTCCAAAGGAGCAGCTAGATAGACATTACATTTTAAGTACATAAGTTTGCCCTAAGGTAATAGTTTTTGTGACCAAACTACTCATGTTACTACTGTTTAGTTATTTCAGTCTCTTCACGATCCATTAGGTGTTTTCTTGGCAGAGATACTGGAGTGGTTTGCCATTTCCTTCAGCTCATTTTACAGATGAGGAAACTGAGGTAAACAAGGTTAAGTGACTTGCCCAGGGTCACACAGCTAGTAAGTATCTGAGGCCACATTTGAACTCAGGTTCTCCTGACTCCAGGGCTGGTACTCTACTAGCTGCCCTCCAAACTTAGCTACTTCAAAAGTCCAGGCCTATGTTCAGGCATGGTTATCAGTATGTGGTTAGTTTCCTTTTTCAAGCAAAGGTCCACTAATATACACAGACCCAAGGATATCAGTAAACTATTAAATCTCAGGGCATAGTGGATAGAGTGCCAGGTCTGGCATCAGGAGGATCTGAGTTCAAATCTGGCCTCAGACACTTACTAGTTGTGTGACCCTGGAGAAAGTCACTTAACTCTATTTGCCTCAGTTTCCTCATCTGTAAAATAAGCTGGAGAAGGAAATGGCAAATCCCTCCAGTATCTCTGCCAAGAAAACCCCAAATGGGGTCAGAAACAGTCAGACCCAACTGAATAAGAAAAAATTAAATCTCAAAGGCCTCTGTTATCATAAGGTGGGAAAAGCGGACCCTCTTTATCAGATGATAGCATTCACCCAGATCCTTTAATAATACCACCCAACATATGAAAATTAAAAGCATTCTACAAAACACCTCCACCTCCACTTTCTCTCCTAATTCTTACATTTCTCAATTCCGTTTTAATCTGGTTAGGACTTGCAGTTTGACAGCTCTGGTTTAGTGAATAGAGATCTAGTCTAGAAATCTTAAAGACCTGGATTCAAATACAGCCTCTTGACGCAAAATAACTGTAAAACCCTATGCAATATTTCATTTCTCAGTGAAGCTCTCTATGACTAACTTGCAGAAAAGTTGCCTAAGTGATCTTCATCGGTAAATAGTTTCCTCACCAGCTGTTCCCTATACCAAATACAGGTCTGGGCAAAAGGAAAAAAATGACCACTACTATGTCTACAGACTTAGCCTTAGGCAAGGCTAAGAGAAGATCCTGAGGGCAGCACATCCAAACAAAAAAGAGTCATGGGGCATTCTGACTGATCTTTGCTCACTTCTCTCCCCACATTACCTCCCATCTTTCTTATTTCTAAAAGAATTTTGCAAAGATCACAGGAAAATAAAAGACAGGAGTGGAAATAGAAGAGTTATGGAGGAATTTAGCAAGACATTTGTTAGCCAGAGGGACGCTGATGGATATAATTGACCCCTCCTGGGCAGACTTGGGATTGACCGCTCCAGTTCCTTGAAAAGTTCTAATAATCATTGTAAAAACAGTAATAGTTGATTTGTCAAAATGTAAGTTCCTTCAGAGTAAGAAATGCTTCATTCATTGAATTTGTATCCCCAGGGTCTGGCACAATGTTTAGTACATTTGCTATTGTTCAGTCCTTCCATTGTGTCCACACAGCATGCCACTGTCCTTGGAGTTTTCTTGGTAAAGGTACCAAAGTGGTTTGTCTTTTCTTTCTCCAGTAGATTAAGGCAAACAGAGGTTAAGTGACTTCCCCAGAATCACACAGCTAGTAAGTGTCTAAGGTTGGATTTGGAATTCAGATCTTCTTGACCCCAGGCCCAGGGCTCTATCCACTGGGCCACACATAGTAGGTGCCTAATGACTTTTTCATTCATTGATTGATCCTTTGCAAACTTAAATTTCCACAGCTCTTTCTTCACAACAGCCTTTGAGGATAATACTGAAAATATTTTTTTGCCCCTTGTACAGATTAGGAAATTCAGTCTCAAAAAAGTTGAAAACTTTGTTCAAGGATATAAACTAGCAAATAGCCAGACATGGGATGATGGGATCATTGAACGAGAGTTGGAAGGTAACTGAGATTTTCTAATACTATTCTCCCATTTTACAGATGAGGAAACTGCCATCCAAAGCATCCCAGATCACAAAAAATTCCAACCCAGATCATAGAGCTGGAATTCATCAGCAAACATTTATTAAGCATAATCATGTGTCAAGCATTGAGCTAAGGGCTGGGGGTACAAAGAAAGGCAAAAGACCCTTCTCTTAAAGAGTTCACCGTCTAACGGGACACGACATTAAAACAACGATCTATGAACAAGACATAGTCGGGATACATTGGAGGCAGTCTCCAGAGGAAGGAAGCTAGAATTAAGAGCGATCTGGGAAGACTTCTTGTAGAAGGTGGAATTTTAGATGGCATTTAGGGAAGCCACGAAAGCCAAGAGGCAGAGATGAAGAGGGAGAGAAGTGAATTTAGGCACAAAGGACAACCAGTGAAAATTCAGAGTAGGGAAATGGAGAATCTTCTTGAAGGAAGAGCATGGATACCTGCCTCACTGGATTGCAGAATGGGGGGTCAGGGGGAAGGAGGGGTTGGAATGGAGGGGAAGCTTGGGAGTAAGAAGACTGGCAAGGTGGAAAGGATAGAGGCCATCATGCCCAATAGCCCACCCCTCCTGATTTTTTCAGATGAGGAAACTGAGGCACTAAGCGGTTATGTGACCCTGGGGGTCACATAATTATTAAGTGTCTGAGGCGGAATTTGAAACTGATGCTCAGTCGATTAGACTACACTATGTGACTCCTCAGATCCAACCTTTACACTACATGGAACTTCCTCTAAGACCAAGAGAGAATTCTTGCCCAATAACACAGCGCTGTTCTGACTTCTCTTTCCTTCTGCTTACCGTAGCATCAGTTAACACAAGTTGCCAGCACTCGGAGAAAGAATAAAAACTTGAGGATTGGCGGGTGGGGGTGGAGAGATGTATAAGAAAAGGCGAAACCAAAAAACCTCCAACCAACAAATGGGCGCTTGAGGCCGAGGGATCTGCCAAGTCCGGGAAGCGCTCGCTAAACAAACAGTGCTTATCCCAGCGTGGGGCCGCGCAGGTAGATGCCAGGTCAGTGACGGAATGCAGACAGCAGCAGGGTTAGCAAGGTGCCCAAGCTGCCCAAGAGGGAGCGCGTGCCAGTTCTGGGGAAGTGTAGGGGACCCTAGGGCTGTCGGGGGGCTCGAGACTCAGAGTCCCACGAAGCTCAGAGAGCAGAGCAGGGAAGTTTGGGTTCGCAGAGGGGAGGACGGCTGTAGGGGGGCTCACAGGGGATGGGAGCAAGAGACTGACCTGAGGCTGCCATGGCAGGGGCTGGAGGCGAGCCCAGCTCACATCCCGGGCTGTGGGACCTCCTGCAATCCTGCCGGGGTCGGAAAGGAGGTCGGGCAAAGGTAAACAGGCTCCAGATTCTGTTCCGAGGACTCCAGCTTGGGTTTCGGACTGGGCTGGGCAGTAGCGGCGCTTCCTCGGAGCCGTAGGGGGCGGAGGGACTGACCCGCCCCGCCCCGGTGGGCTGGCCGCCCCGGGGCTGGTGGCTGGGGCCGCTGAGGCAGTAGGGCGGGAGAGAAGCCCAAAGCGGGCGCCCAGCTGCCTCCCCGCAGGCTGGCAGAACCACCTGGAGTTGGACGCCGTTGAGTAGGGGAAGTGAGAGTTGGGGTCGAAAACCAGGAGCCCCCTTCCTGCTGTCAGACGCCGTCACCCCCTCCCCTATCCCTCTCCCGGCAGGACAGAACGAGACAAGCCATGCTGGGTGTCCCCCAAAATCTCCCCATCCACAGGCTTAAAGGAAAGCCTGAGGATACAGTGTGGGAAAGAGGGAGGTCCTAAGACCCCCCAATTCTGTCTTAGGAAATTGGGGGTAAATGGAGTAAAGTAGATGTGTACAGGATGAGCACCAGCTGGCAGATACTCCTCCCTTGGGTCAGTGCCCTGAGTCAGAGCCCTAGGCAGGAAATACATGAGCTGGGGGTGGGGTGGAGGAGAAGAGGAGAAAGAGTGGTGGTGACTCTTGGGAATTGGTCCCCCAAGGGACAGCTTTGCTCTTGAGTTCCCTTAAGTTACCTTTCTGCAGACTCCTCAGGGATTTGACCCCTCACTACGTTTCTCCTCCTCCAAGTCTCTTTTCTCTCCTGCCCAATCACCTTGGACCGCAGGTACTTCAAGCTGGATAGTAGCACCAAGCCCTAATCAGAGGAAATGGTGGATCGTGGAAGGCGTGGCACCATTAAATGCCATATGAAATTCAAGTTAACATATAGTTATAAAATGCCTATGAGAGGCAACGCTGGTACCAGAAAGATTTGGGTTCAAGTTTCTCTTGTCACCCACTAGCTTTCAACTCCCCCTATAAATGCGGGAAAGTGTCATTTTACATTAGTAGAGAGGTTTCCCTCACTGGGAGTTTCTGAGCCCAGTGAAATCTCTGGTGCAGTTCCATCCTAGGTACCTGGGATCCAAACATGGAAAGTGACAAAGTCTCTACCCCATCTGATAGAAGGGAAGCCTAAGTATGTTAGATGCAAGGTGGGTGGAAACTGTTCTCCAAGAATATGAGGAAGAAGAGCTTGCCTTCAACAAGAAAAGGAAAGGCTTCATGGACAAGGTAGGGTAGCGACCTGGGCATTGAAGGTGGAAGTGGAGGTGAGAGGCATGCATTTCAGGAATGTGGGATGGCCCTGCAAGAGTGCAGGGAGTAAGGAGGGGTGTATGGAGGAGAATAATGTGACATACGGCAAGAAGGTAGGTTAGAGACAGATAGTGGTGAGCTTGAAATGGCAACAGGAAGTTATTGAAAGCTCTTAAGCAAGGGAATGATGAATGAATGGATGGAAAAAACAGTAAATTAAGAGGTCCTAGCTACATATTAGATAGAAAAGTCCTGTAACCCTTAAAATATAACCTTAGAGGTCTTACCTACAAGTTAGATGCAAAAGCCCCATAAACCTTAGACCATAACCCTAAAGGAGATGCTAATGTAATTTCCATTGATGAAACCATATTTCTTTTTAAATTATTTATTTTTAACATTCTTCTTTAAAATTTTGAGTTCCGGCCCTTCCTCCACCCACTGAAAAGGCAAACAATATGATATCAATTATACATGTGAAGTCATGCAAAACATATTTCCATATTAGCCATGAAAGAAAAAAAGAAAGAAAAGAGGGAGGGAGGACAGGAAGAAAAAGAAAGAAAGAAAGAAAGAAAAAGAAAGAAAGCTTCAATCTGCACTCAGAATTCATCAGCTCTGTCTCTGGAGGTAGATAGAATTTTTCATGAGGGCCCTTTGGAATCATTTTAGATTATGGTATTAAGAAGAGTAATAGTCTTTCATGATTGACCATCCTTACAATATTGCTGTTGCTGAGTATAATTTTCTCCTACTTCTGCTCACTTCACTTTGTATCAGTTTATATATGTCTTCCCAGACTTTTTTGAAACCATACTGCTCATCAAATATCACAATAATACTCCATCACAATCATATACTACAACTTGTTCAGCCACTCTCCAATGGAGGGGCATCCCCACAATTTCCAGTTTTTTGTCACCATAAAAAAAAAGCTGCTGTAAATATTTGTGTATTTATAGTTCCTTTTCCTTTTTCTTTGATTTCTTTGGGATATAGACTTAGTAGTGGTATTGCTAGGTCAAAGGGTATGTACAGTTTTAGAGCTCTTCAGTAATAATTCCAAATTGTTCTCTAGATGGTTGGACTAGTTCACAACTCAAGAAACAGTGCATTAGCATCCCATTTTTTCCACATTCCCATATTTGTCATTTGTCACCTTCTTTTTCTGTCATTAGTCAATCTGAACCATATCCACTTCTGAGACTGAACTATTTGGAAGTTCCAAGGACTTTGATGGTGAGCATTTTCTTCTCCCCATCTTCAAAGCCATGGCTACTAAGGAGGCGAGGACTGCCCAAAATCAACAAGTCAAATCAATGAGTATTTTTTAAACACTCTCTCAGTACCAGAGGCTGTGTTGAACTCTGTACATACAAAGAAAGGCAAAAAAACAGCTCATGCCCTCAAGGGTCTTACAATCTAATCAAAGATCATATGCAAGAAACTATGCAGGAACATGATATGTGTAGATAGATACATATATTCATTACAAACATACAATTAGGGGTAGTCTCAGAAGGAAGGCATTAAGGAGGACTGTGAAAGTTTTTTTGCAGAAAGACGGATTTTATTTGAAAATTGAAGGAAGCCAGGAGATAGAGATGAGCAGAGAGAGAATTCTTGGCATGGGGGAGAGTCAGCCAAGCACTGTGCTAAATCCTGAGAATCTAAGTACCAGCAGAAAGAAAGCAGCTTCCTTTCCAGTTGGACTATGACAATACATAAAAGGGAACTAAAAAAAGATAGGGGGCTGGGGCAGGACTAGGGTAGATAAAGTCTTGTACAGAGAAGTCTGGAGTGCAGTCAGGGAAGTAATGAAGGTGTGACTGGCCTGGACAGTCTCCTAAAAGTGGAGGTTCTTGTAGGAACCAGTCAATCAGAGAAAAAGAACAAGGGCCTAGAAATTGCTTCCAGCATGAGAAGTATTCCAGGAAAAGGGTGAGCTTCTAAGTCAAAGAAGCTTTCATGGTAGACAAGTCCTGTGTAGATGAGCTTAAAGTGTAGCCCAGAGAGGAATGAACAAATAAATTATAAATTCTCATTGACTGACTAACAATGTCATTAGATCACAGAATACAGGAAAGGAGTAAAGTGTAAGAAGATTGGAAGGGGAGGAAGGGGTCAGATTATAAGGAACATTAAAAGGCAAGCTGAATTTTATATTTGATCTTGGAGGTGCTGGTCAGTCAGTGTGTTTGTCCTTCGTTGCTGGATAGTGACATGACTTGCATTTTATTTTGAGTGAGAGAGAACTGCATAGGTCACCAGCCTCACTTCCCCTCCAGAGACATCTGAATCCAGCAACCAGATATTCATCAGGATGAGCCAACTGGAGTTAAGTGACTTGCCCAAGGTCACACAGCTAGTGAGTGTCAAGTGTCTGAAGTGAGATTTGAACTCAGGTCCTCTTGACTCCTGCACTGGTGCTCTATCTACTGCACCATCTAGTTGCCCCTTGCGGACAGTACATACTCTAGGAAAACCACTTTGTTAGCTGAGAGGAGTAGAAGAAATGAAGCACTGAAACCATCCAGAAGGTTGTTCTTTTGGGGAGAGGCTAGGCTGGAAACAGAGTTGGTGGTCTGGAGGCCACTGACATTACCTGGGCTCTTGGGTTTAGAGGCCTGAGCTGTCTCCCCCAGGGTCTAAGGGGAGTAGTAGTGGCAATGCTGGTGGTGATTTTGCCCACCTGGCACTTGCTATCTACTATTTTTCCCTCCTGGAATCTTTGGGTAGTCCAGGTTCCCTAAGGGAACACTCAACCCACAGTGCCATAGGAATACTTGCTTCAGGTCCCTTGCTCCAGTTCTCCCTTTCCAGAAAATATTCTGTCCCTAGAATCTCAATTCTCTGTATTCTCTAGTAACCTTCAATGCAAGATCACAACCTGTGCTCTTGAACCAGAGGTCAGCTCTCAAAATAAGAGCCAGTCTTATGTAGTGTGATACAAAATGCCTCACTATGGCTGTCCCCTCTATCCTCCTCTCCCCAAAAACACCACCTCCTCTATCACCTCCTATGGCATTGTTCTCTACTTAAGACTGACCTGAAATTCTCACTCTGGAGGGGTTAGATTAAAAAAAAAAAAAGCAGTCATGTCTCCAGAAAAGCATTCTCTGAATAGTCATATTTCTTGAGAACCAAACCTTTCACCTTAACACATACTAATCAACATAGGTTGGATTAATTTGAACAAAGTGCCAGATTTGAAGTGAGGAAGACTCATCTTCCTGAGTTCAAATCTGGTCTCAGACACTAACTGGCTGTGTGACTCTGGGCAAGTCACTTAACCCTGTTTGCCTCAGTTTCCTCATCTGTAAAATGAACTGGAGAAGGAAATGGTAAACCACTGCATTAACTTTGCCAAGAAAACCCCAAATGGGGACACAGAGTCAGACACAATTGAAACATCTTAACAACAAAAGTCAGTTGAAACTTTCAAGAGGAGAAGGTTAGACCTTGAAGATAGGGGATTCTGGTTTGGAAGTGTTATTGGAGTAGAATAGGCAAAGATTCTGAAGGACTCTGCCAAGGAAGGGCAGGTCTAGATAAGAAAGAAAGGAAGGAAACAAACATTGGTTAGGCACCTACTTATGTGGCAGGCACTGTGCTAAATGCTTTACAAATAGTATTTCATTTGATTCTCATAATAACTCTGGGAGGCAAGTGCTATTATTACTTCCATTTTATAGTTAAGTAAACTAAAGCAATCAGAGGTTAAGTGACTGCCAAAGGTCATGCCGCTTGTAAGTATCTGATGCCACATTTGAACTCAGGTTCAACGTCTAGTACTATAGAGTACCTAGGGCTGGTTTTGGTATCTAGAGTAGCAGCTGAAGGGGCAAAGCAGGTGACTTTTATGTATATAGTGCTCTCCAGAATCAACTATATTTGTAGATAAAGGTAAAAAAAATAACCCTATCCTTTCCCCATGGAATCTCCATGCACACACAAAATCATAAAAGGGTTCTCATCCTTGCTTCCTGCCTGTGGGTCCTTCCTTCTAGCATATAGTAATGCTACAATTATCAATTTCTGAATCTAGAGTTAAAATGCCTTCTATACCTTCATCTAACATGTCTTACTTGCCCAAAGGTATTCCTCAGGTTATGTATTGATGCTATAGTTTTACAACTCAAAGTGAATTGTAGGGCTAGGAAAGATCTGGTCTTCCTGTGAGGTCTGCCTTTTTTAGGGGAGTTATTCAAAGTCTATTCTGAGAACACCTGGGGGTTCTTCAATGGGACACACTCCATTCTTCTGCAATTCAGCAGGCAGATGCAGATGGCACCTCCATTGGTGCATGGGACCATGTCTCCACGTCCTCTTCTCCTACTTCTGTCTTCCTTCATCTCAAGTTCCCTGAAGCAGAAAACTCATGCAACCATGGTAAAGAAATTAGGACTTTGCCTCCCAGCCTTGTCATTCAACTGTGAAAGTTAAAGGACTGGATATGTATTCTCATTTAGTCTGAAGATCAACCTACTATAATATAAGAATTGGCCAAAGAGAATCCTTCAAGGCTTAGCTCATATTCTATCTCCTACGTGGGAATTTCTCTGATTGCCCTAGCTATCAGCACCTCTCTACATCCCATAGTTACCTCCATTTACTATAGATAGATAGATAGATATTTTCTATACTTAGAGTTTTCATGTTGTTTCCCTCAATAGAATGAAGGCTCACTGAGGACAGGTACTGTTTTAATTTTGTCTCTGTTTCCACAATGCCTAGAATAGTTCTTGGCACATAATAGGTGATTAATAAATGCTTGGTGATTGAAAGAAGAGTCAATATGGTTCTTACAGAAGACAAACTTGTTTTGTAATCTTCTCAAGCTCTTGTTCGTACAAGTGTTCCTTTGAGATTCCAAAACCTTGTACAATATAACATCACAGAAAATAGAAAACTATTTTTAGTTTTAAGCCACATATTAGAGGCCAACAGCTCCATACAGAAAATGGGGAGGGGATGACTCATCATGGTCCAGGTCGAGCTTCTTTTCAAAGATATAAGTCCTCCTGGAACCACTAGAATAAATTGATTTACTGCAAAATAGAAACAGAAACAAACTTAACTAATTTCATTTCAGCAAATGTGCCAAGCACTGTGGTAAGTTCTGGTAGTAACAAGTCAAAAAATAACAGTCCTTACCTTTGATAAGCTTACAATCTAATGACAGGCTAGAATATGTACCTAAGTATGAGATAAGGTATATTAGGGTAAAGGCAAAAGGGACCTAGACAAAATAAAATAAAAAATATAAGGAGATAAGGATCATTTTCTGCTGGTGAGGGGATCAGAACTGGACCCATAGAGCAGGTATCTCTTGATCTGCTCCTTCAAGGAAGAAAGGGATTACAACAAGTTACTGGTGGGGAGAAAGGATTGCTGTCTGGGCCTAAAGTACAGCCTGTTAAAATGCAGAGGTAGAAAGGTACAGAATGAGGTCAGGAAATAACCAGGAATCCAGTTTTGGTTGGAATGCAAAATGTATGGAGGGAAGTGGAGGAAAATACATCTCAAAAGACAAGTTAGAAGCATGTTGTAAAAGACTATAAATGCCAGACTAAGGATATTATGTCCTGTCTCATATACATACTAAGGTATTTGAGGAGGGAAGTGACATCGTCAAACCTTTGCATTAAAAGATTGTTTGTGACCAAGATGCAAAATACAGCCATCAGCTCAGCTAAATTGTCCTAACACTCCCCTCCAAAACACTTTAAAATAATGCCTGACATTGGGCTCCCTGTAGGTTCACTATGAAGGTGATGAAGGTACTTGCAGACAAGCAAGTTTCACTCATTAGATGAAGAACTAATTGGAAATGAAGATACTCCACTTTCAGTTTCATGGCTACCCTTATCCCTTGTGAATTGTTCTCAGTTTCTAGGTTTATGTTCTTTTCCAGGTTGTAAATTTCAAGATATTAGGAGAAATCCCCAAAAGAACATGGAAGAATGAAAGAGCTATGGTATACAAGATATATATGCATATATGTATGTGTGTATGTATACACACATGTATGTGTTTAAATATATGTGTATATATATTTACATATACATATACATACAAGTTTATTATTTACCTCATCTTTAGCTCATTTAAATATTTGTCATGACCACTATGTAGTGTTAACAGAAATAGAAACTACCCTAGTCCTTGACACTACTATGTAGTGCTCGACGGTGAGAAGAGTGGAAATTCCTCTGGGTACTTGGTTCTTGATTTTTATTGATATTGGTTTACTTACTTTTGATGATCTGCATCTTGACTGTTACATAATTTGCTTTTTCTCTCTGTGTTCTGATTCATATGAATTCCTTTTACTTTTCTATTTTTAACCTTTAAAGTTTTACAGATATCAGTTTTCTTTAAAGATTAATTGATTATTGTTGATTGTAGTCAACCCAGACTGAATCTCATGCATAAACACTCAACTATATTAAGAAAATCTAACCTAATTCAACAAACCTTTTCAAATCACCAATTTAATAAAAAGGTTTCCTGCTTTAAATTATACTCCTGAGAATAAAAATCTCTTACATGAACTTTAGACAAGAAAGACAACAATATTCAAGATTACTTAGTTTTAATTGGCTACAGGTAATGATACCATACTCTATAAGATATCCAGTGTTCATGTGGCTCCAAAGCATAGTTTTCACTGTATTTTTAACATCAAAAGAACCTCCAAAGGAAATCTTTGTCCAACAAATATTCCAACAACAAAAGAACATTGTACTATTGGAATAATTATAGTTTTTTAAAGAAGTGCTCCAAAATGATACGCAATGATTTCAAGAACTATAAACGACAGAACTTGATCCATAATACACAATTCATTATATTAACATCTATTTTAGTTCGTTTGAAAGCTAATTCGTAGGAGTACTAAGGAATATATAAAAATTACACATTCCATTAATGTTTAAGTGAAAATCCCAGGAACTTAATACTATCTCAAAATACAAATGCAAGTACACATTATCAAAGCATGGGTATTTTGAACAATGAAGGTTCGGGTGTGAAGAAATAGCACAGCAATTTCATGAGAAATCACATTTAACCATTTTGCAATTTGAATAAAAACACAACTTAAACTTTCTAACATCAAACACTTTCAAATCTTGATTTGTTTTCATCTATTAGAAATTATGGATAATAGAAGAAATTAATGCCATGGGTTAACTAAGCCCAGCTAAATACTCAAATTGAATACATTTATCTAAGTTTCCACTTAAATGCCATTTTTATACTTTTTGACATGTCCTAAATAGTTTTAAACAGTAAACAACCATCATTTTCTGTATAATAGAAACACAAGACAAAATACCCTTACTGCTGCAAATATTGCAAGTAAATGAAGTAGCGTATGGCATGATACTTGGAAAAAGTATTTTCTCTGCCTAACCTTGGGTGAAAGAGTTTATTATAAATTACATAGCCAAAAGGGTGAGTGGGGTGGGAGTGGGGAGAGAATAAAAAATAATCTGAAAGAGTTTGATAATTCACAAACCAAGATAGAAGTAACTGCATTTGAATTCAATAGCTAATATACCAAACTGGGTTGCTATTAACATAAACCACACAAAGCACAAACACTTTGGGATAATTTTATTAAATATAGAAATGCAGAATAAATTTAATGATCTATGAGGATCATTTTAAATACATTTTCGTTGGTCACATATAAAACCTTGTAAGACTAAAATCTGATAATTTTAAGAAAAACAAGCAAAATGCTAAAATAAACTACATTTTGTTTCCCTTGTCAGTCTTAATATCCTGACTTATCTCTTGTTCAACTATACTGCTTAATTGCACCATTACTTCTAGCAGAACACAAGAAGAAAATTATAACCAAGGAAAAGTAGGTTATATATAGAAAAAAGCTGACAATTTACTTAAAATCTGAAATGTCAATTCTGAAGTGCATCAAGATGCTCTCCAAATAGATATACAGCTACACATTGAACACTACTAAAAACCACTAGTGCTTCTGAAATGAAACCATTGTAGCAGCACCAGATAATTAATACTGTTTTCCAACTCCCAACAAACCAAATGCCAGAGCTAAAAACTGATGAACAAAGAAATATCCTTGGTCTAATTAAAATATTATCTTTTGTAAGTACAGATAGGTGCCTCATCCAATAATAGCTATAAAATCAGAAGAACCCTTCTTTTTTCTCAACACAAACTATTATGTACTAATTCACTGAGATTAATTAATACCAAAATATTCTTTGTAGAGTAGTAAACAAGTAAAATAGCTAGGTGGCACAGCAGAAAGAGTGCCAGACCTGGAGTCAGGAAGATCTAAGTTCAGACACTAATGAGCTGTGTGAACTCTAGGCAAGTTACTTAACTCTGTTTGCTTCAGTTTCCTCATCTGTGAAGTGAGTTGGAGGCAATGGCAAACCACGTCAGTATCTTTGCCAAGAAAACCCCAAATGGGATTACAAAGAGTCAGAATGACTGAAATGACTGAACAGGTACAACACTAATATTAATGAGCTTGTTTCCAATAAAAATAACTTCACATTAAAAATTACTTCACTTTTTTACAACTGGTATAAAAACTTGCAAAAAATTTAAGAATGAATATCTTCCATTACTAGTGGTACAGTTATCAAGATTTTCTTCCCTGCTGAAATGATCATTGCTATATCAAAACACAGTTCTTGCTCATCACTGCTTCTGAATAACTTTCATTTATATTGTGCAGTTTCATATCAGAAGCACAATGTTTATCGAAAAGCTTATGGAAAGATCAAACATACCACATAAAAGGCATTTGTAATTTTGATAAGTTTCTTGGTACAAAATGTCCAAATCAACTACAGGTAAGGGCAAGGGTTATTATATAAAAGGGGCTATTTTTCCCAGACCAACAGCACCCAAGAAGGTATTATATTTCTATATCTATATTTCAACTAGTTGTACTTAATTGAAACATTAAAGTTTTGACATTTAAAAAATTAATTGGAAACTAAATAATATCATCCTAAAGAATGTGTGGGCCAAAGAACAAATCATAAAAACAATAAATAATTTCATTAAAGAAAATGACAACAATGAGACAACATACCAAAATTTATGGGATGCAGATAAAGCAGTAGTTAGGAGAAAATTTATAACTCTAAATGTATCAATAAAATAGAGAAAATCAGATCAATAAATTGAGCGTGTAACTAAAAAAAACTAGAAAAAGAACAAATAAAAAATCTCCACCTAAACACCAAATTGTAAATCTTGACAATCAAAGAAGAGATTAATAAAACTGAAAATAAAAAAAAACCCATTGAACTAATAAAACTAGAAGCTGGTTTAGTGTGGGGGGCAGCGCAGGGAGAGTCACAATAAAATAGAGAAGCCATTGGTTAATTTGACTTAAAAAAAGAAAGAAGAAAGCCAAATTATCAATATCAAAAATGAAAAGGGTGAATACACCACCAATGAAGATGCCAAATTGTACGCCAATAAATCAGACAATCTAAGTGAAATGGATGAATATTTATAAAACTATAAATTGCTCAGATGAACAGAAGAGGAAGTAAAATACTTAACCCTATCACAGAATAAGACATTGAACAAGCCATCAATAAGCTCCCAAAGGAAAAAAGTCCCCAGGATCAGATGGATTCACAAGGGAATTCTACCAAAAGTTTAAAGAACAATTCCAATATTATATAAACTATTTGGAAAAATATGCAAAGAAGTCCTACCATATTCCTTTTATGACACAAAATGGTTCTGTAAAAACAGAAAGAAAACTACAGACCAATTTCCTTAACAAATATTGATTCAAAAATTTGAAATAAAATACTGGCAAGGAGGTTACAGCAATATATCACAAATATATCACTATGACCACATGGTAGTAATAGTAGGAATGCAGGGCTGGTTCAATAGTAGATAAACGACCAGCATAACTGACCAGAGCAATAACGAAACAATCAAAAAATAATATGATTATTTCAATAGAAGCAGAAAAAGCTTTTGATAAAATATAACACTTATTCCTATTTAAAAAATACACCAGAAAGCATAGGGGGAAATGGAGTTTTCATTAAAATGATAGAGTAGTATCTATTTAAAACCATCAGCAAGCATTATCTGTAATGGGGATAAGTTAGAAGCCTTCTCAATAAGATTAGGAGTAAAGCAAGGATAGCCAATATCACCACTATTATTCACCAGAAACGTTAGCTGTAGCAATAAGAGAAGAAAACAATTGAAGGAATTAGAATAGACAATGAGGAAACAAAAGTGTCACTCTTTGCAGATGATACATTGGCATTCTTAGAGAATCAACTAAAGAAGTAGCTGAAACAATTACTAGCTTCAGCAAAGGTGAAGCATGTAAAATAAATCCACATAAATCATTAGCATTTCTATATATTACTCTAAAAATCCAGCAGCAAATACTAGAAAGAAAAGTTCCATTTAAAATAACTGTAGACCTTATAAAATATTTGGGACTCTACCTGCCAAGACAAAGTGAGGAACTATATGAAGACAATTACAAACAGTTTTTAAACAAATAAAAGACAGATTTAAATAATTGGAGAAATATTAATTATTCCTGGGTAAGCCAAGCCAATATAAGAAAAATTACAATTCTACCTAAATTGATTATTCAGTACCATACCAATCAAACCACCCAAATTATTTTACAGGACTCGAAAAAATAATAACAAAATTCATCTGGAAGAACAAAGGTCAAGAATATCAAGGGAATGAAAAAAAAATGTCAAAGGAAGTGGCCTCACAGTACCAGATCTTAAATTGCATTACAAAATGGTAATCATCAAAACAATCTTCTACTGTCTAAGAAACAGAGTGATGAATCATTGGAATAGATTAGATTCCCAATAGTCAGTAACAAATGACCATTGTAATGTGGTGTTTGATAAACCCAAAGATCCAAACTTTTGGGACAAGAACTCACTACATGACAGTAACTTCTAGGAAAATGGAAAGTAGTCTGGCAGAAAAAAGAGACCAACATTTCATAGTGTATACCAAAATAAAGTCAAAATGGGTACATGATTTAGACATAAAGGGTGACATCATAAGCCTGTCACACCTATGGATAAGGGAAGAATTCATCACCAAACAAGAGATAGAAGGTATTACAGGATGTAAAATGGATCATTTTGATTCCTTTAAATTAAAACATCTTTGCACAAACAAAACCAATGCAGCCAAGATTAAAACGGAAAGCAGAAAGCTGTGTATATCCTTTGACCCAGCAATACCATGACTAAGTCTATATTCCAAAGAGATCCCAAAGAAAAAGGAAAAGAACCCATCAGAAAAATCTGGGAAGACTTATATGAGCTCACACAAAGTAAAATGAGCAGAACTAGGAGAACATGATACACAGTAACAGTTATATTGTACAATAATCAACTGTGAATGACAGCTATTCCGATCAATATAATGACCCAAAACAATTCGAAAGGGCTTACGATGAAAAATGTTGTCCACCTCCAGAGAAAGAACGGTTGGAGTCAATACAGATTGAAGCCTATTTTTTTTGCTTTCTTTTTGCACTTGCTTTTTCTTTTACAACATGGCGAACATGAAAATATTTTTTGCATGATTTCACATGTATAATAATATCACACTTCTTGCCTTCTCCATGGGTGGGGGAGGGGGTGCGAAGAAAGGAAAGAATTCAGAACTCAAAACTTTTTAAAATGAATGTTAAAAATAAATAATAATTTTTTAAAAAAGATTATTTGGGCAGCTTTGTAAAGCCTGAATTGAAAGGGGGAGAGACTAGAGATCACATATTTCAGGCTACAGATAGATATAATTCCTTGTGAAGAGTCCTCCTAACTAAAGGAAATAAGACCACGTCACTGGCATAGAAGATGCAAGAAGACAGACTGCTTTGATAGTTTTTTTCCCACTTAAAAAAGATAGATGACTTTTAAAAAGATCATAGTCACTACCTGCTGTATTCTAGTCTGCCACCTGACCACACCGAATCCTCTCATAACAAAATATCATCAAAACCATAAAAGAAAGTAGCTTCATATGACAACATATGCAACATTCCACTTGGTAGCCTTCAAAGCTGAGTCAATGGCCTAGTATCTCTTAGGACCACAGGCATCCTGTCTAGTGAGTAGTAAAAGAGTAAAGATAGGTCAGTGTATGCTGCAAATGATCTTGAGTAACTCTGACCTGTTTTCTTGAGACAGAGCAAGGTTTAACAGTTCAATTTCTGTCAGACTGCTGCCCAGCTTTCTAAGCAGTTTTTATCAGTGTACTCTTCCTCCAGTACTTAAAGTTTGGAGGTTTAATCAAATACTATGTTCTGTGTTTGTTTGATTCTGTTAGGTGGATAAATTTGTTCCATTGTTGAATGACTCTTTTTTTTTTTAATTAGTATCAGATAACTTTAATGTTCATTGCTTTGTGGTTTAGTTTGAAATCTGGTACTTAAAGTCCCTCCCTCCTCCTCATTCCCACTTTTTTTTCATCGTTACTCTTAAGAGTCTTGACTTTTTATTCCTCCAGATAAATTTCATTATTATTTTTTCTA
>CM053769.1:523325850-523354131 GCA_028658325.1 Potorous gilbertii | reverse complement strand
CTATTTTTTATAATTCATTGCATTTTACCTCACTAAATGCTTGGTGTTTCATGTAATTTGGTATGTTTATTTGGCTGCTTTTGTGGATAGCTATTCAGTTTGTAATTTTTTAAAGTGGAGACTAGACAACCATTGGTTAATGCTGGTACCTTCCCTTTGTAGTTATCTTGTTTCTGCTTATCTTTGCCTTTGCTAAATTCTCCATTTTTTCCTTCTACCCTCTTGTCATTTGTATGTTGCCTCTCTCATTAGACTGTGAGCTCCTTGAGAGTAGGGACTATCTTTTGACTTTCTTTATGTCCTTGGCCATTAGCACATGGCAGGTGGTTAATAAATGCCAGCTGACTTGCTTTGATAGATGTTGAAGGTTTTCATACTTGAAGCAGGAATGGAACTAGACCATATAATCTCAGAATTGAAAGGTTTCAGAGAATATTCTTTTAAAATCATCAACTTAATTATTAACTTATGTGCAAGCACATTTTAATCTATGAAGTACAAAGAGTTTGTATATAAAGTTATGAACTTCTGCTACATAGTTTGTTTCAAACAATGCATATGAAATTCGACAAGAGTAACAAAATTGACCCATTTGCCTCCTCTTCTAAACTTTTTTTATATTTTCTTATCTGTTGTTTTAATGTCTTATTGATGCTCGTTTCTTTTCTTCTTTTGCATCTCTA
Organism: Potorous gilbertii; assembly: GCA_028658325.1. Classification (NCBI taxonomy): domain Eukaryota; kingdom Metazoa; phylum Chordata; class Mammalia; order Diprotodontia; family Potoroidae; genus Potorous; species Potorous gilbertii. Next base: position 523,353,448 of record CM053769.1, on the reverse strand, counting down.
TCATTTCCCATTAACTCACACACATCCTTATAACAAACCCTCTCATAGTAAGCTCATTGAAACTATCCTTGGTTCAACTTCAGTAGCAAAAAGGAGTCCAACCATGAGGCCACATCCTTGTCTTTTTCTGGCTTTTGGAACAGTTCCATAAAAAATGATTCCTTCAGGATTCTCAGTTTATCACTATTGCCACCTTAATCTGTTTGGTTTTTTGCCTCCTAAGCCCAATACCAATCTCTCTTGCCTTGTACAAGCAAATGCTAGGATGCCTATTAGAAGTCCCTTCATTTTTGTTTGGTTGTTTGTTTTTTTTTAACTACATCACTTTAATCTTGTTAAAACCTATTTCCCATCCTTTAAAGTCAAGCTGAAGTACTATCTCTTCCCCAAGTCTTGTAATTAATGATCTTTTCCCCTCATACCTCATATAGAATTTTGTTTTCCATATATCTAATGCTCTTATCATGTATGATACTAATATATATATATATATAATTATCTGTGCATGAATCTTCTTTTCTACTAGACTGTGAATTGCATTAAGGAAGGGATCAAGTCTTTTTAAAAATTACATCTCTCCCAGAACCTAGTACAGCATACAGTAGGCCTTAAATAAATGCATATTGAATTGGCCTCTGATTTTTACTATTTCAGTTCCAATTTCTTCAGCTTTTTTTCCTGTTTTTCTGTTAACTTCTGCAAATGCTAATATTAGTTTTTCTTTCTTTTTTTTTTTTTTACAGTGTCTGGGTTTACTTCTCCCCTTGAGAGCTTTCTTCTCGTAATTTTTAACACATTCTGCCCTTCTCTGATTTCCTTTGATCATATCTCTTATCCTATTTTAAATTTCTTCCTGTTTTACCGGGTCTTTGCTCATTTGACATCTACTTGTGCCAAATTTTCAACTTCTGAGAGATTAGTTTCTGTGATTATGTTTTTTCACCATGCAGAGCTTATCACATCCACTATGTTGCATATAGCTCCCTTTCAAGTCTCCCGGCCCACTTTAGCTTTTGTCTAAGTAAATTCCACTCTCAGCATATGTATTTTAAGTCTCTTTCCATCCTATATTCATATATTCTGCTTCCAAATACTTGACTTAATGAATTGCTTTTGGCTGTTTTGGTACCTATTTTCTGAGGTGTGATTGAAATGTCTTAATATAGTTCATTTCTTGGTGAGTGTACAAAAAGTTTTCAAATCCTTTCAGTCATTTTTCACTGTCACATTTCTTTGGGAGCTATATCTATTACTATAGGGGCAACCATCTTTGTTATTTTCAGACTTAAATACTCTCTCAGTTCATTCTGTTCCCACTAGCTGACAATTCTTCATTCTTTTACATTCAAAAAGATATTCTCAAATCACATCAACCTCCTAGGATAGTGAAAACAAAACATTTGGATTGGTCAAATTATGGTAATATCAGGGAAATACATCAGCAATAAGAATTCTCAACAATCAGGGACAGGAGGATGTAAATTCTACTTCTTCAAGCCTGAGGTAAATTTAAAAGAAATTGCAACTGTTGAAATAGTAACTTTCTCATCACTACAGAAAGAGCTTCTTGATCAAAATTTGTTTTGATATGTCTTTTTCTTAGTTCTCACCCTAAATGTCTGACCATTAAATGGTTTCTTTTGCTTGTTCTTCATTCATGTCACACTTCTTAACTGTGTGAGTTCGGAGTCTTCTTCTCTGTCAATGCTCTCTCTTGGTGACCTCATCAGCTCCCATTTATGAACTTCCTGCAGATGAATCAGATCCTTATTCTAGTTTCTTTGATCTTGTCTTTGGACTTTTTAAAAACACACACAAAAAACAACAAAACACAAAAAAAATAAAGAAAGTTTTAAAAAGTATGCTTTGATTTGCTCTCAGACACCATCAGTTCTTTCTTTGGAGGTGGATAGCCTTTTTTCAACAGGAGTCCTTTGGAATTGTCTTAAATCTTTGTATTGTGGAGAATAGCTAAATTATTCACAGTTGATCATTGTATAATATTGTTATTGCTATATACAATGTTCTGGTTTTGCTCACTTCACTTTGAATCAGTTCATGTAAATTTTTCCAAGTTTTTATAGAAACATCTTGCTTATCATTTCATCACAGTATTCCATCATAATTATATATCACAACTTATCCAGCCATTCCTCAATCAATGGGCATCCCCTCGATCTCTAATTCTTTGCCAATACAAAAAGAGCCGCTATAAATATTTTTATATAGAGAGGTCCTTTTCCTCTTTTTAAAAATCTCTTTGGGATACAGACCTAATAGTGGTATTGTTGGATCAAAGAAACTATGCCCTTTGGGCATGATTCCAAATTGTTCTCCAGAACAGTTGGATGAGTTCACAACTCCACTAACTCTGCTTCAGTGCCCCAGTTTGTACATATCCCCTCCAGTATTTGTCATTTTCCTTTTCTATCATAATAGTCAATCTGATAGCTATGAGGTGGTACCTCAAAGCTGTTTTAGTTTGCACTTCTCTAATCAATAGTGATTCAGAGCATTTTTGTAGGACTATAGATAGCATTGATTTCTTCTTTTGAAAACTGCCTATTCAAATCCTTTGACTATATTTATCAATTGGGGAATGACTTTATTCTCATAAATTTGACTCAGTTCTCTATATATTTAAGAAAGGATATTGTTATCAGAAAAATTTACTACACATTTTTCCCTTGGTTTCCTGCTTTCCTTCTAATCTTGACTGTATGAGTTTTGTTTGTTCAAAATCTTTTCAATTTAATGTAATCCAAATTACCCATTTTACATCCCTTAATGCTATCACTTGTTTGGTCATAAATTATTGCCTTTTTTATAGATTTGAAAGGTAAACTATTCCTTATTTTTCTAATTTGTTTGTGATATCATCTTTTGTGTCTAAATCATATTCTCATTTTGACCTTATATTGGTATATGTTGGGAGCTTTTCATCTATACGTAGTTTCTGCCAGACTGCTTTCCAGTTTTCCCAGAAATTTTTGTCAAATAGTGAGTTCTTGTCCCCAAAGCTTGAATCTTTGGGTTTATCAAACATTAAGTTACTATGATCATTACCTACTCTGCATAGTGTAACTAATCTATTCCACTGATCCATCACTATCTTTTAGCCAGTACCAGATCGTTTTAGTGATTACTACTTTGTCATACAGTTTGAGCTCTGGTAGGGCTAAGCCACCTTAGTTCACATTTTTTTTTATTCATTCCCTTAATATTCTTGCCTTTTTGTTCTTCCATATTAATTGTGTTATTATTTTATCTACCTTTATAAAACAATTTTTTGGTAGTTTGATTGATATGGCACTGAATAAGTAAATTACTTTAGGCAGAATTGTCATTTTTATTATATTGGCTTCACCTACCCATAAGCAATTACTATTTCTCCAGTTATTTAGATCTGTCTTTATTTGTAGGAAAAGTGTTTTGTAACTGTGTTCATATAGTTCCTGGGTTTGTCTTGGCAGGCAGACATCTTAAGTACATAATATTGTCTACTATCTTCAAATTCTTTGCACTGTGTGATGTTGCACTGTTGTGCTTCTAACTTGACTTTTTTTCTTCCAGGTTCTGAATGAGCATGCCTAAGATGTGCCCTTAGAATCCTAAACCTCCTTATTTGCATACACAAGTAGCTAGCTGCTTGAGTAGTTACACCAGGTCTCACACCCTACCCACTCCCTTCCTCCTCCTTTCCAGTGGCCATTTTAACTTCTATCCACCATGTACAACTCACCCCTACTGGTGAAGCTCCTTTCATCTTCGAACAACTCTGTGAAGTCAGATTTTTGTCCTCACAGTACAGATTAGGGAACTCTAGGACAAACAAGTCAAGTGACTTGCCTTAAGGTCACTTAATGCTAGTTACCAGTAGAGAAGGAACTAAAATTCATGTATCTGGACCCCAGCCCAATGAACTTTCCCATTAGATCTAATGCTAGCTTCCAAGATGAGCTTGATTGTCAATTCAGGAGATATTGATCGATTTTTTTTTTAAAGGAAAGCAATCTAATCCTGGGTTCCCAAAGCTGTCCACAAGTGTTATGTGGAAATTCTTATAGTATCATAGCATTCATTCCATGACAGCCTTTTTCCATCACTATTCATTCATAAGTGCAAAAAGAAGGCCAAGAATCTTGACTGGACATTCTAAAAGAATGACTAAAGTGCATCCCACTTGGCTCTACAGACCCAAAGACCCAATAAGTACTGCCTGACCTAAAGTCTCTTCTAGCCCTAAATCTAGGGTTTGAGAATGAGAAATGAGAAAACATTTTTTTAAATTTTCCTTTGACCTCCTGAGGAAAAGAGAAGGCGTATTCAAACAATATCTTGTCTTCCCCTTTTGGTAGTAGAAATGTTAGTTCCTCTTTAACTGAGGGGTGGAGAAATATTAAAAACCAAAAGCAGTGTGGGGAACTTTATCATCTAAAAAACAAACATGAAGGGAAGTTCACAAAAATGTAAAGGGCCCATTCATAACAACAGGTTTCTTTCATTTGTAATCTGTAGCAAGCATCTTGTCCATTTTATTTAGCCTTTGATGAATAAAGTCCCTAAATGAGGATTTGGGAATCAATGGTTCTGATGTTTTTCTATGCAACTTTCAAAGCAAAAATCCAGTCCAACCCAATTCAATCTAATCCAAGCATTTATTAAGTACCTGTTACACGCAACATGTCATGCTAGGTGACGAGAATATAAAGACAAAATGAAAACTAGTGTCATGGAAATAGAGAAATTACTGCTCTACCATGGACTGTGTTTGAAAATGGGGCTGTAAAACAAAAAAAAAATTATAGCAGCTCTTTTGGTAGCAAATAAAAAAATGGAAAGTAAAGATATGCCCACCTACTGGAGAATGACTAAACAAATTATGGCATGGGAACATAATGAACTATTATTATGCCATGAGAAATGAAGAAACGAACAGTTTCAGAAAAAAACTAGAAAGACATATAGGAACCAGTGCAAAATGAAAAGAGGAAAACCAGGAGAATAGTTTATTCAATAACAAAAACATTATGAAGAAACACAAGTTTGAAAGGCTTGAGAACTCTGATGGGTGCATAGCAAATTGATTCATGAGGACCAAACATGAACGTGTGCTGCCCATGTACTGATGGAGAGACAAAGATGCCGAATGAAATAAAGACTTTTAGACATGACCAGGGAACAATTTGCTTTCCTTGATTATGAATATCTGTTACAAGAGTTTTGTTTGGTTTTTGATTTTTGTTCATTCCATAGGGGTAAGGTAGGAGGGAAAGAAAATAAATACTTATTAATTTTTTTTAAATAAATTACTTTTTAAAAGCAGGTGGGAGTGTGTCACTTGGGAAATACTAGCACAGACTTTTATAAAATCATTTTGCTTATGAATTCAGAAGTGGAATGATTTTGTCTTTTCTCCCTATATCTTTTCTCTATCCCTTTATCACATAAATCAGGGATGTGGAACCTATAGCCTCGAGGTCACATGTGGCCTTCTGGGGCCTCAAGTGTGGCCCTTTGACGGAATCCAAACTTCACAGAACAAACCCCCTTAATAAAAGGATTTGTTCTGTAAAACTTGGATTCAGTCAAAAGGCCACAACCAAAGTCCTAGAGGTCCACATGTGGTTTCAAGGCAGCAGGTTCCCCACTCCTGAATAAAACAACAGAAGGCTGTCTTTCTACATTGAGTTATAAAATCCCATTCTGCCATCTCTTGAAAAAAGGAATATAAAAACAACCTCATGACCTGAGCTCTTATCCTCATCCTAGTCATAATCAGAATAAACTTCTATAAAGGAATCGTTCAGTGAGAGCGTAGTATGCTCCACCAGAGACAACGCCCACATCTGGTTCTTACTCTCAAGAAATTTACAATCTAATTGGGGAGACAACGTATAAACAACTACGTAAAAACAAGTTACATACAGGAAGAATTTGTGATAACAGAGTTAAGACAACCTCTCCCCTTTCTAATCTCATTGTATTTAATAGCTGTGCAATCTATTTGGCACTTGTACTCTTTCTCTTTTTAATTTTGTTTTAATTTCAAGAGTATTTCTATACATGTAGCAGAACATAAACACAAGATTCTATGTGATATTCAATATAGATAGCATAATATTATTTTGTGATCTGTGGTACCTTTAAGCATGATGCAGTTTCCCTATGTATCTCTTCTAATCATGTCCGAGACTATGGTTGGCACTCTAGTTTTTTTTTAATTGACCTGAAGAGCAATAAATTCTACTCTAGCCAAAAACCTATTTCTACTTCTAATCCCTCATTTCAACTCTTTGTGAATTTTTGTTTCAAGTACGTTTCTTATAAATAACGTGCTGTTAGATTCTGCTTTTTTATCCATTCTGCTATTCTTCTATTTTATAAATGGATTTATCCCAGTCACATACATGGGTATAACGGTTAATTATGTATTTTCTTCTATTCCTTCCGCTTATACTTTTTTCTTTCCTTGCCCCCAGCCCCCCACTTTACAAAGAAGTTAGTGAGAGATAGAGTGTGCTGAATACTAATAAGTGATCTTCCTTTGCTCCATTGTTCCTTCTCTCTCCCACTTGCCAAGACCTCAATCAAAATCTTTTTATCCTTTCTTTCCTTCCTTTCAATCCCTCTTTAAAATCTGCCCTTCAAAGCTGGAGTTTGTTCTGCTTACAACTAATCATTTCCTTATTCTACCTTCCTTCCTATTCTCATCTGCTTCCCTTTTGAGTTTAATACTTTTCTACACCAAACTTTTTGCATATGGAGTGCGTGTTTCTGACTCTCCTTTGTCTAGTTCAGATGAAAGAGAGGTTTACGGGACACCTCTCCTGTTCCTTCCTCTATGTCTTTTGATTTTGTTCTCCTAATCCTGGTTGTAGCATGGAGTTATCAGTTTCTATTTTGTTCATTCTGATTTTCTAGGATTCTTGGGGGAAATTTTGTACCTGCTACATTAAAATGATTATTCTATTTCCAATCCTTCTCTCTAGAATTCTCATTTCATTTATAACGTCCTTTTTTCATCTATTCCAGTAATTCTAGTAGACCTTGTGGCCCATTTATCGTTATTTGAAGCTCTGCCTGTAGTAGCGGTGGTGGTGGTGGTAGTAGTTGCCGTAGCGATAGTACGTTTACATAGTACTTTAAGATTCATAAAATATTTAACAAATATCTTTCATTCCTCACAACTACCCTGAAAGGTGAGTGCTATCGCATTTTCCAGATGAACAAACAGAGGCAGATAGAGATGCTAAATGACTTTTCCAGAGGCAGTGGCCTCAGACCTTTACTAGCTGTGTGACCCTGGGCAAGTCACTTAACTCCTATTTGCTTCAATTTCATCATCTCCAAAAAGGGAATAATAAAACCTCCCTGACAGAGTTGTTGAAAGGATCAAATTATATAATAGTCATAAAGCACCCAGCACACTGCCTGGCTCATAAAAAGCATGGTGTAAATATTAGCTATTACCATTATCAATGTTGTTATCGGGTCTTCTTGACTCCAGGACCTGTGCTCTCTCCACCATGTCACCTAGCTGCCTGGTCTAAGCACTAATGGAGTCACTGTGGAGTCACTCTATTCCTCTAGGCCTCAGTGTGGGACACCCTAGGAGCCCTCAGATTGCCTTGTTGTTAGTGTCTTCTCTTGTTTATTCGTATTTCCAGCTTTACTTCCTGAACCGGAATTTCTGTCAAGGTCAAGCTCCGACTGTTCCTGCATACTTGGTGGACCCTGGTTTGGTTCCCATTTGTATTTCCTGGGAGCCTGTTGCTGGGCCTCCCTTCTGCCGTTGCCTGCTGTGCACCAACCAGGCTCATCCAGGGTTCTCCAGTTATAGAGCACTAAACTCTTCAAGGTCATCATGTGTGGCTCAGTCAGCTTGCTGCAAACTTTCAGAGTCAGAAGGCATGCAAATCAATCACTGTCATCTCCTTAGGAGCTTTGCCACTTTGCCAGCTCCACATGTGCTGAACTTCCCTGGAACATTCTGCTGGGGCACTCTTTATCAGTAAGTATTCCAACATACACAGAGGGCCTGCTATCACAGGTTCTTAGATCTGCATTCATAAAAGGAAAGGTAACTTTCACTTTAATCAAGCACATGTGTCATTCCTTTAACCAAGCACATATATCATTCACCTAATTCAGGGGAGTCAGCACCCTGAACTTCAAAGAAAATACAGAGAAATCAAAAGATCAACAGACATGGCTTCCTCTGCCTGAATTCAACAGACAATTGGACCCTAACTGTCTGACCATAGTTACCAGAGAGGGAAGTGTGACATCTGAGTTTTCAAAGCTGAGGGTGTGGGAAGCGCTTCTTAGAAGCTTCCAAGAGTCTCCATCTGGCCAAAGCCCCTAAGTAATCAACAGACTTGGCTTCCTCTGCCTGACTATAATTCAATAGACAGGTACAACTGTCTGACCATAGCTACCAGAAAGGAAAGTACCGACATCTGGGTTTTCAAAGGCAGGGGGCTCCTTAAAGTGGCATCCCAGAGTCTTCGTCTGGCACTCAAACCTTCTTACAAAATTAAGCCCCAAAGAAAAACCTCAACTCAGAGTATTTTTAGACTTTTTTTCAGAGCCAGAGGGCATCCCAACCCTTGAGAACTAGCACCTCATTAACAAAAGGCAAGGGCCTTCCCACAGATCTTCACTAATCAAATTCCCCATTAATGAGTGGGGAACAGCTTTAATCACATTAAAATAATTAACAATACATATATATATATATATATAATTAACAATACAAATATATATATGTATTGTTTCTAGTTTAAAAAAATCTTTTTATTTACGTGCCTTACTCCTAGTAAAGGCAAGATTCAATCAGGCATTTGATTATCTAAAACAAAAACAGCAAAAGATTCTATTTTGCTTGCCATCACACTCTCCAGTCTTCCAGGTCTGGATCTAGGCTGTGCTTGACTGACTGAGGCTTCCTGACTGGAGCACTCTGAGTCTGTCCACACTTTGCTGTTGTTGTTCAGTCATGTGACTCTTCCTGACCCCATTTGGGGTTTTCTTGGCAGAGATACTACTCATTTTACAGATGAGGAAACTGAGGCAAACAAGGTTAAGTGACTTGCCCAGGGTCACACAACTAGGAAGAGTAGTAGGCCTGATTTGAACTCGGGAATATGAGTCTTTCTGACACTGGCCCCAATAGTGTACTGTGCCACCTAATTTCCCTGTCAACACTTCAAGTCTTGTTAGTGCTACTGCATCTGTCTTGCTCTGTCGCCTCTGGATGGGTCCATTTTTTACTGTCTACAGGCTTCTCTTTGTCTTCTTTTGTTGACCTAGACTTGATGAAAGTACTTACTGTCATTTTCCTCTTTATTTCCTAGGGGAACCCAGAAGTTACAAGATCGCATAGGAACAAGCATTATAGTTCTATCTGGTTCCAAGAAAAGTGAAGGGAGTCCAGATCAGATCTTCTCTGGGCAAGTGAAATTCATAGGGATATTAATCTGATCCCCTTCTCTTATATATTTCTGAAGAGCTTGATAGTCTGTTTGCCTGGTAGACCTTCTTTGAACATAACTGAAATAATTAAGCCTTGTCTTTCTGTCCAAACTCAGATGCACTTAAATTCTATAACTTTATGGCCTTATATTGCCATTTTAAAAAAAAAATGTGGCTCACACTTCTTAACTCCTGTGACAATGGAAATAAATTTATCTTTTAGTCTCCTAAGTATAACATTCCCCAGTGCCTTGAGGCTTATTTAACCATTTTACTGAAGATAAAACTGAGTGTTTAAAGTGAGATTAAGTGTTCTGCTCAGGGGCACAAAGGAAACAGAGCAGAAGGTGCTAGAATTGAAGTTAAAGGACTGAGGTTCAAACCTTGGTTCTACCCTGCCTGGGACACACTCTTTGGTATCGCTGTTAGCTTCAAAATCATCAGCTTCTTTGGTCAGGAAGCTTTACGTATGAGAACAGGGGCTGTAGGGAAAGGGATATGACCCTTAAGAAAGTTGTAGCTGTAAAAGTTTCATCAGAACTGATCCAACCATTCTAGAGAGCAATTTGGAACTATGCCCAAAGGGCTATAAAACTGTGCATACCCTTTGATCCAGCAATACCACTACTCAATCTGTATCCCAAAAAGATCATAAAAAGGGGGAAAGGGCCAATAGGTACAAAAGTATTTATAGCAGCTCTTTTTGTGGTAGCAAAGAATTGGAAATTGTAGGGATGGTTGTCAGCTGGGGAATGACTGAACAATGTTGTATATGAATATAATGAAATACTAAGAAATGATGAACAAGGGGATTTCAGAAAAACCTGGAAACACTTAGATGAACTGATGCTGAGTGAAGTGAGGAGAACAATGTACGCAATAATAGCAACATTGTGTGATGACTGACTTTGATAGACTTAGCTCTTCTGAGCAAGGCAACGATCAAAGACAATTCCAGACTCATGATGGAAAATGCCATCCGCCAGAGAAAGAACTATGGAGTTTGAGTGCAGAGCAAAGCATACTATTTTCTCTCTCTTTTTCCTTTCTCATGGTTTTTCTCTTTTGTTCTGATTCTTCTTTCACAACATGACTAATGTGGAAAAATGTTTAATACATATGTACATGTATAGCCTATATCAGGTTGCTTGCTGTCTTGGGGAAGGGAGAGAGGAGGAACAAAGGAAGAAAAAAAGTTTGGAACTCAAAATCTTATAAAAGTGAACGTTAAAAATTATCTTTATGTGTAATTGGAAAAAATAAAATACTATTAAGTGGGAAAAAAGTTTCATTGCACTCTTTGGTCAGAAAATAGGATACTGGATGCTTTCAGGTATAGTACATTTGGAGAGAGGAGATTGTGGTGAAGAAATAAATCTGCAAAATAGTTGGTATAGAGAGGGTAGAAAGTATCACTTCAACTACCTCTTTCACTGCCCTAGTTTGATTCTTAACATGAAGAGTCTGTTGTTACATTCATTGGTTGACAAAGTTGAATCAAGTTTCAAATTTTGCTCCCTTCTTATCACAATAAATTTTTCCTGTCCTGCATATAAATGATGCAATGCTATACAGTGGATCTGAATTCAAAGCAAGAGCCTACAGCAATCAGCCCCTTAATGTGGTCTCTGCATCACCAAAATTGAAAGTAACAGAACTTGAAGATTGCCCAAGAGGCCATGTAATTGACTAAGACTTACAACATTTCTACTCAGAGAGACAAACAAGAATGAAACCCATGGGAAAGGACAGATCTACATAACCATTGTACTACACGTCTGAGCTCATCCTAGGCTCAGATGAGAATACTGATTAGTAAGCCAATTTGCTGGTTTGAAGGAACTATACTTTGGCATTAAAGTTTGCACTAGCATAAAATATTAAATTAAAGCTGTCATAGTCCCATCTCCATTAGAGAGCTGGGGCAAGTCCTAAGGGCATTTGTAAGAAGCAGTTTCTCATACAAGGTGAGAAATGGGATGACTGGGATGTTATTCCTTCCTTGGCTACTTACCAAGTAACTTAAGCAAGCCTTAACATTTCTAAGCCTCTATTTTCTAATAATTGCTGGCATTTATATAGCACTTTAAGTTTTGCAAAATCCTTTTATATACATTGTCTCATTTTACCCTCACAAAAGCCCTGTGAGACAGATGCTATTATTATATAGTTGAGGAAAATGAGGCTGAAAAAAGTTAAGTGACTTTCCCAGGGAGTTATACAGTTAGTGACTATGGCAGGATTTTAATTCAGGTCTTCTTCCTGCTCCAAGTCCAATAATTCATCTGCTATGCTACCTAGTTGGGTCCTTGTGACCATTAAATGGGTTAATATATGTGAAAGTACTTTAACAATGATAAGATAATGTACAAAGGTAAGAGACTGTTATTACTGGTGCCTCTCTGGGATCTGCCCTTTTCCATATTTGCAGTTTCTAAGTGAAGTTGTACAAACTTGTTAGGGTAGTACAGTCAGAAAAGCAATTTGACTCACATAATAGACAGGAACAGTTTCTAATTTGGAAATGTGTGTATTTGTGCACATGCGCATGCATGTGTGTGTGTGCATGTGTGAAACATGGAGGAAAATATAGATGTAGCTCATAAATTTAAATGTAAATGGATAAAACAATCCATCAAAATGAAAAAGTGACAGAATAGATAAGAAAATAGAACCCCACAATCTATTGCTTATAAGAAGAATATTTTTAAAACAAATATATACACAGAAAAAAATGAGCAATCTATAAAAAATTTACAATGCATCAGGTAAATAAAAAAAGCAAGCATTACAATCATGCTATCTGTCAAAGTAAAAATAGGCATTTGAAACATAAAAAGGGATAAACAAGGAAAATGCATTAAGCTGAAAGGAATCATAATCAGGAAACAAATATCAATATTAAACCTATACATTCCAAATGCCTTAGCATCTAAATTCATAAAGGAAAAATTAACTGACCTACAAGAAAATATGATAACCCAACAGGGGCAGGAAGTTTCAATGTTCATCTCTCAGTTTTAGGTAAGTTTACCAGAAAGATAAACAAAAAGGAAAAATGGAATTGAACAATTTGATGAAGAGATTAGAGCTAAAAGATTTATGAATGGGACTACTAAAGAGTACAGACAGCACCTAGTTGCTTCATAATGGGACCATAATGATATCTTATTATTCGATCTAAAATCAGAAAAGAAGGAAGATGGTTAAATACTATATTAGGAATTTTAAAATTGTCCTTTAACAATCTATTGCTTCCAAATAATATCACTACTCTAATACTTCATCTGTCCATTTAATAAAACTTGACTAGACTTAATACCCCAGTGTCTTTAATACCTAGGAGAGGTAAGTGAATTTTAGTTGGATACTTCTGGATAAAGTCAACATTGCAGTATCAGTCCAGAACATACATAGAGGCCTAGAAAAAGACCACTAGTTGGCATAATTAGAGTAGCCCCTGTCCTTATGAAAGGAGTCTGTTGCATCAAGTCTACATGGGTTTGGAGAATATTCTACATCATTTCTGCACCACACAAACCATATAAAAATTCTCCTCTCCTCCCTAATAAGTGAGATTGTCTAACAGGCTGAAACATTCCAATGGTACAAAACAAAGCTCTGAAGTCCAGAATTTCTTGAATGACCAACTGTGAGTTGTATATAGTAACCTCACTCTTCAATGTTGACTGGACTATTCAAGAAATGAAGAATTTTTTCTGACCTCTGGTCATAGAGTTAAGCCTAGAAGTTCTCAGGTCAGGAGTGCAGGAAAGTCACTCACAATGTAACTTCCATACTGATGGCCCAATAAAGGGAATCCAGGCCACTTCTCAGGCACCTTTTGAGGGAGGCATGTGGGGCTGAGAATCCCTCTGGATTCCTATGGGAAACTAATCAATTCTCCTGGAATGACACCAGCTATTTGATATGGAATGAGGCATTTGAGAACTCTCTATATTTCACACCCATCCAACAGCAGTGTACAAGAAATTTTTTTGATAAGGATGAAGTTGAAGCATTTTATAAAATGTGTTGAAATCAACAAATAAAAGCAAGTACACTCTCCAGATGAGAATGAAAGTTATAACATAACGTCTATGGATTCATAATATTTATTATAAAATAGCTAAGACTAAAAGGATCAAAATATACATTGGGGTCCAAGATGCCTGGGAGAAGAACTGGAAGCCATGTCAACAAATGGGAGTCAAGCTCAGAGCAGTTGCTGAAAATCTCCTTCACCATCTCAGCTGGGTGGCATTGCCTCCAAGTAGCTGCAGAGGGATCTTATCCCAATCTGAGGAGCTGCAAATGGGTTCAACTAAGCAAATATGTCCAAAATCAGCAAATGACTTGCAGTTGACCAGCCAAGGGTGTACAATTACATAGCAAGTAGTGTACAAGAGATCAATAAGTTATGTAGAGATGATCAGCAGGTAAATTGCATATGATGTCATGCGATACAAATGTTATATGCAAGTGAATCACGTGTGTAATGTATCTGAGAAGCATCATTGCATCTGATGGAAGCATCATTGCATCTGATGGAGGCATCACCAGACCCATGATGAGATTTCTAAATCCAGGTCTATCTGCTCTCTAAGAAGCAATTCCTTTCTGGCCTCTGGCCTGGAAGCTAGAGAAGCCAGGTTTGCTGAAGAGCCCCTCCCTCCTCCTACCTACTTCAGAGCTTCCCCAGGGCCCTACCAAAGCTGTTGGAAGGCAGTGAGGACCCTGGAGGAAGCTACTGTGGTCATTGTACCCCACATCCTAGGATCCAAGGCCAAAGTCCCAAGGTGATCAGGGTACATGGGTTCTTCTTCTCTCAGTCACCAGATGGGCAACAGTTTCCAGGCTAAGGTCCAGAGCACAGCCAATTCTCAAACTGTGTGTTGGTAGTGATGTCCTAGTTTGCGAGTGATCCGGGATCCAAGCAACTGAAGGGGTATGGGTAGGTTTCACAAAAGGATAACTGGGGCTCCAAGAATCAGTTCCTAGATAGGAGGATGCCAATGTCCAAGCATCTGGGTTACTAGTGTACAGGTCTTTTTCAGAAGGTAGGTTTCCAAGTAATCATCTGGAAGAGAAGGGATTGGAGAGCAGGCTTCGGAGACCCAGTTCCTTATTGGATAGACTAAGGTACCCTGAGATTCCTCATAATGAGTATGCATGACTCCTTACTACTGAGGAGGGGTCCTCATTAAATCTCCTGGGGTTTCAAGCTCCTCTGAGGAGTCCCAGGGTGATCCCAGCATAGTGAGCGGTACTAAGTATGGCTGATTCTTGGTCTTTAGGTCCCTTTAATGGGGTGATCTCCCAGCCGTGGCATACACCCCCCCAGGGTTAGTGTCAGTAAGTAGGGAAGTCTAGAATGAGTTTAGGCGAGGTACTGAGGTGCTCCCCAGGTGGAAACTGAGTATTTCCTTGATGGAAATTTAACACCGGTCACCCCTCTAACCTCACACAACATACATTCTATAATAGTTACTGTGAGTAAGCTTCTTTAGGATAGGGACCATTGCTTATTTAAATATTGTAAGTTCCCCACTGCTTAGCACAGGGGACTGCATGCAGCCAGTGCTTAGTAAATATATGTTGGGTTTAATGGAATAATTTTCCAGAATAAATAAACTAAAAAAAAGTTGATGAACTTTATCAACATATAAATCAGATTAAACTCCAAAGGCAGTCAACCAGCATTTATTTTTAAATACATTTATTTATTTTAACATTCATTTGTGAAAACCCTTGAAGTTCTTCCCTTTCTCCAGTCCTTCCCTTACCCACTGAGAAGACAAGCAATATGGTATCAATTATACATGTGAAACTATGCAAAATATATTTCCATCTAAGACATACTGCCAAAGAAAGCAAGAAATACAACGTTAAGTGAAAAAGTATGCTTCGATCTTCACTGAGAGTCAACTAGCATTTATTTAGCACCAGGCCCTGGACTAAGTGCAGGGAGACAAAGAAAGCAGGGAGTCCCTGCTTTCAAGGAGCTCAGTCTAATGGGGAAACCACCATGCAAATAACCATGTACAAGGATGAAATATACAAAAAAATTGGGAATTGTGTCCTAAGGAAGACAGATTCAGGAGGACTGTGGAAGATTTCTGGTAGAAGATGAGACTTTAGCTGAGACTTGAAGGAACACTTGAGAATCAAGGAAGTAGAGAAGAGGAAGAGAGTTCTGGTTACGAGGGAAAACCAGTGAAAATGCCCGATTAGAGAAGTGGAAGGTCATCTTCTAGGGACCACAAGGAGGCCAACGTCAATGGATGGAACAGTAGGGTGGAGGGGAGTTAAGTATAAGAAGACTGGAAAGGGAGAAAGGAAACAGATTGTAATTTAATTCTGGAGGTAATAGAGAATCACTAGAGTTGATTGAATCGGGAGTACAGATCTGCACTTTAGAAAGATCAATCTAACAGCTGAGTAGAGATGAGACCAACCCACAGGCTACTGCAACAGTCCAGGTCTGAGGGGCTGAGAGCCTGCACCAGGATGGTGGCTGTGTGAGAGAAGAGAAAAGAGTATGTATGAGATGTATCATTTTCGTTTTGTTTCCTGTTTTAAAAATCGATAAAGTGTACTCTTTTCCCTGCCTGTACCCCTATTCCTTCGCCCCTGAATAAGTGGTTTATTTCTTTCAGCTGTTGCAGGAACTAAAGGAAGCACTCTCTGGCACACGTAGCTGCAATTCAGAATACAAACCACTAGATGGCAAATTTTTCACTAAGTCATTCTGGGTTTGGACTCCTTAGGGTATAGAATAATCAGGTGTTCTCCACCTGCTATAAAAATGATAACAATAGTAATAAAAATGATAATTTTATTAGAAAAGTAAAGCTATGAGCAGATATTGTCATATATAATATAATAAACAAATTAAGCAGTTTTCTGAATAAGACTTAAAGTCACAAAACCTAGGCATCCATTCAAATCATCCACCCAAGCAATCATTTAAGTCAAGCCTGCACAACCTGCAGTCCTGGTCGTTCACTTGCTGCACACCAGAGGATTTGGGGGAATCCTCTACATTTTTCCGGGCTGCCCAAACTCTTTTGATGGGCTGCAAGTTGTGCAGCAAACCACAGTGCTAGATGCTATGAGGAAACAAAATTAAGATAAATCGTATCTTCCTGCCTTCATGGAGATTACAACCTAACAGGAGAATAAGACACAGTTACCCACTACAATGAAACAGTTCAAAAGTAACATATGAAAAATTCTTTAGAGAATTGTAAAACAAAGTGAAGAAAGTCCATTTAGGAAGGAAGGAAGACACGGAGGAATCAATGAAGGTTTACTGGAAAAACTGGTACTTTCTGGTTCATTTCTCCCACCCAAGAATTCCAGGATATGTCTTCAAAGCATACAAACAAACAAAAACTTTGGTGTATGACTCTTGTATAGGGTCCCTCCCAAAGTGATTAACAGGGTCTCCTTTAGAAAGATACACACTTTACAAAGTAATAAATTTTAGTCAAGATAATAGCTAGAATGGGGAACAGCAAAAACGAGTTATACAAAGACAACAAAAATAACTTTGAAAGGCAAAAACTCTGATTAATGCAATGACCATCCATGACTCCAGAGGACCTATGATGAAGCATGTTACACCCCTCCTGACAGAGAGGTAATAGACATAAGGGGCAAAAAGAGGCATTTGTTTTTGGACATGGACATTTATGCAGATTAATTTTGCTTGAAGATGCTCATTTTTTTCTGTCCGTTTTTGTTTGGGAAGGGTTGGAGGAGAAAAGTTAGCAATAATGATGCTAAAAAGGGAAGGCCATTGAAACGTTTTTAAGGCTCAAAACTAAAGCAGAAAGGAAATTCAGAAGGACACATAGACAGGCAGGGCAGCCTTAAAGGTAACGTGAAATTGATTAATACTTCTTTTTAAAGCAACTGTTATGAAACAGAGATTCCTGGTTTCATAAAGAATACTTTTTTTGTGGACTGCTATGTTTATTAACTCTTCTTAGCATGTTCTTTTCTTAGCATTTCAGTTCAAAATTTTTAAAATAAAATATTTAATAAAGTATTAAATAACAGGTAAAGGACAGTTATTTTTTTCCTTTACCACAAAAGGAATGCTTAAGATATAAAACACTTTTAAGTGTCTATTGACAAATATTTATGTAAAGTAGTAGCCCTTTGTTATGTGGACATTTTCATTGCCGAAATGTCAGTAGTTCAGCTGACTGAGCAGAAGAAGAACATTTGTACAAGAAACACTAATAAAATCAGCTTAAGAAGAAACATCGTCCCTCAAATAGAAATGCCTGAGGAGAGACACAGACTATTCTGAGGACGTGAGAGAATACTTCCCCTCAGATAAATATACCGACAGGACCTATTAGAAAGCACGGTATCAACTGATGTAAACACAACTGCAGTGCATTATGGTCCATCAGTTCATTTACATATGAGAGTTTAGTTATTTGAAGGGGAAGGGGAAGAGAAAGAAAGAAGGGAATAAATATTTAAATAGCACTTGCTATATGCCAGGCACTCAACTAAGCACTTTTTTTTTTTTTTACAAATATCTCATTTGATCTCTTTTGATTTAAAAGATATTAAGGATAAACTATAAATCAAATAACTCTTTGGGGAATGAGGGCCATTGGGATCATACTCAACTGAAAGGTAGATTTTTTTTTTCAGTTGAATTCACATCATAAGTTACACATGAATCACTATTATTGAAGAGACCCTGATTTGATGCATTATAAGCCAAAGGACTATTTCCCTATGAAAAGAGAAGGAAAAAAAAGACAGGAGAAAAGGCAAAATGCAAGAGTTAGAGGAACCTGGGGACAAAAGATAGGAGAAAAATGACAGAAATTACTCTTAGGAGGCAGAATACAGGAGATAAAAGATGAACAAAGTTAACAGGTAGACTTGGCAACAGATTTGAGGAGATGCTAGACTGAAAGAGAGCACTGTAGTTCCTGGAATCTGCCTGGAAGAAATCAGAATCCTGTACTTTTCTAAATAGCTTTCTAGGCTTATTGTACTTACAGCCTCAGGGTAGGGAAACCTCTCTGGGATATCTGAGTTGTCCTTTTTTGACCTCTGATGGCTTAAGAGAGGTGGAAGGAGAAAGGCAAAGACAGACTATGTAGCTGTTTTGCTGTGAGTTACGCGGATATATTTTTGCTAGAAGAGTGTAACACTTTCTCAGCAGTCTGCCAAGGGCAGCCTCATGCTAAAAGAGACTAACACTGCTACACCAGTTCAAGAGTATCAGAGATGCTGCTTTGCCCAGAAAGGGATCTGTGAAGACCAGGAGGGGGAACAGATACCAGATAAGCAATTTTGCCCTACAAAATAAAAAGGCCAAGAATATCAAGGCCTGCAGTCCAGATTTGTGAGTTGTCTCAAACCCATGAATTCCCAGCTTCTTTGTGAAGCTGTTGAATGAAGAGATATCTACTTCCTCTGAGTCTATGATTCTAAAGTGGTATCTCCTACATAGATAAGTTATATTGTTTATTTTTACTCTACTCCACTCAACAATGTTGACTGACTTACTGCTATGTGTAAAGTTCTGTCCCAGATCATATGATAAATTTAGAGTTGTAAGAGACCCTAGAGGACATGAATCCCACCCCAAAATTTTTTAGATGAGGAAAATGAGGCACAAATAAGTTAAGAGACTTGCCCAGAGTCACACAGATCTGAAAAAAGATTTTCCTTTCTCCTAGTCCAATCCTAACCAGTACAACATACAACCTCTTTTTTGCCACAGTTGAGGAGGAACAACTCAAAACTAGATTTTATTTTTTTAAACCAGATTTTATAACAAAAAAAAATCTCTGTTTAAGTGTCATTATTTCATGGAAGTGCTTTCTAAAGGTCTCTGAAAGGATATAGTTAAAAGCCATTTTAAAAGCTGTAATTCTCTATACATTGAAAAAAAGATGGATATGTAGATTTGGAGCTAAAAGGAATCATAAAAGTCATGCAATCCAACTCCCTCATTTTACAGATGAGAAAACTGAGGCCTAGAGAGGTGAAGAATCTTACCTAGGTTACACTGACAGGAAGTATGAGAGCATGGGTTTGGACTCTAGTCCTCTGACTTCAAATCTAGCATATTATCCACCTCACCATGTGCCGTCCAGTTTGATGGAGAAGTAGACATCTACATAACCTGATCTAATACAGAATAGAATAAGAGAGTACAAAAAATATACCATGGGAATTCTAAGGATGAAATTTCGGTTAAAATTTTTTGGTAAAAAAAAAACAAAAACAAAAACAAAAAACAAACAAACAAACAAAAGGGAAAACTTCCTGAGGAGGCATCATTCAAATTGAACCTTTAAAGAGGGTTAGAATTTCACTAAACAAAAAAAAAGAAAGCTTTGACCTTTGAAAACAGGGAGTATCAAAGGCACAGAGGTAAGAAAGTATATCACACTTTCAAAAACCAAAAAACATCCTAATTTAGAGCTAGAGCATTGGGGAGGAGCAAAATATAAGCCCAGGAAAACAAAGGCAGGTTTCAGATCATGGAGAATTTTGGATGCCTACTTAAGAAGCTTGGGCTTTATTTGGGTGGTAGTTGGGGATAATGGGCTTCTGAGTAAAAAAATGACATTATAATAATAACTGATATCTACATAACACTTAAAGCTTTGAAAATCACTATATATATTCATATATATATACACACATATACATATGCATACATTTATATATACACATACATTTATATATGTATGTATATACACACATATGTGTGTGTATATATGTATATATGTATATATATATATACATATATACACACACACATATATTGCCCTCTAAGTAACCTTGTGAAGTATTACCTGCGCTCCATATCAAATTATTGTAAAGCTCTAATATTATTAAGGTCTTAATATATGCCAAGTGCCATATGCAATTCTGGGTTTAAAAATATGAGAGTGAGACACACCCTGCCCTCAAGGATTTTACGTTCTAATGGGGGAGACAACATCCATATGGAAGTGACGGCCAGGCAAGGGCAGTTTGATCTGAGAAATCACAGAGATAGTGAGTGGAACCACAGGTGAATCGATTGACACACTCTTCTTTCCAGAAACAATGCTAGTATTGATTTGGTTATAGTTCCCAGATTAAGGGATAGGGTAAATATAAGTGAGGGTTGGACATGGTAAGGTGGTCTGGGGTCAGCTCTATCTGCATTGTGGGTTATATGACTTTTCTAGGTGAAATTGTACTCACTGACTCCTGTTTGGGACACCTTGGATTAAGAATTCCAAAGCTAAGTGGATTTCATCCCTTGATCTGTAGGTGAACTAGGAATCCCCAGGCTACAGCACCAGGGAAGGAAAAAACGAAAAAAATGAGAAAACCAAGTCTCAGACACTTCAAGTGGTTTTTTCAGGGTGACAAAGCTAATTAACATCTGAGATGGCATTCAATCCTATGTCTTCCTGACTCCAGGTCCAGCACACTATTCACTGTACTGCACGGTTCCTCCATGATTAAAACCATTATTTAAGAAAATCAGTCTGGTGTGTGGTAGGTAGGAATATTATGGTATGTAGGAATATTCACAAGAGAGAGACTGAAGGCAAAGACACCAGTCAGTAGGCTATTGCAAGAGTACAAACAAGAAGTAATGAAGGCCTTAGTTACAGTGGTAGCCATGGAAATGAAAAAGAAGAAAACCTGTCAGGATTTAGAGCTGGTTGAAGGAGGGAGTTAAAGGAGAAGGCGTTAAAAAAAAAAAAAAGACAGAATCACAGAATTTCTTGACGATTCCTATCATTAAGTACTGATGTACTTACAGCTTAAAAGTACCACTCACTTGAAAATCATAGACTCATAATGGCTAATAAAGCATCAATGTAGTGCTTTACAAAACACTTTTCTATGCATTATCTCATCCCACAGCCTCACAGCAATCCTATGAGGAACCTAGATGCTATTATTAACCCCACTTTAATAATGTGGAAACTAAGTCTCAGCAAACTTAAATAACTTACCCAAAATCACATAGCAATTAAGTGATGTGCAATCAAGGTTCAAAGCTATGTCTTCAGATTCCAAGTCCAGTGCTTTTTCTAGTTTGCTGTACTGTCTCGAAATAAAATTTTGGAGCAGCA
Source organism: Potorous gilbertii (assembly GCA_028658325.1). Lineage (NCBI taxonomy): Eukaryota > Metazoa > Chordata > Mammalia > Diprotodontia > Potoroidae > Potorous > Potorous gilbertii. Next base: position 523,331,837 of record CM053769.1, on the reverse strand, counting down.
AAGTCCTAAGAGCTTCCTAATCCAAACCCCTCATGTTACAAATGAGGAAACTCTGGCCCAGAGAGGTTAGTTCTTTTTTAAAAATATTTTTTTATTTAATTGATGGAATAAAATAAATATTTCCATAACATAATATAATAACAAAGATGATTGTGCATGAAACTGCAAATCTTTTATGTACAACCTATTCCTTTTAAATACATAATAATGTCATCATGTATATTTCTTTTTTTTCTTCCTTCCCCCCTCTCCCTCCTGGACTACCATTAGATACAAATTTATATATGTATGTATATGTAAAATTATTTTATACATACTTCTATTTATCCGTTCTTTCTCTGAATGTATATAGCACCTTTTTACATAGTTATAGTTTTTTAAATAGTTAATTTGGGTATTTATAACAGAAAAAATGATTTATTTGCTCAAAGTCATTCTTAAAACAATATTCTTTTAGTTCTGCTTATTTTGCTCTCCATTATTTCATGCAAGTCTTTCCATGTTTTTCTAAGATCATGGAGCTCACCATTTCTTATAGCACAGTAGTATTCAAACACAATCATCCACAATTTGTTCAGCCATTCCCCCATTTGAAGGGTATTCCTGCAATTTCCAGTTCTTTGCTACCACAAAGAGAACTGCTGTGAACATTTTAGGACACACACATATATACACGTATACATACACACACATACATAGATGCATATAGGAGAAAGTGACAAATGTTGTAGGGCATGTGGAAAAATTGGAACACTGATTCATTGGTGGTGGAATTGTAAGCTGATCTAACCAATTTGTAGAGCATTCTGGAATTATATTCAGAGAGGTTAGTTCTAGTCCACAGGAAAGCTGGAACTAGAACCTGGGTCTCTTCATTATTAAGGCAGTGCTCTTGCTGTCCCTCTGTCACAATGCCACCCCAAAAATTAATTATTGTAAACAAATAGATTTCTCCTTAGGAGGATTCAGTTTAGTGCTATTCATGATTACATTAAAAATAGCCTTTCAGTCTGCAAAACAGCTTATTAGAGAACCATTTCATCTCATTTTTATGCATTCTAATTTGCAAGCTGATTACCCAGTTTGTAACATGCTCCATGTCAGCCTTTGGAATGCCCTTTCTTGCAAACTATTTTCAAGCTGGTTCTATAAAATGAGGACGATGATACATCACAGGGTTGTCTGCGAGGAACAAATGAGATAATATATGCAAAGCTTTTTGTAGATTGTAAAGTGCTATGTGACTGTTAGCTAGTATTATGAGGCAAGATGAGAAAATAGAGGGGAAATTTGGTGAATGTAAAGACTCAGAGATCTAGAAGGGATTTCAGAGGCAACCTAGTTCAAAGCCCTTGTTTTACAAATAGGGAACTGGCAAAGCAAGAAAAGTAATGCCCATGTTCTCTGAGGATTGAATAAAGATGGAGAGGATCCCTTTGAAGTTAGCCGGAAGAGAGCAGGCATTTCACTCTGAGATGCTTCAACTCTGCTTTAATTTTCAAAGCTATTCTGAGCAGAAAACAAAAATCAGTATGAGCAGATTGCTCACTAGGTGGTACTGTGTGCACATTGTACTATTATGGAGCATTAGCATGGTGGCTAACCACACACTTGGTAAGCATCCATGGTGTATGAAGCACAGTGTTAGATGCTGGGGGAGAAAGACAAAGGTTAACTAAGAAATGGCTTCCGATTTTGATGTATTGATTTGTTTTGCTGAATTTTTTTCTTTTCTCTTTCTCTTTCTCTTCCTCTTTTTTTATTTTTTTAAATTCTTTCCTATAGAAGGTATCACTCTGGTGGTGCAGGGGAGGGCAGATGGAGGTTTATATCTAGGTGATATAAAAAATGATGTCAATAAAAGCCTATTTTTAAAAATTAAAGAAATGCCCCCTAACTTCATGGAGCTTATAAATCAACAGTAGAATATAAAAATTAAAAAAATAACTGTAAGCTAATAAATAAGTGCTTAAGAGATGTATAAGCAAAATAAGCTTGTGGACAACTTGGACACAACCTGGGGTGCTATCACCTTCTGTTTGTAGATCCTTACCTTATGCCTCCCAAATCATAATTACTAGATTAGTTCTATGTCATTTAGCAAACATGGACTCCAGGAGCCATATTTTACAGCCTGTTGCTAAATAAGAGATCCCTCTCAGAGCATCTCTGACAATTGGTCACTCAGCCTTTGTCTGGAGATTCCAAAGAATTCTCTAAGATATCAAGCTCCTAGCACACATCAAGTGCTTAACAAACGCTTGTTGTAGAGTTGCAAAAAAAAAATCAAAAAGTGATAGACAACCTGAGTGCTGTGCTGACGGGGCATGTTAGAAGACCTAGAGCCAGGCTTCCACATGTTGGATGTATGCCCTAGGGTGGATGTATGGAGGACATGAATGCACAAGGGCCAATAGAGTGTGCTTGGGTTCCATATGCATGGTCCCCACAGGACGCCCCACATGGATGAGGTCAAGAATTCCCTGAAATCAAATAATATTAAACCCTATGAGAATAAGAGATGAATCTAATCTAAGCTTTTGTATCTTTACAAATGCCTTGCACACAGTAGATGTTTGATAAATGCCTGTTGGATTGATTACAATAATTCTCCAGAAAACCAAATGCAAATTTAAGCAGTTTTAAGAGAACTATTTTGGGGAAGAAGATGGAAAACCTTAACTGTCTCCTGCAAAATGCTATTATATATTTGTAGTTTGTGGCATAACTTCAAAAGACAAAGTCACATTGTTGTCATTTTAGTATTTATTCACAGAACACAAAAACGTGGCTGGCCCTAAGAAAGATGTGTAGAGGTTGAGTCTTTCAAGTCCATTCGTTCTCCTAGTTGTGAATTCTGATACTTCCTTTCAAGCCTAAATAAAATGCTACCCTCCTCCAAGAAGCTTGCTCTGAAGTTCCTTTCTCTGTTAATAAGACACCCCTTTGTTTAAATCTCTGGTTTATCTGGGCAGCTGTGGGGAGCAGTGGATGGAGTGCCAGGCCTGGAATGAAGAACACTCAATTTTCCTGAATTTAAATCTGGCCTCAAATGCTTACTAGCTGTGTGACCCTGGGCAAGTCAATTTATCCTATTTTTCTCAGTTTCTTCATTTGTAAAATGAACTAGAGAAGGAAACAGCAAACCACTCCAGTATCTTTGTCAAGAAAACCCCAAATAGGGCAAGAAGAGTCAGACATGACTGAAAAATGACTGAAAGTAACCCTGTACAAAAAAGGAAATGAAGTTAATCAGGCATCACTTCTTCTGAATGTCATAGTAATGGCAAAGCCCTATTAGGATCAGGAATATGAGAGCTGGAAAGGGTATAAGGGTTTCTACCTGGAGTGGCTGCTGGTTTGGGAAAAAGTGCTAGGGTTTTCCAGAGAGAGGAGGTTTTTATGCCAAATTTTTCCAGAATAGGGTGCAGCCATGGCCAGCTATGTAGACTCCAGCAGTCACTACTACCCTGGGGCAAGATGATTTGGAGTCTCTGCAATGCAGAAAACGGATAATCCAGGGTGCTAGCATCCACTGGATATGAATCAAAAGATGGCTATCGCTGAGACTAGCTTAGGGGTGGCATTTCCTCCTGGGGCTCAACTTCTCAACAGGCAGTGGAGACTTTTTCTCCTTATTTGCCTTCATTTACTTCCTACTTTCACCCACTCCAGCAAAGAACTATTATCTTTTTAAACATCATTTTGTCTTTCTTGTCATACATTTGAAATTGTATTGAAACCAGATCGTTATGGAACACATGTCGTATCTACTTGCTATTGAATAAAGCCAAACAGTTATTGAATACATTTGCTCCAAGCTGGAAGATTGGAAAGGAGGAAGACAACCTGGAAGGAAGAAATTTAAATGATTAAGGGTTTATAAAACCAATCTGGATTTTGCCAGTGCAAACTGTCACACTTAATAGAGATTTGTTTTAAAAATTGCAGAGAGAGACAGAGAGTCAGAGACAAACAGAGACACAGAAAGAGCAAGTTTAATGCCCAGAAAGGCATCTATAGTGGCCTCAGAAGCAGGTGAGTGAGCAAGGTGGGCAGAGATTTTTTTCTTTCCCTAGAAAGTCAGCACACACTAGAGAAAAGCCAGGCTCCAAATCAGAGAGGAAAGCTATGCCAGGCAAGGAATAAGAGGTTAGTCAGTTAGTCAATTAGCATCATCTACAAGGTGCTGGGGGGACGGGGATCTTGGCCTACACAAAATGAGGGCGGGGGGAAGGGGAGTGAAATTTCACCCCCACCCTCTAACTTCCTCCCAGAGGAAAGGAGAAGTGAGGTCCTCAGGCATGAATAGTCTGAACCCCAGCTTAAGAGATGATTGACCACTCAACATACCTTTCTCCCCAGAGCCGCCTGGTAATTGCGTTAAAGCAGCTATTTCTCTCCATTGTCAATGATCTCAAATTATCCCTTTTATCAGAAACTCTACAATTTTGTCTCGGAAGCACTCTCACTAGTTTTGAAACTAGGTTTGAAAATACTACCTTTTCCCTATTGTTTTTTTAAATATGAGGCTTGTATATAGTCCTATGGCACTTTTCCCATGCTCCATGATCATTCATAGATCACAGACATTGCTCGTCAATCACATCTTGTGGTTATTTCAGACATAGCTTTCTAGGTTTCTTGACTTGAGCACACTGAGGACAGCTCGTTAGTTTCTTACCATCTTGCTTACTTTGGGTTCATACTCTCTATTAACCTCCTTAACTGTTCTTCTAGTCCAGCTAGACCCCTATAACTCTCATCCACCAGCCTCACACAGGAGGAGGGGGGCAGTTAGACCTAAATAATGACCATAGCAGGCATTAGTTTTGCCCTTATTTACCAATTTACCAATATTCTAATTGTGCCGGTCAATCTGGGATTTTTTGATTGAAACTTATTTTATTTCGTTGAAACTTATTTTATTCTTTGGTATTTTAAATATATTCATTTAAAAATAAAATATAAATATAAAAGATGAACAAAAATATATTAATAAAAAGATTTGTTCTGTAATATTTGGATTCAGTCAAAAAACAGCTCTTAAGGAGCTAGCAGACCATATATGGCCCTAAGGCAGTTATCAGCCCCTGGTGATAGACTATTAGTTATAAGCAAAGTTATTATATTAAGCAATCCCACTCCATAAAGTCCTTGTCACTATACAAATAATCTGAGTACAATAACAGAAGTACTAAATGAAAGTAGTGGTGCTATTGGTCTCCATTTCTTTGTTCTAAATTTCTGCCTTTATTATGCATACCTTCCTGCCTCAGAATGCTTGGCCTTGGACATTCCTGACAGAAACAGACTTCACTGACTTCTCTCTTTAATTAAAGAAAGGCAGTCTAGAGAAGATAAATATCTGCTAACTTATCTGCTTTTTTCCTCATTTTTTAATCCTACTAATAGCAACTCATATTTACATAGTGTCGTGGTTTGCCAGCACTGTTCTCACAAGAGCCCTGTGAGATATCTTTTTCACCAGTTTTACTGAGGTGGAAACTAAGGCTTTGAAGTTAGGCACCTTCCCCTGGTCACAAAACTAATAGGTATTTGAAGCAGCTTTTGAGCTCAGGCTTCCTGACTCCAATTCTACATCCTCTGCCACCTTCTTCTTATGAAAGATTATTTAAAATCCTTATGAGAATGATGTGCACAGGTTGAAGACATCTTGAGAAAGTAATAGGCAGGTGTTCACAAATAGTTTTCTACAGAAGCCTATATCTTCACAATCACCCAGTTGACCTACATGTAGAGAACACAAGATCCCACAGGGATTGTTGTTTGTTGATTATAAAAAAAATTATCTTAAAATCTTTACTACTGATGGGGTTCAGACTCTGGGAGCCTCCTTGAGCTCCCCTTGAATCTTCTCACTTAACCTGGCCTTTCTTACTCAAATCTAATCTTCCCATTTATTCTGGCAGTCTCAGGAAGCCCATGAACTTTTCATTATCATTTCAGGTCTCTGTTGCACTCCC
>CM053769.1:523308591-523325750 GCA_028658325.1 Potorous gilbertii | reverse complement strand
CCTGCTTCCCACCCAAACCCTCCATTGTCTGATATCTCCTGATAGCCTCCAGCTATTTCCAGCCTTTGACCCTCCTTGGAGTTCTCAAGACCCTTCCTAACCCCCTTCTCCCATCACCTTGAACTACCAGACCCTCCCCCCCATACTCTTTTCTGTATTTAAGTTCCATCTTGCCTCCATGAAGGCGCTCATATTCAATCCAGCTCAGACTCTGTCTAGCTGGGATTGTATGGGGCCCACTTGTGAATACAAGTGTTACTAATGTTTAGACTCCTTAAGAGGCAACCCAATTTGGCAAATCCTTAATAAACTTTGTTTTCTTTGGCTTTAAGAAGGCTTGAGTCGAATTCATTCGAGCACGACCCAGACTGTCCGTATTTCGGGGTCCACCTATCACAAAAGACGTCATCTCTACCACAAAGATCCTACACGATTCCTGGATAGAAGCACATGCATGTAACTTTACTCAATTATCCTCTAATTATCAACATAAAGTGAGGCTTATAAAAGAGAATTAACCTTGCCAAAAGGTACTCTCTCTGTGCTGTGGAGGCTGTCCACACAGAATCCAAAAAGAAGTGGGTTTCTGTTTTCACATGATCATTGTGCTGATTGCATCAAGTACCAAAATACTATAGGACTCACTTAGTGAAACTCATGACCACACAAAGAAATTGGCCTCACAGAAAAAATAAAGAACATCTCTTGAGCAGACGTTGACATGCCACTGGAGGGACAATTTGTTGAGTTAATTAATTATTACTACCATCTGGGACAGGCATGACAGATTGATAATGAACTATGATTAGAAGACAATAGGAAAACTGTAAATTAATTGTAGTTATTGCAAGCTACTCTCCAACATAAAAAAAATTCCAACACCAACAATTCTTCCAGTGATGATCTTCCAAAAAAAAAATCTAAATTATGAGCAATTCAAAAGTCAGTAGAGAAAAGCATGGTGAGTGTAAGTAGGTCTCAACATATGGCCAGCAATGATATATGCAGGAAGTGGTATAAAAGATATCATGTAGGAAAAATAAGTAGCCTAGTCACTTAGGGAGAGCACAGGATAATAGATGACAGCCTCAGGACTGCATTGACAGTCATCAAACATTGAAAGACCTAGAATAGGCCTTTCTTCTTTTAGGTATTGGGTAAATCCAAAGGATTTATGAAAGGGCTGGGACAAAAATTATCAAGGATGTGAAGACATAGATGGATTATGATTTAAGTCATCACAGGATACAATATGGAGTACTCATGTTGAGGAAATGAAAGCTCTGCTGAAGTGTGGAATTAAGCACGTTATAACATTTTGTTTTCTTTTTTCTTTTAAAAATAGTAAGCACTGGACAATTTACCCATCCTATGGCATTTTCTATTCATTCCTTATGCTGAGCAAGAAATCAAGCATTAATCTTTCTCATCAATTGGTTGGCATTACATTCTGGTAAAATCCTGGCCACTCTTCTCTATCTTCTTTCGTTTGTTGAGTTGAGTCCTCTTTCAGTTATGTCTGATTCTTTGTGACCCCATTTGGGGATTTCTTGGTAAAAATAATGGCGTGGTTTGCCATTTCCTTCTCCAGCTCATTTTACATTTGAGGAAACTGAGGAAAACAGATTAAATGACTTGCCCAAGGTCACATAACTATTAAGTGGCTCAGGATGGATTTGAATTCAGGAAGAAGAGTCTTTCTGATTTTAAGCCCAGTGCTACATCCATTGTTCCACTTAACTTCTTAGCTCCAAAGAACTAGGTCAAATATTTGACTAACCACCTCAGGATATTCAGAACTGGCTCTTGGGTTTTATAGGTCCTTAAGGGACAGGAAACTGGAGAAGGAAATGGCAAAATTGCTTCTGTCTCTTTGCCAAGAAAATCCTAAATGGGGTCACTAAGAGTCAGACACAACTGAACGACACCAAACAACAAAATAAGGAGCAGGAAATAGGTCACCAGATCACTCTCTTCAAATGTGGGAAGAGTTGTCTTGTGAAAGAAAAACTACATTTATCCTACTTCTATCCAGAAGGGAAATTAAAAGGAGGAAGATTTAGGCTCAGTGTTAGAACTTACTCATTTGTCTGAAAATAGAAGGGTTTTCTGGTGACAATGCACTCCCTGTCACTGAAGGTAGTGAAAGCTGGATATGACCCCTTGTCAGAACGTGATAGTGATGGGGTGATGGAACCTGGACCCTGAACTTTCTCAAAGAACCCAGTCCCTGGCACCTCCCCAGGGGCATCTGGCCCTTCATAGTCAACATAGACAAACAATAGTCCTTTCAACAGTCCTTTCACCTTGGCTCTCACCACCTACTTACTCCTTAACTACCTAACTCCTTTCACTGGCTGCACCTGGGCCCCCCAGGCTAGTTACCTCTCTTTATTCCCATTCAAGTCTTCTCACAGTCATTTTCCCTATAAAATTATCATTTTTACCCCCTTTAAGTGCAGACTTTCTGAATCTCACCTGCTCCTTTTGATTTTACAATACAGCAAATTCATTTAGAATTTTGCCCCCTTCTGTTGGTGAAACTAATTAATCTCATACTCTGACTGAAAGAAGGCTTGAGTGGTGAGATTCTTAAGAGACACACTCCTTGTGCCTTTGCATTTCAGGGTGCCCAGCACCCCAAACAGCAACTGTAGAAAGGAGATTTATGATGGGTGAGGAGTTTGACCAAAAGTTTCTAAGAATGCTTTTAAGAACTCTTTCCAGATTATACATTTCTCTAACCACCTACCTTCTGTGAAGATATGCTGTCTTCATGTTTTAAATTTGTATTTATGAAAGGAAATGGAATAAATGAAAAGGAGTGAAGTGAGAAAAAAAAAACCAACACTGTGAGATCTGACATTGATACTCCAGCTCTCCTCCCAGCAGGACTGACCACTTTATCATCCCCCCCCCAAAAAAAAACCCTCCTGAAGCTCAGTGGTTCCAGGCTGGGTTAAAAGGACAAAAAGTCCCGGAGACTTCCAACCAAAATGGTCAGTGGGCATCTTTTAGTTTCTAGTTTTTTGCCATTGCAAAAAGAGCTGCTATGAATATAAATGTATAAATAGAACCTCTTCCTGTTCCTTTTATCTCTTCTGGGTTTAGGCCTAACAGTGGTATAGCTGAATCAAAGGGTGTGCAAAATTTAGCAACTTCTTGTATATAATCCCAGACTGCTTACCAGAAAGGTTGGACCCAGTACAACAACGTACCTGTTTTCTAAAAACCCCTCCAACATTTATCACTTTCCTTTTTGTCACATTTGCCAATTTATGGGTGCGAGGTAGAGTCTCAAAATTATTTTAATTTTCATTTCTCAAGTTCATAGTAATGTGAAGTTTTTTTCCCCATATAGCTATGGATACCCTGGGTTTCTTCCTTTGAGAACTGCTTATTTATATCTTTAGACCATTTATGAATTAGAGAATGGCTCTAATTTAAGTCATCTCCTTACATATCTTGGAAACGAGACCTTTATCAGAGAAACTTGTTGAAAAGATTTTCCCCCAGTTAATTGTTTCCCTTTGACCTCAATTTTATTGAATTTCTTTGGGCAAAAACTTAATTTTTTCAAATCAAACTCATCTGCCTTATTTTATGTGATTCTCCCTTGTTTGGTCATGAACTTTTCTTCTGGTCAAATATCTGACAGACATTTTTTCCCATGTTTCTCTAATTTGTTTTGTGATATGACCTTTAATATCTAGGCCACATATCCACTGGGCATTTATCTTTGTAGAAAGTATGAGTATTGGCCTAAATCTAATTTCTTCCTAAGTAATGTCTGATTTTCCCAACAGTTTTGGATTTTTGGTTTTTTTAATCACATAAAAAGTCCTTATCCCATCAGCTGGGGTCTATGTGTTGGTTGAATATCAGGCTACTAGATACACTTGCTTCCGTATGTTGGGTACCTAATCTATTCTGACTGATACCTCTATTTTTTAACCATTACCAAATAGTTTTGAGAATAATTGCTTATAGTACAGTTTAAGATTTGACACAGCTAGACCCATTTCATCCTGATTCTCATTATTTCTTTTGATATTCGTGACCTTTTTTGCCTCTATAAGAATTTCATTTTTTTAGTTGTATAAAGTAATATTTTGGTATTTTGAATACTATGGCATTGACTAAGTAAATTAATTAAAGTAGTATTTTCATTTTTATTATACTAACTTGTCCTAGCCTTGAGTGATTTTAGGTCTATGGTTCTTGTTTTAAATTAATTGGTTTTCAGTTTTCAACAATCACTTCCATAAATCTTAAATTTCTCTCCCTCCCTCCCCAAGATGGCTTGCAATCTTATATGGGTGCTACACATACATTTTTATTAAATACATTTTCACATTAGTCATATAGATTAAAAAGAAGAATTAAAATGAATGGGAGAAATCATGAGAAAAAACAAAACTAAACATAACACAAGAGAAAATAGCCTGCTTCATTCTGTGTTCAGATTCCATAGTTCTTTCTCTGGATGTGGATGGCATTTTGCCTCAAGAGTCCTTTGGGAATGTTTTAAGTCCTTGCCTTGCTATGAAGGGCTAAGTCTATCAAAAAAGTCCTCTCATACTGTGGCAGTTACTGGATAAAATGTTCTTCTGGTTCTGCTCATTTCACTCAGGTATAAAGGCTGATACTATAAACAAATTAGGGGGAGCATGGAATAGTGTATTTGTCAGATTTATGGCGAATGGAGAACTTTATGACCAAACAAGAAATGGAGAACATTTTGAAGTGCAAAATGGATAATTTTGAGTACATTAAATTGAAAAGTTTTTGCACAAACCCAACACAAACAAGGGTAGGAGGGAAGTAGAAAACTGGGAAAGATTTTTTTGCAAATAATGTCTGTGATAAAGTCCTCATTTCTAAAATATATAGAGAACTGGGTCAAATTTACAAGAATACAAGTCATTCCCCAGTTGATAAATGGTCAAAGGATATGAACAGGCAGTTTTCAAAGGATGAAATTAAAGCTATCTATAGTCATATGAAAAAATGCTCTAAATCACTATTAATTAGAGATATGCAAATCAAAATAACTCTGAGGTATTATATCACACCTATCAGATTGGCTAATGTGACATAACAGGATGATGATAAATGTTGGGGAAGATGTGGGAGAGTTGGAACACTAATTCATTGTTGATGGAGCTGTGAGCTGATCCAATTTGAAACTATGCCCAAAGGGCTACAAAAATGTGCATACCTTTTGACCCAGCAATACTACTTCTAGGACTGTATCTCAAAGAGATTATAAAAATGGGAAAAGATCCCATATGTGCAAAAATATTTATAGCAGCTCTCTTTGTGGTGGCCAAGAACTGGAAATCAAGGGAATGCCCATCAATTGGAGAATGGCTGAACAAGTTGTAGTATATGAATGTAATGGAATACTATTGTGCTGTAAGAAATGATGAACAGGAAGGCTTCAGAGAGGCCTGACTTATATATGATCTAATGCTGAGCGAAAGGAACAGAACCAGGAGAACTTTATGCACAGCAACAATCACAGTGTGTGAGAGTTTTTTCTGGTAGACTTGGAACTTCATTGCAATGCAAGGACCTAAAAAAAAATTCCCAATGGTCTTCTAAGGCAAAGTGCCTTCCACAACCAGAGAAAGAACTATGGAGTTCAATCGCAGAATGTAGCAGATCATATGCGTGTGTGTGTGTGTGTGTGTGTGTGTGTGTGTATTGCATTTTGGTTTGTTAGATGATTTCTCCCACTCATTTTAATGCATTTAAAGCATGACTATAGTGAAAATGTATTTAATAGGAATGTATGTGTAGAACCTATACAAAATTGAATGCCACCTCAGGGAGGAAGGGGAGAAGTAGGGGGGAGGAAGGGAAAAATAATAATCTAAGTTATATGGTAGTTATTGTAGAACATTGAAAATAAATAAAATTAATTAATAAAAAAAGAAATAATTGAGCAGGAGGACTTCAGGGAGGCCTGGAAGGACTTATATGAACTAATGCTGAGTAAAATGAGCAGAAGGAGATCTATGGGTCTATAACAGGGATTTATAGGTGCATTTATACAGTTCTTGTGTGTATCTTGGTAGATAGATTCTCAAGCATTTTATAGAGTCTGTAGCTGTTTTAAATGGAATTTAACTTTCTGTCTTTCTGCTGGATTTTATTGGTATTTTATAGAAATGCTGAAATTTATGTGGATTTTTTTATATCCTTCAGGTTTTCTGAAGACATTGTTTCATTTAATTTTTAAAATTGTATTGAGGGAGAAAAGAAAAAGCAAAAAAACAGAGGTTCTAGAGTAAAAGAGGGTTCTGTTCTGAGGATCTGAATAGAGAAAAGAGAAGGGAGGAATACTAGGAGAAAAGAGAACTAAGAGGGTGAAGCTTCTCATTTCTCACAACTGAGATACTTTTTAAACGTGAATTTATTTGTTTTTAGTTTTCAACATTTACTTTCATAAGTTTTAAATTTTCTCACCTCCCTCCCCAAGATGACATGCAATCAGATATAGGCTTTATATATACATTGCTATTAAACATATTTTTCATGTTAGTCATGTTGTATAGAAGAATTGTAATGAATGGGATAAACCATGAGAAAGAAAAGACAGAACAAAATAAAGAAGAAAATAATTTGCTTTGCTCTGCATTTAACTCTAGTTCTTTCTCTGGATGTGGATGGCATTTTCCATCATGAATCCTTTGAAATTGTTTTAGGTCCTTGCATTACTGAGAAGGGCTCAGTCTATCAAAATCAGTCATTGTAGACTGTGGTTGTTACTGTGCATAATGTTCCCCTGGTTCACTCAGTATCAGTTCATGTAAGTCTTTCCAGGTTTTTCTGAAATTTGCCTGTTAATCATAACTTATAGCACAATAGCATTTCATTACATTCATATACCACAAATTGTTTAGCCATTGAGATACATTTTTAAAAGGATTATACAAACATGAGATGAGACACCCTTTAGCTAAAATGGACAAAGGAGGGTTGAACACAAACACAAAACAGAGTTTGATGGTGAAATAAATAAAACTCTGTTGGAAGATAAAGCAAAGAGTTGTAGATCAATATCGTCACTTAATATACATTCAAAACATTTAAATAAAATTTCATCCAACAGTCTACAGCAATTCACCCCACAATCATTTGTTATGAGCCTGGAAAGACTTACATGAACTGATGAAGAGTGAAATAAGCAAAACCAAGAAAACAATATGCACAATGACAAACAATGGAAATTGAAAGTGAATGCTGCAGAATTACAAGAACAAGCACAGCCTCAAAGAAGAATTGCCAAGAAACAACCGTCCCCTCCTCTGCTGAGGCAGGAAGTCTCCAGGTATGGAATATTGCATGTCTATTCAGATTTTTTTTTAATACATTGATCAGTTTTGCTGATTTTTTTTTCTCCTTCCTCAATTTCTTTTTCTTTTTGTCTTAAAATTACTATTTGTTATAAAGTATTGCTGTCTGGGATGGAGGAAGGAGAAAGGTACAAAGGGAGATCTATGCAATATGAAAACAAAAGATTAATATATTAAAAAAACAAAGAAATGGATGCAAATCAATAGGGAGAAAAACAGAGATAAGAATATGGAATGGGTTAAGAGGAAAGCTAATACTGGGGTAGGAATATGAAGCGAAACAAACTTCCTGATCTGACTCAGGAGATTAATAGGCAAAAGGGAAAAGCAAAACAAAGAACTAGAATCTCAAGAGGTGCCTAAAATTTCCTTAAACAATTGGGGAACAATTGAACAATTTGTAGTACAAAAATATAATGGTCTATTATTGTGCCATAAGAAATGGTGAAAGGAATAGTTTTGGAGAAATCTGGGAAGGACTGGATGAACTGATAGAATGAAATGAGCAGTATGAAGAAAATAATAAAGAACTTTGATCAACGCAAGGACCAACTATCCCCAGAGAACCTGTGATGAAGTATGTTAGCCATCTACTGACAGAGAGGTAATGGACACAGGATCCAGAAAAAGATATACATTTTTAGACATGACTGGGTAGATTGCTTTGGCTTAACTATGCTTAGTTTATTACAATAAGTCCCTTTCACCTGTGTTGAGATGGAGGTGGGGATGAGGGGGGCGTGGTTTCATTGAAACAAGAGGCTAATAGTATGATTCAAAAAAAAAAGGTTATTCATTAATAGTTTTTTTAATGTACCACAGAAAACAGATAAGCAGGAAAGTCTTGAAATGTATGTACAGAGTTTATATTGTTTTTTTCCTTAAAAAAGCAAAGCATCAGAAGAATAAAAGGTCAAGAATATTAAAGGAATTAATGAAAATGTGAAGAAAGGTGGCTTAGTAGTACCAGATCTTAAATTATATTATAAGCAGTAACTATCACTACTATCTAATACTGGCTAAGAAAAAGAATTGTAGATTAATGGAATAGAGCAGACATACAATACACAGTAATAAATGATAATGGCAACTGTGGTTGACAAAAAAATTTAATCTTTTGAAATAAGAATTTACTATGTGATCAAAATTGTTGGGAAAATTAAAAAACATTCTGGCAGAAATTGGGTGTAGACCAATATCTTACACCATTTATTAAGATGAGGTCAAAATGGATATATGATCTAGATATAAAGAGATATATCATAAGAAAATTAGAATATGGAATATATTGCCTACCATACTTATGGACAGGAGAAGAATTTATGAATAAACAAGAGATAGCATGGTGAAATATAAAATGGATAATTTTGTTACATTACATTTAAAAAGTTTTATATAAATAAAAACAATGTAGCCAAGATTAGAAGGAAAGCAGAGAATTTGGGGGAAATTATTATAGACAGTTTCTGAGATAAAGATTTCATATCACAAACATATAGAGAACTTTGTTAAATTTATAAAAATACAAATCATTTCACAGTTAATAAATGATCAAAGGAAATGAACAGGCAATTTTTTATGAAGAAATTAAAACTATATATAGTCATATGAAAAAATGTTCTAAATCATTATTGAATAGAAAAATGCAAATTGAAATAACTTTGAGATATCTTATATTTAGATTGATAAAATGATAAAATGGGAAAATGACAAATGTTGAAGAGGATGTGGAAAAATTGGGATGCTAATACACTATTGATGCGACTGTGAAGTGATCCAACCGTTTTGGAGAGCAATCTGGAATTATGCCTCAAAGAACTATCAAACTGAGTCTACCCTTTGACCCAGCAATGCCACTGTTAGATGTTTCCCAAAGTAATCTGGGGAAAAGGAAAAGAACCTACACGTTCTAAAATACCTATAGCAGCTCTCTTTGTAGTGGCAAACAACTGGAAATGGAGAGGATTCCCATCAATTGGGGAATGACTAAATAAGTTGTGATGGAGTACGAATGTGCTGTAAGAAATGATGAGCTGGTTGATTTTAGAAAAACACGAAAAGACTTGCATGAAATAATAAAGAATGAAATGAGAAGAACCAAGAACCAGAGAATATTGTATAGGATAATAGCAATACTGTTTGAAGAACACCTGTGAAGGACTAAATTATTTTGATCATAAATACTCAAATCAGCTACAAAGGATCTACAAGGGAAGATGCTATCTAGCTCCAGAGAAAGAATTGATAAATAGAAGTATGCCTATTACACACATACATGTCAAATGGTGACCTTCTCTAGCTCAAGGTGCAGGGCGTGGCAGGGAAGGGGAGAGAGTTTGGAACTTAAAATGTAACAAAAAATTAATTAAACCAAGACAATTAATTAATTATTTTTTTTCAAAAGCAAAGGGTACAAAATGGAGATTTATATAGAATTCTTTTTATGTGTTCCACTCTGTGTATGGAAATGCTCTATGGTGTGTGTGTGTGTGTGTGTGTGTGTGTGTGTGTGTGTGTGTATGTGTGTATAATAGAATAAAAACTTTATTTTTTTCAGATTCTTAAAAGATAACTGAACATGTTGGCTGGAAGAAAAGTAAGGTTACCCTTTTCTAGATCCCTTTTCTAGAATGATAGGACCTGCTACCTGTTTAGCATGCTCTCCATTCTACCTGCCCAGCGCATATGTTGAATGCTTCAATTGATCCATGCTAATAGGTGCTTCCTCCATCAGTTTAAATCACAATCCTTCCATACATTCTTATTTTATGGGATTTTTGCCAAGAGAAGTTTAACCATTGCTTCTCCAGAAAAATTTAACTTTTAAACTTTAAATTTAATCTACAGCATTAATATTTCCTCACTCCTGCGGATCTAGACAATGAACAAAACAATTTAGTCCTGATTTGCAGCACTTGCCTATTGCTGAGATGTCATTGCTCACAATGGCCATTTAACAAAAATAAGCCAGCTCAGACGCAATCCTGTATCTTGTCCCTAGCATCCCAGCCTGGCACAGTACCATGTATAAATAAAAAGCTATTAAGCTGTACATCATTTGGTTTTTTTAAATAATAATCATCATCTTGGCCCCCTTAAGTTTCTCTTCCTTCTGCCTTTTGACATGGATTTCTTTCTCATGAAATATTTAACTCATAGGTCTGTGTAGTAAACAACATAAATTCCACCATCTCTCTGCAAAGAAATAATCAGTCATTCCATGTTCTCCGCCCACTCACTTGCTACCTAGAACATAGGCTGAGGAGAGAAACTAGAATAGAGAATGTGAGATTCTCAGCCATACATGGACCACTTTTAGAGTGGCGTGCAAGTCATCAGGAAATCAGGATAGTGAAAGGATTCAGATACCTTGCCCTGCAATGAAGGAACTAGGGCAGGGGCTCCCCACCCCTGGACTAGGGTATTTACTATGGAGAAGAGAGTATTTCAGAAGTGATATGATAGCTATCTTCAGGTATTTTCAAAGTTATCACCTGACAGAGAGATTAGATTTGTTCTGCTAGATCCCAGAGAGCAGATCCAAGACTAAGAAGTAGAATATTTAAGTTTGATGGGCAGAAGACACTTCTTAATAATCAGAGTTCTTTGTAAGTAGAAAGGGCTACCTTGGGAAATATTGAGTTCCCCCTGATTCTAGGCGTTCAACAATAACCAGATAACCATTTGTCAGAGATGTAAGAGAGAGGATTTCTTCTCAGATAACATGTTATCTGAGGTCCCACCCAGCTCTGACATTTTGTAACTCTAAACTATCCAGGTAAAAATGACTTTTAACTGTACCTTCTTTCCTATAAATTGGTGTTCTCCTGGGATCCATTGAACCCTGATACTTTGACTGATTAAGGGTTTTATGGCCGCACCACCTGCCTTATTTCACCTCATTGCTATCTAATTGATGATCGCACTATCAGACTTTTGAGTCCTTGCTCTAGGGAGTTTCCCCCACTCCAGGTCCTCATGGACTTTGACCAGAGCTAATTTGGAGTTCAGGAATGCTGGAGGAATTGGGGCTGTGTCTAGGGAAGTTCAGGTTACTGGAACATAACATCAATGACAGAGGGTGAAACGGACTTCTCTCTCATTTGTTTCCATCAACCAGCCCAATTCATTGACCTCATTTCTGGGTCAAATGAGGACCAAAAGAAAAGTGCATACAAAGATTTTTAAAGGAATTTGGCAAATGAGAATGAATTCCAGACCGGATACTGAGCTGCTCTAGGTGTCTGTATCACAGCATCCTAGCCCACAGAACCTACATTTTGTAAAATAAGTTTGCACCCTTACAGTCTCTACTTTAAGATTTAAACCTAGGTCAGGATGCTTTCTGTCTTATGTATGGCATCAGTGAGAAACGTAGATTCATCAAAACAAACTAACAAAGAAGAAAAATAGATGGAAAGTGCCTTTGGACATATGCTATGGGACTCTATCCATCCTGCTGCTCACTCACTCAGACCTGCCCCCTACCCGCACCCCACACCCATTCCCATCACCTAGTCCAATATCTCTAAGACCAGGCACCTGCTTGCACTTTGCACAGTTCTTTTCTAAAGAGATGTTATTTTTAAAATTTAATTGTATTTGAGCAGGAGGGTGTGGGGGAGAAAGGAATGAACAGTTAATAAGTAACAGACTCAATTCTAAAAAGCAGCTAATAAACTAGATGTCCCATGATGAGCTTAACACTGTATCTAAAGGTCAGTGGAGATCAGTTTGGGGTTCAGCACCCCCTAGAGGAGTTATTCATATATAGTGTGATGAAAAGAGTCCAAATTCATTTGAAGGTGGAGTCCTAACACTACGTTCATAGGATCATGGGATTGAGATCTAGAAGGGATTTTACAATTCAGTTCAACAAATACAAAACTTTCATTCATCTCTCCATCTCCTACACTGACTCATTCGTTGAGATGAAGTGTTGGAGTAACCTCTGCTCCCCATTGCCATTGTAGGCACTCCCACTCAGTGACCTCTTCTGTTTTGCAGTTGTTCCAATAAATATTTATCACCCAAGCCAGATTCTGGTAGCTATTGCTTACCAACCTCCCAGCATATGCCTTTCTTTATTGAATTCAGTGCCTGACTCACAGTTTTTCTGTCCTCCCCAATTCCTTTCCTCATCCTAAGGAACTCCAATATAAATGCTGATAATTCCTCAAACATTAACACTTTCCCATTCCTCAATTTACTCATTTATTATGACCTATTCCATTGCCCACCAGTGTTCCACTTCCATGTTCATAAACTCTCAAATTCCTCTTTCTGATCATAATCCTGTATCTTTCTATCTTCACTTCTGCCTTATGACCCCTAATCCCATTCTCTGTTTTCAGTGTGACTTCCAATTCCTCCATCCCTCAGTTCTTTCCCAATCATCCCTGCACTGGCTACATTCTCCTCCTTTTCCTATCTTTGGTCCTTGATAAACCAGTTGAACTCTACAGAGCCCTCTAGCCTTGAGTCTCTTATTCCTTATTCAATCCCTAATCATGCCCTGGAAAGCTCCACTCTTGGATTTGACAAAACATAACCTCAATTTGACCCTTATTATAATAGGGCAGTCCTTCTACTTGTCTCCAATCAATTCACTATTCCATTCACCACAATGTTTTTTCCAAACTTTTTTATCCTTCTTCAAATCTCCTATAGCTCTTTTCTACCTCTACCTCCTCAGATGAAAATCTTGCCTCCTGTTTCACTGAAAAAATTGAGACATTTGCTAAGAACTTCCCCTTCTTTCCTCCTTATCTCAAGTCACTCATATGCTTTCCCATATTCTTCTCCCCTCCTTCCCCTATTCCCCTATCCTTGTTCCCTCCTGTTTCACATGATGAGGTGGTCCTTTTTCTACAGCAATCTTCTCAAGTAGATTTCCCCCTTAATCATCCTTATCCACTCAATAAATGTTCAATCTCTCTCTGTCTACTGGCTACTTCCCTACTGCTTGCAAACACATCTATGTCTATAGACACTCCCCCCATTCTTCTTTATTTATTTATTTTTAGTTTCCACTAGATTTTAGATTTTGAGTTCCAAATTCTCTCCCCATCTCCCCCCTCCCCCACTCCAAAACATCGTGTTTCTGATTACCCCTTCCCCCAATGTGCCCTCCCCTCTATCTCACCCCTTTTTTCCTTTATCTCCATCTTCTCTATTTCCTTGTAGGACAAGAGAGATTTCTATATCCCATTATCTGTATTTCTTATTTCCCAGTTGTATGCAAAAACAATATTTAACATTAGATTTTAAAACTTTGAGTTCCAGCTTTTCTCCCTTCCTCCCTCCCCACCCATACCCATTGAGAAGGCAAGCAATTCAATACAGGTTATAGATGTGTACTTATGCAAAAGACTTCCATAATAGTCATGTTGTGTAAGACTAACTATATTTCCCTCTATCCTATCCTGCCCCCCATTTATTCTATTCTCTTTTTTGACTTTGTCCCTCCCCAAAAGTGTTTACTTCTAATTACCCCCTCCTCCCATTTGCCCTCCCTTTTATCATGCTTCCACACCCCATTTATCCTGTTCTCCTCTACTTTCCTGTAGTGTAAGATTCATTTTCATACCAAATTGAGTGAGCATGTTATTTCCTCCTTAAGCCAAGTGTGATGAAAGTAAGCTTCACTTTTTCCCTCTCACCTCCCTCCTTTTTCCCTCCATTGAAAAAACTTTTTCTTACTTCTTTTATGAGTGATAATTTGCCCCATTCCTTTCTCCCTTTCTCCTCCCAATATTTTCCTCGTTCACCCCTTAATTTTATTTTTTTATGGATATCATCTCCTCTGATTCAACACAACCTGTACTCTCTGTCTATATGTGTGTGTGCATCTGTGTGCGTGTGTGTGTGTTTGTGTGTATAATCCCTCCACCTACCCAAATACTGAGAAGTTTCAAGAGTTACAAATATTATCTTTCCATGTAGGAATGTAAATAGTTCGCCTTTAGTAAGTACCTTATGATTTCTCTTTCCTCTTTACCTTTTCATGCTTCTCTTGATTCTTGTGTTTGAAAGTCACATTTTCTATTCAGCTCTGGTCTTTTCATCAAGAATGCTTGAAAGTCCTCTATTTCATTGAATGACCATTTTTTTCCCCTGAAGTATTATACTCAGTTTTGCTGGGTAGGTGATTCTTGGTTTTAATCCTAGTTCCTTTGACTTCTGGAATATCCTCTTCCAAGCTTTTTGATCCCTTAATGTTGAAGCTGCCAGATCCTGTGTTATCCTGATTGTATTTCCACAATACTGAAATTCTTTCTTTCTAGTTGCTTGCAGTATTTTCTCCTTTACCTGGGAACTCTGAAATTTGGCCACAATATCCCTAGGAGTTTCTTTCTTTTGGTCTCTTTCAGGAGGTGATTGGTGGATTCTTTCAATATTTATTTTGCCCTCTGGTTCTAGAATATAAGGACATTTTTTCTAGATAATTTCATGGAAGATAATGTCTAGGTTCCTTTTTTAATCATGACTTTGAGGTAGTCCCATAATTTTTAAATTGTCTCTCCTGGATCTATTTTACAGATCAGTTGTTTTTCCAGTGAGATGTTTCACATTCTCTTCTATTTTTTCAAACTTTTGGTTTTTTTTTTTAACTGTTTGGTTTATCTCATAGTCCTTAGCTTCCTTGAACTCAATTCTCCCTTTCAAAGGACTATTTTACTCAGTGAACTTTCGAACCTTCTCCTCCATTTTGCTAATTCTACTTTTTAAAGCTTCCTTCTCCTCCTTGGCTTTTTGGACCTCTTTTTCCAATTGAGTTAGTCTCTTTTTAAAGGTGTTATTTACTTCAGCATTTTTTGGTTCTCCTTTAGCAAGCTGCTAACTCACTTTTCAAGGGCTTCTATTTCCTGAGCCCAGTTTAAGTTCACTTTGGATGCCCTGGAGGCAGGAATTTGACTTCCTGTGACAGTATGCCTTGTTCTTCCTCATCTAAAAGGATGGGAGGAGATATCTGTTCACCAAGAAAGTAACCTTCTATGGTCTTATTTATTTCCCCTTTTTTGGGCATTTTCCCAGCCAGTTACTTGACTTCTGAATCCTTTGTCAAGAGGATGGTCCTATTGCTCCTCCTCTCCCCAGTACCTTATGCAAGGTTGAGGTTCGAATCAGTTGCTCAAATCCCCGTGGCTTTGGGTGGGGGTGGGGCCATCATTCAGGGCTGAGATTTAGATCAGTTGCTCCCTACCACCAGAGGCTTTAAGCTGAGCTGCCTGGGCAATGGACCCAGATTGCTTCCTGGCCACTGTAGTTGCCTGCAGTCTGCTGCTGCTGTTGCTGCTGTCACCTAGGGCTATTGCTGGAGGAACCCTGTTCCCCTTTCACCCAACTGGGAAAGCCCTCCCACACTGACCTTTGGAGCTTTATTTTCCACTTGTGGGTTGAGGTACCTGGGACCCTTCCTGCTGGGAACTCTACCCTGGAGGTCTGTTCAGGTTCTGTTCCTCCCAGTGCTGCATGGCCAGGGCTGGGCTCTGCTCTGCTCAGTGTCCCTTGAGATAGACCCTTCCTGTCAGCCTTCCAGGTTACTTTTGGCTGGAAACCTCTTTCACTCTGTTGTTCTGTGGCTTCTACTGCTCTAGAATTTGTTGAGAGTCATATTTTACAGGTATTTTGTGGGCTGTGGGGGAAGCACTAGAGTATATGCGTCTTTCTATTCCACCATCTTGCTCCTCTCCCTCAGTTTTTTTTCAGTGAGGTATTTCACATTGTCTTCTATTTTTTCATTCCTTTGGTTTTGTTTTATAATTTCTTGATTTTTCATAAAGTCATTAGCTTCTGTCTGCTCCATTTTAATCTTTAAGGAATTATTTTCTTCAGTGAGCTTTTGGATCTCCTTTTTCATCTTACCAATTCTGCCTTTTAGGGCACTCTTTTCCTCATTGGTTTTTTAAATCTCTTTTGACATTTGGATTAGTCTATTTTTTAAAGTGTTATTTTCTTCAGCATTTTTGGGGTCTCCTTTAGCAAGCAATTGACTCATTTTTCATGATTTTCTTGCATCACTCTCATTTCTTTTCCCAATTTTTGCTCTACTTCTCTTACTTGATTTTCAAAATCCTTTTTGAGCTATTCCATGACCTGAGACCAACTGATAATTTTCTCGGATGTTTTTGATGGAGGAGCTTTGACTTTGTTTTCTGCTGTTTGTATGCTTTGGTCCTCCTTGTCACCAAAATAAGATTCTATAGTCTGATTCTTTTTCTAGTTTTTGCTCATTTTCTCAGTCATTTACTTGACTTTTGAGCTCTTTGTCAACGTAATTCTCTGCTTCCAGTTGGGGTGGACAGTGTACTGACTCGGAATCACGGGGGCTGTGGCTACCGGTTCCGCAGGACTCGGGGTAGCAATAAACTTCTATACAAAACTCTCAAATCAGTTAATTAATGATGTACAAACACTCTCGGGACAATTAACGACCTCCAGGATCAAATTGACTCCCTTGCGGAGGTGGTCCTCCAGAACAGAAGGGGGTTGGATCTACTGACAGTGGAACAGGGAGGGATATGTTTAGCATTGCAGGAAAAATGCTGCTTTTACGCAAATAAATCTGGCATAGTCCGTGATAAAATCAAAAAATTACAGGAAGATTTAGTTAAAAGACGTAAGGAACTCTTTGAGAACCCCTTGTGGAACGGGCTGAATGGAGCTCTCCCGTATCTTCTTCCCTTATTAGGACCGCTATTTGGTTTTCTCCGGCTTATATCCTTTGGGCCAAGGGCTTTTAATAAACTTACCACTTTTGTTAAATCACAGATTGAGGTTGCCCTTAGGAAA
>CM053769.1:523274800-523308091 GCA_028658325.1 Potorous gilbertii | reverse complement strand
GCACTTTTTTTTGGGTCTCCTTTAGCAAGGTGTTGACCTGCTTTTCATGCTTTTCTTGCATCTCTCTCATTTCTCTTCTCAGTTTTTCCTCCACCTCTCTAACTTGATTTTCAAAATCCTTTTTGAGCTCTTCCATGGCCTGAGCCCATTGAATATGTATTTTGGATGTTTGGGATACAGAAGCCTTGATTTCTATGTCTTTCCCTGATGGTAAGCATTGTTCTTCCTCATCAGAAAGGAAGGGAGGAGATATCTGTTCACCAAGAAAGTAACTTTCTATGGTCTTATTGCATTTTCCCAGCTAGTTACTTGACCTCTGAGTTTCCTCACCACACCTACCTCACTTCCAGTTCCACCCAGCTAGTGCTTGGGGGCTGAGATTCAAATTCCCAGCCTCAGAACTTTCAGCGAGGGCAGGGCTGCTATTCAGTGTGAGATTAAGTTCATGTGCTCAGGTTGGGGCAGAGCCACCACACAGGGCTCAGTTCCCTCAAGGGGTTTATGCGGAGACCTTCAACAATGGATCTGGGCTTCTGCCTGCTTTGGGAGCCCCTGTCCTCTGCTGCCTCTGCTGCTGCCTCCCGAGGGAGTCTGAATTATGGAGATACCCCACTCCCCTCCCGGCAAGCTAAAAAGGCCCTCTCACTCACCTCTGGTGCCTATGGGTGGAAGTACCTGCATGACTGCTGCAGATTCTGGCCCTGAAAACTGCTCGGATCTGTTCCTCTCAGTGCTGCATGGCCAATGCAGGGCTGGGTCTGGTGTGTGACATACCTTTGGTGTTGGTTTTTCAGGGCTCTCTGCAACAGAAATCTCCTCCACTCCATTGTTGTGTGGCTTCCATTGCTCCAGAATTCGTTGGGAGCTCCTCTTTACAGGTATTTTATGGGCTGTGGGTTAGGAGCTAGCATATGTGTATCTTTCTACCCCACCATCTTGGCTCCTCCATGACATAGCTAAATCTTAAAAGTTATCTATTAAGTTTTAGAGGGGCTACAATCCATGGCAACAAGACAGAGCTGTAACTGGAAGAGAACAACAGTCTTTTCTCAAGGCATAGAATTTATGAAATGCCTAATTTATATGATCATGATATTTTTAGTTCTTTGTTGTTGTTCAGTTGTGTCTGACTCTATACCCCCATTAGTGGTCTTTTTAGCACAGATACTGGACTGGTTTGCTATTTCCTTCTCCAGATCATTTTACAGATGAGGAAACTGTGGCAAACAGAGTAAGTGACTTGCCCAGGGTCATACACTGGTAAGTTTGTGAAGCTGGATTTGAACTCAGGAAGATAAGTCTTCTTGACTCCAGGCCTAGTGCCCTATCCACTATATCACCTATCTTCCCTCCTGTGCCACCTAATTACTCTAGCTCTTAAACTGCATAAAATCAACATTGTTCAGGACCCAGTTAGCAAGAAGAACTAAAATAGGAAACTATTAGGTGACAGATTGGGGTGAGCTCCTTGACTGGCTCAAACTGATTTCATTTTCCTCCCCTCTGCACCCCAACCAAGATATAAAAAAAATTCTATATTACAGCTTTATGGCACAAGGAACTCAAACACACTTGAAATACTGAAGTGTTAACCAACCTACCTTAGGCATTGAAATCTTAACAATTCATCACTAGCCCTTGTGAGATCTGGTTCATGGGAGACTTCTGGGTCAAATGACTGCCTAAGGAAAAGACAGACTATCCAAGCCCACCATCTTCACTACCACAAAACCCTCAAGTTTGCTCCAAACTAAATAATGATATGAAAATTCAATGAGAAACCACAGTGACAATGATTGATAAATGAGGCCATCTCCTGGGCTGCCTGGTATCCCTCATGGCCAAGCCAGTTCTCCTAGGTCAGAAAGTGGTGGATTATTCATTGTGAAGATATGAACATTCTACAGAAACTTGTTGAAATTCCTGACCTTTCTCTGAAAGTTCATGAACACAAATCCCTCAAAAGGTCTCTCACTTCTGAGGCCCTGAGCTTGATTTTCTGGAAGACAGTATACTAAGGAAGCTTCTTCACAATGTCATGGGATGTCAGGCTGTATAGCTTCAGGTATTTGATGACAGTTCCTTCTCAGGACAAGCAGAAGCACAGGTTTATCCCAGCAGAAGTCAACCTGCAAGTTTTCATATTTGGGGTACCTGGCTCATGAGGCTCACTGGAAGCATCAGGGAGTAACTGTAACATTGGAAGAGAAGAGGACGGAGAAGATGCTTTTTAGAAAGAAAAGTTTGCACAACTCCTCAAGCAAGCAGAGAAGAATTTGTTGTCATTGCTCAGTCATTTTCAGTCATGTCCAACTCTTCATGAGTCCATTTGGGTTTTCTTGGCAAAGATACTGTAGTGGTTTGTCATCTCCTTTTCCAGCTCATTTTACAGATGAGAAAACCAAGTCAAACAGGGTTAAATGACTTGCCTAGGGCCTCACAGTTAGTAAGGGTCTGAAATGGGATATGAGCTCAGAAAAATGAGTCTTTTCAACTTCATGCCAGTATTCTACTCACTGTACCCACTAGCTGCCCTACAGACAAGAATACAAAAAGTAAAATCCACAAATATACACACCAGCTCCTGGTGTGAGTCCAATGAAATCTATGCTCTCCCACAGTCGGTTCTTGGTTCATCCTTGTGTTCCCTTTCTACAGTACCTCCATGATGGGGAGAGGGAAGGACCTGCCACGGCAGGTGTCTAAGGATGTAAAATGCTAGAAGCATATTCTTGTCTCTGGCTTTAAAGAAGGGCATTTGAAAGGTGGGATGGCTGCCTCTGGCGTCAGTGGATCACAAGAACATTGTTGAGGCATAAACTAAATGTATCTGCCGCTTCCCCTTGGGATAAAAGACTCTGTGACTTCAAAGGAGACCTTAGAAGGAGGACGTAAAGATCCTGGGAGCAGGTAAAAAGATCTTTGAGGTCAGGCACTGTTCCTGAGTTTTGGACCAACAGCCTAGATGCTTAAAAAATACTGGCTTTATTGTTCTAAAAACCCGTTGCTCTTTCCAGGGCTCCGCCATGCCTTACCCAAACTCCATAGCTCGTCCAAGGTCACATAACCAGTAAATGGCTAAGATGAAGCAGATATCCAGGTCTCTGGCTCCCAGTTCAATTTCCTTTTCAATGCACTAATGCTTGATTTTTCTGTTCCAGAAGCACACTTTTTTTTAAAAGACTCTTTGCTCATTTTCTTTTAAAAGTTCTTCCATCCTTATCCATTTAAACAATTCTGCAATCTTTACCTTTTCTTGTCTCCATGGAGAACTTTCAAATGCTGATATCTATAGTGCGCTAGCGGTTTTTTTTTTTCTAAGAGAAAAAAGAAGAAAACTAGCTCTGTTGGTTTCAATATGTAAATGTTATCACCATGAATTCACTTCCGTAGAATCATTTTCTTCCCACATTAGTACATTTTCCTTCTTTGTGAGAGAGGAACATAGTACCATTTCTAAATTAATTTCTAATCTTTAATTAGGAAAAAGGCAATAAATATAGCAGTTGTTGCAAAAGACAGTTTGTGAATAAAGAAGCTGACAAAATAGACATCCTTAGACCAATGGATTGAATTCAACAAACATTTATTAAATAATACCCACCATGTACTGGGGACACAAAGGTGAAACAATATAATCCAGCCCTTCAAGAAATTTACAATCTAACCAGGGTGGGGTTTCACACAATTTTTAAAAATAGAGGAAACATTGCCTGACTTCTAAAATCTGAGACACAGGAGCTCTGGAAATGCAAGATAGGGAGATTTATGGAAATGAGGTTGATTAAAGAATAAGTAGTTCTCTTTCTCTGCCCACAAGAGAGGCATTCAAGATCTTTGATTTTATCTAGCTAGTACTTTACCTTTGAGTCCCTTGGAGTGATAGAGATTTAAATGGCAAGTATGATTAGGTATCAGAATTTCATCTTAAGTGGTTGTTGTTCAGTCCTGTCCTGACTCTTTGTGACCCCATTTAGGGCTTTCTTGGCAAAGATCCTATAGTGAGTTGCCATTTTTTTCTCAGCTCCGTTTACAGATGAGGAAACTGAGGTAAACAGGGTTAAGTGACTTGCCCAGGGTCACACACCTAGTAAGTGTCTGAGACTAAATTTGAACTTAGATCTTCCTGACTTCAGGCCTTGCACTCTACCCTCTGTATCATCTAGCTGCCCACTGAAGGAGACACCTATAGAGGTTCCTGGTTCCTCTAGATATTTTGTTTTAACAAGATATCTATTTTTGTGAATTGGCCCCACTGATGCATGTGATCTATTTGACTATAATCTTATCAAATGATTATTTTTTATATATGTATAAAACTCAACACTTCCCATTTTAGATTGATATGGCTTAGGTTCAAATCTAAGAAAGTTTCCCACTACTTATTCTGTCTGTCACATGCCATCCAGGTTCTTCATTCAAAACATTAGACAGTAATTCAGGATTTTATTACTTCACACTTGGAAAACTGCAACAGTTGCTGGTGGTTGTCCGCCCCAAATCTCTCACCGTTCCAGTCCATGCTTCACCCAGCTACCAAAGTGATCTTCCTAAAGCAAGGTCTGACCCTGTCACCCCTCCCGACTTAATAAACTCCAGTGGCTTCCTTTTAAACTCCAAGAGTAAGTATAAAATTCTAGTTGTCTTTTAAAGCCCTTCATAACAGGGTCCCTTCCTGTCTTTCCAATTTTCTAATACTTTTAATCTCTTCCAAATACTCTTCAATCCAGTGGCACTGGCCTTAAATACTTTCAACTCCAAGCATTTTCACTGCCTGTCCTCCATGCTTAGAATTCTCTCCTTCCTCATCTCTGCCTCTTGATTTCCCTTGCTTCTTTCAAGTCTCAGCTAAAGTCATCCCTTCTTTAGGAAGTCTTTCCTAACCCTCCTTAATCTTAGTGCCTTCTCTCTAAGACTACCCCTAAGTTATCCTATAGACATCTTGTTTTTTGATAGTTGTTTGCACATTGTCTCACCCATTGGACTGTTTACTCCTTGAGAACAGGAACTATTTTTTGCCTTTCTTTGTATCCCTAGTGCTTAGCACAATGCCTGGCACACAGTAGACACTTTTCCCCTAATACATTTTTATTTATTTCATTAAGTATTTCTTAATGGCATGTAAAAACAATTTTAACAATTCTTTTTTTTAATTTTGAGTTCCAAATTCTCTCTCCTTTCCCCAACTTGAGAAAACAAGCAATCTGACATAGATTATACATGTGAAGTCACGCAAAACATATTTCCATATTAGTTATGTTGCAAAAAATAAAACAAAACACAGACCACCCCCCAACCCAAAACAGAAGAAAAATAAAGTTTAAAAAATTACTTCAATCTGTATTCAGACTCTATCAGTTCTTTTTCTGAAGGTGCATAGCTTTTTTTCATCATGGGTCCATTGGAATTGTCTTGGATCATTATCTTGAACAGAGTAGCTAAGTCTTTCACAGTTGATTTTTGTTACAATATTGCTGTTACTATATCCAGTGTTCTCCTAGTTCTGTTCATTTCACATTACATCAGTTCATTTAAGTCTTCCCAGGATTTTCTGAAAGCATCCTGCTATCATTTCTGATAGTACGATAGTATTCCATCATAATTATGTACAACCACTTGTTCAACCATTCTCTGATTGATGGGCATCCCCTCAATTTCCAATTCTTTGCCACCATAAAAAGAGTTGCTATACATATTTTTGTACAGCAGGCACTTAATAAATGTTAGGTGATTGATCTTGAAAATGAATTTTCAGTTGGAATTATTAGTCAAACCCTGTCTCTCATTGGATTGCATAACTTGCAGTAGTAGTAGAAATCAACATTGGGGAATTCTCTTCTATATTGTGACTTATTCCCTTACTTCCAAGTCCAGAGTCACAGGTTTGCTCCTCTTCTCTCTAGAAACCTAGGTTCAGCAGCTTGGTGCTTACTAGGAATCTGGTTTTAGATAGGAAATACCACCAGCACCACCATGAACCTTTGTCCAAAAGACAGAGTTCAGTAACTCACTTTGCCACCTCCCTTGGCTTCAGCTGGAGAACTCCCTGGCCAGGTGGTTCCCTCCTCTCTGGGGCTAGGTTCTCCTCTCCAGGAACTACTTGAATGTTCTGCCTCTGCCTTGTCTTACATGTCATCTATGAGGATGCGCAAGTAACTTCTCCCCCAGGACCTTATCTCTTCTCTGATATCTATTATTTGTGAATGTTCAGACACCTTTGGAACTTGACCATCAGTAGATCAGTCTACTCCATTAATTCAATTAATTCAATCCAATTATCTTCAACATGCTGACAACTACCCACAGGCAAAAGGTAATTTATACCTCCAACAAGGAGATGTGAAGAAAGTTCCACAGGGCCTTCAAGGCACAACAAAGACCTCATCCTTTAACCTCATCAGTTATCAATTTTAACTTGGCTTCTTCCTGGTCACACTCTATACTAAAGTAAGTATTAAAGCTACTTGTGATACGCTGGCAACCACTTTGAGATATCTATATGTATATATAGGTGTCTATATCTATAAATATATCTCAAATATTCAAATCTGTGATCTCATTGATGTGGATATTCCACCCAATAACACAATTACAAGTCAATAATCAATCAGTTAACATTTATTAAGCACCTACTCTGTGCCAGGCACTGTACTATACATATAAGTGTGACTCTTGTCCATATCCTCTCTTAGGTTAAGTATGAGTCCATCCAATGTACTTTCCTTGATGTCCTCTGTCAGAGGTCATAGAGATTATGGCTGAAAGATATCTCAGAGGCTAGTTAGTCTAACCCTCTCATTTTACAGATAAGGATACTGAGGTCCAGGGAAATGACCTGCCCAGATTCACATAGGTAGCAAGCATCAGAAGCGACATTTGAACCAAAGTCCTCCAACTCCAGAGTCAATGCTCTATCCAGGCAGCTACAGTGAAGTGACTCCACTTCATGAGGATACAAAAGGAAGAAATAGGCTATCTATCAGTTGTCCCTGGTTCTCCTCCCCATCTCTTTTGTGAGATGACACCTTACACTGTTTCTCTTTTGTAATTCCTTGCTTGTAATGGGTTGCAAACTGATCATTCCCACTGTTAACCTCTTCTTTGACTTTGGGTGATTCTCCATGTTAATTCCTTGAAAACTGCAATAACACTAAGAAAATAGTGGACCTTTGTTTCTCTGAGAGGCTTGAGGTCATTAAAACATTTTTTGCAGTTTCCCAAAGGCAGTCTAGTCTACTTTTCTGCTGCTAAATTTTAGGCCTAACATATTATCTATTTATAGTATTTTTGCAAGATATATGTATATGTATATATGCACACATTTCTATAAACATATTTATACATGCATATATGTATATGCATGAATGTATGTGTATACACATATGCAAGTATGCATGCATGTGTATATACATGTCTGTTGTGCTTCTGTGTATACATGTGTATGCATGTATATATGCATGTATCTCTGTGTATTTATATATATACACACAAATAGACACATACACACATACTTAGATTTTCCTAGATTTACTCCCTTTTGGTTGATTACAGATCTCATTTAGGAGGCTATGAAATCTTCCAGCACTTGATGTTACTACCAAGGTCATACATTAACAGAAACATCTGGATAGGTTTTGGGAAATTTCAAAATGATCTTATTATCTTCAATTTAATCCAACAAGCATTTATCAAGTACCAATTCTGCACCAGGCATTGTACTGGGTGATAAGGATAGAAAGACAAAATAAAAAAAAATTGCCTACCTTCAAGAACTTCTATTCAGCTTCAAACTCTGTAGGTACCTTTTAAAAATAAAGATACTGAGATGTATTTATTTATTTTTTACAGCTATGATGTATGACTGTAAGACATGGAATACTAGACAGTGAAGAATTACAGGTGAGGGTGACCCTAAGGACAATGGAAAAGTACACAATACACAGATTTTAAAAGACGCATTTGGAATTATATAAAATTACCCCCCAAAAAAACCCAAACTTCAAAATTTTATACAAAGCATAATTTGTACTTTTTTTCTGCTTTAGATCATATATTAGATCTCCCAAAATCAATTCTTGAAAGGAAAGGTATAGACTTGTATCATAGGAAAATGGTGGTGATGTATATAAGGAATGAGCTGAGGACATTGAAAAGGTTTTGTAAGAGTTTAACATCTAGAACAAAACTACCTCAGGGACAGCTGGCAATTGCTGAGGCTTTAAAAAGTCATTCAGGTGAGAAATTGTGAGTTAAAGGAAACTGAAAAGGGACATTTTTTTTTAGAGAATGGGATTTGAATGGTCAATTAAATCATTAAAACATGGTCCAGTGCCTTTAACTCTTTCTGAACAAGGATCAGTATGAGGCAGCATGAAGTTGTTGAAAACACATTCAATTTGAAGTCAAAGGATCTGGATTTGAATTCTGGCTCTATTTCCTGCTACCTTCATGAATTTGGGGGTGTCACGTGATCATTTTGGAACCGTTTCCTCATCTGTAAAATGAAAAGGTGGAATTAGATGACTTTTTCCTTTTAGATCTAAATTTATGATTCTATGATATCCAGTCTGCTAAAGCTGAAATATATGTATCCCCATACCTCCATCACAATGGATCTGTGATGTCATTGAAAAGGCACTCCCTTCTACAGTACAACCCATCCCTTAATCCTTATCCTGCACAGCTCTTTCCTTTGTCCTCCCACAAATATTCTATAGGCATAGAGGTTCTTTTTTATGGTTAATTTTTACTTTTATTCTGAACTTAAATGCCAAAGAGAATGCAAATTATATATGCATAGTGGAACGGAAAAAGAATATTGTACGTACTTTTTTTGCATTCATTAATGCTTCGTTTTTATTTATTTCATTAAATGTTGCCTAATTACATGTTAAAAACAATTTTAAGATTCATTTTAAAAAAATTTTTGATTTCTAAATTTTGTCCCTCTTCTGCCTCCCCCACCCTTTGAGAAGACAAGCAATGTGATGTTGATTATGCATGTGAAGTCATCCAAAACATACTTCCATATTAACCATGTTGCAAAAGAAAACACACACACACACATACACACACACACACACACAGGCACAAAACTCCAAGAAAAATAAAGTAAAAAAAAGTATGCCATTCTGTACTCAGAAGTTATCTGTTCTCTTTGGAGATGCATAGTATTTTTCATGGTGAGTCCCTTGGAATTATCTTAGATCATTGTCTTATCAGAGTAGCTAAGTCTTTCACAGTTGATCATTGTTACAATACTGAGGTCTACACATTTATTTTTTTGGTTTTTTAAACATTATAATAACTGTACTTCAATATAATTGGTTTCTTTCATATGTTTATATATTTTATGCATTTAAAAGAGTTACTCTGAGAAGGGATCTAGAGGTTCCTCCAGACTACAAAAAAGATTTATGATATACAAAAAAATTAAGAACCCCTGCATTGTAGAATTCACTCAATGTTTGGGGGCCTCCTTCTAGATTTTCTGACATTACTTGTCTACCAAGGAAGCATGCAGACTATGCCTTTGTTATTCTTCATTCTCCCCATATGGGCAGTCTAACTTCTAATCCTCTTCCTCTCTGATGACATCACTTTTTCCAATTCTCTTGTATTACTGTGGATTAGTAATGTATTGCAGCCTACTCCTTTCCGCTATGCACTCCTTCATTTCCTTTTGCATGACCCTCAACTCAAAGTCTTTGGAGACTATGGATTTACAACATCACCAGCAGAATATCATCATTAAAGTTAGCCCTTCATTTCAGTGATAATTTTGGCGTCATTAATAGCATAATGCCATTTTCCAAAAGCAATCCAGCCTACTATCTTTCTCGTATTCAATTTTGGACCCAGTTTACTGTTCATTTGTAGTGTCTGTACAAGATGTATATAATAATGGAACAAATATAAGAACTATTCCTCTAATCAGGGTAACTTATAGTGTAGACAATAGACATTCTTCATTCACTTGTCCCCCTCTACTCTACCCTAAGATAATTAGACCACATTCTTTTGAGTGGCTAGAGCTTTCATTAAGGAGTCTCTGCAATATTCCAGGACTTAGTGGAAAAAGAACAATACAAAAAGACATCTGGTGGACTTTGCCATCAGTAAAAGAATACCTCTTCCATTTGATTTCCTCACCTGATTTCCTCCATGATAGCAGCCAACAACTTTGACTGATTGAGCATTTGTCTCCCTGTCTTATGCCTTGTTTGATGTTAATGTAATGGGAATTTGAGTCATATGTAGTCTCCATCTAAATGTATGACATACGAATCATCCCTCAGAGTAGGACATGGGGGAGATGGTTTCCAGAAAAACCATGATTATGTATAAAAGTACCTTGGAGAGACTGTGGAGCATGAATGAATATTTGGTAACTGGTTCTGGTAGATAATACTATTGTTGAGAATTGAGCCTTTTTCATTTGACTGTGCATTGAGAATATGAAAAGTTCTGAGTCAGCTTTAACTGTATTTATTTCAGAGTGAACTCAGTAAAGAAAAAGACTTTGGGTCTTCTTCCCCCTTTGAGGCCATATGACCCTCCCAAAATGGACCTCCCTGGCATTTTTGTCCATTATATTCCTCTCTAGATTCAGGGAGTGGTGTCTCTGATCGGAAGAATGAGCCACAGGATTCTGGGAGTCATGATTCAGTTCAAATGTTACAGCCCACCATCAAGTGTCTGAGGACCAAGAATTGATCTTCATGACCCCAGCCCAGTAAAAGGATTCATCCAGATATTGAATCTGGACATGAAATTGGTGGGACCAACGTTGCGTAGGAATTGAGTTTAGTTTGGAGCCTACATTCCCAAAGATTGAGGTGATCCCTAGAGATAGGGGAGAATGTCACCTGGAAGTACTGGGGGAAATATTTGTACTTTGTTCTTGCTATAGCTGCAAAATGAATATCCCTTTAGAAAAACCAATTACTGTTAAATGGATATGGAATAGTCCCCTAACAATGGGGAGAAGACAATTTTGGGGGCATCAACTAATTACTAAATAGAGGAGAGACTCCCAAATCCCTCAAAGTACTTCAGAATTCTGAGAGGGAAATATAACAGCCTAGCTCTTTGAGAGAGGAATACATAATATTAATAATTTTGGAGACATTGAAATTTTCTCTCCATTGGTACATTTTTCAAGTAATCTTGCATGATTTTGATATATGATTGAGATATTCTTTATGTGTGTGTGTGTGTGTGTGTGTGTGTGTGTGTGTGTGTATAAATATATACATAGAGATTTCTAGTTCCAGGAATCAAGATGGCAGAGTGATCGATAATTTCTATCTCCCTCCCCTTGTTGACCTTGATGAGCCCAGAGAATATCTCCCCAGGAAAAAACCCAGAATAGTAGGAGCAGCAGAAGGGGTAAACAGTCTCTTAGCACATGATTCTAGGAAGATGACTAAGGAGGGTGCCTCTTGCTGTGGTGGAAGGAGACCAGTGCAGGATCAGACGTGTCCCAGATAGCTCCACCTCAGCAAGCCCCTGAGCCCCAGGGTGGGTGAAGCCAGCAACCACCAACACCAGGACCCCAGGCATGCCTCAGCATCCCAGGGGAATAAGGAAGACACAGCGCAGATGGGATCACCAACCACTGAGCTTGCCTATGCTCTAGCTCAGCAGAGGAGACCTCATGTGGCCAGACCAGCCTCCCCAACACTTAACAAGTACCTTCAGGACAACTCTGGGGAAACCAAGAAAGACTTCACCTGGCCTCTGTTTTCCAACATCAACCAGTTCAGCAACAAGTAAGCTGCAGCATTTCAGCTTCTAGCTGAAAGAACCAGAGGCCACAACACACAAAGCCTCAAGTTTTAGACACAAGAACTGTGAAACAGAGCCCATTGTGTCCCAGACACAGAGATCTACTTTAAAAACCAGGAAAAGGGTGATTATCATGAGTAAGAAGCAAAGCAGAAAAGACCATAGAATCTTTCTGTGGGGACAAGGACCAAAAGACAAATACCAAAGAGGTTAGCATTGAGACTGTACTCTCATCTGAAACTTCAGAGGGAAATATGAACTGGTCTGAAGCACAAAGGGCCTTCTTGGAAGAGCTCAGGTAGGATTTCATTTATTTTTTTTTTCATTTTTACTATTTTTTACAGTTTTATTTATTTATTTTTAGATTTCAACATATATTTCCACAAAATTTTGAGTTCCAATTTTTCTCCCCATCTCTCCCTTCCCCCCTCCCCATAATACCTTGCATTCTGATTACTCCTTCCCTCAATATACCCTCCCTTCTATCACATCCTACCCTTCCCTTATTCCCGTCTTCTCTCTTTTCTTGTAGGGCAAGATAGATTTCTATATCCCGTTACCTGTACTACTTATTTCCCAGTTATATACAATAACAATTCTCAACATTCATTTCTAATACTTTGAATTCCAACTTCTCTCCCTTTCTCCCTCTCCACCCATCCTCACTGAGAAGGCAAGCAATTCAATACAGGCTATATATGTGTCATTTTGTAAAAGACTTCCATAATAGTCATGTTGTGTAAGGCTAACTATATTTCCCTCTATCCTATCCTGTCCCCCATTTATTCTGTTCTCTCATTTGACCTTGTCCTTTCCCAAAATTGTTTACTTCAAATTAGTCCCTTCTGCCATTTGCCCTCCCTTCTATCATCCCCCTCATCCCACCTGTCCCCTTATCCCCTACTTTCCTGTAGTGTAAGCTAGATTTTCATATCAAATTGAGTGAGCATGTTATTCCCTCCTTAAGCCATATGTGAAGAGACTAAGCTTCACTTTTCCCCTCTCACCTCCTCTCTTTTCTCCTCCATTGAAAAGGAATTTTCTTATCTCTTTTATGAGTGATAATTTGCCCCATTCCATTTCTCACTTTCTCCTCCCAATATTTTCCTCTTTCACCCTTTAATTTTATTTTTTATAGATATCATCCCTTCTGATTCAACTCAACCTGTGCTCTCTTTCTATATGTGTGTGTGTGTGCGCGCGTGTGTGTGTGTGTGTGTATAATCCCTCCACCTTATCTTACAAATATTATCATTCCATGTAGGAAAGTAAACAGTTCGGCTTTAGGAAGTCCTTTATGATTTCTCTTTCCCATTTGCCTTTCATACTTCTCTTGATTCTTGTGTTTGAAAGTCACATTCTCTATTCAGTTCTGATCTTTTCATCAAGAATGCTTGAAAGTCCTCTATTTCATTGAAATGACCATTTATTCCCCTGAAGTATTATACTCAGTTTTGCTGGGTAGGTCATTCTTGGTTTTAATCCCAGTTTCTTTGACTTCTGAAATATCCTATTCCAAGCCCTTTGATCTCTTAATGTAGAAGTTGTCAGATCCTGTGTTATCCTGATTGTATTTCCACAATACTCAAATTGTTTCTTTCTAGTTGCTTGCAATATTTTCTCCTTGACCTGGGAACTCTGAAATTTGGCCACAATATTCCTAGGAGTTTCTCTCTTCAGGTCAGTTTCAGGAGATGATTGGTGGATTCTTTCAATATTTATTTTACCCTCTGGTTCTAGGATATCAGGCAGTTTTCCTTGATAATTTCATGAAAGATAATATCTAGACTCTTCTTTTGATCATGGCTTTGAGGTAGTCCCATAATTTTTAAATTGTCTCTCCTAGATCTATTTTCCAGGTCAGTTGTTTTTCCAATGAGATATTTCACATTATCTTCTATTTTTTCATTCTTTTGGTTTTGATTTATAATTTCTTGCTTTATCATATAGTCATTAGCCTCCCTCATCTCCACTCTAATTTTTAAAGAACTATTTTGTTCAGTGAGTTTTTGAACCTCCTCTTCCATTTGGCTAATTCTACTTTTTAAAGCTTTCTGCTCCTCATTGGCTTTTTTGACCTCTTTTTCCAATTGAATTAGCCTATTTTTAAAGGTTATTTTCTTCAGCATTTTTTGGGTCTCCTTTAGCAAGCGGTTGACCTACTTTTCAAGCTCTTCCATGGCCTGAGCCCATTGCATATTCATTTTGGAGGTACTGGATGCAGAAGTCTTGACTTCCTCGAACAGTATGCATTGTTCTTCCTCATCTAAAAGGATGGAAGGAAATACCTGTTCACCAAGAAAGTAACCTTGTGTGGTCTTATTTTTTTTCCCCTTTTTTTAGGCATTTTCCCAGCCAGTTACTTGATTTCTGAATCTTTTTTTCAAGAAGAGGGTTCTAGTGCTCCTCCTTACCCCAGCACAGTGCTCAGGGCTTAGATTCAAATCAGCTGCTCAATTTTCCCAGGCTCTTTAGGCAGGGAAGGGTTGCCACCACTGCTGCCACCACTGCCAGGGGGACAGTGGTGGGGAGGGATCCTGCTCCCCTCTCGCCCAGCTGAGAAAGCCCTCTCATTGATCTTTGGAGCGTTCTTTGGCTCTTGTGGGTTGAGGGATCTGAGCCCCTCCATCCTAGAGATTCTGCCCTGGAGGTCTGTTCCAATCCTGTTCCTCCCAGTGCCATGCGTCAAGGGCTGCTCCACTCAACATCCAGTAGGATAGACATTTCCTGTCGTCTTTCCAGGTTACCTTTGGCTAGAAATCTCTTTTACTCTGTCGTTCTGTGGCTTCTGGTGCTCTAGAATTTGTTGAGAGTCATTTTTTACAGGTATTTTATGGGCTGCAGGGGAAGACCTAGAGTATGTGAGTCTTGCTACTCTGACATCTTGGCTCTGTCCCATCAGGAAGAATTTTAAAAGCCAAATTATAGAAATAGAAGAAAAAACTGACCAATGATCTTAAAAATGTGAAAATAGAAACCACAGAAGAATTTAAAAGGACAATTAGACAAATGGAAAAGGAAATACAAAACCTAAGTGGAGAAAAATAACTCTTTAAAAGGAACAATTGGACAGATGGAAAAGGAGATGCAAAAATTAACTGGAGAAAACAATTTGAAAAAAATTAGATTTGGGCAGGTAGAAGTTAAGGAATTCATGAAACATAAAGAATCAGTCAAACAGAATCTAAAGAATGAAAAGATAGACAAAATGTAAAATATCTAACTGCAAAAACAACTGACTTGGAAAATAGATTCAGGAGAGAAAAAAAATCTAAGGATTATTAGTCTACCAGAAAGTCATGATTAAAAAAAAGCCTGGACAATATCATCCAAGAAATCATCAAGGAAAATGCCCAGAAGTCCTAGATCCAGAGGGTAAAATAGTCATCGAAAGAATTCACTGTTCACCTCCTTAAAAGGATGCCAAACTAAAAACACGAAGGAATATCGTTGCCAGATTCCAGAACTATCAAGTAAAGGAGAAAATACTGCAGACAGCCAGAAAGAAACCATTCAAATATCAATGAGCTACAGTCAGGATCACACAGGACCTTGCAGCTTCAACATTAAAAGATCAAAGGAATTGGAATATGATATTCCATAAGGCAAAGGAACTGAGACGATAACCAGGGATTAATTACCCAGCAAAATTGAGCATAATATTTCAGGCAAGAAGATGGACATTCAATGAAATAAGGGATTTCAAGACTTTCCTAATGAAATAACCCAAACTCAATAGAAAATTCAATCTTCAAAGACAGGTCTCAAGAGAGGCATAAAAAGGTAAATTGGGGGAAAAGTCTTGTTATATATATATATATATACATATATGTGTGTGTGTGTGTGTGTGTGTGTGTGTGTGTGTATGCACACTTATATAATGTGTGTGTGTATGTGTTGGCTTTTGGCTCTGCTGAATAAGCATTTTTAATAGACAACAAACAATAAGCATAGTGAGATCTTATATCCTTTACATGCTTTCAATTAGTCAATTGAGTGACTAAAGATGTGGTCAGCTATGTCTAGCCACTCCTTGGCAAGGGAGCTGATTGGATGTGTAGTTTTTCCCAAATAGAAAGGACTGAAGGACCATGGGAGGTGAACACCAGGGTAAGGCAAGTGAAGCCACATTTTGGCTCTCTATAGAGAGGGAAAGAGTCAAAGGCTGAGAGTGATGAGCAGATGGCAAGGAAGAAGAGTTGCTAGCCTAAAATGAATGTGTTCATAAGCAACGTGAGCTTTGTCTGACTCATAGATCCACTTAAAGAGTGTTCTGACTGCACAAAATTTGTTGTTTGCCTGGACTGACATTCTTGCCATTCTGTAGAACACGGTGAAGTTATCCCCTTCTAACTCATTCTCTTTTGTCCCATTATTGCCTAATCAACTGGCATTACTACTAAAGGTTTTAAACCTTATTTATTTTATTTAAACTTTATTTGCTATGTTTACTTTTATATGGGGTTTTGTCTCCAAATAAAGATGAACTTATTTTTGTTGCATTCTAAGCAAGTGTTTGCTGTAAAGGAGTGGACCACTCAAAAGATAGAGGTTCAAAAGTCTATCTGTGACTAATTATTTTAAACTTAACCATGAGCCTATATTAAACTTCTTCACTGAATGCATAGAGGCTTTGTGTAAAATATTATTTGTGAAAGCCTCCCTTTTCTCTTTTCATTTCTTCATCAAGGACCCCTTTGATTCAGATAATTTTCAAATGAGAAATGGGAATTCTCTTAATTTCTCAATGAACCATCCAATCATGATGGTAGAAGCAGTAGGGCTCCTGTTGCTAACCAATTATGCCTAGCAAGTCCAGCATACCAGAAGTACCTCTGACTATTATTGCTTTATATAGGGTTTTTGAAAGAGAGGAAGGCCTAATAGCACATAATTGTTGTGATAACTCAGAGGACATCAGAACTGACAAAACTGATAGGAAGTTGTTGTTTCAATCCTAGAGTCTTAGTTTTGCAAATAAAAAGAGGCAAAATGTCAGTTTTAAATTCTGAAATCTAGCATAAAGAAGTGCCCCACTCCATAGAAACATTGCTTTTACTTTAATATTAAGAGGAGGGTTGAGGCTGGATTAATAACCGGATTATAATCACCGCCCAACCCACCAGATGGGACTACGAGGTCAATCTGCTCCAACTCTTTCTATACACAGGCATAAGCATGCCATCACAGAGCTAGGACCCCAGATAGTTTGTTCTTTCTTGTACCTATGTGAACAGGACCTGACTTTTCTCTTTCAATCCCCAGTCTAAGCTCAGTCTAATCTAAAGTTATGAATTAATTCTCAATAATAATTCATAACTCATTTGACTCATTTTGCTGACACCCCTCCTTAGATTCTACATTTTACTTAGGTAGAAATAAAGAAAAAAGCAAAGGAGTAAAATTCTTCCTAGACAGAGTCTAAACTTAAACTTCCTATACTCTTTAGAGGTGAGGGAACAAAATTATTGGATTGAAAACTTCTGAGGTATAACCCCTTCTTCATATCTTATAAGGTCCCAATAATAAGGTCTCAACTTCTTCACTCATTCTTCTGTGCCTTGTTGTTTTTCCACAGACAACCACAGACAGAGAACCAATACTTAAGAATTTTTATTTTTGAGGTGTGGAACAAATGCATCTTAATTTACCATATTTAATTATCTCCACTAGTCATATTGGACATATAAAGGCCATCCCTTGAATGCCTTTGTAAGTAGGATCTTCAGTATACATTGAGCTGGTAGCTAGGTGAAGCCCTCCTGCTTATATCACAAGTTGAATATTAGAAGACCCATGGTCAAGTGCTATACAGGCACATCTTTCTTGCTTCTTATGCATCCTCCTCCACCATCTTCTGGTATCATTTCTTTGAAATACAGAGACTTTCTTTTCCAATGTTCCCCTCACAATGGTACATTAGAAAGACCATAAGCGAATGTCTTTATGTTAAAAAAATCACTTCCATGCTTCCTGTTTTCCTCAGCTACATAAGAATGGCTTGAAAAAGCAGAATAAAAGAAAAATTTGGCCAAGTTGAGATTATGTTGGTTCTTATTTTACTTCAATAAATATTTCTAAAGATTTTATGTGCTAGACTTCCAAGAACCAATATGGTGGAGTAAGATGGAAATTCCATGAATTCTCCTAAATTCACCTCCAAACAACTATAAAATAGAGCCTCAAAATAAATTCTGGAATGGCAGAATAAAAAAAAGGTGAAATGAAACAATTTTCTGGCCCAAGACAATTTGAAAGACTGGTCAGAAAGTCTCAGGTAAAAGGGAAGGGCAGTCTAGGGCAGACAGTATCCTTGCAAGTCAGTAGCAGGCCCTACCTCAGCACAGGTCAGTGACTGAGGCCCTGTGGCCCCAGTGTAACACCAGAAAAGTGGTAAGAACCCCAATTTCACTGCCACAGCCCCTGTGTAACACCAGTCTGCCCCATGGGCCATAGCACAGTACCAGAAGAGAGGCCAGTTCCCCTGTAGCCCTGATAAAGCACCGGGCCCACAGCAAGCCCCAGTGCAGCACCAGGAAAGTGACCATACACCCTGAAGCAACTACAGATCACCAGGAACTACATCCCTCAGCAAAATAAATTTGGGACAATACCTCCTCCACCACAGGAGCAGAGTTCAACTTTGAAAGTAATGAAATAGGCTGGAAAAATGAGTAAAAAGCAAAAACAAACAACCCATGATCATAGAAAGTTATGGTGAGAGTGAAGATCAAAACACAAACTCAGGAGAGCACAACAATGTTAGAACACCTACATTCAAGGCCTCAAAGAAAGATGAGAATTGGTCTCAGGCCCAAAAAGAACTCCCATAAGAATTCAAAAAGGATTTTTAAAATAAAATAAGAGAGATAGAAGAAAAATTGGGAAAAGAATAAGAATGATGAATGAATATCATGAAAAGGAGTCAACAGTTTGATAAGGAAAATATCAAAAGTGGATAAAGATGTACAAAAATTTACTGAAGAAAACGACTCCTTAAAAAGCTGAATTGGACATGTGGAAGCTAATGACTCCATGAAACATCAAGAATCAATCGAACAAAATAAAAGGAATGAAAAAAATGGAAGAAAATGTAAAATATCTCATTTGAAAAACAATTGACTTAGAAAAGAGATCCAGAAGAGATAATTTAAGAATTATTGTACTGCCTGAAAGCCATGATCATAAAAAAGATATGGACATCATACTTCAAGAAATTATCAAAGAAAGTTGTCCTTATATCCTAGAAATAGATGGTAAAATAGACGTTAAAAGAGTCACCAATCACCTCCTGAAAGAGATCCCCAAATGAAAATTACCAGGCACATTATAGCCAAATTCCAGAACCCTCAGGTTAAGGAGAAAATATTGCAAGCTGCCAGAAAGAAATAATTCAAATATTATGCAGCCACAGTCAAGATTACTCAGAATTCAGCAGTATCTATATAAAAGGATCAGAAGGCATGGAATATGATATTCCAGAAAGCAAAGGAATTAAGACTACCACCAACAACACAGTGAAACTAAGCATAATCCTTTTGGCAGGGGTGGGGGGGTGGGGGATGGTTATTTAACGAAATAGAAGACTGTCGGGCTTTCTTTACAAAAAGACCAGAGCTGAAGAAAAAAATATTAATCTTGAAATACAAGACTTAAGGGAGGCATAATAAGATGAAAAGAAAAGAGAAAACATAAGGGATTCATTAAGGTTAAGCTACTTGTATCCCTACATGGGAAGATGATACTTGTAACTCTTTTTTAAAAAATTAATTAAATTTTTATTTTCAACATTCATTTTTATAAGATTTTGAGTTCTAGATTTCCCCCCTCCAATTCCACCTCCCTCCCTAAGATGGCAAGCAATAGGCTATACATATATGATCATATTAAACATATTTCTGTATTAGTCACATTGTGAAAGAAGAAAACAAAAGGGAAAACCTTTGAGAAAGAAAAAACAATTCCAAAACACTTTTCACACAAAAAAGTCAACTCTAAACAACTAGAAAAATATCATTTACTCATGGATAGGCCAAACCAATATAATAAAACTGGCAATTCTATCTAAATCAATTTACTTAAATTTACCAAACTAGCAAAAATTATTTTACAAATTTAGAAAAAATAATAAAATTCATCTGGAAGAACAAAAAAATCAACAATATCAAGGGAACTAATTAAAAATATACAAAGGAAGGTAGACTAGCCATTCCAGATCTCAAACTATATTATAAAATAGTAATCATCCAATCTATTTGGTACTGGCTAAGAAATACAGTGGTGGAACAGTGGAATAGACTAGGTACATAATAGTAAGACATAGTAGACACAGTACATAGTGGACACAGTAGTAAATGACCATAGTAATCTAGTGTTTGATAAACCCAAAGACCCCTGCTTCTGTGACAAGAACTCACTTTTTGACA
This sequence comes from Potorous gilbertii, assembly GCA_028658325.1. Classification (NCBI taxonomy): domain Eukaryota; kingdom Metazoa; phylum Chordata; class Mammalia; order Diprotodontia; family Potoroidae; genus Potorous; species Potorous gilbertii. Next base: position 523,287,875 of record CM053769.1, on the reverse strand, counting down.
AAAATTCCTGGGAAAACTGAAAAATAGCATGGCAGAAACTAGGTACAGAGCAAACTCTTACACCATATGCCAATATAAGGTCAAAATGGGTACATGATTTAGACATAAAGGGTGATATCATAAGCACATTAGGAGAATATGGAATAGTTTACCTGTCAGATCTACAGAAAAGGGAAGAATTTATGATCAAACAAGAAATGGAGAGCTTTACAAGATGTTAAGTGGATAATTCTGATTATATTTATAAAGTTTTTGCACAAACAAAACCAATGCAATCAAAATTAGAAGAAAAGCAGAAAGCTGGAAAATAATTTTTACAGCAAATATCCCTGATAAAGGCCTAATTTCTCAAATAAATAGAGAACTGAGTCAAATTGATAAGAAAACAAGTCATTCCCCAGTTGATAAATGGGGATGTGATAAAAAGATATGAATAGGGAGTTCTCAGATGAAATTAGAGCTATCTATAGTTATTTGAAAAAATGTTCTAAAACTTTATTGATAAGAGAAACACAAATAAAAACAACTCTAAGATACCATCTCACACCTATCAGATTGACTAATATGATAACAAAGGAAAATGATAAAAATTGGAAGAGATATGGAAAAATTGGGACACTAATGCACTGTTGGTGTAGTTATGAACTGATACAACCATTCTGAAGAGTGATTTAGTACTATGCCCAAAGTGCAATCAAACTGTACATGCCTTTGGTCCAGCAATACTGCTACTAGGTCTAAATCTGAAAGAGATTTTTTTTTAAAAAAAAGGGGAAAAGGACCCACTTGTATAAAAACATTTATAGAAGATTTTTTGTGGTAGCAAAGAATTGGAAATTGAGGAGATGCCTATCAATTGGGGAATGACTGAACAAGTTGTGGCATGTGATTATGATGGAATACTATTATGCTATAAGAAATGGGAAGCAGAATGACCTTATATGAACTGATGCAAAGTGAAATGAGTAGAACCAGGAGAACATTGCACAGTAACAGCAATATTGTCCTATGATCAACTATGAATGACAACTATTCTGATCAATACCATGATCCAAGACAATTCTAAAGAATTCTTGAGGAAAAATACTAGTCACATCCAGAGAAAGAATTGTTAGAATCCAAATGTAGATCAAAACATACTATTTTCACTTTTTTCTCTTTTAATCTGTTTCTTCTTTCACAATGTGACTAATATGGAAATACGTTTTATATGCACACACACACACACACACACACACACACACACACATATATATATATATATATATATATATATATATATATATATATATATACATGTTGGACATATATAATCCATATCAAATGGCTTACCATCTTAAGGGAAAGGAAAGTAAGGGAGAGAGGAGAAAAAATTTGGAACTTTATTTTTTTAAATGAATGTTAAAATTTGTCTTTACATGTAATTGGAAAAAATAAAATACTATTAAAATATTTTATGTGCTGAATATTTTTTCTTCAAACTAAGTTTCTGCTTGAAATCTAATTTTAATTTTTCAGATACTTTGATTCAGAATAATTTCTGAATTAAAATTCAGAAGTATTTTATACTTGATTATTATCTTTTGGGCAAGAAAATTCCAACAGAAGTTATTTGTAAAAAAGCTTTAATTTGTCATCTAGATACAAATACTTCTTTTCTGGTAGATCTGATAGATCTCTGGTGCACTGATTTTATAAAACAGATCACATGGAGAAATGACATGGCTATTTTTGTCTGTTGCCATCAGGGCATAGCTGTGTCCTATTTAGGAGGTAGTAAGACAAGCAGCTACAACTATTATATGAGTCCCAGTGCCCAATCTAAAAGATTCTTAATGTGCTTTTTTAGGAAGTATTTCAAATGACAATGTCTTTACACATGCTCCAGCCTTTTCTTTGACTTTGTGATAATTGGTTTTGTAGACCCTAAGTTTAGCCTTGGATCGTTCTGTCTTCTTTCTCAAGTTGTGTTTATGAATTTTTGCTTTATTCCTTAGGGCTCTTCTAGGACCAGAGAAATTCATAGAAGGTTATAGACAGTAAAAATCCTGGTTCTCTAATGTTTTCCCTTAATTTCTCTGTCAGACAGAAGACATAGGAAATGGGATTATCGGGAGTCATAAAAGATTTCTCTATATCAAAGACTTTATCACAAGACAAAAGAGATGCTACTCATGACTACTCACTCTCTTTCCTTCTCCCCATTCAGAGCTCCAAGAGAAAGGGTCAGCCTCACTAATTGTAGATCATATAGATAATTACAGATACCATGACCAGAAATGCCCTGAAGCAAACAATGTTTACCAACTACCATGACTCTCTTGCACCAAAAGACAAGTAAGTTGTGGGAAATATCATCTTCCCTGTATTCCTTTTTATATGAGAGTTTCATATGGGGAGTCAATGTTTCTTCCCCACATCTATTCATGAGCCAAAGGTATATGCAGTTAGGATTTCTTTTTTCTTCTTGAAAAATCTGGGAGGAAACAAGTGGAACTTTGAGAGGAAACAGTTAATGAAAATTGTGTCTAAAACAGGAATTTTTGGTTTAGTTCCCTTTTCACTATTTTCATATATATATATATATATATATATATATATATATAATATTATGTATGAGTATTATGTATGAGTATGAGTAAAGTATGAGTATAGTGGAAAGTGACTTGTGAGAAAGTAGAATCCCCATAAGAGTGGGAGCTCTGACTACTTCTTATGTATCTTATAGTAGGTTACATTTTAATATCTAAGAAATATCTCATTTCATCCCTTACACCAAATTGAAATCTGGGCAGGAAGAAGCTAATGGCCACTTTCAGCAAGCACATATGGGACCACCATGTTGGGGACAGCCACTGACTTGTTAAAGCTTCCATCCCAAATGTTGATACGGACTATCTGTGTCCAATCTGTGGTAGAGCATTCTGAGCTCATTTTGGTCTGATCAGCCATAGTTGGACATACTGAAACTTGACTTTGTCATGGTGATGTCATCTTGGACCTCTTTGAGAACAAAGGACAACAACCAATCCCTATCAGAAAATGATTAGTCTGGTCACCTGTTCAGGAGTTCTACAGCAGGGATTCTTTTTTTTTTAAATTAATAGTATTTTATTTTTTTCCCAAATACATGTAAAAATACTTCTTAACATTCATTTTTGTAAGATTTTGAGTTCTAAATTTTTTCTCTCCCTCCCTTTCCTCCCCCCTACTTAAGATATCAAGCAATCTGATATAGATTATATATCTACAATCATGTTAAACATATTTCCACATTAGTCATATTGTGAAAGAAGAATCAGAAAAAAAGGGGAAAATCACAAGAAAGAAAAAACAAAACAAAAAGAAAAATAGTGAGCTGCTTTGAGCTGCATCCAAGCTCCATAGTTCTGTCCCTGGATGTTAGCATTTTCCATCATGAGTCTTTCAGAATTGTATTGGATCTTGGTATTGCCAAGAAGAGCCAAGTCTATCCTAGTGGATCATGGTACAATGTGACTGTTGCTGTGTACAGTGTTCTCTTTGTTCTGCTCACATTGCTCAGCATCAGTTCATGTAAGTCTTTCCAGGTTTTTCTGAAATCCACCTAGAGCAGGGATTCTTAGACTTTATTTCTTTTTCAATGTCCTAGACCCCTTTGGATTACAAAGCATACCAATTATATTAAAATATAGTTATCAAAATAGTTAAAAACCAAAACCAACCCTTCATGAACCGCAAGTTCAGCGCATCAGAGCAGAGGCTCAAGCATTTGAAGGCTTTTTGAGAGTCACTGGGGCTAACTTAGATCTTGTACTTTAAGCTAATTTAATTCCTTTGGCTAAATAATATAGTGCTACCTGGTTTCCTGTGTGAACAAGGAGGACAACACTGAGGAAAAATGTTACACTGTGCTATTGTATATACAGGCGATTTTCACAATGCCATATATGAATATCGAATACTCCCACATCTCCGCTTTTGACCCTACCCATCTCCAAGGTCTGAGGAGAACAAATGACCACACTGATCAGTTGTTCTGAAAGCTATATAGGAAATCACCATTTAAAAAAATAAAAGCCTTGGACATATGTTGACAAATACCATTGAGAGTCAAAAGGTATATCTGCCAGAGCATTTTATGTTTTGATTTTGAAGTTTTAACCAAATACAACAAAGCAAGGTGAACTGCACAGTGAACTTAGATTCTTCTTCTTCTCTTGAACTTGTTAGAAAGTTTCTCTCACACTCCAACTGAATTCCTCCAGTTCCTATCATTCATTTTATTAGTGAGCAGGCACAAATCAGTAGTTTGAAGTTTGCATCGCTTTGCATTTTACTCAGTATTATATTGGTAATCTTTTAAGACATTAAATGATGTGTTTTTCCTATTTCCTTTCTTATTGGACCCTTCAAGTAATTTAAAGTAACATTTCAAAATTTTACTCTGCTGTTTTTTTCTTCATTTTTTAAAAAGAGTATTAGTAAATATATTTTTAGAGAAAAAGCACTAAATAGAAGTATAACATTGTTTTCAAGTAAGTCAAAGTGAGTTTGGAGGAAATCAGTGTGCTCCTATGGGCATATATAAAAAAAATACCCTGAAAGTGAAAAATATGGACGAGCAATTTCCCTGAATTCCTTCCAAAGTAATTTGACTTTTAACTCGTCGATTTGTTATCCTCTTAAAAGATCAGAGGGTCTAGAGCCAGAAGGGAACTTAGAAATCATCTAATTTTTTTTCCACTTAACTTTCAATTAGTCAAAAATTGATAAATAACTTTTATGTTCATTTTAAAAGATCTCAATTTTTTTTTAAACGTTAGTTAAAAATGTCATTAATTTTTCATATGACTAGCTTTTGAACTATCTTTAACCCTTGGAGCTAAGGCCTCATTTCTCATAGTGGGTTCATTAGCATTTCCTGGTATACTTATTACAATGAACTTCTAAAAATTTTGAATTTTAATATTCACTTTTTACAATTTTGAGTTCCAAATTCTCTCCTTTCCTTCAACCCCTCCCATTGAGAACCCAAGCAATATGGTTCAATTAACTCTTAACTCATTGCCGTGGTAAATAGTCACACATAAATTACACAGAATACAACATGAAATGAGGTTTTCTTTACAAAAGATTGGGAGGGGCGGGGAAGCCAGGGAAATGTGAAGGTCAGGAGATAGGAAGGTAGATTGTGAGATGAGCTTTGTCAAAGATCTAACTGCTCAAAATGTCTTTTAGTCAGATAAGAACTCATCCATCCTCCAAAGTGAGTTGTAAAATCTGTCACAATGGATTTCAGATTTGAATTTTCAAAATCTGAACAGTTCATTGAGGAAGGAGGAACTGAAAAAGCCTGAAGCTTGTTAACTTCAAAGACTTTCCCCTGATGGTCATTGCAGATACACATGGACTAAGGAGAGCCACAGAATCAGCCTGCAACTGATTAAGGTCAAAGAAAGGAGATTGAAAATGTGTGAAAATTGCCCTAGCTAAAAAGAGGCAGGAGAGCATGAAGTCACACTGGGGAACAAGAGCAAAGTGAAGCCCAGCTGATAAGAAAATGTCAGTAGCTGCTGGAGGATTTGGAGGACAAAATAAGAAGCCAGGAGCAGGAGAGTGGTTCAGGCTTAAAAGGAATTCCCCAGAAGCTTGTGGTTCAGATAGGGTCATGAACCTAAAACCAGGTGAACATTTGGGAGATAATGGATTTCACTCTATCTGGGTCTCAGTTTCCTTGTGAGTAAAACTGTGATAATATTTGCACTGACTACCTTACAGAACCATTAAAAGAAAATAAAATTTGTAAATGCTAAAGAATTGTGAGTTGTCAATTATAGTGGACATCAGAGCAAAGTCATTTGTCCTGCATCTGGCCCACTTCTCTCATCCTGAAAAATCAATCCTCTCCATCAGACCTCCAGAGACATCTCCACTGACTCTTTTCCCCAGTCTCAGGAATCCACTCAGCTTTGGAATGCCTTCCTGGGACTGAGTTGTTTTGATTGATGGATGGATGGATGAGTGAGTGAGTGAGTGCAAACTCACTATTAGATCTATCCAGTCACAGACACATACTTCACATCCCAGCCAGTTATCCACCACCAAACTAAAACCTATGCTGGTATCCTGCCCTCTAGTCCACAACCTACCCTAATACCTCTTGCTTTTGTGATAGCTATCAAATCAATTCTACAAGTGTTCCTGAAAAGGACATGATACTCAGCTACGCAGCTATGGCTCCACTTATTATCCCATGGCAACACTACAGAGATATCTATATTTTGTCTCTTTCCCTCCCCCTCCATCAAAATGTAAGCTCCTTGAGGACAAGGGCTGCCTGACTTTTATGTGAATATCCTCATCTTCTAGCACAGCAATTGCTAGAATCCTTTATTGAATCCTTTATTCAAAGCCAAGTAGATGAACTGGAATCAAGACATCCATGAATAGCCAAGATCAGGGCAAGAGCGTGTCATAAACTAGATAAACTTACAGGAACCAGAAGGATGTGAATAACACCAGAAGGCAGAATGAGGTAGGTGGCATAAGGTACCAACAGGTTGTAACCAGGAGCTTCTCAGAACCTAAAGTGTGTAAAGCAAAGCAGGAGAATAATACACAATGACAAAAAACTCCTACCAACTTTGATAGCTAGAATAATTTTCTACCACGAGCCCAGAGATTTTATATTGTTTGTCCATTTATGGCTTTGTCTTAACTCATTCCATCATTGCTAACTGAACCCTTTGTGGGCAATCAACCCACAAAATTGGGACTATACAGCCAAGATGGACAAGTTTATGGATAAGGAAGGTGGTAGCTTCTGAAGGGAATATCCTCGTTGTTGCTTCATTTTGATGAGAATAGGAGGGGAAGTCCTCAATACCTTAATGGTTCAGGTTTGTCAGGTTTATGGCAAAGTCTACCATAATTATTGAGTGTCTAAAATTTGTCTTTCGAGCCATATTCTTTCCAATCCACTGTGGAATACAGCAGAAGTTTATTTAAAGATCTAATAGAATAAACAGATATTTAAAATAACAAGTACAGAAGGCAGATATTAAAAGTATCCTTTTCTTTCTTTTTCCATTGACACTTTCTTAGTTGAGACCTTTATCATCTCATTCTGGACTATTGCAACAACCTCCTAACTAGTTCTCTGCTACCAGGTTTTCCAGTTCATTTCACATGAAGCCATAAAATTAATTTCTGCAAAACATATCGTTCTCCTACATGAAATCTTTCAATGGTTCCTCACCATCCACTGAATAAAATCAAATTCCCTTATCTTGACTTTTGAGACTGCAGTTAGGCTTTGAAGGGCTTTAAAAGATGGAAAGCATTTCTATTTTATCTCAGAATCAAGAAAAAGCCACTAAACATCTTGAAGAGAATCATAATATGGTCAGACCTGCTTTAAGTGTATCAATCTGGCAGATGTGTGGAGGATGAATTAGAGAGGGAAAGATTGGAGGTAGAGAGACCAATTAAGAATCCACTGTAATAATACAAGCGGAATGTGATAATAGCTTGAACCAGGATGGTTGTTGTTTTTAAAAGTTTATTTTAAACTTAAACGCCAAGTAAAACTATCATTTCAATATACAAAGAAGAACATTAAAAAAATCGTATGTGAAATCACAAACATCTATTATGTATACCTTGCTTTTTGTTTCTAGCACATAAACTCCACATGAAACTTTCAAAGCCATCCTGCTTGTCTATTTCTGTTTTTTCCCCCAAACCATTAGCAAATAACTCAATGATCCTCTTTGCTCCCTTGTCTTTTTTTCTCTCTCTCTTTTTTTTTTAGCCACCCTGTCACTAGCCCCTTACTCTTCCCCAAAACAACCCAAAATTGGGGGAAAGGGAAAAATCAAAACCCACGTAGTAAATATCTAGAGTCAAGAAAAACAAATTCCCCCAATGTCTGTGTCCAAAAATATGTCTCAATCTGCACCTTGAGTCCATCACTTTTCTGACAAGAGGTAGGCAGCATGATTTAGGGCTAGTCTGAAATTGTGGCTGGTCATTACATTGCCTAGAATTGTCAACTTTTTCAAAGATTTTTCTTTACAATGTTGTTGTTATCATATAAATTGTTTGCCATGTTCTACTTCTCTTTACATCAGTTCATGGGCAGCTAGGTGGTGCAGTGGATAGAGCACTAGTGCAGGAGTCAGGAGGACCTGAGTTCATATCTCACCTCAGACACTGACACTCACTAGCTGTGTGACCTTGGGCAAGTCACCTAACCCCAACTGCCTCATCCTGGGTTATCTCCAATCTTCCTGATGAATATCTGGTCACTGGATTCAGATGGCTCTGGAGAAGTGAGGCTGGTAATCTGCACAGCTCTCCCTCACTCAAAACCAAGTCAAGTGCAAGTCATGTCATCATTTCTCTGATGGCATGGTCTTCTTTGGCAATGAAGGATGAACACACACACACAGCTCTTCTCAGATTTCCCTGAAACCATGCCTTTAATCACTTCTTACAGGGTAATAATATTCCATGACATTCATATGCCATAATTTGTTCAGCCATCCCCTAATTGAAGGACACCCCCTATCTTCTCAATTGTTTGATGATCATTCTCTTTGGAAGAGAAAACAGTAGGAAAAGAGTTGAGTATCTCTGCCTTCTCTCTATCATTGTTTATCTGGAGTAGAGGAACTAAATCTTAGATTCTCCTATTTCCCCAATACAGCTCTTGAAAAATAATCTTATTGTCCTTAGCATTCCTTGTATTCTGAGGTTCTGAACTCATGACCCTATTCTTATAGGACTACATCACACTTTTTGTATTCATCAACTGCCCCTTGCTCAGGACATTTCCTATGGTTTTATTTTAAAATCTAGTTCATTGATGAGTTCCTATAGAGTCTATTTTAGATGGTTCTTTTCTTTCCTTCTTATCCATTTTTTTCTCTGTGTTATTACCAAATGTTAGTCGGGAGAAGGAAGGTTTAAACCCAGTTTCTACTAACTGTTGATTTGACTGTATGTCCAGATCTATTGGTTTAACTTAGGACTCCTGAAATCTTTCTGCTTCTGCATTAATATGCCTACTGAGCAGACCTCCACAGAATAACTTTATAATTTTGCTCTCACGAACTATTTAATGACAGTACCAGATTTTAAACTATGTTATAAAGCAGTTATCATGAAAATAATACTTAATACTTAAAAATAATAAAAATGGTAGTCTTCTGCCAAGGGATAAGGCTTCAGTAGCCACGATTGTGAGGAAATGAGGCTTAAGAACTCAAGGAGAAAGGTTTTTGGTGGTTCGGGGTAAGGGTTTCTTCAATGAGCTTGCTACCTGTCAGGCATTGTGATCGTTACTGGCAATACAAATACAAGCAAGTAGGAAAATCCTTACTCTCCAGGAGCTCACTTTGGAAGACTATGTGTAAAGGAGAGCTAGAAATTGAGAGCTGGTGGTTTGGGAGCTGGTGATATGGCTTGAAAATGCTCAGGAAGTGATGTGGTGGCCTGGTTCCAGGTGAAAACTCACCTCTCAGAGCATTAAGATTCTGGGTTATAATGAGAGAGAGATGAGGAGAATCACCATGAATTTTTGTTTGGTCTTTTCTTGTCACTTGAGAATTTCTGTGAACCTCTATTGTGGTTTTTCTTCCTATATTGTGCTATTTTCTGTAGTTTCTAGTTTGATGATTCTAAATAGCCAGTCCCCTCCATTTGTTTTATTTTCTATTTAGAAGCCTTTTGATTAGATTTGCAAGAATCCAACAAATTCATTATCATCCCTAGTCTGGTGTACTCTATCCCTGGACAGAAGGTTAGCTTTTCTGTATTTTAAGCTGGGGTCTAGAAATCCAAATTCTGTTGTCAGACATAATTTTCTTATAGCACCTACTTATTTCCTAAATCTTTCTTTTCTGAAATCTTAGCCTTTAATAGGCAGCTGTGATGAAAACACCACCTGTACCCCGAAAGTCTTCAGAGTCTTGCCTAAGATTTTGTAATACTTAGGGATGCTTTGTAACAACAGCAACAACTGATATTTATATAGGGAATTAAAGTTTACAAAGTAATTTATAAACATTATTATTTCATTTTAGCCTCACAACTATTTTACAGAGGAGGAAATTTAGGTTAAGAGGATTTAAATAATTGCCCTTGGATGCATGACTAGGGGCAGAGACTGGAACTGAATCCAACTCTTCCTAAAACTGAACACAGCAATCTCTCCCTTATGCTCTACTGCTTCTCAATCTTTGGATTCCTTCTGGCAATACAATTCAGACCCCAGAAAAGAGTAAATTTCTTCTTTGTGGTTATTGGACTGACAAACAGCTGCTCATATGCCCCTCAGCATAAGATCCCTGACCACCACTAACTGATCTCTTTTCCCTCCAAGTCTTATTGGATGATCCATCTCTCATCTGAGAGCAGCACCTATGGATCAATATCATCATTCTGTGATGGACAAGCATCTGTTTCTTCCTCATAGAATCTAGTTTCCTCCTTTTTCAGAAGAGTCTCATATTTATTACTTAGTTTGAAGTCTTCTTTTTATTTCCTTTTCTGTCTTTGGATGACATTCTTCTACCCTCCAACCTCCTGACACAGGATGCCTGACATAGGTCCCTCTGTCTCTTTAGATTGTTTTCTTCTTTGTTTTTATATGGAAACCCTTCCATTTAAAAAAAAAGAGGAACATGTCTATTCCTGATATCCTGGAGGGGGGCATTTCTTAGACTCTACCTTTTCTCCTAGAAGGTAAATCAGCCAGAACTTTGAGCATAGACAGGAGTTGCTTACCTGTGACAGAAATACAAATATTGTACACTCTAAGCAGGTAATTGGATAACTCTTTCTTTTCATATTTGTTTCAAGTGAAATCTTCAGTCCTTTGTCATTTGAGGGAGCTAATGGCTCCCTCAAAGAACCTCTGTGTCAAGTTATTTTTGAGTGCCCCCAATTTCAGAGTTGTTCCCATTCTACCCACCTTGTATTACCTTTTTGAATTTTGTAGATCTCCAAATTCCTAACCACCTGACTATGCTCTAAGACAAAATAGTGTATAAATATTCATGAGAGTCTTGTGACTTTAGGAGGCAGCTAGGTGGTACAGTGGATAGAGTTCTGGGTTTGTAGTCAGGAAAACCTGAGTTCAAATTTGACCTCAGACACTTCCTAGCTGTTTGACCCTGGGAAAATAAATGGAAACCTGTTTGACTCAGTTCTCTCAACTGTAAAATGTAAGTAAAGATAGCACCTACTTCCAGAGGTTCTTGAGAGGATCAAATGAAATATTTTAAAGCATGTAGTACAGTGCCTGGTACATAGTAGGGGCTTAATAAATGCTTGTTTCCTTCTGGTGACAGTTCTGAGAAGGGAAAAGGAGTCCTTCTTACTGATGGGGATCAGAGAAGATCACATGGAAAAAGGAGCATTTGAACTGAATCTTGAAGGATAGGGAAAATTACAATGGGTTGAAATGTGGCATTCCAGGCATAGCTAGCAAGAACAAAGGCACTGAGACACTCAGTAAATGGTTTCTGAATAAACAAATGACATTTGTATGTCTCAGTAATTAAAGCTTTTATTTATATTGAGCTTTACAATTACAAAGCATTTTCACACATATTATCCTCTGTAATCCTGATTTATCACCAAATAAACTGGACAGATACTTACCATAGATGCTCAGAGAAAGGTTGGGGTTTATGATATGACAAAAATAATATTTTTAAAAGGTTAATTTGTCCACTTACAATTGGTAAAGACCTCAGGCAGTTATGTGCTAAAGATATGAAGCAATGAGACAAGATGGGAATTTTTAGGTATGACCAAGATGTTTGGGTTCTAGCTTAGCAGTTGGGCCACATGTTTGTCTCTTGAAAGGGATATTGAAGCCTAGATGCATGCCTAAATGAAAGGTCAGAGAGGCAGGTAGACAAGCAGAAATCAGGGCATTCCTGGGCTCTGGGGCATTGGGAAAACAGCAGATCAAAAATCTGAAGAGTCAGTAGAAATGATCTAGCTACACTGGCTTCTTTTCTGTTCCATCCTTTCATTTCATCTCCCATCATCATGCCTTTGCACTGAAATGCATGCCTGAAATCTCCCATAATTCTGATGAAAGTTTATGGTTCATTTAAGAGCTTCATATACACTTCTTTTCTCCCTAGCAGAAGAATCATCCTGAGTGTGGATAGACAACCCAGAGCCCATAAATAAGAAGGTAAATGAATTTACCTAACTGGAAGAAGTGAAAGGGAGGTAGTGAAGGGTAGATCATGATACAAGAGAGAGTCTGGAGCCATTGAGACAATCTCAGAGGCTGTGATTGTAACAGACTTGTAAAATGATTGGAATGGATTGTCACTTTCTAAGTGAAAGTGGCCTTTATGGTTTTGAAAAAGGTTTCCCTAAATTAGTAGGCAACCCTTTCAACTCTATCTGTCTTTTGATGTCTTTCAAAGGGATCAAAGCTAAATTTTCAACCCAGAACTGAGTGGAGGTAATAAAAATGGATAGGCAGAAGCAAACTCTAGAGTTCATTGAAGAATGAAAAGCTAGGACTCAGTACCTGATGGTCCAGAAAAAAAAAAAAAACAACCCAAAAACATGGAGACCAAGGGAGAAGGCACAAGCTACCATGTTTTACAATCCAGTTAACTTTTAATAGGGGTGAGGAGAGAAACAAAACAGATCCTTTTGTTGGGTAAGATCAGCCCAATTAGAAGAATAAGTACCACTTTGACAAACGAAAGGCAAAACTCTGATTTTTTAAAATTATTATTACATCTTTGGAACAATGCTTAGCAGAATAGTGGGACAGAGGCAGACATGTCAGACAAAGAAAGTTTGATTGACTGAAAGTGACTATTGATTTAACATATAAACCATTATAAGATATCTCAGAGAGAATAACAGAGAGCTTCTTTAGAGGAAATATTAAGTATTTTTTTAAATATAAATTTATTTACTTAACTTTTTATATTCATTTTCACAAAATTTTGGGTTCCAAATTTTCTCCCCATTTGTCCCCTCCCCCAACCCTAATACACCCAGCATTCTAATTTCCCCTATCACCAATCTGCCCTCTCTTCTATCA
>CM053769.1:523255481-523274300 GCA_028658325.1 Potorous gilbertii | reverse complement strand
GCTCATTCTGCTTTTTAAAGCATTCTTCTCATTGGCTTTTTGAACCTCTTTTGCCTATTGAGTTAGCCTATTTTTCAAGGTGTTATTTTCTTCAGCATTTTTTGGGGTCTCCTTTATCAAGGTATTGACCCGTTTTTCATGCTTTTCTTGCATCTCTCTCATTTCTCTTCCCAGTTTTTCCTCCACCTGTATAACTTGATTTTGAAAAACCTTTTTGAGCTCTTCCATGGCCTGAGCCCATTGGATATCTATTTCAAATGTTTGGGATACAGAGGCCTTGACTCCTATGTCTTTACCTGATGGTAAGCATTGTTCTTCCTCATCAGAAAGGAAGGAGGGAAACAGCTCCTCACCAGGAAAGTAACCTTCTATGGTCTTATTTTTTTTTCCTTTTCTGGCCATTTTCCCAGCCAGTTACTTGACTTCTGAGATTCCTCTCCACCCCATCTTGCCTCCAGATCTGCCCAGCCTAGTGCTTGGGGTTGAGATTCAAATGCTGCTCCCCAGCCTCAGGTCTTTCGTGGCAGGCCTGGCTGCTATTCAATGGGAGCTTAAGTTCTGGTGCTCAGGCGGTGGCAGGGCTGCCTCCCAGGCTGAGTTTCCTCAGGGGGTTTATATGGAGACCTTCCGTAATGGAGCTCCTGCCCAGCTCCTGCCTGCTCCGGGAGCCCCTGGCCGCCCGCTGCCTTCCGAGGGGGCCTGAGTCCCGGAGACACCCTGCTCCCCTCTCAGCCCGTCTCTTTCACTGACATATGCGTCTGTGGGTGGAGGGACCTTCGCAGCCACTGGAGATTCCATCCCTGAAGCCTGCTCTGATCTGCTCGCTCCTCTCTCTGCTGCGCGGCCAGGGCAAGATTGGCCTCCGCTCCCGTCTGGTGCACAACGGACTTTTGGGGTCGGTTTTTCAGGGCTCTCTGGAAGGGAAATCTTCAATGTGTTTGTGCGTGGCTTCCACTGTTCCAGAATTTGTTGGGAGTTCTTTTTAGAGGAAATCCATGGGCTGTGGGTTCAGAGCTAGCATAAGTGAGTCTTTCTACTCCGCCATCTTGGCTCCGCCCCCCCCCAACATTTCTAAATATGTTTATAAGCATATATAAAAACTATTTGTGCTATCTGTATGTATAGAGAGATATTAGAAATTTCCAGTGATAAACCTTTTTCATAAATGATGCTTTTGTGATGATAATCATTTTAACCTTCGTAAGAAATTGAATTCACCTTTTAGATTATGTGAGAAGGGAGGAGGAAGGATGATACTTCTATAGCACCTGTGACAGTCAGTACAGTTTAAGTGAATAGAGGAGTAAACTTGAGGGAAAGAAGTTGCTCCTTATTGTCATGCATTGTGAATTAATTTTGCTCCTGGTTTTCATGGGAGGTGTGACAGAGTTGGCCTTTTATTCTTTCAAGACTCCTTGACTCAAGAACAATTGTTTGTGAGGTATTGTTGAGGGTCACATGGTAAAAAACAACTTTTATTTGCAGTAGTCATTCTCAGAAGTAATTATGCAAAGTTGAAATAGTTTTTTTTTTATCCTTCAAGAAGCCTGAAACAAATTTAATACTAGGTGAAGAATGATAGAGAGCACAAAACTTTCATGTAAATCAAAAGGTCTTTGTTCCTTATTGTAGAGTTATTTTGGAGAGAAGCCAGTTTCTCTTCTTCCCTTTTTTATATACCATATATCCTTCTTGGATCTAGTCCTTTGCTGAATTCTGCTCCTACTAGGGTTTTGCTCTCTCTGCCTTTCTTCTGACCCAAACTACATAATGATAATTTATCTTTTGTAGTGTGCCTGTTAGCAGTCAGTCAGATATTTATTAAGCTCCTACTGTGTGCCAGAAAGGGTCCGAAATTCCCAGGGAAATGATGATTATTTATATTTTTGTGTGCGTGCACAATTCTGTTAATCATTGTGTTTTTTAGTAATCTAACAAAAGCTATATTAAAGTCTTAAGTCTAGTTCAGGTTCATAGATTTAAAACTGCTGTATGGGTTAGAGGTCATGTAAGCTAGTGTACATAAAGATCCCTGTGGACCTCATATAATATAATCTATGTTTTGTTGTATTTTTATTTATTTTGTTAATTATTTACCCGTTACATTTTAATCTGGTTTGGGCTGCACTGAGGAGTGTTGTGGACCTGGTGTGTGGTAGATACATCTGATGTAGGCCAACCCTCAAGTTTCATAGATGAGGAAACTAGGACTTGGATAGGTTAAGATAACAACTGGTAAAAATGGCAGAGCTGGGATTTGAACTCAGCTTCTTTGACTCTACATCCAGCACCAACAGTGAGAATTTGAGTTACCAGATTGTATTAAAATCAAAACGGCAGAGGTCTGAGAGGCTGGACAAAAGAACTCCTTCAGATTAAAAACTAAACAAAACAATTAAGTACATATTTTTCTATCTTTACGGTACACATGGACATTTCAAGACCTCACTGCAAAATTGCTATCAGGGTCTGAAAAGAGACCTCCTGTGGAAGAGACCGCTGTTGAAAAAGTTGTACGATGAACAGTTCACACTGTTTATACTATATGCTGTCCTTTGGATAACTAGAGTAACCGTAAGAGTGTATCTGTAATGTATCTTTTTGCCTCATGATCATCATATTTTGTATACAAATTTATATTATATTTTCAATAAATGTGTACTTAAATGCCTCCTGTGTACAGATATGTGGTACTATGCTAGGGATTTAAAGAGCCTAAGGAAGACAAGACAAAAACATATATTCAGTATTATAAAGAATATGTAGATGTACCTTATTTTAAGAAAACCCCATGTAACTAAAATATAAATTTTCATTAAAGAAGTCAGAGTCAAAAGACCAGAATATTGGAATCCAAAATAACTACAATTGCATGAAGAAAAATGAATGAGTATGAGTGGGCAGAAATTCCTGATGGTGACTTAGAGGGGGAATGACCGACTAAAGAAATATTACAGTACTTTATATTGTAATAAATTAATTAAAATGTAAAAATTATTAAATACACTTGTACTGGTGTTTTTAGTGTTTCTTATAAGATTTTCTTTTAAAGAAAAGGAATTTTTCATTTTTCCAAGTAATTCACAATTTTTTAACAATAACTTTTTTAAAAATTAAATTTCTATTTTTTTCTACTAACAGAAATATGTTTTCTCTCCTTCCTACCACCTATCCAACTGGAAAAAAAATAAAAATTCTTTGTAAAAAAAATATGCATAATCAAACAAAACAAATTTTCTTATTTCCTCTGTTCAAAAAAAGTCTCAGTCTGTACTCTGAAATCTGTAGCATGCTTCTTCATTATTAGTTCTCTGAAATCATAGATGGCAAGTATGTTGCTCAGAGTTTTTACAGCTTTCAAAGTTTGTCTTTATAGTGCTATTATTGTATAAACTTTTCTTTTTACTCACTTTATCAGTTTATAGAAGTTTTTTTTATAATATTGATATTATAGTATACATTATTCTTCTGGTTCTGCTTATTTAATTCTACATCAGTTCTCACAGTTCTTTCCTCATCTTTTGATAGAAAACCATTGTGCTGTTAGAAATGAAGAAATAGATGATTTCAAGTAATCCACAGTTTAATTCAAATAGCAAGTTCTAGTGCCTAGAAAGTTTTTATAGTTATATTTTCATTAATGTCATATTAGATAGAAATAAATTAAAATATATAGGCAAGCTCCAATTTAATTTGTCTCAAATTTTTCATGTGCGTTTTTATTGTGATTTATATAGGCCCTTTGTAGGCAAGTTGTGATTTCTTGAGGCAATTTCTGATGATGAGGCAAAATCCTCTCCCATTAAATGTACCTTTTCTTCCTTTTTCTTTCACATACACATAACAGGTACTCTGTGCAGTTTTTGTTGAATTACATTTTACACCTTTTTCTCAGTCTACAAACAAGTGTCCACTTTTCGCAGTCACTGTGTTCTCAGTTATTTAACCCACTTTGAGTTAAAAATAATCTGGTTTCTGTCATAGGTTATTACCCTAAAAACAGGATAGCCTAAGTATTTTCTATTTTATCATTCCACATCTTTTTCGATGCTTATTTTGACTACCAGGGCCTTCTTTTCTGTTGTGGGAAGAACCACTTACATTAGATGATAGGATTTTAGCTCTTCTGATGGAATACTAGCTCTTCCTCGAAGGTAGGGAATATAAATTTTGCGTATGTCCCTACTGCCTAGTACAGAGTAGGAACTTAATTAAATGCTTTTCCCTCAAGAAGTAGAGAAGGAGCATTTTGGCTTAGTTTTGTGACTTTAGTTTCAGAAGTCTGGCATTGGTGCAATGGAGACTCATTTTTGCCTCTTGTTTGGACTTTCATAAAGCATTCTAGTTCCTGTTGTTATCTTTTTCAGGATGGGGTGGAGATAAGTGTTGTTTAGCTTCTATTAATTGATTCCATTGATGATATTTAATCAGAATAGTAAATTCTCCCTTCACCAATGCAGATTAGTTACTCACTTGTCACTTAATAGAGTTGCCTGGAACTGAGAGAAATTGCTTACCTGTTTGACCATAGTCACCTTACCAAACAAAACTTGAACCCAGATGTTTCTCACTCCAGGGCTGGTCCTCTGTGTGCTAGGCTGTGATGCCTCTTGTTATTTTTAGTGATTTCCTTTTTATCATGAGGAGGAGTGAGAATTTTGTTTTCCCACTTCATTGGTACCTCCAACTTAAACCATTTGTGTATGTTACTCAGTGATGGAAAAGGGAGCTAAGGCCTGATCCGTACTTAACAAGTTTCCTCATAACCCTGAAAGGAAGGATTCCCCCCGACCCCTCTCCTGACCATGAGACTATAACCACTGTTTTGCAAAACCAGAATTTCCTGCAGCTTAAAAGTTCCTTTTTCAGGGTAGTGTGAAAAGTGGGGACTACAAAAGACAGTAATCTCTGATTACTTGGAGGTAAGTGACTCTAGACTATAGGCTGCCTGCTTACTGCTCCTTGGAAATTGTTTTATTCTTCCCTACTTGAATCCCTATCAGATTTTCCACCGTAGCTATTATAAACCTTTTCCATTTTCATTAATCTGCCATTATTGAACAGATGATCTCATTTCTTATTTTCTTGAGGTAATAGAGGACATCTGACTAGAGGAAGGTTGAAGGAAGTTCCTCTTCTAAATTTCTTTCCATCTTTCACCTATTGTCATATCCTTACCTTCTCCCTCAGAGGAAAACTTATTTTTCTTCCCTTCCAAGCCTTGAGTAGCCACCTCTGTTCTCAATTGTATTCCCTCCCTTGGGATCTTGTTTCATCAATTGTTCTTTCTGTTTAATCTCTCACTTTTAATTTCCATATTTGTGTAATTGTTCCCCATACCTCCAAAACAGTTCTTATCTTACCTTCTTTCCTTCTTTATACTATCAACATTTCCACATTTGTGATTTATGCCAAACACCTCTTTTCCCTTTCCCCTCTGTTGTTCAGTCCCTGACAATGTAGCCTCCTATCCTCTTACCCTAATGAAACAACTTTCTTGAGAGTTATCAATAACCACCAACTAGACTGGTCTTGGTTAGTTCACATAGAATTTCAGAGCTATGAGGGACCTAAAAGATACATATATCTAACTCTGAAGCCATTGTTCCTTTCTATTTATTTTGTGTATATTTTATATTTACTTATCTGTACATGAGTTATTTCTCCTCAGCAGATTATGAGCTCCTGTTTTTTGTGTGTATATGTATTCCTACATTTAGCATAGTGCATGGCAGAAAGTAAGTGCTTTATATGTGTTTTATACTCAATCAAATGGAATCGAGTTCTTTTCTTTGTAGAATTTAACGTCATTCAAAGAGGAATCATTTTTTAGATAGGGAAAGGGACACCTCTTCCTTGAAATTTTCTTTGCCTTTGATTCCTCAATAATAACTCTTCCCCCACCCCCATATTATTTTGTTGGCTTTTTTACATCTCTTAAATATTGCTGCTTCCCAAGCTTAAGGCTTTTTTATATTTATATGCACTCCCTCATAATAGTTTCATTTTAACCTGTAGCTTCAGCTGCCATCTCTACATAAATGACTTCCTAAACTAGGCCTAACCTCTTTTGAAAGCTAAGCTTTTGCCTTTTCCAGTTGCCTACTAGATCTATCTGGATGATCCACAGGGACCTCAGACTCAATTTATCCAAAACTGAACTTTGTAGTTAGTGTAAATAGTTATTAACCTTTGTGATAATAAATTCGTTATTATTTCTGGTTGTCTTTAAAGTGAACTATTCTGTATTTCCTGAATATGTCCCGTGCTTTTCTGCCCAATCTGTGCAAATCTTACCTATCCTTAAAAGATTCAGCTAAAATTCTTTGTTCCCTGTGTCTCTCTTCTGGACTTTTATAGGACCTTGATGGCATTTATTCTCCATCGTATTATAGTTTTATCTATATATCATATCTCCTTTTACTGGATTGTAAGGTCATTTAGAACAGCAGCCATTTACTTATTTCTTCATCCCCTCTCATAGTGTCTGACTCAGAGGTTCAGTTACTTTTTAAAAAAATACATGGAGTGGACAGTGAGTGCCTAGAATACTACTTTGTTTTTGGTTGGAAGAAAAAGAAGCCAGGGCAAAACTGGCAGTGTTCATCTATTAGAGACCATAGAGTTAGAACTGGAAAGGACATTTGAAGCCACCTAGTCCAACCCCCCTGTTTTGCCAGGTGAGGGTACTACGTTGGGGTGCACTAAGAGACTCTTGCAAGGACACAGCATGAGGAATGAGTATCAGAAATGGTATTTGAACTGAGGTCTTCTAACATTAGTGCCAGGGCTGTCACTGCAGCGTCTTGTCTTTTGGGGAAAATGAACATCTTGTGCTGAGTGCCTACATCCTATCATTGTACAGTATTGCTGAAGCCAGAGGAACCTGCAGTTAGTATTGCAAAGCTTGTGAGCAGAGCAGGGAGGTACTATAGAAAATCCTGTTGCTCTTAGAGTTGTACCTCTATTTCTGGAGCTGTTTCCCTTTCCTGGACTCTGATAACTATATGAGAAAAAAATTATCTGGAAATAAAGTGCCTCTACCTGGCATCCATCCTATTCCTTTGGCCAAATGAAGGAGTACAGTCTCCACCTATAACCTGGAAACAGGTTGGTTTCATAGGCAAGCTGGGATTCTTCCTCTTATTTGGAGAGGGTGGAAAGACAGAGGGGCATTATTGTGTTAGAATTAAAAGGTGGAGAAATGTGGGCTAGGTAGAGTCTGCCTTCCAGAAACTTATACTCTTATCAGTGAAACAATATGCATGTTCACAAAATAAGTACAAGGTAACTGGGGGAGGTGATGCTAGCAGCTGGGAGAATTCAGCCTTAATAGAAACTTGGAGATTCTAAGAGGCTTGGAAATGAGGAAGAAGGACTTTCTCGACTTGAGTGACAGGCAGACAACCTGAGCAAAGAATGCATATTCTGTGTAATCGCAAGAATATAACTTTGGTTGGATTATAGAGTATATGAAGAGTAAGGTATAGTAGGCTAAGAAAGATGAGTTAGAGCCACGTTTGTATTTGACCCTGGAGGTAGCAGAACAATTGGAGTTTATTGAGGAAAGGAATGTAGTTAGTCGTGTGCTTAGGGAAAATTACTTTGACTGCAGTGTGGAAGATACATTGGAACAGTCAGAGATGAGTCTGGGAAATCAGTGAGGAAACTGTTGCTACAGTTCAGGTGAGAAGTAACCATGTGTGTATCAAGATGGATTAGAAAGGTACTGTGGAGGTAGAATTGACAAGACTTGACAACTGATTGGAATGAGTGGGAGTGCAGTAAGGGTGACTCCTAGGTTATGAACTTTTGGTAACTGATTTGTGGACTTCTACATGAGGATTTCAAGGAGAAATTGAGAAGGCTTAATCCTGCAAAGAAATAGGCTTTTATGGGGTGTGTTTTGGAACACTTAAAACTGGGAGCACTTAGCAGAGGCAGGAGTAGCAAGAGAAGGACTTGTTGGTACCTATTTCCATCTTGGCAGTAGCAAACACCTTAAAATTTGGATAAGAAAGGTATACAACCAGGGATATTGCCACAGAAGGCTGTTCCAAGGAATCCAGTGACAGGAGTTTGTCCCTGGACTCTAGTCCAGTGGGGTGGAATCTGTAACCTGGCCTTGAGGCTGCATGCAGCTTTCTAGGTCCTCAAGTGCAGCCCTTTGAATCCAAACTTCACAGAACAAATCCTTTTAAGGGGATTTGTTCTGTGAAGTTTGAATTTGGTCAGTGTCTCACTTGAGTACCTAGAGGGCCAGCCACATGGTGGCCTAGAGGCTACAGGTTCTCCACCTCTGCTCATTTAATCCTTGCTTCTGGTTTCATACTGTCATGAAGCAGAACAGTTTAGGGATTCTGAAGAAAACTAGGTGTTTTATAAGGAGGATAAAAGTGTTACTCAGACACATCTAATTTGTTTCCCATGTCTAACATAGGCAGAGTTTATCAATTAATTAGCAACAGTGCATGGGAGATGCAGAGTTCTGGGCATAGAACGTTCTAAACTAGAGATGCATGGGTGCTAGGCAGGAGAATGGGGCATAGGTAGAATAAAGAAAGATTTAAGCCTGTAAAAGCAGATTTTTTTCCCCTGTGTCCTTCACAGCTTGGATGGAGATTGTATGATTTTGTGCTTCCTTGGTAGATATAAGGATAAATGAGTTTTTGTTCAGTGATTATTCCATTACCTGTATCAGTTGAGACATAAAGTGATCTGATTCTGTCTTGAATTCTCTGTGAACAGTACAAATGATAGAAGGATTTCATGTAAGTGGTGATCTGCTGGTAGTGTAAATAACAGACCTTTTTTTTTTAAATTCTGTATAACTCTAATCTTGCCCTTCTGGAAATCCTCTACCCATATGCTGAAAACCTTCCTCTAGAACTCCTGACATTGTGTGTTTACCAGTGAAGCAAGTTGGTTGTCTCTTTTCTCTTGTTCTTGCTGCATGACTGGCCCACTTCATTTACTATCTTCCTGAAAAAGTGAGAAAAGGAGTTGGATTGGTGAGGTAGCAGGAGCAAAGGATAACAAGTTAGCAGCTGATACTGGGGCTGGTACCAACAAAAGGTTGTCTTAGAAAAAGTCTTTTAGCTTGTTGAGTTGATTTCTTGGGGAACTATGAGTAATCTCACAGGATGAGAGAGTGTGGGTGGACAGGTTGTGATCACAGATTCTTCATAGTATCAGTGACAGGACAATAGTATAGTATGTTGGGCTAGAGGGAGAATAAATTTAAATATGCGGAAAACACTGCTTGCCTCTTTGGTGTTACAAGATTGAAAATAGACCTAGAAAGATTTGATTGTTAGGCATAGGCAGAAAGGTCTTGGAATGACGTTTCCACAAAAGTAGGTAGGAAACCTCGATCCTCTTCAGTATGAACAGGTGGAATTGTTTTAACCCCTTTTCTTCATTGACACAGCCCGAGGGTAAGAGAAATGATCTGATAATTTTCTGCGGCACCTACTCCTATGTGTTGGAATGTGACTTTTGTTGAATGTTGAAAGAACCTCATGACTTGTATGGTTAGTGAAATGTGCAGCCCTAACTTTTCCTGAGATTTGTAGAAGTCAGTTCTGTGAGACTTGGCTAATATACATTCAGTCAGTGAGAAAACTGGAAATATTTTACCTTATTATATTAAATGATATTCATCAGTATTTGTAATCACAATTTAATGAGACCTTGATTGTGTTGGCTTTAGCATTCCATATATCTTAGGTAATTGTTTCTGGAAAGACCTTTTATTGTTGATGTTTCTTACCTTTTTAGTATTGCTGAGAACTTTTAAAGTTCTGGGTGATCAAAATATTAACATTTATCTACAACTTATTGTCGCAAACTACTTATTGTACAACTAATGGTACCAAACTCAGCAAGAAACATTTATTTTTACCCTTTTGTGCAAGGCACTCTTGAATCTTTGTACTTTTTAGAACTTAAATTCATGTGAAATCTTGTGTAAAAGACCACCAGGATCAAAACATTAACGTAAATTTCTATGATAGTAAAGATTGTATGGTTTTTGAATGTGTATGATGGAATTTTGTTAATTTGTTATTGAATATTTGATGTTTTGATTGACAGGGCCTTGTAAATCCTTAGATTGGATTTCGCAATTCATTACTAGTTGTATCTTAGCTTTTTGTTTTAATATTTGTAATTATATGAGAATGGACATGAGAGTATGTAAATAATCCCAAGGTCCAAGGTACCATAGCTATTGGAAACAGGAAGTATTGTTGAGGACTTGAATAATCATGTGCTCATATTTCTTGAACCTCATGGCTTGTAGTCAAAAACTACATACATACCATACCATGTGCCTTTTAAATTGGTCATTTATACATATTTATATAATTATACATAATTAGGGTTGGACTTCTCACTTAACTTATGTTAGAAACCAGTAAAAAATATCTACCTTTATAGGGTTGGAAGAATAGACAAGTATGTCGTTGGAGTAGAATTCTAAGAGCAATGGAATCTCCGTATCTAGATGGAATGAAGCAATGGAAATGAGTTAAATGGACCTTTAATATCTACAAAGGCTTTATATAGTAAGCTTAATTTTGGAACCTGTGAGTTTAAGTGGGTTTGCTTTTGCTAGGGCTATGTTGAAGAAGCCTACATGCCACAGAATAAGAACGATTTACAGGTGTTAACAATATATTTCAGAAAATCACTAGGATACAAACTGCAAAAATAAATGGAGTAATAATCTTCACATACGGCCAAGATGGCAGAGCAGAAAGATGGACCTACCTGGGACCTAGAAACAAATGACCTGGAAAATAGATACAGGAGAGAGAATTTAAAAATTATTGGTCTACTTGAAAACCCATGATCTTAAAAAGAGCCTAGACATCATCTTCCAAGAAATTGTCAAGGAAAACTGCCTTGATAGTCTACACCCAGAGGGTAAAATAGAAATGGAAAGAATTCACCAATCATCTTCTGAAAGAGATTCCAAAAGGAAAACTCCTAGGAATATTGTAGCCAAATTCCAGAGTATTCAGGTCAAGGAGAAAATACTACAAGCAGCCAGAAAGAAACAATTCAAGCATTGTGGAATGACAATCAGGATAACACAGAATTTAGCAGTTTCTACACTAAGGGATCGAAGGGCTTACAATATGATATTCCAGAGGTCAAAGGAGATAGGATTAAAACCAAGAATCACCTGCTCAGCAAAACTGAGTATACTACTTCAGAGGAAAAAAATGGAATTTCAACGAAATAGAGGAGTTCCAGACATTCTTGTTGAAAAGACCAGCGCTGAATAGAAAATTTGACTTTCAAATACAAGAATCAAGAGAAACATGAAAAGGCAAACAGGAAAGAAAAGCTCTTAAGGAACTCAATAAAGTTGAACTGTTTACATTCCTACGTGGAAAGATGTTATTTCTAACTCGTGAGACCTTTTTGAGTATTAGGGTAGTTAGAGAGAATATATATATGTAGGTGTGTATGGGTAGGTATGTATGTGTATATTATATATGTGTAGGTATGTATATGTACATGGGTGTATGTATATATGTGTGTGTATACATATACACACACAGACAAAGGGCACAGGGTGAGCTGAATATGAAGGGAAAATACCTAAAAAAAAATTTACTGTTGAATGGAATGTACTGGGACTAAGAAAGGGAGAGATGGAATATGAAAGAGGGAAGAAAGCTTTTATAATAGAGGGGAAGAGGAGGGAGATGAAAGGAAATAATTGAGCCCTACTCTCATGGGGTTTGGCTTAAGGAAGGAATAACACTCTCAAATGGATATGGAAATCCATTTTACCCTGCAGGAAGGGTGGGGGAAGGGCATAGGAGAGGGAAGATAATAGAAGGGAGATCAAATAGGGGATGGGGATAATCAGAAGCAAACACTATTGTGGGAGGACAGGTCAAGGGAGAGAATGAATAAATGAAGGGCAGGATAGGGCACAGGGAAATGTGGTTAGTCTTTCACAACATAACTATTGTGGAAGTGCTTTGCATTGTTACACGTGTATGACCTATATTGAATTGTTTGTTTTCTCAGTGAAGGTGGGTAGAGAGGGAGGGAAAGAATATGGAACTCAAAGCTTTAAGAATAAATGTTAAAAATTGTTTTAGCATGTAACTGGAAATTAAGTCATACAGACAATGGAGTATAGAAATCTATTTTGCCCTATAGGAAAATAGAGGGGAAGGGGAAATGAAAGAAAGGTGGGTAATAGAAGGAAGGAACAGACTGGAGGAAGGGGTGGATGAGGTGCATACTGTCCTGGGGTGGGGGGTGAGGAAAGATGGGGAGAAAACTTTGAATACAAATTTTTGTGGAAGTGAATGTTAAGAACTGAAAAATTAATAAATTACATAAAAACAACAAAAGTAAATTCACTTGTGGAAGGGGGAAGAGACCTTGATGTGGTCCAAGTCTCTCTGGAATACTAACAAGAAAGGGAGAAATGCAGAGGTAGGCCAAGGAAAAAGCTTGATCTAGGCAGGGAAGAAAAAAAATCTTCATGTACCTCAAAATTTTGGGAAATAAATTAATAAAATATTTTTCAGCTGGTGAAACCTATCATAGTAAATCTCCACAAAGTTTTTATTAGTTATCACTGGAACTTAATTTAAAGAGAAACAATATAAAAATCCCTCCCATTATAGTTCTACTCTGAAGTTTATACTAGTTTCAATATAATCTCTGGCAAGTTCTGCCAATTTAGAAAGAATTTGAGCATGGATACAGTGACAGTATGTCTGTAAGTTTGGAGAGATTATCTCTAGATAGCCAGTAGGTTGGTAAATTTTTCTTCTGCAGCTTTGTCTGTAAGCTCACTTACTAAGTCATCAGAGACACATAACCTTTGGCATCAGAGAGAATACTTAAGATAAAATCACCAGCCTTGAAGTTATGACACATTGATAAAACCATCCCTATCTTACTGACAGCTTTCCTCCACCAATGAAATACAAAGAATGATTGAGATAGAAAAATTTGGGGAAGAGATCTCTTCTAGGCTGCTGAGCTGCTCAGTGGATAGTGTTGCATTGGAGTCAGGAAGAAGACATTAACATTAATTTAAATCCTGCTTCATATACTTCCTGGCTGTGTGTCACTGGACAAGTTGTAACCTGTCTCAGCCACATTTTCCTAAGCATTTACCTCCACAGGGCAGTTATGAAGACCAATTGAGATATTCTATGTAAAGCATTTTATGTCCTCTGAAGTACCATATAAATATTATTATCATTATTAATGAATTGGGAGGTGATTGATATTAACAGAATCGTGTGTAAGAGTGAGAATAACTTTTCTTTTTGAGGGCATATTTTAAAAAAATTTGAATTGTTGATTTTCCATGTTTTTCCTCAAAAGTATTTTTTAAGAATTATGCAGTAGAACTGAGCCAGATTTATAAAAATGAACCATTCTCCCAGTTGATATATAGCCAAAGGCTATGAACAGGCAGTTTTTAGAAGAAATCAAATCTTATAGTCATATGAAAATGCTATAAATCACTAATAATTAAAGAAGTGCAAATTAAAACAACTCTAACCTCTAACTGTAATCTCTTTAATGTCACACCTGTCCGATTTGCTAAGATGAGAAAAAAAGGTGACAAATTTGGAGGAGGAGATATGGGACAATAAGGACACTAATGCACTGTTAGTGGAGCTATGAACTGGTCCAACCATTCTGGAAAGTGATTTGAAACTATGCCCAAAGGACTATACTACTTTGCATATCTTTTGACCCTTGGTGTAATACAGACTACAAGGTCTTTACCCCAAAGAGATCAAAGAAAAAGGATAAACCTATAGGTACAAAAATATAGCAGCTTGTGGTTAAAAAAAGGTGGCAAAGCATACAAAATTGAGGGGCTGCCTGTTTTGGGGGAATAGCTAATCAAGTAATGGTATATGATTGTGATGGGATACTGTAGTGCTATACAAGAAATGATGAGGGAGAATTGTTTCAGAAAAAACTAGGAAGAATCTGAAGGGATTCAAAGCGAAGTGAGCAGAACCAGAACACTGTACACAGTAGCAGCAGTATTGTGAAACGATGATCATTGTGAAAGACTCAGCTGTTCTATTCACTTCCCTGCTCTAGGACAATTCCAAAAGATTCATGATGAAAAGTGGTTCACCTTCAGTGAAAGAACTAATGAACTCTGAGTGCAGATTGAAGCATATTAGTTTTCTCTTTATTTTTATTGCCCTTCTTTCCAACATGGCTAATATTGAAATATGTTTATCATGACTTCACATGTATAGTGTGTATTATTGCTTGCCTTTTCAGTGGGTGGGGAGAGGAAGAGAATTTGGAACTCAAAGTAAAAAATGTGAATGTTAAAAATTTTTTTGAAAAAGTTAAGTAATGTTTTATAAAACAATAACAACCTCTACATTTGAATCTGTACTTTTGTCAGTCATTACTCAGCCAATTACCCAGAAAAAATAAAATTTTTGTAAATCTGCACATTCTTGTATATAATATGAACAGAATAAAGGAGTTGAGTGACTAGATGTCACCAAATTAGTCCACTAATTCCACTCTATCTGTTGGCTGATTCTAGACACCAGATGATGCTTCAGCTTCATGTACCTTCTAGATATCCACTTAATCTATCTCATCTTTCTTTGCCTTCAGTTTTCCTTCTCTACTCCTGTCTTTTCTTTGCCCTCTCCTTGCACCTCCACAGAACAAAATTCTTTTATGTGTTGTCTTTCCACATTATAATGTAAGCTCCTTCAGGACAGGAACTCTTCTTAATATTTGTATCCCTAGTACTTAGCACAGTTCCTGGTACATATATAATCAATGCTTAAGTGGATTTTTTTATCCATTCATACTGATTAAAAAATGAGAAGTATGTTGTCCTCAGCCAAATCTCTTAGATTCAAAGATGTGTTGATATTTGAAGGGCTTATGAAATAACCATCGTGTTAAGGCCCTGATGTTGTAAAAACACTTTCAAATAGAGAACACAACGCTCTTGCAGTCTTTGGAATTTTATTAAACAACCCTTTCAGAACCTTGGTTGTTTAAAAACATCTATTCCCTGTAGCATGTAAATAATACTGATAATAACTTAACATTTGTATAGTGTCTTAAGGTTTGCAGAACATTTTTGTCTAGAAAAATTTTGTGTCTGAGGTAGGTAACATAAGTATTGTCCTCATTTTATAGATGAGGAACCAGCCTGTAGTGGCTAAGCAATTTGCTTGTGATCACACATTGTGTAAATATCTCAGTCAGGTTTCAAGTTCAGGTCTTCTAACTCCCAAGTTCTATACTCTATGCAGCATACCATATCAGACATGTGAAAAATTAATATGAGCAAACCTTCAGTTTTCAAATTTCATGAAACCCTCTGTTCTTAGACATTTTTAACAAACTATGACTGCCCTGAATTCCAGCAGGTTGACAATAAACTCTCCATTTGGGCATCAGTATCTTCTGGGAGGAGTTTATAATGGCAAAAGTCAGTCCTTTTAGTGAAAAAATGGTTATAAAATACTGCTACTGTTAAAGTGAAAAAACCATAGAGCCAGTGTTTAAATTGCAAAGGATAAGAGTATTTCATTCTTTTTTTCCAAAATGGATCTTCCTTTCTCTTCTTCAAAATTTGTGGGAGTTTATTTTACTGCAAGAACAGAAATAGGCAGAGATTACAGGTAAATGACCAGAAGACAGATAAGAGCTGGTAGTAGACATGTTTTGGTCAGACAGTGGACCCTAGGACAGTTAGTTGTTGTCAAGAGTGAATGGAGAGAAGTAGGAGTGATCTTTTATGGGGAAGAAGGCAGTACAGTTTGAGATAAGATGATTTTACAAGTAGGTTTTTAGCTTGGACAGTTCTGTAATTGAATGTTTATAGTATGTTATTAGTGAGAACTTGGGGTTCTTTCTATTAGCAACAACTTGAGGATTCTCTACAACTCTGTGTGTGTTGTGTGTATGTGCACTTTTGTGTGTATCTCCCAGTCCCTTTGCTTTTCCAAGATTGATAGAGCTGAACAAAGCAATTATGATTCTTGAATATTATAATTGGATATTGAATTACTATGATTGATTAAATCCTCCCAGTTACTTAGGTGTACAACTTCAGTGTCATCCTCTGTTTCTCACTTTCATCCCCTATAACACAGTCACTTGTCCTTTTGGTTTCTATCTTCACATTCTCTCTCATATACACTTGCCCTTTTGTCCACTCAGTCTAATTTAGGCCCTTGTTACTTTTCTGTGTGGATTATTGTAGTAACCATCTAATTGGTGTCTCTTCCTCTCTGCCCTGTCTCCTTTGAAATCTGTATTCCACACAGTTGCCAAAGCAGTTTCCCTAAAGCATTAACATCTATACCTTTCTTTATATGCTCAGTAAACTTCCTTTTATTGTTCCCTGGTGCTGGTCAGTCATTTTACTCCTCATTCTGGTTTCATCAGTAAAAATGTCCTGAAGTGATTCCTTTGCACAGGTTTTTAATTTTTTAAAAAAAATCTAAATAAAGATTTAAAAAAATCTGAATCTTCTAGGTTGATGCCAGATAAGGAGATTCAGTGAAGAGGTGAGGTTGGAGAATAACCAATAGAGCAGTAGCACCAAGAGAGAGCTACTGCACAAGAATTTTGTAGCAGTCAATCCTATATGTAGTTGTTATTTAAATATATCACACAGTTAAACTATAGCCTGTTCCTAGGAAAGTAGAAAAGGAATAAATAGGGTAACTTGTTTTCCTAGAATTTTTTCTAAGTACAAACCTGTGATTTTGCCACCAGGTGGTGCTGGTGCATAGGTTAGGGCAAAATGTTAAATTGACTGTATTTCTTTGCCCATTTGGGGAAATTGACATTGATGCCAAATATAATTAAGTGAGACATGAATTTTGTGGGTTTTTTTAGTAACATGGATAAGAAAATTTCATCTTTATGTGAGTACACAGACAATTGCGTAGTCATTTTCCCCCTAGACATAAAGAAGTCTTTTTTTATAGGTAGTCCCAGATTGTGGTTTTTGCCCTGCCTCCAGCTTTTTCCTGGTTCCCTTCTGCCCACACTTTCTGTCTTCCCACAATTTAAACCATCCTCCAAATCCCTTTTTTATACTAAATTGTGAATGACTAGTAAGAGCTTAAATATCGGCAAAAGCCTTAAACTAAGATTGTTGAACCTATGAAGAAATTTTAAGCATCAGGCCAGTTCAATAGAAAGGATTGGCTGGTGGGGAGAGTTAGCTGGTCATTTTAATTTCACAAATATTGTAGAGGTAGAATTGATAAAGTACCTATTGATAATAGTAATAGATTGTTTATGAGCGTGAGGAAGAAAGAACAATAGGTGATTCTAGTGTCATGAACCTGACTGGTAAGGTGCTGGTTTTCTCTGCAGAAAAAAAATGGAGAATTTGAAGGAGAAAAGGATTTAAGGATAAAATGAGAGTTGTGAATTACTGAGTTCCAGATGTCTGGAACTTCTAGGAGATGTCCAGAAAGCAGTTTTTGATTCAGTATTAGAGAGATTAAGGCTAAATAAATAGGTAGGCTTGTGAGTCATGTCCTTAGGGATGATATTTAACTTAGATGAAAAATCTCTCATCCTGGAATAGAGTACTGAAAGAATGCATAATTTGTAGAAGGGACAACTTTATAACTGAAATTTTCAGTTGACATGTTCCTAGTTATATGCCTTAGAGTTAGATTGAGGTCTACTCAAACCCCTTATTTAACCTAGGGTACATGAATTTTGGGGGAAAATGTTTATAACTGTGTTTCAGTATAATTGGGGTGGTTTTTTTTGTTTTTGTTTTTTGTTTTTTGCAATACTATATACAGGGTATCACAAATTTTGGTTAGCTTTAAACTATTAAAGCTTAAAATGGCATTCAGCCTTTTGGGATACCCTGTATTGAAACTTTACCAGACTGTAGCCAAGGGGATCTACAACACAAAAAGGTTAAAGACCCCTGTTTTCAGGTGTATATGTCTCTAATGGCAGTTACTAAGCCTTTCTCTCTCCCCTTAATGCTGATGTCTTCCCTCTGAGATGACCTGCACTTTATTCAGTATATATTATTTATATGTGTTCACTTGTCTCCCCTGTTAAGCTGTGAACTCCTTGAGGGCAAAGCCTTTTTTTCTTTTGGTTTTGTTTTTTGGCCTTTGTATCTCCAATGTTTATTAGTAAATAGCCTGGCATGAAGTAGACACTTAATGCTTGTTGATACAACATTTTCATGAAGTTTAATTTTTCCCTGTATCTATAGAGTCTCAGGGTTGAAAACTTCAGTCCACCAAAGGAATAGGTTGATTCTCAAGGGCAGAGAACTATATCCTTAATGTTTAATTGCTTTTCCCCCTTAAATAGCTAACCTTCACCTCAGGGATAAAGCAGTGTTTGCTAGTAATTCCACCTCAAGCCAAAGAATTGTTTTCTTTTGCAATAATAAACATCCATCTTGCTAAATTTTTATCTTCTGAGTCAGGCAAACTAAGGTACCTCAGAATAATCTTAGAATTGAAATGGATCTGAAATATAATCTAGGTTGACCTCATGTAATTTAGAAATCATTTCTATAATAACTCTGCTGGGTTATTTATCCTTCCCTTGAATATTAACTGTGATGGGGTCTCTGGTACTTAATGTTGTACACCCATTCAATGACTATACAACTCTAACATTTGTTCTAGTATTGAGTTGAAATTTACCTCCTTATAAGTTCTACTCTAGGTTTGCTTTTTTATATATATAAATTTATTTATTTAACTTTTTACATTCATTTTCACAAAATTTTGGGTTCCAAAATTTTCTCCCCATTTG
>CM053769.1:523158489-523254981 GCA_028658325.1 Potorous gilbertii | reverse complement strand
GAAATAACCATCTATGATCTTAGTTTTTTTCCCTTTTCTGGGCATTTTCCCAGCCAGTTACTTGATTTCTGAGAGTCCTCTCCACCCCAGCCTAGGTCTGCCCAGCTAGTGCTTGGGGTCTGAGATTCAAATGCTGCTCCCCAGCCTCAGGGCTTTTGGTGGCAGGCTTGACTGCTCTTCAATGGGGGCTTATCTGCTGGTTCTCAGGTGGGGCAGGGCCGCCTCTCAGGCTCAGTTCCCTCAGGGGGTTTATACAGAGATCCTTTGTAGTGGAGCTGGGGTGGAGCTCCAGCCCGTTCTGGGAATCTCTGGCCGAGCTGCCTCAGCCTCTGCCGCAGCGGCTCCTTCCCAGGGGGTCCAAGTCCCGGAGATCCCCCGCTACCCTCTCAGCCCGTCTCTCTCACTGACCTGTGCGTCTGTGGGTGGAGGGACCTTCTCGCTGCCCGGAGATTCAGGTCCCTGACGCCTGCTTGGGTCTGCTCGCTCCTTTCAGTGCCGCGTGGCCGGGGCAGGGGAGGGGAGCGCTGGGCAGGACAGGTCTCTGCTCCCATCCGGGGTACCTTTGTGGTCGGTTTTTCAGGGCTCTCTGCAACGGAAATCTCCTTCACTGTGTTGCTGCGCGGCTTCCAGAATTTGTCAGGAGTTCTTTTTACAGGGAATCTATGGGCTGTGGATTCGGAGCTAGCAAATGTGCGTCTTTCTACTCCGCCATCTTAGCTCCGCCCCTCAACTCATTTAATTATTTGAGCAGTAAGGGCAATTAATGCTATAGAAGTTCAGAGGAGGTGAGAAAATACTGTAGATTAGTTTGTGTAGAAAGAAACTTTTGCGTAGGAGGTAGGGCTTACTGACTTTAAACGTCAAGGAGATTTGTACAGGCAGATAGAATGGATCATAATAAGATCATAGATTTATAAGCTGAAAGGGACTCTGGAGGTCATCTACTTCAATTTCCTCATTTTACAGATGTTGAACTGAGGTCCTGAGTGGTACGTGACTTGCCTAAGGTAGTAAGCATCAGAGGTGGAATTTCAACTGAGTTCCTTTGACTTCAGTCCAGCATTTTTTCCACTTTACCACTTGGTGTTTTCTGGAAAATGTACTGGAACTGTGTTCATTAGGGATAAGGCTGAAAAGGACAGACTTGGGCTAGATTTTGGATGCCAGGCTAAGAAGTTAAGACTTTTTCTTGTAGGCATGAGAAAGGTATTACAGGATTACATGAAGGGGAATGATCAGATTTAGGCAAACAAGACCCCTTAGTAACAGTGTACACCTTAGATTAACTGTGGGAGAAATTGAAGACAGTGAGATCAAGGAGGATACCATTTGCATAGTTCAGTTGTAAGGTAAGGACAGAGAGAAGAGCCATGGTTGGATACATGGTCCCTGCCATTTGGCAGTTTAAGTAATTTTATTTTAGTTTTTGTTCATACTCTTTGGAGAGGAGAATAGGAGGGACTTCTATGCCTAGTTCAGATTTGGGAGGAGCTTCAGCTTGCTCCGTTTTCCAGCCTGAACTACTTCATCCTTGCTTAGGTAATGAGTTTATCTCTCCTCTCCTGGACGCTTACCATATTGATTCTGGGCACTCAATCAACTTAGCCCTATTACAGTTCATACCTGTCAGGGATTGACTGCAGGAATGTGCCACGAGGCCCAGCTACTTACTTATATTTAATAAAAATGATTCCCAGAATAGGTCATGCTTACACTAGGCTTATTTGTATTTTGAACTTTTGCCTGTCATTTTTTAAATGGTAGACTTCAGGTCACCAAGATTCTGAAAGACTTGGTAGATATAAATGATGATAAATGATGAACTCACTCTTATCAGGAGTATTTGAAAAATAATGGTGAAAGGAGAGGTGTTACAAAGCTGAAGATGAATAAATATCCTTGTTTTCAAAATAGGGAAGCATGTGGAATGTTCAAACTGTATATTAACGAGAATGACTTTGATACTTGATTAAATTCTATATTCATAAAGGGATGGGTTCTTGAGAATTTGGAAAAAGAAGCAGTGATCATCTTGAACTAGTGTTAGCTGATCAAGAACACCTGTCAGCCTAGTAATGTATTTCCTTTTTTGACAGAATGACCAGGCTGATAGATTAAGGAAATGCTATAGAGGTACGTCTATTTCAGCAATGCGCTCTACGTTTTATTTGTGAGAAGCTGCATGGCACATAGGGGAAAGAGTGCTAGACCTGAAAGGCAGGATACCAGGGTTATATTTTATCTTTGACATTTGCTTAGCAAGGTCTTCAAGTATATTTAGTTTCTTCTTTAAAATGAAGACGATAGTGTATGATCTCACAGTAGGTTAAGAGGAAATTACTTTGTAACCTTCGTAAAAGTATTAAACAAACTTGAGTTATTATTGATATACAGTGGAATGTTGTGCCAGATGATAGTCAGTTAGGTGGGTTGGAAGCTGATTGACTTGATCAAAGGAGTAGTCAGTATAAATTTGGAGAAAGGAGTACAGTGTCACTGGAAACTGTCTTGGCCTTAAGCTGCTTAACATTTTTTGTCATTGACTTGGATGAAGGCATTGATGGAATGCTTAACAGATTTGCAGATGACACAAAGTTAAGAGGGACAACAAAGATATTGGATGCCAGAAACCAAAATCCTACTCCAGTATTCCTCCACTCAGCTATCAGACCAGTCTTCCTAAAGCACAAATCTGACTTTGTCAATCTCCCTCCTTCAGTGTATACTCTCATGGCTTCCTGTAATCTCCAGGATCAAATGTAAAACCCTCTGTTTAGCAATAAAATCCTTTTATATCCTGACTGTCTCCTGCCTTTCCAGTTTTCTTATGCCTTCTTTTTCCCTCCCCCAACATACTCTGTTACCAATGTCATTGGCTTCTTTGTTGTTCCTCAAACAAGACTCTCACTTTCTGTTCTTACACATCTCCCAATTCCATTCATTTCAACTGGACATCCCTCCCCTGTCTGGAATTCTTCTTCATCACTTCCTGGCTTCCCTTACTTCAGGTCCCAGCTAAAATCCTACCTTTTACAAGAAGCCTTTCATGAACTTCCTTAATGCTAGTGCCTTCTCTCTAAGATTATCTCCAACTTATCTTATTTCTTAGTTGTACATATTTGTTTACATGTTGTCTTCCCCATTGGACTGTGAGTTCCTTGAGAGCATGGATTTTTTTTGTGTTTTGGGGTGGGGATGCAGTTCTTTGTGTTTCCAGAACAATATCTGGTGCATAGTAGGTCTTTAATAAATGCTTATGGACTTGACGTGATCTGACTCCTAGATTTAATAAGGTGAAATTAAACATAGGTCTAAATGTAAAATTTTGTGCTTGGTTTCGTAAAATAATGTCACAAGTTCAGCATAGGGAGTATGTTCCTAGGTAAGGGGAGAACCTGGAAAGTTTTAGTGACTTGTGTCAGCATGAGATATGGCAACAAAAAGCAGTCCAGACTTAGGCTGTCTTAAGAGATAGCTAGAATATAGAATAAGAGAATTGATAACCTGTCTTCATTTACTCTGCCTTGGTCAGACCACATTTAGAATATTTAATTCAATTTTATGTCTAACATTTTAGGAAAGATTTTTAAGCTGGAACTTGACTAGGAAAAATAATCATATATTAAGGAAATTAAAGATGGTGCCATATGATGGTCATTTGAAGGAACAAGGGATGAATAATCTGGCAAAGAGAAGATTAGAGGGAGACACAAAAGCTGTCAAAATATCATAAAAGTCTTCATTGTAGAAGAGGTCTGCTCTGCTTGTTTCCAGGCAGCAGAATTAGCAGTAGATGGTGGAAGGTGCAGAGGCAGATTCAGGACTGACATGAGGAGGAAAAGCTCTGTAATAATTCAGGCTGTCCAAAAATGAAATAGGCTGCCTCTCGGGGGCCTTTCTCCCAGGATCAAGAAAAGGCTGGATAGCCACTTGTCAGGCTTCTATTGTAGAATGTATTTAGTTTAAGTATGGAGTGGACTTAGATGAGGTATTTTTAAAGAGATTCTGTGATGATGTTTTATCATTTTGGAATTTTTTTAAGAGGATCAGGTATGTGGGGGAGATTTTTGGTTTCTGTTTTTCTTTTTTTTTTTTAATGGTAGTGGCTGAAATGCCCTAGAAATTAAACTTGCTGTTCCTGGAGTCCATTCCTAAAGGATTAATCACCTTGGGGGATTTCGATCAAAAGGGCAGTGTTTCTCCGAAACTTCCCTTTTTTATTTTAGGGGGGACAAATTGTAGGTTTTGGGTGCAAAAGAATGGGTTAAGTTTTACAAACAAGGTCAGGGAACCACCTCAAGACTCCCAGATGCCGGGTATTCTATAATGTAGTCTCACTTTGCTGTTTCATTTCTCCTTTGTTAGATTACCTCCCCCAGACCGTGTCTCTTCCACACCATCATTTGCTAATCAGTTGACTTCATCAAATACTTGTAAACTGCCTACTACATATAAAGTATTATGAAAAATAGGATAAGAATAAGATAAATTTCCTTACCTAACGGAGCAGATAAATAAATAAATATCTATTATGTAAGGTCTTTAACTGAAACTGCTTTCTCCAAAGTTACTAAGGACCTTTTAATTGTGAAATGTACGGCTCTTTTCTCAATATTCATTCTTCTTGACCTCTGCAGTTTTTTAACGCTGTTAATCTCATTCTTTAATCTTCTCATTTAGGTTTTCATGACACTTTTCTGACCCATTCTCCTCCTCGTACCTGTCCAACCACCACTCTTTCTCAGTCTCTTTTGCTAGATCTTTGTCATTGTCATAACAGTAGTATACAATGAGGGAATCAGAGAAGAAAGGGGTCATATCTAGTTGGAATAAGGGAAAGATTTATTAGCCTGCTGCTCTCTGGCCATAACAGCTGTGGGCTAGTCAAGCAGGGATCAACAAACTATAATCTAAGAGCCAAATCCAACTGGCTGCCTATTTTTGTGCAGCTTATGAACTAAGGATGGTTTTTATGTTTTTAAAAATGTAAAAAATATTTCCTAGCTTACGCAAGAATACCCCTTGTGGTGGCTTAAGCATTTCCACTGCCTCTCGTACTTATCATATCTCTAGTCCAGCATGAAGAGCATCTGAAGGATGTCATATCAGGGTATGGAGGATGGAAGAGTATAACGTTCATTAGTAGTGAGAAAACAAGGGCACAGGGAAGTGTCTACTTTTTTGGGAAGTTAGGTTCAGTACCTTAAACCTTTACACGTGAAAAATCATGTGGAAGTTAATTTTCTTTTATACCTAGTTGAAAGTATTTTTATTTTGCCATTTCTCCAAAATTGTCAGATCATTTCAGATAATTTTTTAAAAGGTAATGGCATGAGAAATATGGGGCTTAGAAAGGTTAAAATGACTTACCTAGTAGTGACTTAGTAAGACTCAGAACCAGGACTGAATGACCTAACATTGAGCCTTATGTACTTTCTTAGTATATCATACTTCCTTATCTTAAAAGTGGTTTTAGCAGGCCAGGGTTCTTTTTATCCAGTTTCCTTCTACCAGAGAGGAAGAAAGACCTTCTGTGAAACTATTCTTCGTCCTTTTAGGGGAAAAGTTTAGTTGAAAAGAATTGAACATTTCCAAATGGACTTTTCTAGACCAGGAGTCAAGTGGGGAGTGGGGAGGAGAGTGGAAAGATTAGTGGAGATGATTTAGGAAAAATATACATGGTAAAAATTTGCATGGTACATGATAAGATCATAGATTGAAGAAGTGAAAGAAACCTTAGAATCACTGAGTCCAACTGCCTTGTTTTACAGATGAGAAAACTGAGGTCCAGAGAGGCTATATGACTTGTGCAGGGTCACACAGCTAGTATCTGAGGTGAGACAAGAAACAAGGTCTTCCTGATTGCTGCTAAAATGTTCTATGAATTTGACCCCTTACTGCTTTTCCGTGGTCATCTTCACTCTGACAGGAGGTTTCTAGTGAAGCTGCTCTGTTTTGGGGCCACTGCAGAAACAGCGGGCTAGGTACTAGTTCTGCTATCCTTTCTTACTCCCCTCCAAGATCTGAATTTATCAGCCCCCATGGGGACTGACAGGCTGAGTGAGTGAGTGCCTGGCTCATATGGACAAAGACTGGGCAAGAGGCATGGAGTATCTGGGCTTCCTGGCTAAGACCCAGACTACTGGCTCCATTGAATGGCCAAGGATGGGAGTAGCTGTGAGAGGTTGAGAGAATGGAAGCAGCAGCAGAGGAGACATTGGGGTGCAAATAGTTTTTTAGTATGTCTCACTATATGGAGTCTGCAGCCTGCTGTTCCTTTCCCCCTTCCCATCTTCTGTTCTTCATTGGTTGGGCAGGTGGTTGTGATGTTGAGACAGATTAAGCTGAGTCAGGAACTGGGGCATTGGGGTAAAGATGAGTGCCCTAAGTGCAGTAAGGGTTTTGGTCTGCTCTGAGGGTCCCCTGACCAAGTGCAACAATCTCTGCACTAGAAGAGTTTATGGTTTAGTCTGGGGCAATGTGTATGTATGTAAATAGGATTATATACAATAGAGACTAGATGATGTTAGGAAAAGGTGCCTGGATGGAGTTGGGGGAGGTCAAGAAAAGAAAAAGGTGGCTTGAAACTGAGCCTTAAAAGAATTGAGGTGCAGGCATATATTTTTCCCCCATCTGTTTGAAATGAATGCTCAAAAAAGTTTTGAGACCTAACCCTTGGATAAGACAATTCCAGGAAACAATTTTTCCTTGGGATTTAGAACCTTGCAGGCATTCCTGCATGGGTCAGTATTTCAATAATGAAACCCATTGTCACTTTAGAAAAGCTTCATCCAATACTAGTTAAGATACAGTTCAAAAGAGAACTATTTTGTTACACTTACCATTTCAACACCAGTCCTTTTATATTGGGAACGATGAAACGATTATTAATGCATAGGAAAGAAACATGTAAGTTTCAGGTCTGAAAAGAAGAAAGCACTGCTTAACTGCAGATAAGCCCTGGAGGATGTCTATGCACTATATCCATCTTAGATTTAGAAATAATTTACCTTAAACCACATGGGGATATGAATAATTACAACTTGTAAATTTTCATTAGTTTTCTAAGCAGAGAGATTCTAGGACCTTTGGTGTGGCTATGGGATACAGTAATAGACCCCTGAGGGGGCTTGATCAAAATGCTGTAACTGATAATAAAGAGTTGGTTTAGAGAAGATACCCCAAATTAGGACAAGTCCAGTTATTACTATTATGTCTTAGAGGGTTATTCTTAAAATCAATATTTGCCACCAGTTTTGCCCTTGAATCAGTTCATTTTTAAGCCTTTGATTAATCAGCTTAGAAATATTTAAAGAATGTTTATTTTTTTAAGTACTATAATTTTAGTCATTCAGCATATTTTCCACAGCTGATTGTTACCAGTTTGTCTGTGGTGATAGAGATACAAGATTTGTTAATGCAAACGAGATTCATTTAAAATGTCAGCTCCTGTGGCATATGGAAATAAATAAATAAGGAAACCTTTCATGACCACTAGTTAAAAATTATTAAATTGATTTAATTAATATTAATAACTAATTAAAAATTAAAGGTAAAAACAATCATTACATTTTCAAATGATCCAGTGACTTGCAATAAAGTGATACTCAAGATTTATCAGCTCTGACTTAGTTCACCCTTCACTCCATGTATTGTTTTATCATGAATTCTACAATAAGATTTATAGTAAATATCTAGGCAAATATGAAGGAAGAATTCACACTTCAGAGGTGACAAGGCCATGACAACTTAGGCAGTTGACACTGTAGCCTCTGCACTCTACTTTCTGGAACTCTCTTATCTTTCAGATTACCTGATCAAGAAAGCTTCTAGAAACTGATAATCTCTTCTCTTTGTGCTTAAGCAATAAATCTAAAACCTTTAAGAAAAGGTAATCAGTCTTATATGTCAACTTCCCTTTAATCATATGCAAATCCATTTCTCTACTCTTTCACAAACATATGTGACTCTTACAGAAAATAATATTTTTCAGGACCTGAAATGATTCTATGCCAGTGTGGAGGTTAGATGACCTTTAAGGTGCCTTCTAACTCAGAATTATAAATCGTTAGTTGAAGAAAGGAGGAAATATTAGATCACATGTAACATTTTTACTGTTGCTATGTAACTGGATATTAAATGACTGTTCTTTGGTAAATGAATAACAGCCAGAAAAATTAATAAAGCTTTCTGAATATACAATGACTAGGATATCACTTTATGTTCTTTCACATACCTTTTATACCCTTATTTTGAAAATTATCAGGAGAAAAGAATTGATTATCCTAATATTGTATTTGATTTGTTTACATAACTGCTCATCTTTGAATCATCTTCATATTCATTAATTACGAATTTGAGGAGGTGGTGTTATGCTTAATTTTTAAATTAGTATACATATGTATGTGTACGCATGTGTATAAATGTCTAGGAAAAAATCAATTATGTTTATAAAACATAGCTTCTATGTGAATTAAATTTGGTGCAGAAATGTGGAAGACTGAAGGTTCTGTGCCTTGTTTTTGGTTTTTATAGAAATCTCTGTATGTTGTCTGAAGAATTATTTTTAGAATTGACTGCTGTAGTGACTTCCCCTAAAATCCTTTTGTATGTATGTATGCATATACATGTTGGGTTCCCTGTATGTTCCTTAGGGCAGGAACTGCTTTTGCTTTTTTTTTTTTTTTTTGGTAGCCTTGATTCCTAGCACATAGTAGACATTTAATAAGTTGTTTTTGATTGGTTGAACATCTATTAAAAAAGATCTTTGAAAATTTCAGAGTTGATGAAACGAGTTGCATTTTAGTTCTTCTGTTGCTTTGTTAACAGTCTGTACCAAAAGACATTGGCCATTTTGGCAGAGGAAAGCCTGGCTTGAAAGGGCTTCATTTTTTCAATACAATATGAGCCTATTACAAGTCTCATAGTAAATCCCTGAATAACTAACTAGATGAAAATTTAAATTAATTATTGGAGGGAAAATATCAACACCTTTGTAGAAACAGTTTGCTAATTTAATATCACAATTTTTTAAATATTCCCTTGCATGAACCCAGTTTCTTAAATCATTGTTTAAATTGTACCAATTCCTTGTAACTATAATGTTTATTAGAATTACTGTTATCATTTTTTGATTGTTTAGACTAAAGTGAAGATTTATGTGACAAGCTTAATTTTTCACATACATTTGAAGTAGTCAGCTTCTTTAAGCTTAATGATATTTTAAATAGGTAGTTTATGTACTATGTATTTTATGATTATTCACAATTAAGAAGCATGCCATTTACAGAATATATAGTTTTGTTGTGGAGTTTTAGGGGAAAAGAAAGGAATTAGAGCTGCAGGAAAATTAAGAAAGCAAACATTTTTTCACTTAGATCAAAAATGGAAAAAACAACAAACTCTCACTCAAATCATTGTTTACACCACTGAAGTAATAGGATCTATATGTATTCCTATTTAAAAATTTAAAACATATCTTTAATCCTC
This sequence comes from Potorous gilbertii, assembly GCA_028658325.1. Classification (NCBI taxonomy): domain Eukaryota; kingdom Metazoa; phylum Chordata; class Mammalia; order Diprotodontia; family Potoroidae; genus Potorous; species Potorous gilbertii. The sequence goes on along the minus strand of CM053769.1, from coordinate 523,245,492 downwards.
AATTGTGAAAAGAAATTTATATCCTTGAATTCTAGTAAATTTTATAGACTTTGAAGTCTACTCCAAAGGCCTTTTCCTTTCCATTCTGCTCTCATTTTCTCATAGTGTGACATTAGATTAACTGGATTATCCACACTGGTTGACATAAGCACAAATCAGTGGGGCTTTTTCTAATTGGCAGTGCAGCGTTGGACAAGCAAAGATTGGACAGAGAGATTGAGGGAAGAGAGTGAATTTATTTTTCCTTTTCTCCTACTTTGGCTGCCCTCTAAACATATTCTTTTGAATTTTTTTTCTCTTGTCTCACTGAGTAAAAACATGTAATTAATTTTCTATGAAATTCTTTTAATAATAAAAATCATTATGCCTAGGTAGAAGAAAGAAGACCTGTACTGTCAACACATTATTAATACTATTTTTACTTTAAAGTACTTATATTTGCAAGAGAACTTTAAAAAAAAAGGATTCAATATGTGATCTAGAGTTTAATTCAAGTCAAAAGTCTTTATAGAATCTTGAGCGGAATTATAGATAGAGCTCTTATGAGAGTGTGTGTGTGTGTGTGTGTGTGTGTGTGTGTGTGTGTGTTTTCCTGAGATCGTAGTCCACGTTTAGGCTCTTAAATGTATACATTCTCTGTGTATATATTTCATGTACACACTCTTTCTTTGCATTTCATAGTCATTGGAGATAAAATTTTGATTGAAATTCAAATACATTCATGTGAATTTTGATTTTGAACTAGATGAGACAATGAGATTTTTAAAATTCATCTTAAGTTATGTAAAAATATTTTTATTTTATGTTGGTATGTAATTATTCTTTTGTGCCTTTTGAGGAGAAATATCTTTACCAGTGTTTCACTGTTTTTGCAGGAACATTTAGTCGATCTGGATGAGCCAGCTTTGGGAGCTGGGCAAGAAGCTCTGCTTAGACAAGGGCAAGCAAAAATCATTCGTTTTGAGAGACAAGCAGAAGAATTCCTCAATGCAGTCTTTTATAGAAAAGGTTGGTTTGGGAAAGAATAATGTCTAAGATCTGTAAGAAATTGTTAATTTTGATCACTTTTTATGTTTTTGTTTTACATTTCCATTTGGTCAAGATAAAAATTAAATGAAATTTGTCAAGGTTGTCACTTTCAATTTTTGTGCTGTGGTTTAATGTTTTTTTAAATTTTTAGGTAAGTAAATGGGGAAATGATAATTACACAAATTGCTTTGACTTCCTTGAGGCTTGAGTGTGGCCTGAGAAATTGCTTCCATAAGCTGCCATTCATTATTACATAATGTTTGGGCTGTCTGTGAAACAAGTGTTATAGAAATTATAATAATTTCTAAAAGATGCAATCAAAATAAAAATGAAAAATATTTCATTTTGGGGGGGGTATTAAGATCTGTTCAGACATTTTAGTAGATACCTTATTGTTTTTAAAAGAAGTGAACAATATCCTAGCCTTACTCAGTATATATAAATGGCTTTGAAAACTTAAAATAATTATTTTCGTTATGTTTTAACTCAGTTGACATTTTTTTAAAAAGCCTTTTGCCTAGAAATGTTTTTTTATGAACATTTTTCTTTAAATTCAGTATTTCAGCATGTGATTTGATTTATTTCTTATTAATCATAAGGTTGAAGAGATTTTTTAAGTCATCTTGTCCATCCTCTTGCCTTTAGACATATACTATGTTTAGGAAAGGCTATTTTGTACTGCTGTGATAAACCATCTGATTATTTTGAAAAAGATCATTTATTTACCAGCCTAATTTCCTTATCCTGAAGTGTCTTGTTCTTTCATTGAGATGAAAGCTAGCCAGCGCTTGAGCTTTGTCTAAAAACTCTTAATTTAAATTAAGATCATTTAAAAACCTATTTGTAATATGACATCTGGAAGGGACCTTAAAAATTATACGTATCTGTATCCTTATTTTTAGTGACAAAACTGAACTCCCAGGGATGCTCAGTATCTTCCATTTGGACTTCCGCAGTGGTCTTCTGAATAAAGCATCATCTGGCACTATCATAGCATGCACCCCTCCCACCTATCACCACCCACCCCCAATTCCAGTGGCCTCTCACCCCCAGGATCAAACAGAAAAGCCTTCATTTGGCATTTAAAGCCTTTCCATCTGGTCCTTTTCTGCTTCTCTAGTCTCTTTACCCTTAACCTGATTCCACAACTCAGGGATCTAGCTCCAGGAGCTCCCTTGCTGTTGTCCACACATGACACTTCCATCTTCTTGGGCTTCTGCTCTAGCTGTCCTTGCCTGTCTCCATCTGAGACTCAGCTCCAATCCCTATCTTCTGCTTGAGGCCCTACTTCTCCTCCCCCCAGACTGTTATCATCTCTGTAACAAAAATGACTTTCCTATCCACACTGTTTGTATCTTAGATGTATATAGTTATTTGCATTGTTCTCTCTCTCATTAGACTGAACTCCTGGAGGAAAAAAGCAATGTTTTTTCTTTTCTTTGTATCCTTAGCACTTAATGCAAGACCTTAAACACATAATAGTGCTTATGGACTGACTGGCTAGAGTTGGGCCCTAGAACCAGGAAGGACCTCAGTTAAGGGTACCTTCCCTTGGCAGGTCACTGTACCTCTTGGTGCTCTAGGCCAGTATGTCACACTAAAAGAGAAATGGGGGCCACCAAACTACAGAAGAATCCTTGAGTGCCCCCACATTGACTTAGAAAACCACGTTAACATTACCAGTATGCTATTGTTAACATGTGGTTTTCTAGATCAGTTTTACCAATATGGTATTATATTTTTACTTATGTAGTTAAAAATTTCCCAGTTATATTTTAATTGGGTTCAGCCCATCTTTCAGCAGTGTGTTTGATATCTGCTCTCTGTCATTCTCTAAAACTAAGTTGCAAGGAAAATACCACACATTGATAGAAGGGAGTCAGTAAAATCACAGGCTCAGTCTTCTGTAGGTGCCCACAGTCATGAGTAAATGGCCAGGGGAGTTCAGATCCTAGTCCTCCTACTCTAAATTTGGTGCTTTCTTCAGGCAGCGAAAAAGCGTTAATAAGTACTTTCTTTGTGCTTAGCACATATATTACAGAAGTACTACTTATCCTCAGAAGTGTGGCCCCTGCTGTCAGGGTCCTGACATTCTAGTGAGGAAGACAGGATGGAAAAAACCAAGTACATACAAGAGAGAGTTAATGAGAGATAATTAGCCAATACATTAATTTTCTTTGACTGTTCTCATTGGTTTTATCATTTATTCATTTTTTGTCTCACCTATAATCTCATGGAACTTTTTCAGGTCTGAAGGCCAAATTTAGAACTCTTGTGTAAGAGTTTGAAGAGTCAGCCTGGGATAGAAAGATAGAGAAAGAACTGATTAGGAATTAGGAAGATGTGAGCTCCAGAAATAACTGACATATAGTAGCTGTGTGACCAGAAGCAACTTTTCAGGAGACTTTTAATTCCAGAAGAATTACGTGTATACATCCATGGTAGTTTCCTTCAAATTGATAAAATCTCATTATTCTCCTATACCATTAAAAAGCAAAGTAAGAGACTGGCAAGTACGAATAGTTCAGGGGTCATTTATTATCAGCTATGTATGTACATATGAATCTCATTGTACACATCAAACTGGACATCTTGTAATATTCATATTTCTTACATACTTTAACTTTCGAGCAGTCATCATTTTCACATTTATGTAGTTTTCTATAGGGCTCTATCACCATACTTCACATTAGTGTATCGGTAGTTTTTGCTTCCTAGACCACAAACCACATTTCAGCTTAGTTTTATACCACTCTTTGGTTAACTTCTTTGTCCCCAACTTCATCTAGACTTTGTTTAAGGCCCTAGTGAATTTTATGTTGACCTCTGATTCCTTCTTACCTGTTCAGCACCTTATAGGCCTGAAGTTCATCTGAAGGTATCCATGCTACAAAACTACCTCTCCCTTTAGCTAGTTGATATGAGAACTGATTAAAAATACAGTAATTCACTGTAAGGTATAAATGATTGATAGATATTTTAAATGGGGTTCTCATTTGTTAATCATAATGAATTTCTCAATTGTGTAAAATAAGTATCACTTTTCCTTCTCTCTGAGGACAGAAAATTTGGAGATAAAAGGAAAGTGCTATTCTTGCAACGTCTTATTTCAAGCCCTATTTTCTGAAAAGAGGTGTCCCTTTTGATATGGACTTTGAGGAAAGGGAAAAACAAGATCAGTTACACTTATTTTTAAAGCTCACCTACATTCATTTCTATACCCTTCTTTTTTTCCAGACCCATCACTATCATAGAAAATTACATTACAGTGATTCTTTTGTGTGTGTGTGTGTACATATATACATGCACACCACTTTGAATATAAATGGTATAATTGTTAAAAACCTAAATGACAGAAATAGTGAAGTTTAGGGTTTTTTTAGTGGCATACTTTCTGAAGGGATTTCAGATTTTCAGTTAATCAGTTTTCTGTGACTTTGATAAATTCAGCATTTGTTTTCCATATAAAGTGCCTTTTAGCTTAGCTCTCTGATTCTTTGTTTCAGTTAAATTTACTTCAGTTGTAATTTTTGAGAGTGCTCCATTTTATTCCAATAAGTGGCTTACATTTTAGAATTGGAGAGGTCACGTTTAGCTATTTTAGTTAATAACTATTCATAATAATTAATTGGTTATTCTTGTGTGTTTGATCAGTTGCATCTGACTCTTTGTGACTCATGGACCATAGCATTTGAGTATTATCTATCAGGCTTTCTTAGTTAAATATTAGCTATTATTATTTCAATTTGAGCTAATTTGTCACTTTTCTGCCCTGATAATGTTGTCTAGGTGTGTACATGGGATACATATAATGTGTTTTAAGTACATTAAATAATCAAATATGTCCACGGTTTTCAAAAGGAGCAGAAAATAAAACAGGACAAGAATATATTCAATCTAGACGTTGTTTTCCTTTTTCTTAACTGTATTTCCTTTGGCTAGACTGTGTTGTTCTCAGAAGTGAAAATGAACTTCAGAGTCTGTTCTCAAAACTGTTCTCCAAGAATTTCTTTAATTTCTTTTTTTTATGATTACTAATCTAATAAAGTATAGACACACCTCTAAACCATTTCAATTTGGTTCTTATTGTGAAAATATTTCCCTCTTTTGTCAAATGTTCTCTACTTTTTCCTTCGGAAAAATTGATTTAAAAAAAATGTTTGAGAGATTGGAATATTGTTTTATACATAAGTGTATTTTTACAAAGAAGTAAAATAAAAACTGACTGAAAACTTTTCCATAGATAATTGGCAAGAAAAACCACTGGTTGATAAGTAAGTGGAATTGCCATAGTCTTTATTACTGATCCCTAATATTTTTCTCTTTATGTTCACGTGGCCTCAGAACTTTCTGAACATTTACATTTATACTCTGTTAAAAAAGAAAAAAGACGAGGCTTTCCAGTAAAACTGCACTAAAGGGCCAGTCAGAAATTTCTACAGTTTTATTTATTTTTACATAAATTTAATCTTTAAGTATGTAAATCCAATTATTAGTGTCATGTCTATTTTTTTTTAAACTGGACTTCAGAAAGAATTAATTCTACCATTCTAAATAACTTGATTCAGACATATTTCATAATAATAAACTTCATGGAATTGACTCAGTGATTTGGTTCTATGAAAATAGTTTTCTTTTAAGGCACTTGGAACTTTTTTATCATACCAAAATTTTCACTATAGTGGATCTCAGGTTTCTTATCTGTAAATTGAGGAGGTTGGTTCTAAAAATCTTCCTGCAAAAAAGCCAAGGAATTTAGAGCTTTCAAAAACAGTATTGGTAAGTCATCTGAAAGTACTTTCTCTAAACCCTGAAAGAAGTATGATTGGATAGTGCATTTAGTTCACAAGAGGGTACCAGGGTTCTTACCCCAGCTCTGCCACTAATTTGTGACTTTGAGTCATCTGTCATTTAAACTTTCTAGGGCTCATTTTTCTCTTAAAATGAGAAAATTGGGCTAACATATTTTTGTAAGGTACTTTCCAACCTTGAAATTAGAATGGTTTTTTTGAACTCATATGTTTCTTACTCTAAATCATTAAGTTATTAGGCATTTATAGTTTGGGTTTCTCCTTCAGAACATAACCTTAGAGCTATTGTATTTGCAGAAGTCATGGTATGGTTAACAAATACACTGTTTGAATGGCCTGTTTTGGGCTTTTTATGTGGGATCTGATCATTAAGTTTAGTGATTCCCTTCTGTGATCTTACTATACTTCAAAACCAGATTACGCAGTAACTCATCTCACAAAGACTTTTAAGAATTGGATTAGTTAGCTAATTTGGAGATTTTGAGTAATCTTGTATGTGGCAAGTATCAGAGTAATTACCATAAGATATTTACTCAAGGTAATTAATTTAAGATGGGTTTTAGAATTTCTGTGTCAGCTAAGTCGTAATCATAGGGTAGGATATGCTTTCTTTAAATATTATGCCATGATTTTTAGGTAATGCTACAATCTTAAAGAAATTGCTGGAAAATATTTATAATCACTTTGAGAAATTCCCTGTTGTGAATGAATGAAATGAAAACATCTTATGGGGAAAATTCCTACATTGTAATGAAAATTTAAAGAATAAAATTTTGTGTTTGATTGAAAATTTTTTTTAAATGTATTTTTAATTAAATAAACTTTTGTTTACAGACAGTCCCTGGGTCTCTGACCCCAATATTCCCCTAGTGGCCCGTGAGATCATGCAGCGAATGATCCAACAATTTGCTGCTGAATATACCTCAAAAAATAGCTCTACTCAGGACCCCAGCCAGCCCAATAGCACAAAGAACCAAAGCCTGCCGAAAGCATCTCCAGTTATCACCTCTCCCAAGGCTGCAACTGCTCAGAACCCTGTACTCAGCAAACTTCTCATGGCTGACCAAGACTCACCTCTGGACCTTACTGTCAGAAAGTCTCAGTCAGAACCTAGTGAACAAGGTACGGTTTTATTCTCAGGATCTCTTCCATCCAGTAAAAAAGTACTGTTTTGGTACTCTCATTTTGAGAGACTATTTTTGCAAATAGGGCTTCAAGCATTGGTGAAAACATGATGAGTTTCCAGCTCCACTTGTGTCAGAGTATGCACTGAGAGAAAACATGAAAAGTTGGCTCTACCTTAACACTGAGTAGTAGAGCTCATCAGTTTTACTTGTATACCACATATTAGATGTGTTGGCATATTAGCGTTTTGTATTTTTCAAAATGTCTTCATTTCTGTCATAATTATTTTTTCTTTCATTTAAAATAAATGAAGGTTTTTTTTTCTGCTTATAAAATATAGTCTGAGACAAGTAATTTCCCAATTTTTTATGCATTCTCATATGCTAATAGTTGTTTTGTCCATTAAATGAGAAAATATGACCAAAATGGTTATATTGCTTTTAAATTAATTTATATTTTATTAATTATAATAGCATCGCTTTATACAATTGAAAAAATTTAATACCAGTTGTGAAATATCATATATTCAGCCTCCAGAAGATATGTTTATTTATTTTACTAAGTCCCACTACTTACATTGTTAGTTTTAAATATCAGTATGGCAATGCTTGGTTCACGTGTGTGGTAGGTACTCTTGCAACTTCACTTCCCAGCCTTCAGCCTTAGGTGGATCCCAGGTTCATGCCCTGTAGATTGAGAACCCCTAGTTTAGGATGAGCATCATTAACTAGAAAAAACTATTCTGTAAAAGGTGAAGGGGGAGGACAATAAATCACTCATCACAAGTTTCCCACCTGTATTGAAATCTTCATAAATAGGTAGGACAGTTAAATATTCCTGGCAGGAGTCAGGGGAAGCGGGAGTTGAATTAGTGAAAAGTATGAATTATTTTATTCAATCTTACTGTCTTGTATACAAAGTCAAAAGAAATCTGTTGCAGTCTATTTTAGCAAATGAGAAAACTTTATAATGGATGTATGTATATTCAAATTTATCATCACAGGTCAGGAGTACAAATCTAGAATCAATAAACCCCTGGTTCATTACAGTGAACATTTATTTTTAGTAATATATGAAATCTGCTTTTCTAAAAGTACCTTTTTTTTTTCTCAAATAGGTTAAAATTTCTCTTTGCATTATAACTTGGATAGTAAAATATTTTTAGCCAAGGCAGTGCTTGAATTATTATAAATTTAAAGTTTAGTTAATGAGCTTTATTTATATTAAACTATAGGTAAGCAAACTTTTTGGTAAAGTGGTCTAATTTTGTACGTGTCCATTGGGGAAAGTGGAAGAGAAGAGGGAAATCATCTGAATGAAAGCATTGACTTTTAAAAATTTATATAAAAAAATGTGGTTTGCTTCTTGAGATTTCCATATAAATTTCCATAATTTAACTTTTGAAAATGACCCAAAAAACTGCTTTTGAAATTATTTTCTTGTGCCTAATCAATGCAATTATATTTTTATTTATAAAGTAGCCCACTTTTGGTTAATCACCTGTAAATGCCATAATTTGGATTTGTTACTTTATTTTTGCTTTTTTGGTATCAGTCAGGAAACATTTGTTAAATGCCTGTCATATGCCAGGTACTAAGCTAAATATTGGGACATACATAGAAAGGAAAAAACACCACACCTGTCTTCAAGGAGCCCATGTTCTAATGGACAGAAGACAACATGTAATCAACTATGTACATAAACTATACTAATATGGAAGATTATCTCTGAGGGAATGGTATTTTCAGTAGGATGAAGCCTTTCTTAAGGCTTCAGTGATCAAAATATCTGAAGGATTTTCTCACTAGACGGAATTAAGCTTGTCATGTGGCCACTTCATTGACATTAAAGGAGATTGTTTTCTTACCAATACATTCGTTATTCCAAAAAAAAAATCTGTTTCAAACTTCTATAAGAGATTAATTATTCCATACTTTTTTGCATCTCTGCAGATTGTAGACCCCACCTGTGTTTTAATAGACTGTCTTCACAATGAAATGCTATGACCAAATAATTTATTTCCTTCTGGTAAAGAGCCTCTCTGAATTTAAGATGGTTGATCTTTAGACAGCAGATGCACAGTCTCTTGCCAATCTTATTAAAAATGTATTTGCTCTAAATATTAGTATAATCTTTTGAAGTGGATATATTTGAAGGATTAATTAGTTAATATAAATTTATCATTCAGCTTATAATTTATCTTCCTTTAGTAGTGGCACTGTAATTGAAAATTATATTATCAATATCATTATAGTGGTTATATTTTTAACAAGAGATGGTACATATTTGGTTAATGAAAACTTCCATGTAGATATAAAATGGATGCCTTTGGAAATGCACCAGTGGCATCAAACTGACTTTTTTTTTAAATGAGTATTTTTAATTTTGACAACATAGCAGTTTATAATAGCCCACAATAGGAAATGAGAAGATACCTTGGAGTCCTATGTCCCTCTCGCTCCAAAGAGAGGGAGGCTAGATTTCAGAGACCTGCTGCTGTCCACTTTGTGGCAAAGGGGTGTTTAATATCAACTTAATATATTAATTTTAACTAAAATGCTGTCTTTAAAAGTCATGTAGTATTTTGGCTTACTATAAAGTATATTTGAAATTGTGGGATGGCTGCTTAATAAAATGAGTTCACAAGGTTAATTTTTATATGCACAAAGCATATTTTTCTTATACAGTATTATGGACAGATGGCAACAATGTAAAATTGGGTACATCCCTGGTTAATTCCACTTTATGGAATTTCTTTGTATAGTGGAAACAACACTGGACTTGGAGACATAGGTTCAGATCCCATATCTGATGACTGTGTGACCATGGGCAAGTCATGAGCCTGTTTTCTAATTTGTACAGTAAGAATAATACCAGAACTCCCCCTTACAAGATTGTTGTAAAGATTCAAGGGGGCAATGACCTTAAGGTTCTCAGTTAACCCTAATCAAACAACAAGCATTTATCATTGTTTATATTTTAAAAAAATAGCATTCAGTTGTAATCTAACAAAATATATTTTATTACAATAAAATTATTGCAATTAGGTTTATAAACTCCCCTTTTGAACAATACTTGCAAGTATTTTGAGAGCCCAAGATATGTGGACTTTACCTTTCCTAGATAGGCTTAGTTTTTAGATGTTTGACTTTATAATTTATAACTTTGAGAGACTTTGGCTCTTTTGAATTTAGAGAATCAAGGCCAGTGAGTCTCATGAAGAACTTGGAACAATATAAATAGATGTTTTTAGCCTTTTGTTTTATCTTTGCTAGTCTTGTGAAATATCTCAACTTTTGGGAGGTTGGGGGGCAGTGTCTCTAATATTAATCTTTGATCATATTAACTATAAAGATTAGAGTTTGAATTTCACTAGTATAAGGAACTCTGAAGAAAACTCTTGTTCAGTTAATGTGGGTTGGTACCTGCTCTGAAACTCATGATCTTAGAGAGTTGCTTGGGCCATGAGATGTGAAGAGACTTTCCAAGATCAGGCAGCCAATGTGCTTCAGAGGTGGGCTGATTGGACTTTTTTCTGAATCCCAAGACCAGTTATCTCTTAGCTATATCATTTTGCCTTTTATAAGACATTGTAACTTGTTTGTGAGATTTATAGTTGCTTTGCCAAAGGGTAATCTTTTTACTAGATTACTCTGACAATAGACTGACTTACCTCCCTCCCCATTAACGTGTAAAATCTAAAGTTTCTTTCTAATTGGTATTGTTTTGAATACATACCTCTTGAGATTTTTCCCCTCTTAAGAGAGTCTTTTTTTGGGTGGAGAAGCATATGGTGGGGTACACGAGGAGTTGGATGGGATGGCCTATTTTCTAAATAAAATGGTAATTTGGCTGATGATTCAGAAATTAAAAGTAAATATGTTCATCCATAGTATGATGACAGCTTTTCTCTTTTTGACCCAACAGTTCATGTTTACACCTAGTTTTTCCACATTCTCAGATATTGCTTTGTGTTTCTACAGACGGTGTCCTTGATCTGTCCACTAAGAAAAGTCCATGTGCTGGCAGCACTTCCCTCAGCCATTCTCCAGGTTGCTCCAATTCTCAAGGGAACGGGTAAGGGAAAATATTTGCAGCTTCTCATACTCTGTCTATGATAATGTATAAAGCAGTTTGTCACAGGCTGATACTAGTCTCCTCCTACATTTAAAACACACGGAAATCCTTCAGAGTAATGATTTTCACGGTGGGTCTTCTGTCAAGTCAGTCTTCAGTCCACCTGCGTCCTGAGGTTTGACAGCACAGGCTGGTAATTTTACCTTAGTTTTACTAAGTCGTTCAGAACCTGGCAAGAGCGCAGGTGTATTTTTGGATGCTTTGTTGGTTTGGTGTGCGACTAAAGAACCTTAACAAAATACTATAAAGTTAAGGTGTATCAGTTATAGTCTTTAGCTTCAGCTTTGGACTTCATTACAGAACTTGGTACATAGGGAATTTTTTGGTTTTGGTAGATGTGAATTGCAACTATAATTTCCAATGTTGACAGTTCATAAAATATAATGGTGTTTTCTATTGCCTCTTAACAGATGGGATTGATGTGGGGTATTGATAGGTAATTACCTCTATCAGGACAATCTACAGAATCATTGTAAAGTAGTTTTTATAACACTCTTGAAGGTGAGAGTGAATTTTCTGAGATTCGAGAAACCAAATTTCAGAGTGAGCCATCAGCTGGAGCCCTTTCTCAGCCTTATATTTTTTCTAAAGGAGCTGTTTTTATGTAAAATAGATTAGAAATTGAAATACATGGAACTGATATTAAGAAGTTGTCATTGGATTGTAGTATGTTAGATATGAAAAATAACCTTTTTAGTTATCCTAAATATTTAGGGTTAGTTTCAAAAGTATAATAAACCTTTTGTAAGTTACATAGATTAAGGTAGGGGAAATCAAAATGTCTTAGCTTTTTGAAACATGCTCTTAGCTATCCTTTTAAAAAAGTATCCCTTTCTTAGGATGCTTTGTAATATCAGCTACTACAACACTGTCCCTGTTATTTTTCCTTAATGTTTTATTTTTTCTGTCTTTTTGAAATGAAATAAGTAAAACTTTTGTTGTTGATTTTGTCCATTTTGGTTTTCAAAAAGTATTTGCCTTTTCTTTTTCATCTTTCTTTTCTTCAAATACTGATTCAAATGGATTATATTCCTCTCCATAAATTCTGTTCTTTTATAGTATCATGGAACATTTGGGAATTTTTCAGGAGCCCAAGTAATTTGACTAAACGAAACCCTTAGATAAGTCTTACCTGTGATTTGGTGGGAAAAATCAGCATCATATTTTGCTTAAAATTTGTCTTTGAAGACCACACCGTCACATTGGAAATTATTTCTCTGTTCTTTTCCTTTCGTGGAACTCAAGTCAAGTTCTCTAGTTTCTTAAGTAAGTTAGCAGTACCGCCCTGTTTTTAAGTGAAGTTTTGGAATTATCCTTAAGAGTGTTACTTTTGCTGATCATAACACAAAGCCCATAAAAAAAACTAGCATATTATTTTTGTAGATATAATAGGAATAATACCAGTATGTCTTATTTCTTAAATACTCACTTTCTTATCTAGATTTTATTACTGTTACCGCTTCTTTGGGGCATGCTTGACCATTCGCCATTATTGATCTTGATAATCTGTCGTCATTGTAAAAGTTTGACACTTGGAAACCAGTATAAGTTCGTATTTGTAGTTGTGTGGGGGAAAAAATGGACTAAGAACTAGTGATTCATGAAATCATTAACTTTTGGGTAGCATTCTCTGGGAGCCATCAATTTAAGGTATAGATAGAAATGACTACTCCACAAATGATAGATCTTTAAAAGATTAAAAGATATGTAACATGATGCTCTTAACTTTGAAATGAACTAAATTTAGTAACATTTGAGGAATAAAAGTACTGGAGGTAAGAAAAGGCCATATCTTTTGAGCCTGGCACACTTCAAATGGAGAATCAAAGGTTTCTCATTCATTGTGTTTCTTGTTGTGTTTAGAAGGAAGCAGTGTGGTAAGTTTAAGTTGTTAACATGCAGCTTCTTTGCCAGTAGCAGTACCACTTTGCTTTTAATTCAAGTGTAAAAGAATGACAAGCTGTTTGGAGTTGTTTATTTTTTGATGATGAGCAGCAGCTTTTTGTGTGGATTGAATGAGCACTCATCCATGGCCTCCACTATTGTGAACAACAGTTCAGATTTTGTAGCAGGTTGTCCAATGTACATTGAATGTGTTGCATTTAAAGTCATTTGGCTTACTCTTTTATTACTGTACTTGTTTAGTGGTAACGTCACGTTAATAACACAGTTGTGTATAGAGTTATGGAGACTGACGATTACTTTGTAATTTATAATTAAGGTGCTATTTTCAGACAGTTGCGCGAAGCCTTTCTCCTCCGAAAATTTGTGAACCCGACCAGCTGACAGGTTTCATTTTTCTTTGCCCAAAAAGCTCCTGGTTTTTGTTTTTTGTTTTTGTTTTGTTTTTATTTTGTTTTTGTTTTTGTTTTTTGATGGACAAGTTTTAAAATGACTGCTGAGACCTTTTTTTAAATTTTAGAGAGAGAGAAAATAAATAACACAAAGTGATGTTACCCAAGCAAGGCCTTCTAATAAAGGAGTGGTCCCCTCACCCATCCCTCCCTACCTGTGCAAGTCCTGCTCACATCAGTTTCCTTCCATCCAATTAGGCGACCTGGGAGACCCAGCCAGCACCGTCCGGACGGACTTCGGAGTGGTGATGGGGTACCTCCAAGAAGCCTACAGGATGGAACCAGGGAAGGTTTTGGCCACTCCACATCTCTCAAAGTTCCACTGGCGCGATCACTGCAGATTAGTGAAGAACTACTGAGCAGAAACCAGTTCTCCTCAGCTGCCAGCCTTGGGTCATCTGGATTGCAGAATCATGGGCAACATTTAATCTTATCCAGGGAGGCCTCTTGGGCAAAACCACATTATGAATTCAACTTCAGCCGCATGAAATTCAGGGGAAATGGTGCACTCAGCAACATCAGTGACCTTCCTTTTATTACAGAAAATCCTGCCTTTCAAAAAATGGCACTTCAAACTAAACAAGATGGAAAAAAGGACATGAGCCATTCATCTCCTGTAGATTTAAAGATACCCCAAGTTCGAGGCATGGACCTATCCTGGGAGTCCCGCACTGGTGACCAGTATAGCTATAGTTCTTTGGTCATGGGTTCACAAACGGAGAGCGCGCTTAGTAAAAAGTTAAGGGCTATTCTTCCAAAACAAAACAGAAGAAGTATGCTGGATGCTGGGCCGGATTCTTGGGGCTCAGATGCTGAGCAGTCTACCTCTGGACAGCCATATCCCACATCGGATCAAGAAGGAGACCCAGGCTCCAAGCAGCCTCGGAAGAAAAGAGGGAGATACAGACAGTACAACAGCGAAATACTGGAGGAAGCGATCTCGGTGGTTATGAGTGGGAAGATGAGTGTTTCCAAAGCTCAGAGTATTTATGGAATTCCCCACAGTACACTGGAGTACAAAGTAAAGGAGAGGCTGGGCACTTTGAAAAACCCTCCAAAGAAAAAGATGAAATTAATGAGGTCGGAGGGTCCAGATGTTTCAGTAAAGATTGAATTAGATCCCCAGGGAGAGGCAGCACAAAGTGCAAATGAATCAAAAGATGAGTAGGAATTCTGTAGAGTGCCAATTACTTTACAAACTGGGTGAGCACTACTGCATTGTTCAGTCAGCGTTGAATGCACCTGACTCCATTTACTGTAACACTTGTTCTTTGCAGATTTTGCATGAACACCCAGGTGGAAGGTGCATTGTGAATGTTGCATTTTTGAAATTTTCCATGTGCAGTATGGCTCAAAATACCTTTTTTATTGTTTTCCCTTTGGCCTTTTGCATGTTTCTCTACAATTTAGAGAATTGAGTTACCTCACAGAGAATGCAGATATGTGGAAGTGGACTCCTTGTAGAGCCAGTGTGGTGTTTTTGTTTTTTTGGGGGGGTTTTTTTGGGAGGGGAGGGAAGGGAGTTACTGTCATATTTACCTTTATTTTTTTTTTAAAGACCTCTTTTAAAACCCAACTCTCTTCTACTTGGAGCTTTATTGTCCTTAATTAGAAAGCCATCTTAAACTAGAAAATTATTCAGAATTTCCTTTCTCCTTGGATCCAGCTAATTGAAGTATTACAATAAGTACTTGCTCTTTAGATAGGGTAAATCTCTTGAGCTCACGGAGATGGGTTATCTCCTCAACAATTATAAGTAATCAATTGGGTCTAATTGCATTTTATTATTTTCTTTCAAAAATTGAATTAATTTAACATTAATAATCTGTTTAGTGCTCACCCAGTGGGGGGAGGGGGAGGAAGGTACATACACTGCCTTCAAAAATGCTTCAGTTAATTACTTCGTAAACACTACCTTCACTATAATTTTGTTTGGGATTTTCTAAGGGTAGGATTTGATCTCACCAGTTTGTGAGGATGTAGCCTTATCTCATGGAGGACAAGCTCCGTTTTTACTCAGGAGCAGTCAGGGTACATTTAATGATACGCTAGAGTATGCCTCATTTTTAGCAAAACTAGGTTTCTTTGTAACTTTAAACCCTTTTTACAGATTTGATTATGTGTTTACTAACTTATGTGTAGTTGCAGCAACTGGTTTAAATTATTTCAAATTTGTATATTAGGACTGGGAAAATAGGGAAGGGAAATGTGTATAACTGTGATCTTTTAAAAATGATCTCTCGACATTAAAACCTCAGTGATTTGCCCGATTGACCATATTGATGAAGGATCCATTTTTTGTGTTGAGGGGAAAAACAAAAAACCCAAAGGTAGTCTAATCTGATTTAGGCTCCACATCGTATTTAGCTATAATTCAGTCATGACTCAAAGATCCTTAGGGTGTTTCCTTTTTAAATAACCCATTTGCTAGTAGCAGGTTGGTTTTTTTTTTTAATCTGTAGCATCAATTCCCCCTTCTCTCTTTTCCTTTTCTAATTTTTAACAATAATAGGTTCAGTAATAGATTTTTAATGGTTGCTTAGCACACAATACTTAGGCAGTTTCAGATCATGTTAATATAAGCACTCCTTAAAGGTTTTCTTTTTTTTTTTGAGGTGGGTTTTTAAAACTGCAGTAAATCCAGAACTAAGTTTAGCCAATACATTCTTCTAGTATTTCTGCCACAACATCCAGAACCGGGTGAAGCCCAAAGGTTTTAGTGCTGTATAAGTCAGAAATATCAACTGTGCAAAACAAAATAAAAACACTGCAAACATTCTATAAACTAAAATCAATTGAGATGAGTTTTTAGGCTCTCTCCATTTCTTAATTGCTCAGCCAAAAGAATCATTGGCTTTTATGTATAAAATAAAAATGATAAGCATTGTACTTGTGCAGTGATTAAATTGAAGTTGGTGATTGCAAATAGATGCCAATATTTTATAGGGAAAGAAGACTGCATGATTTTGTTTGTATGAAAAATCTGGAGCAATTAATTAAATTAGCCTTTTTAGGCTATGTATGTATGTATGTATGTGTGTGTGTGTGTGTTTGTACATACACGCACATATACATATATATAAATACATGGTTTTTTTCCCCTGCAATTTAATGGTTCAAAGGTTAGGCACACCATTGCTGTCACTTAAAAATATGCACTGCTCATTTTTAACATAGACTGTGCTTGGGGCCCTTGTTTGCTTCACTTTCTTTGTGTGATGATTTAAACACTAAATAATGAGCCTGCTTCCTCTTAAGTTTCTAGTTATCATCTCAACATAATAAGCATAATAAGTTTGAGTTCAGAACCAGTATGTAAACTCTGAAATATTTTCTAGCATAGCTGGAAATTGCAATAGAAATGCATTGTTAAACATGTGGCTTCATCTGCTGGCGAAGGAAATTGTAGAAAGTTTGCTGCAAGCAAAGGGCTAAGTTTTTAAAGGAAGTCTCCTGTTTTCCACCTTGGTTTTTTTTTTTTTTTTGTCAGCACATAATTAATTGTGGCTACTAGTGCCTTCTTGTACTTTACTTGGATTATTCAGTAGCTGGAGGTTGTTGCAAAAAGGCCCTTGTGAATACAGTTAATTTGTGCGTGTGCTATTTTTTGATTTGCAGACAAATATCATTAAAGGCCCATTTAAAAATTTGGCCCTAAAAGTTCAATTTTTGTAGAGTTTTCCTGTTCAGAGAGGTTTAACCCTATATGGTAGTCTATTTAAGTGATGTATGAGTTGAGTTTTGTAAATCTTTGTCACTGTAGTGTGTACATGGAGTGATCATCTTACTAACATAAATATTTTCTATGTGTGTTTCAGTGGATGACAATCGAGCAGCAGAAGAATGGTGTGCCTACCCTTTAATGCTGCAGTTTATAAAGAGAACTTGTATTGTGTCATTTCAGATTGTAGGCTAAGAATTGTAAATAGTGAGAATTTGAGTACTTCTATTATTTGCTTTGGTCTAGAAAGTGAATTTAAAAACAAACCAAACTCTAAATGTTCTCAGATTAAATGTCCTGAGACCTGAAGATTGTAATATTCATGTCTGTGAAGCTTTTTAACATTACACTTGAGATCAGTGACAACTTAATATTCAGGTAAACTTTCTTTTCAGAGAAGCTTTTGAACAAGCGTATTTCCTCCAAAGGTCTCTTGTGTTTGGCTTTTTTTTTTTCAGTAGGTTTTTTTTTTAAGCACTAATTGCATTACGCTGGTAACTGCAATATAAAATAGCCATTATTGTTTTGTGAAGCATGGTTGGAATTAGTTAGTGGTCCCTTTTAAATTTCATGAGCCTCTCAAAAAAAAAGACAAAACAAAAAAAAATAACAAAAACAAAAAAAAGCTGCTGAATATTTCAAAAGATATATATTTTACCTTATTGTAGGTTTTGTAAAGTTAGTTTGTAATATTCAGGTGCACTTTTAATGTTAAATTTTGTTCTCAAAGTTCCATTATACCATGTATTTCTTGAAGTGGTTCATCACATGGCTGGCTATCAATCTAGGTGCTGCAGTGATCCCTTTATGTTTGTTTGACTTCTCTCTTGATTTGCCGCTATGCTGTATTGGCACTTTCAATGTAGATCTACTAGTTGTGTTTGGGATCATCTTAAGTATATAATGGGGGATTGTCTTATTAGCATGCTTAATTTCTGCTGACCAGAGGTTTGCAGGGCCCAGACCCCAGGTGACTAGTTGCTTTTCTGGAGTGGGAAAATGTAGTTCATTTGTCACAAAAGCCTTCTTTCTCACATCTTTTCTGATAAGTGGATGACAATGCTACTAGGTCAGGGATATATATTTAGAACCTATTATTCCTACCTTTTTGTGAGAAAACACTGATCACAGTATGCAAGCTCATAACACCATTGTAGTGAAAACACTAAGTAATTCTGTGGAAGGATTTCTTTCTGGTATTTTTATCACTAGTCTTTTGATTCCCAAGGTAGTGTACTTCATGTGCAGTCATCAAGTTTGGCAGTAATATAGTCTTCTGTCACATTAGTGTGTTAAGTAGGATGACAGGAAGTTAAGTGGTTATGAACAATTAGCAATCAGCTGTGAAATTTTTCCCTCTTGCAAGTACCATGAAAGATAAGGTTGTTTCCTTTCACAAAACAAGCATTTTATATTTATGTGTATAATACTTTAAAGTATTAAGTTTGCTGTTATACTGAAATCGATATTGCTTAGTAAGCCTTTGCTACAGCAGATCATAAATATAAGTGAGGCTTTATGTGATAGGGGTCCTTATGTGGAGTTAACTTTATGGTTCTGGTGAGCAAGCTCAACAAGTGTGAAGTGTATTAGCTTTATTTGAACCATATTTCCTTTCCAATGTTGAAGTGCTTTTCAAATCTCTGGTTATCTACTACCAATCATTACCTCAACCATTTGGCATTTTTATTCCTTAACATTTTACCCTAGCCGTAACATGAGCTATAAGGGATCAGATATTCTAATACATTGGCACCGTAGGAAGTTTAATAATTGTATAACATTTTATTCCTTGAGGGAATTCCTTAGTGTATTGCAAAACTTACTGCTTGTAACCGCTGTATCATAGCCATTTTTCTGTCGTTGAGAGGTAGTTAACAGCATGGTATGTCCATTCCTCCTAATGATACAGAATGGGGGCTGTGTATAACAGTAGACCCCTTACACCTCTCACATGACTCTCTTAGAACTTACTTTTCAGTTACAGGGCTCCATCAGAGTTTTGAAACTTGTACTACATTTCTAGGTTTTGAGAGAGATAAATTGAATTTCTGCTTAAATTTTAAATTTTGAGTAGCAGTCAACTACATATTAGATTGTTAGGTGCCTCTCTATTTATAGCTGTTTCCCCCTTAGCTTTGAACCATTTAATTTTGCTTTTTTACTTCTTTTGCCTATCTGAATGCCAGAGGACATTTTTCACATGAGCCATCCTTTCCTCTATATTCAGGTTACTGTCTTTGGTGATAGAAGATTGATAGTGGACTGAAAAGCTCCTAAACAAAGCTTACAGTGTTTCATGGGAAACATTTAAGTTTGATAAGTCAAGTCTTCTTGGCTTTCATGAAGGTAGTAGACCATATTCCTTGTTATTTGTTGCCTTCCTTTACAATTATGGATTTATGTTGGTACCTGTGGCCAGACCAGTACTCTTAAAAGCTTGCTGGTCTTAACTAAATAGCTCACCACGTTCTATGGACCAGAGAAATAATTCTATTCGTATAAAAATGCTTTTTAAACCTCACTAAAAGGAAAAAAGATAACTTTGTGGTGCATGGAATACCAATCCCCAGATCTTTGTTTGGTTTTCTTAGGATTAAGTCTGGTTACAACTGAGCAGGTTATGTGACTATGGCATTTGAAGGGAAACTGGAGAGATTCTGTGCAATTAACCCCTTTTTCTCCAAAATGACCTTGCTTTTAGCCTTTTTTTTTTTTAAGTTATAACTAGTCCTGTAGCATAACATTATAGCTGTGAGCCCTAACTCTTTTGAAGGAGATGGAGGTGGAGGGGGGGGGGCGGGTAGTAGGGAATGGGATGGATGGGAAAGGGATGAAGATATGTAGACTTTTGAGAGAAATTAGGTTGGGATAAAGATGGGGGAGCTTAAGCATTCTGTCCTAAACTCTAGTCTAAAACTAGTAAGAGGACATACTGTGATAAGGTTGAACTGTCTACATTTCTTGAGTCGAAAACTTTTAGATCCTTTTTATAGCCATTTGCGAGAAGCATCTAGATTAATATATGTTAAATTGGCAAACGTCAAAATGTACAAGTTACTGATACTATAACTTGTTGGAGGGTACTTTTAAGTTTTCTGGTTGATTTATAGCTATGTGTTGAAATAGCTAAAAGATTCTGCAGAAGCCTAAAAGTAAGCACTTTTAGTTAATCACAGATTAATTGGATGGAGCAAGTATTGTAGTCATATTTAATCTATATTATTTGTATGTAAAAATTGAGCTGTTTATCTTGTTTTAGACTGTTATTGAACGGTCTTAAGGTAATTATTTTTTAGACACTGGAAATGACCCTATACACATATACCAAAAAAAAAAAAACCAGTTACACATATTCAACAATCCATACCTCTTAGACTTGTAGGTTTGTCTTGGGCAAAGATTTGTGAAACTATTACCAGTATTAGTGCAGTCTTGGATTCCTTGTTCTGCATAACTGCTCCCTTTCTCAGGTATCATCCTGAAAACACTAATTTAAAAATAATCTCTTTAGAGATTAATTTCTCAGTGGATAGTGTAGAAGGGGCTGGACATAGGACACTGATACAATAGAACAGACTACAGCAGTTACTAGCCAAATGAAATTGAGATCTAAACTATTTTCTGCCCCCATCAGAATAATGGGGACACTTACCAATTGAGTTTAATAAGTACTTGGTGCTGCACTTCTAAAAAGGTTTTCTTTTTCAAAGGTGATTCTTTTTCTTTATTGTTGGAAGCACGAGCAGTACATTTTACTGTCACTCTTAAAGCACTTGTCTGACATTTTTAAAATATTGGAAAAGGGATAATTCAGCACTTTTTCTGTTACAACACTAAAGTCTTAATTTATCTTGTCTTCAGAGTCTTAGGTACTGTAAGTTTTAGAATGATTTGAAAAAAAAGAAAACAAACCATCTCCTAATCTGGGGTCATATCACATTTATAGAAATAAATCTTTGTCTTAAGGAAGAAAAGATAACATATTATACCTTCCAGGCAACTCTAGTGTTTGCTTGATCTCTCTCTCATTTCATTAAGCTATTTTAGGGCTTAGGAATTTGGATTTGAAAGGAAGCGAGGGGGAAATTCCTCCAAATGAAAATCGTGTCAGATCATTGTTGTCACTAGAATACTGGGTAGGGATTCTCTCTCCCTTTTACGTCTTCAGGGAATGAGCAGTATTTAGAACCTTTGGCTGAAATTCAAGCCTTTTTACCATGTAAATTTTTAATATTTGCTCACTGACATGCTTTTTACATCAGAGGACTGAAAAAAATGAATCTTAATGTTTTTAAGTTGTGGAATGGTATATTTCTAAAATGAAGGGGGGTGGGGAAATAATTACATAGGTTAGAATACCAGCATTAGTCAGTTTAAGGAATTTTAGTATGTAATAGCAAAGTGTTTGATTAAAAACCTAATCCTGAATTGCTAGTCTGTAATTAGATGCTTTCTGATTTAGGAGATAAATAGTCTTTGGTTATTGATATGATCGGTTGTATGCCATGTTGTCGGAAAACCAGACTTTTAAAGATAGACACTTTTATCAGACTCCCCCTTGTTGCTTGTACTAATGGGATGTACACTTTACAGCAGCTTATCGCTGCTTTAAAAAGAAATGTATACGATATCTTTCGGAGTGTTTTCTCATAATTCTTTATAACCTCCAATTGTTAAATTGTCAGACATGGGTATTTTATCAGTCCAATATGTAAAGTAAGACTTTTGTGCTTAGGAAGCCGACTTGTTCACACTGTTTAAGAACCCTCAGGGACAGTTGACACACTCTTCGAACTCAATTCAGGTACTTCTACTCTATTCCTAAACCTAGCAGTGACTTGTATTTTTTTGTTTTGCTTTTTTTTGAAGTGCTGGTAGCACATCCTTGATGAATGTCAACTTAAAACTCAGTTCAGGTATCCAGGTATAACTCAGCCAAACGGATTTTAAAGCTGCATATAACTCTCCAGCACACAGTGCCTCAGACACTTATAGTGGCATTCTGTATATTCAGTTATTACTACTGAACAGATAACATGGGGGTTCCTGTTAGCAATGTATTGTAAGAGATATATGTTTGTGTGTGTGTGTATGTGTATACACACACACACACAGTTAAACTATATACATAAAAATGCCACTAATAGCCAGCACAACTAAAGTAAATGACATTCCCAGCTGCTTCTATAAATTACATAGAGGCAGTTCCTTCATGTGGCTCTTGCTTCTTCACCATGACTACTATTAAATTCAAGCACTGGTCCTTGGGTGTCTGACCTCTACATTCTAGTTATGCAATGTCTTTAGAGAATTCTGTGCACTGGCCACTGTGATGGAACCAATGGGCCAGAAGTGCTTTGAGTTTATTAGTAGTGATTCTGCCAAAGTCGGTGTTGCATTATTTAATATGTAAAAATGTCAAAGAATCAGCAGAGGGGGAGGGAGAGTGCTGTTTCCTGCACAGAGACAGGCATTTCCATCTAATTGGCAATCCTTAACCTCTTGATGGCAAATTTCTTCTGATGTGAAGTTCTAATTAGTCCTTTGCATCTTTAGCGAAGAGATCGGTCTACAAGAGAGCAAGATAATCTTTAAACATATATCTTTTTGTGACTGCAGTGTTATCTGTGGTTAACAAAACTGATTATTCCTCTGCTTCATTATTTGATATCTTACATATGAAAAAGAATTCTCTTTCCATTTGTATAACCCGTAGTCTTTGAAGATATGAAAAATGGCATTTATCAGATTTCTAGAAGCTCAAGTGTCATGAAAAAAATATAACAGGAACCCCTTTTACTCTTATGGACCTCATTTCAATACTGTTTACAGTTTGACGGAATTGTATAATTTAATATTTCTCTTGTACTGTAGTTTATATTTATTTACAGATTTTTTTGTACTGTGTGATTTGAACTTTTTGTTTCTTGCTATGATCAATGTTTTATGTAGTAGAGCACTTATGATCACAAATTAAGGTTTTTGGTTTGATTGCACTACATTAATTTTTTTTAATGCAGTTCTGATTTTTTGACTGGACTAAATAAGCTGTGTCTTAATGTATGTGATAAGTACTTAAATTTTAATCCATGTGGTCCCCCCCTTTTTTTTGCATTATATGTCAGAAGCGCTAGTTCTTTCATGCATGTGTAAGATTTAATGGCTCCATTGTATTATTTGACCATGACATTTTGGAAGAACATTCCCAACTGTAATGTTGTGTATGGTAGTTCTCACTGGATGCTAGACTTTTCAAAACCACTATTCTTCTAATAAATTTTGTTGTGAAAAATTTTTTAAAGTTTTTTTCTTTCATTTATTTAAATGTTTTAAATGGTATGAAATGATAAAACAATGAATGGTAAAGTTACAAATACAGCAAATGTGGAAAAAATGTTTAATACATTTTTATCATAGGTAAACTTTCAGATGAAAGCCCTTTAGAAGCTGTCAAATTATAGAGTTCAGATATAACACCCATGGCCAATACTATACTTGTACTATTTAACTCTTCCTCAGATAACTCTTCTAAAAAAAAAAAAACTAGTGAAAATGAGAACACCATTTTTAGCAAAGCTAAACACACTGAAAATAAGCTTTTTCTCTAGAGACTAAATTCATCTTTTTTTTTTTCTGACCATAAAACTATGTAATTATTTTTAAATGAAGAAAATAATGATATGACCATAAAACTATGTAATTATTTTTAAATGAAGAAAATGATTTACTTGCTCTTTGGAATGTTGTACTCTGCATATAATGCACAAACATAAGAAAAACGTTAACAAATTAAGCTACCCCCTCAAAAAATAATATATACAATTTCAGTGGAAAGTAGGTATTTCCTTATATCTGGATCAGTAAGGAGAGTATTACATAGTAAAATGAAGATAATACTGCATCTTGACCAATAGGTATATGCAGTTTATATAGACTTTGTGTACAAAGGGGATCATGATTTTAAAGATGTCCATAAAAATGGCAAACATTAATTTTTTAGAGGAAAACGTTTTTGGAAAGTAGATTTCTCAATCTTAGGTTCCTTATTGGGTTTAGAGTGGTTGAAATAATTTTCCAACTATTTCAATTTCATTGTTACTATTCTTGGTTTTAAATGTAGTGCTATTTATTATGATATATATGTAGTTATGTCTGAAAAGATCAGTGTAGGGCGAACAGTCCTTGGCACACTGAACATATGTAAAACGTATCCATCGCTTTGTGCTTACACTTTACTAAAAAGGCGTTTTTATTGGCTGGCCTTAGGACTAAACTACCAAATCATAATGTACTTTGTATGAAAAACTCTTAAAAGTTCCAAGTAAAGTTTTTGGAATATAACCCAGGTTAAAAAATAAGAGACTGCCTTATGTATTCAAGTAGATGTGGTATATTGACTTAGTATTTGGCATTATGTTTAATATTTTGTCTTCTCATATAACTATATACTTGCTCTGCATTAAACATTTCTGTCTTCTGTCATTCCAGAACATTTTTTCAGTTAGCTCAGTAAAGTCTGTGACCTATCTTATATAAATAAATCTGACTTTTTATTCAGTAGCTGGACATGTTTTGTTAAATATTTGTCAAATTAGATCTATTTAAGAAACTTGTAGTGATTTGTTTCATAATTTAACTCATTCCCATGTTTGCCAGTTCTCTAAATTTGGATTTTCATATTGTAGTTTTTTGAAAATAGGCATTCCTGTTATCATTGTCATATTACCATAAAGTTTTTGCCATAGTAGTTTACTTCTGGAGAGCTTTGTCTTTTTTTGTGTGAATTAGCTTATCTCTTGTCCATTTACCGCAAGAAGTAAACTGTCATTTGACCATAGCCAAAACTGGCCATCTTGTTTCCGTAGAAGTCTTAACTGTCGGTTCAATTTATTTCAACACATAGGAATTGCATACCAACTTGTATGAAAAACATACTGTGTTAGTTGCTGTGTTCCTAATGTATATCCCTCTTTCTGTCCCCTCATTCCTCATTGCAATGTCCTCCCCAAGTGTCTAGGTAGCAGTGACTAGAGTGCTGAGGCTGGAGGCAGGAAGACATGAGTTTACTTACAGCCTCACACTTGTTAGCTATATGACCCTGGGCAAGTCACATAACCTCTTTTTTTGCCTCAGTTTCCTCATCTGTAAAATGGAAATAATAAGAGCAACTACTTCAGAAGGTGGTTTTGAGGATAAAATGAGATATTTGCAAAGCACTTTGCTAACGTTAAAACATTATATAAATGCTAGCTTTATTATAAAGCGTAAATTTGTCCCAGCACTATTCTGTTCTCTGTACTCCTGTGGCATTTGTTCTCTATAGTATTCATTTGCCACTTAATGTATTCTATTTATCTTTTATCTATATGACTTGACTCCAGAGCCAAAATGTAAACACTTTGAGGGCAACAACCTTATCATTTTACCTTTTTGTATCTGCATTGCCTAGTAAAGTGTTCTTTTGGGGCTCAGATATGAATGAGGGTAATTTCTAAAACACGGGATAGGTGGAACTAGGAGGCAATCTATTTACCACTTTAAAATCTAAGACATTGTAATTTAGACTATCACTTTAAATGGCAAATTAACAATTGATATTTTCCTTAGCTTTCATTTTAATTAAATGTTAAATGTAGAGTGAAGGAAAATTGTTATAGGAATGAAATCAGTGTTATGCAAAGTACTAGTATACCTCTTGCGGGTTAACAAGGATTTACTGAGGTCTTAAGAGTATACTAGGTGGTAGGGAAAATGTGTGTGTGTGTGTGCGTGCGTGCGTGCGTGCGTGCGTGCTCGTGCAAGTAAGCTCTGGCAGAACTTGTACCAAGATGGAAAAGCTTTAAGAATGGGTCTAGCAGAGAACCATTTGTTGCCTAAAGACCTTCCTATTCTGGTTCATCACCAGGTTGGTTCAGTGATGATTTTTTTTACCTTTTTCATAAAGGCAATTTTGAGACCATCTGTTGATGATAGAGGACTTGCAATATGCGATGTTAATCAAATCATAAATCCTTGAAGCATTAAAGTGATTACACAAACATGTCTACTCATTTATTAGTCTTTGACCACAAGGAATTTACAAACCAGTTGCGTAAACAACAAAGCCTTTTCTGCTATCTCCAGTCTTGCTTAACAGATTGATTACATGCCACTCTCTCTTACACACTCAGTGTTGTAGCCAAGTTGACCTACTTGGTAGTCCATCTCCTATCTCCATACCTTTTCACAAGCTGCTGCTAATGTCTGGATTCTCTTCATTCTCTCTCTTAGAACCTCTAGCTCTCTTCAGGTATTAAGTAATACCTCCTTTAAGAAGCCTTTTCTGACCACCCAACTTGTTGCAAAGTGCTTCTTTCAGAAAATTACTTTGTATTTCTTTTGTATATATTTTACATTTCTTTGTGTTGGAACATGTTGGTCCTCCCACCGCCATTGAATGTAAGCTTCTTTAAGGAAAGGATTGCTTTGTTTTTGTGTTCTGTTCACAGTGTCAGGCATGTAGTAGACACAACAAATGCTTATTGAATTGTTTGTCAGATATATGAAAACACAAAACTGAAGGGTGTACCATTACACTAAATCAGAATTTTCTAGGTCTGCCACCAACTAGATGTGTGATAATAGGCAAGTAATTTAACCTCCTTGGTCCTCAGTTTCCTTGTTTGTAAAATGTAAGACTGAAGAGATCGTCTCCAAAGTAGAGGTTATCTAATGACTGAGAGTTATGTGATCAGCAGTCAGAGTGGGCAGATGGATTGTGTCTTCCCTTCCACCTCTACTGGAAAATTATGAGCTTGTCTGCAAGGTAGCTACCCTACCTTACAAAGGTTCCCTTACTTTTGTCTCCTTCGACTTCCTTTGTAGCTGCCCCAGCCAGGTACCTGTATTAGCTGAGTTGGCAAAATCCTTTCCTGCCTTCCCTATACCCTCTCTGCTGATCACTGTGACAAAAGGCTTTGTGCCCCTAGGCATTCGCCTTTGGGGAGGACCCCTACATACGGACTCTCATCCGGTGGTTTTGGTTTTTTGTTTTTGTCTTTGTGTTTTTGATGTGTATGAAAGAGAAAGAGTCATCATGAATGGAGTGAAGTTCTGTTACCCTTTTCTCAAACTCATACCTCCCCTGAACTCCTGTGGGTCAGTCATCCAGGTTTGCAATCTTGGTGTTATCCTTGACTCTTACCTTCCTTCACCCCACATCTTCAGTCATTTGCCAGATCTTGTGAGTTCAATCTTCACAATTTCTTTCATGGTTTTTTTCCTTTTCTTTTCTCCTCATATTACCCCCACCCCTCTATCAAATCAGGCCCTCATCATGTCTTTAAAATAGTATTTTATTTTTTGCCAGTTATATGTAAAGACAAATTTTAACATTCATTAAAAAATTTTTTTCTTCCAAATTTTCCCCCTCATCTTCCTTGACCCCCCCGCCCCCAAAGACAGTAAGCAGTTTGATATAGGTTATATATGTGCAATCATGGTAAAGCAGCATTTCAAGGGGGGAAAAGCATGAAAAAATTAGTGAAAATAGTATGTTTCCCTCTGCATTCAAACTTAATCAGTTCTTTAGTATTTTTCATCCTGAATCCTTTGGAATTGTCTTGGATCCTTGTATTGCGGAGAATAGCTGAATCATTCATGGGTGATTGTCATGAAGTGGTTGCTGTGTAAAATGTTCATTTTACTTGCTTCACTTTGCGTCAGTTCATAGAAATCTTTCTAGGTTTTTCCAAACTATGCCTACTTGTCATTTTCTTATAACACAATAGTATTCCATTACATTCATATACTACACCTTGTTCAGCCATTCCTGTATTGTTGGGCATCCCCTCAATTTCTAATTCTTTGTCACCACAAAAAATTTCTATAAATATTTTTGTATAAGTCAGTCCTTTGCCCCACACCCTGTTTTTAAAATTCTCTTTGGAATACAAACTTAATAGTGGTATTGCTGGATTAGAGGACATGCACAGTTTTATAGCTCTTTGGGCATAGTTCCAAATTGTTCTCCAGAATGGTTGGAGCAGTTCACAACTCCACTAACAGTGCATTGATGACCCAGTTTTTCCACACCCCCCCTCCCTTCTTCCTGTCTTGACTGTATTATTGCAATAAATAGCCTTTTAAATGTGTCTCTTTATTAAATCATTCTCCTTTCCAGTCCATTTTCTACACAATTCCTAAAGTGATTTGCCTAAATCGTGAATCTGACCCTTACTCAATAAACTCTAGTGACTCCCTTTGAACTATCTTATTCTTTTAAAATTTAATTTTTTGTATATTTCATAAGTACAGCTATACATTTGCAGAGTTTGTAAACATATACACACTGGGGATGTATGCTTCCATATTTTTATGGATAAGGATACAAAATTAACAAGTTTGGTATCCACTAGACTGCAGAATCTCGTTTTCCTTCTGTCACTGACATTCTGTTTGTCTAAGTGGGTAAAACAACATTATATATTCTGGTAAGATTATTGCACAATAAAGAGAATAGGAAATTAGATCAAAACAGATTGGTTTGAGAGCAGGAAGCACAAAAAGAAATAGATAATTTCTATTAAAATATGCTTTAGAGATCTAGTCAAAGCACAGAAGTAAGTGCTTGCTATGTGCCAGGCACTGTGCTAAATGCCAGGGATACAAAGAAAGGCAGAAAAGTAGTTCCTTGGCTCACATGCAAATGGCTGCATTAAACCCTGCCAGAAGCTTCTGTGGAAGGATCACTTATTTCCGGAAGTATTGGGATTTCAGCAGGGTAACACTATAGCAAATCCTGCCTCAGCTCTAGAACACTAGACCTTGGGCAAGTCACTTAACCCTTTCTTTGCCTGAGTTTCTTCATCTTTAAAATGACCTGGAGAAGGAAATAGCAAACCAATCCAGGATCTTTGCCAAGAAAACCTTAGTTGGAGTCAGGAAGTGAAACACGATTGAAATGACTGAACAACAACCACAAGTCTCTATCATCCACAAATGGATGGAGAAGGCAACATAATTGTGTTGAAAGCAGTTTTTAGGTGTGAATTTGTGTTGTCTTTGCTGCATTATTTTACATATTAGGGATGTTCTCCAACCAAAAATATTTCCCTTTTTTTGACACTTATAGCAGTTTTTTCCCATCATTTAGTCTTACATAATAAAAACAAACAAAATCTTGGTCAAGGTCCAAAGGGATTGTGTTGTTTCTGTTTTTCTAAGATGCTTGTTCCTCTTCCCTCATTCATTAAAGGCATTTGTTGGTCCCACCCTGAAGAATCTTACGTTCTAGCTCGTGAGGATTAGAGAAAAACCCAAGGATATAATCACACGCCAAAACGTGTTGTACAGTAATGTGTACTTAGGAGGTTAAGGAAGCAGAAGAGATGCTGATCCAGAGCAGTCAGAGGAGGTACAACCTGAGCTGAGGATTGAATAGGACTGCATGAACGGGAATTGAGAGGATGTAGGGGTAAGCAACGCAGCCCAAAATGGAAGTGAACACAATGAATACAAGTTCTTAAAAGGAGCAGAGGGCATTTTTGTTGGGAATTCGTGAGAGAGTCATTGGACTCTCTATTGTCTAACACATTGCCTTGCACATATAAATCAGCAAATAATCAACAAGCATTTACAGTGTGCCATACATTGTGCTAAGTGCTAGGGATACAGAGAGAGGTGAAAATATAATCCCTGCTTCTGAAAGAACTCATGCTCTAATGGGGGAATTAGGCAGTGTTTGTTGAGTTGAATTTCTTTGTTATTATCTAGGAGCTAGAGAAAGCACCAAAGATCATGATATAAGTATAGTTCATGATAAACCAATGGGAATACTTTTTTCTGAAAAACTTCCTTAAGACTGAAGTGCTAGTTGATAGTAATACTCTTTAAGCATTGATACCATGGCTTTATACCCCTATATAGATATTTATTCTCTTATAAAATGATTATTTACTATTTTGTAGGTGGAAAATTACTGTGATTTAAATGTTAAGGCCAATAATTATTCTTTAATTCAACATGTTTATTATATATATGTATACCATTTATTTATTTTCAATTTTCAACATTCACTTCCACAAGATTTTGAATTCCAAATTTTCTCCCCATCTCACCCCTCCCCACACTCCAGGACAGCATGCACCTCAACCACCCCTTTTCCCAATCTGCCCTCCCTTCTCCCATCTACCTCCCCTCTATTTTCCTGTAGGGCAAGGTAGATTTTTATATCTACTGCCTGTACAACTTATTTCCCAGTTGCATTCCAAAACAATTTTTAACATTCATTTTTAAAACTTTGAGTTCAACATTCTCTCCCTTCCTCCCTCCCTACCCACCCTCATTGAGACAGCAAGCAATTTGATATAGGTCGTACATGTGTAGCACTTTCGTAATAGCCTTGTTGTGAAAGACTAACCATATTTCCCTCCATCTTTTCCTGCCCTCCATTCATTCTATTCTCTCCCTTGACCTTTCTCCGCACAATAGTGTCAGCTTCTGATTACCCTTTCCCCCAATCTGCTGTCCCTTCTATCTTCCCTCTCCTATCCCCTTCCTCCCTGCCTTTCTGCAGGGTAAAATAGATTTCCATACCTAATTGAGTGTATTCAACACATGTTTATTAAATGTCTTTTACATACAAGAGGTGTTCTATGTCCTGAGAATGAAGCTTTGAAAAATGGCCCAGCCCTCACCTTTGAGGACATGACAATATGTGGCAGGATAGCACATGTATAGATAAGATGATATAGAGTGGTTCACCTTGGGAAAACCATTCCCAGCTAGAGTCACACTCATTAGACCTCCTGGAAGAGAAGGTGCCTGAGCTAGTCCTTGATGGAAGAAAGCATTTATTTCAGCTATCACTGATGAGGAAGAAATATATTCCATATGTTTTCTTTCCCCTGAAACCCTCCAAACCACTTAACTTTGCCATTTCTATTGAAGGCTGCCATTATTCTAGTCCCCAGTTTAAAACTTCAGAGCTCTCTTCGACTCCCACATCACATAGCTGTTCCTTTGGAACCCCCAAAAAAGAATATTTCCATATACACAGCAAAGCACAAAACAGTGATTTCACATGTAACTGTGAATCTTCCTTTCTTGTTTGATTTTTAAAAATTATATAAAATCATAGACATTACTTTCAAAACTCTCCTGCTTATGCCGGCTTCTTTCAGAACTTCCTCTTGCTTGCTCTCTTGTGAATTTTTAAAGATGTTACAAGCTCCCTCTTTATTTTTGAGAGCCTTGTATCACTGATCCTTCCTTTCCATTCCATAATTTAATGCCAAGAGGACCAAATGAGAGAGGGGAACCCCAAACCTTGAAAAAATAAGCATATTCAAGCAAAATGAATCCACATGGTGGCCATGTTGAGAAGTGTGTGTCAGAACCTCAGGAGGTGGGTTCTTCATAGATGTGCCCTCCAGAGATACCATTCCGTTGTTATGCCTTGCAAGGTCCTTTTTATTTTAGTCTGCTAGGTGGCCAAAAGGGAACAGTGCATTAGACTTGGAATACAAAAGAACTAAGTTCAAATACTGCCTCAAGACACTTCATTAGCTTTGTGGCCCCATGCAGGTCACTTACCCTCTCTCAGCCTTAGTTTCTTCATCTGTAAAGTGGGGATAGCAATGGTACCATCTTTTTAGGATTGTTATGAGGATCAAATGAGTTTTAATATGTGAAACACTTCATAAACTTGGAAGCATTATATAAATGCAAGCTATTATTATTATTTAAAATGTTCCTGTCCTTGTTTACATTGTTTATCTAGTTCTCTTCACCTCTGTTGGCATCAGTTGATACTATTCAGATTCTCTGAAATCATCTTTTTTAAAAGTCATTTTTATGAACCAGTAATGTTCTGTTACTTTGTTATACCACAATTCATTCAGCCTTTCCTCCGTTGTCAGAGGCAATCTGAAATACTACTTTATATTCTAGTTCTTAGATTTTCTTTTCTTCTCATTGAATCAGGAAATTTGTTTTGCTTATGACTTGTCCCTCCCTGTTATCATCCTTCCCCTTACCTCCTTTCCCTGACCCCTATTTTCCTGTGAACTTGGATGTCTGTGTATATGCAGACACCCAGAAATTCTTGGGTTTTATATGTGATACTAAATATGACTTTTCCAACTTCCAACAAGATAGAAACAAGTAGAAATAGCAAATGTACCTAATTTTCATGTAGTGGATCTTTCATATATTTGGTAATTTAAGAAATATCTTTACAGAATACTTTTTGGTACCAGCGAATGCATATTCAGTCCTCTTCATTTTTTCAGATAAGAGTGGGGTTCATCTACTTAACCTCTCTGTCCCTTCCTCCATGTTAGCATGTAGTCTTCTCATTCGCTCCAGTAACAAGTTCCTTTCTATACTAGTTTATTTCTTTTGCTCATATCTCTTTCTCCTCTTTGGATCTTCAGAACCAGGTCACCCCCTTGCTTTTCTTGACACTTGTTTGGACTTGGAGGAAATGGGAAGATTTAAAGATTATGCCAAGGCTTTGAGCCGTGATTGACATTAAAGGAAATAGAGTTGGGAACAAGGACAGGTTTAGGAAAGAAAATGATGGGTTGTTTGGACACAATCAATTTGAGGTATCAGTGGAATATCAAAATTGATGCGACCATCAAGGTGCTGGAAGTGCAGAACTGAACCTGCAGACAGATTGGGGAGTCATCTTTGGAGGTGATAACCAAAACCAGAGGAGAGAGGAAGTGTAAATATTGTCATCTCCACTTGTGGGAAGATAGCCGAGCCTCAGGTCAGTGATGGCTCAGCAGGCCTACAGTTAGTTAGTCAAGGGCAGAGCCGGCATTTGAAGCCGTTTCATCTGTTGCCAAGTGCAGTACTCTTCTGCTATACTGCATTACCTAAGTAGACTTTTAAAACAGACTAACAGATTACAGTTGTTGAGATGATGTATGGTCTACTGGGTTAGAAATTACAGTAAAAACATTTTTAAAGGTTAAAAGGTATTGATTTTTATAAAGTGAAGTAACTTTCTTGGACCTTTTGAGAAAAAAATAAAGTTTATTAGAGGGAATTAGTTAACTGTAGTGTTTATAAAGAAGGCTATAGAAAGTTTTGTGGCCCCCCCCCTTGATGCATGTAGTAGGTACTTCATAAATGTTTATTAAATGTCATTTAAATTGATGTGTTCATTTGAAAATTTTCAGGCTTTGTCATCTTAAGAGTATTTAAAAAAAAAACTGGGTGAATTTTGCTCCTATTTTTTTTTTTTTTGCTTCTCAGTCATCTGAGGTTTTATGTCTTCCATCAATCCAACAAAGGCTATTTTATTTTGCTAACATAGTCTGACAGTGTTTACCCTGTATTTTTGTGGATAACAGCTGAAGCTGACTGGAGTCTATGTCAGGGAACTCAGGGACATTTGTTCTTGTACTTCTGACTAGATAGGAAATGTACATTATGAAGAATAGGGGAAATACTGGGTAATACAGGAGGGAAAACATGGGTTCTTTAGTGCATTTGATTCAGCTGTGCTGAGGGGACAAAGGAGTAATGGACCACCATCATCAAGGCCAATCCAGTCCCCTTTCCCCCCATTTTACAGATGAGGAAACTGAGCCTCAAATTAACGAAGTGAAGACTTAGCCAGGGTCCCATGGGTGTTAAGTGGCAGGCAGAAGTTAAGATTGGAACTCGGGTCTCCAGATTCCAAGTCTAGCTGTCTTTCTGCCTGCCATACAACCGCTCATTGATTCCTACCCTTCAGGTGTACCATAGATGGCCATGTTAAATGTCTCAATTAAAATGTAGAAATTTGATAGTGGTGATCAGAATCCTCTTACTTCATTATCCTTACCTGTCTCCCTGCCTACCTGGCAGACACTTCCATAAGGAATCCTTTATTTTTCATTTCTTCTCATCTGAAAATTTCTTCTTTGAATGTATCATCCATAATCCACTCTAGTTGACAATTCCTCCCCCACCTTATTTATATTTCATCATTTTGCCCTCATCTACAAGTTCCCCAAACACTCCTTAGGAAAGATTCTTTTAGACTCTCAGATAATTTACTCGTTTACAATTGCTGAGATCCTATTGTGAATTCTTTTGGGTTGAAAAAAATCCAGTGAATGCGTGTATAAAAGTTAAAAGGTGGATTTCTTTTAAATAAAGTACAAGACCATTTTTTGGCCTTATCTGCATTCTTCCTAAGTAATGAGAAAGAAAGTTATCTCCATGATCCTTCCAAAAGTCATTACTCTGAAGGATTATGGTGGTTCCAGGGTTATTCAAATGCATTTTTAATATGTTTGTGATATTTTTATTTGTGTGTGTAACTTAAGCAAGTTAAGTATAATTTTGAAGAGATTACTATGACTTTTTCCCCAGTTGTAATAACTTTATCACTGATTAACCAGAGCATTGTGTGTAGGGCAACAGAAATATGTGTCCAGAGAAAAATCAGTGAAATTGTTTTTTTGTTGAAATGGTATTGGTTCTTTAAAATCTCTCTCTCTTCCCCTTATATTTGCTGTACTAAATGAAAGGAAACCAAGCCACTGCAAGAATCAGAATGCCAATCTAATATTGAAGGTTCAGTGAAGAGGAGATGGGCAGAGTCTGTGACTGTCCTGAGCACGTGATCACATGATCATGAAGTGACCTTTCAACCTTTTCTTTTGAAATTGAAGCTGTTAAAAATATGTATTTAATATGAATATATAGGGCAGTAGAAGACTTGGTGATTACTTCAAAGCTGACAGGCTACATACAGGGATGTACAGGCTACATACATACATGTTCTCCGCTACAGACAACGCTAGTAAAGAGCAAAATTTTGGAGTAAGTTTTTCTTCTCCTGACTCTGAAAGA
The DNA here is from genome assembly GCA_028658325.1 of Potorous gilbertii. NCBI lineage: Eukaryota > Metazoa > Chordata > Mammalia > Diprotodontia > Potoroidae > Potorous > Potorous gilbertii. The sequence continues at coordinate 523,210,474 of CM053769.1, read as the reverse complement.
TTTAGATTCACTAATGAAGGTTAATGCAATGGAAATTAACAAGTAAAGATATTTCTTTTCTTGCACAAGAATGGCAGATGGAGAAAGGGACAGACACACATTGGTTCTGATAGTACAAATTTCAAATGATTACCTCTCAGCTGCTTTATGGGACATGGAATCGCTTCTGAAGATGCAAGCTGTAAGACTGAACAAGGGACATCATTTTGTTGTTTATTATAGGTAAAATGATCTGTTGTATCAAGAAAGAAAAATTTCCAAGATGTCTACCCAAATAAAGTATCTAATTAGATTTGGTAGACTTCTAGCTTTTATTTCATTTGCCAAATTTTAGTCATCAATATTTGTTCTTCTTAGAACACCAAACTTTTGCTTTGATTTTTGTTCTGGTATAAATAATACCTCACTCAGATTTAGAAAACTAATATTAAGGAGTTTAGAGAACAACCTGATGGGTTAGTTTGAAAGTACTCATTTGAGATGTTTATATAAAATAAATAAAATCATCCTTAATTTTCTTTCTGACTTTACAGTATACAAGGATTCTGTTGAGTTCAGCAGGCATATGTTAATGCTCCTACATTGTGCTAGTTATTGGAAATACAAAAATCAACCAAATTAGCTCCATCCCTTACCTCACTTGTTTTCAGTGTAGCCACAGAAGGACTCTTTGAAATGGAAACTTTGCTCAGAGTAGGGGTAAGATGACTGATTGTACTTCCCAGAATCAAAAATTGGGGCAAATAGTCTTAAAAGGGTATTCTTTTTAAAAAATACATATTTTTTTTTATTTATTACATTAACTATTTCCCAGTTACAAGTAAAAAAAAATTTAACATTCATTTTTTAGAACTTTGAGTTCAAAATTCTCCTTCCTATCCCTTTCTCACCCCTTGAGAAGACAAGCAATTTAACATCAATTATACATGTAAAGTCATGCTCATATTTCCGTATTAGCCATGTTACAAAAGAAAACAAACCCAAGAAAAACTAAATTTGAAAAAAGTATGCTTCAGTCTGCATTCAGAATTAATCATTTCTCTCTCTAGAGGTACATAGCATTTTTGGGGTATCCTTTTTACAAAGCTTCATTCAAAGTAAACTTTTTTTGGATAAGGACTGTCTCAGAAAATCAGGAATATATAGTTGCCATAGTATAAGGTAAATGGAAAATTCTAGAGTGTTCAAGAATGTGTTTGTCTATAGACCTACCAAGGTGCTATGGTACAATTGTGTGTTTTCTGCATAGAAGGTGAGTGGAAACTACCACAGCTGAGAAAAGTGCACCGTGCTGTTCCTTCAGTGCCTTAATGGAAGAATCCTGCTAAATTCTGTTTTAACTACAACCTATTTCTTATCTCCGTGGTGGTAACTATCATCCGTTTAGCTGACTACTTCCTCCTTCTGCTGTTCTCTCCTGACAAACTTTCTAGATGATTTTTCCCATAGCTTCTTTTAGCTGCTGAGATCTAACTTAATTCCCCAGGCCACCTCTAATTTTGTGTTTCTATCCAAATTCTGCTGTTTTCTGATCTCCATCTGTCACATGAACATGATGAACCTGTCTGCATTATTAGTTAGCTCTTTGTCTATCCCCAGGCCCTGCATGCTGTCTAAGTGTTGAGGACACACAGATATGGCTTCTCTAGAAGTTGCTGTTACTGGGTCCTGTTGTGGTGTGCCTCCTCACCCACCAGGAATGAAACCATCTTTTGGGGGAGGCAGGGATCTAGCCCCTATCCACTCTGGAAGCTGTCTGGCTATATACTGAGAGCTGGAAAAGTGAGTGGTACTACTCCCGGTTTGGCCAGATAGGAGAAGATGAGAGAGTTGGCATGCACAGAGGCAGATGTTTTGTCAGTATGGTACCCACCTCTGGCGGACGCCCAGTTAACTTGGGGTTTAAGGGCTAGATTCGTTCCTCTCTCCCTCCCTTCCTTCCTCCCTCCTTCCCTTCCTTCCTTCCTTTCTTCCCTCCCTCCCTCCATCCCTTCCTTTGCCAAAACCTTAAACCTGGGACACTCTGAAGCCCATACATTGCACAATAATAGGTCCCTGCCCAAACTCCACTTGAAGACTCTTTTCAGGACACTCCTGGCTTCAGAATCAATAGTAATTGTTGCTCTTTCCCTCCAAGCTCCATTTACTTATTCCTTGTTTACTCCTTAAAGAGGCCTATTCACTGAATGGGCATTAAGTGAGTACCTGAATAGGCCTAGGTCTCCCATTGCATCCTGGGCCTTCTCCAGTCATCCTGATGAATAGCTGGTCACTGGATTCAGATGGCTGTGGAGGAGAAGTGAGGCTGGTGACCTTGCACAGCCCTCCCTCACTCAAAACAAAGTCAAATGCAAGTCACGTCATCATTTCTCTGATGTCATGGACTTCTTCAGCAACGAAGGACAAACACAGACAGGCCCACCTCTGGCAAGTAGGACTCCAGTGCTACTTTATAACTCCCTAGGAATTCCACCGTAAACAATAAAGGATGGTATTTACCTTTCAGTGAGATTGTGTTTGCTTACCCAGAAACTTTATTATTGCTGAAGGACAGAAAGCAAGGGGCTGTGAATTTCTTGCTTGTAAATTTCCAGCCTCTTCTTAGACGATCTTTTCAGCTCCTTCTCTTTCTTGCTATTTTCATCTATCTCTGATGCTAAAGTACTTGAAGCCCTGTAGTTAGTGTTAAGAGTCACAGGTTTGGAATACATTCTTGAATAAAAAACCATTCATTAAGTATTTATTATGTGCCAAACATTTTCCTAAGAGCTGGAGATAAAAAGTTCCTGCCATGAAGGAGGAGCTTACTTTCTGAGGGGAGAAACAACACACAAGGGGTAGTGGCAGCCAGGAAGAGGATTTGGTACAGAAACATGGAGGGTTGGTGAGTGAAGTCAGAGTTCGGAGTAGCTGAAGACCTGGATTCAAATCCCACTACTTACCTGTGTAACATTGGGCAAGATATTTCACCTCTCCAGGGCAATCTCAGGTACCACATTTCTTCATCTGTAAAAAGAGGGTGTTGTAGTACTTGATCTCCAAAGTCCAAATCCCATGATAAGATAATGAGGGAGAAATTGTGGATCTGTCTGGAAAAGAAATCATTGTGTAACTCATTAAAGATGAGGTTTTGAAACAGCTTCTCCTCTTTAAATAACCCCTTTCAAAGGAATTTTTGAGTATTCTTTTTTCCCCCATGTCACACTTCAAAGTTAGGTAGTCTTGAAGAAACTAAGAGATAGAAAGTTAGTTGATCATGGATCTACTAACCAATTCTGCACTTGGGATAAAACCAGTTAGTTGTAAAATTCAGTCCAGCAGATATTTGTTCAGGTATTTGTAAAGACTTCCCATTTTACTTTCAGAGCCTTCCTTTCCCCTTCTAAGTACCTCTTGTCTTAAGAGTTCATGTGTTCCAAATGGGTTTTAGAAATGCTGATTAGTCAGCACATGGTTCACTTTTATATAGAAAGCTTTCTTCTTGAGTTTTAGAGACATTGGAATGGAACAAACAATGCAAATCTAGGTCCATTAATTGCATTGTTGGCCTTGCATGGGGTAGTAAGTCGCTGAATCCACATGTAGCAAGGATCGGAATCAAAGTATTTTACAATGTATTGTTTTGTATTTAGACTTAGAAAAGACTTTTCATAAAGATCTAAGTACATTGTTAAGTTTGCTGTTACGTAACTTCTAAGTGGCTAGGCTGGGTATTTTGAGAGAGCATGAGAGCAGGAACAAGTACATTTATTCAGATTCCCTCACATACAGGTTTAAAGAACTAATGAATTGTCTAATTGAACATGAGCTCTTTGAATGATTCAGATGTCACTTCTGTATGCTCATATCAGGGCAACAGCAAGTTAATAAGTAGGTATCTTTTTAACTTGGAAAGAATCAGCACAGGAATTATCTGTTAATTTGCCTATTACTTCCAATTTAAATTAATATTTTGGAGTACTGTTACTGATATGACTATTTTGCTTTTCCTTGAAACATGATTAAATATCCCCAAGAATGATTTTGTTACATTTCAGGGTCAGAATAGAACTGGTATTCCTGATTATATAATGGAAGGCAAAAGGAAAACCTGATTTACTGAACACAATGTGATTTGCAAAAATTTTGCCTCCATAGATCTGTTTAACTGAAAAACATTTGTACTGCATTCAAAGCCTGCAGACCTAATGCCTAATAGCTGAAATTTACTATCAATTTGAAGAATTTTTTATCTCTTTATCTGCTCATTCCACAAATTTTGATTGTGTCCTTCCTGCTCTGTGCTTTGCCTTGCAAAAGAGACAAAGTAAGGTGTTATATTGTTCCTGGCTTTTAGCTCGGTCTTGTGACAGTGCTTTTCTTCATGAGAAACTGGTAAATGTTAGCAATGTATTACTTGATTTACTGTTAGTACAGCAATGTTTATTTCATTTACTCAGGGTTAACTTATCTGAGAATCTCAATATTTGGTTAGAGTGGCTAAAATTCACGGAACAAAGTCGTATGCACAAAGTTGATGCACCATATGTAGAGAAGTTCCTCAGGTCTTCCCTGGGACTTCTTAACTCTTCCGTTAAGTAATTCTGAGAAGTCTGACTCTCTGTCTTCCTAGCCAATGATTGATTAGAAAGAATAAATTAAGAAGAGGAGGAGCAGTGGGGCGGAGGAAAGACACAAAAGCCCAGTCGTCTGGGTCCTCTAGCACTGAGGCAGACTCCACCATTGTGTCCAGCGCCAGATATTAGACATCACACTGATAACTCTGAGGGAGGAAAACATAATATTAACCTTAGTGTCCCCCTTTTAAGAAGACAGTGAAATCTTTTTTTAGATAGCTAAAATAACAGAAGAGTTGAGCTACTCAAAGGTTTTAGCCTGAGTTACATATATGGAAAATTCACTTATTCAAAACATTACCTTGGTAATGGTTAATAAATGAGACATTGTTGTGACATTTTATTATGATACCTTTTCTAGAAACCTGTAAGTGATGAATGATATAGTCTGAGAACCCTCAATAAGCCTGCTCATTGGTCTGGTGTGGCCAAACAGTGCTAGTTGAGAAGGCTGAGAATGGGCCTTAACTCTTTCATAAAGCAAGACCTAATACTTTTTCAAATCAATAAAGGTATTTATTTGGAGCAGAAATGGAAATATAAAATTCAGTAGAAGAATCTTCAGCACCTGTTTCTCCAATATCAAATCCTAATTCAAGTTCCTGCAGCGTAAGGGCATAGTGCAGGGCGTAGCAGTCTGGGCCGTTAGTCCGGAAGACCTGAGCACAGATAACTCAGATACTTGGTAGCCGTGTGACCCTGGGTAAATCATGAGAGCTCTGTTTGCCTCTGTTTCTTCAACTGTAAAATGGGAATAATAACAGTGCCTGTCTGCAGGGTGGTTGTAAGGAGAAAATGAGGCATTTGTAACACGTCCGGTGTAACACGTCCGATGTAACACGTCCGGTGTAACACGCGTGGTGCCTGGCACAAAGTAGTTGTTGCTCAGTCCTTTCAGTCACTCTGGCTCTTTACGACCCCCATTTGGGGTTTTCCTGGAAAAGATATTCGAGTCATTTGCCATTTCCTTCTCCAGCTCATTTTACAAGTGAGGAAACTGAGACAAACAAGGTTAAGTGATTTGCCCAGGGTAAGTATCAGAGGCTGGATTTGAGCTCAGGTTTTCCTGACTCCAGGCCTGGCAATCTATCCACTGCACCACCTCGCTGCCCTATTGGCACATAGTAAGTGCTGTATAAATGCTTCCCTTCTTCAGCCTATACACTTTGTGTGGTTTATATTTCAAACATGTTTGTGGTTGGCTAACAGCATTGGAAACTCATCCATTCAAACATTTATTAAGTACTCACTAGTACAAGAGACTGTGCTGTGGACATACTCAGAATTCAAAGACAATGGAAAAACAGCCCATCCCTTCAAAGAGCTTTTTTTATATTAAATTTGCCTTCCAAAAAAAAAAATTCTTTAAAATTGGGCATGAGCAGCCTAGGAAAAATTATCTAGAAAAGTAGGGGTTAAAATGGAAGAGACCATGCTTCCCCAAGTCTGAACACTTAATTGATTCCTAATCTGAAGCCTTTAGTGTTAAGTAGCAAGTACGATATAGTAGCAAACAGTGTTTTCATGCTACGTATTCTCCGGGATTTTTTACGATTTAGATAGAAAACCAAAAGGAGAGAATGTAAGCTTCCTAAGTTCACACCTGCCATACGAATTGTCATATGACTTCTTATAATTACTTTGAAAATTGAAGACAGGGAGTCATCACCGTAATAAAAAAATGATTGCGCTAGATGCTGTAACAAGCAGTAATCAGAGTCACAGATGTAGGTCCCTTCTGTGAAGGAATTTATAATCTTATATCCCATAAAGCCATTGAAACAATTGGCTAAGCAGGTCTGTCATCGTAAGTATAACAATGATAATGTTCCCTCAGCAAATCCCAGATGTCCTGAAATTTTGTCAGCCCCCTTATTAGCTGCACATTTAGTGTGTCCCCTGCACTAAGTTAATTCCATACACATCTTACAAATTGTCCATTAAAACTCTAGAAGCTTATGAATTAGCTTCTGGATACTTTCAAAATAAAGGGTTCTGGTATAACATAATTTCTAAAAGCTATAGATTTTATTAAGATTCCTGAGAAAATGCAGCAATGGTCTGGTGTTAATAACAATGATAGCCAACATGGCACTTGTGTGCTAGTAGGCACCAGGCTAAACAGTTTATAAATACTATCTCATTTGTTCCTCATAACAACCCTGGGAAGTTATAGGTGAGGAACTTGAGGTTTGCCTCAGAGGTGAAGTGACTTTCTCAGGCTCACACAGCTAGTAAATGTCTGAGGCTGGATTTGAACTCAGGGAGTCCTGTTATCTGGCCCAGAGTTCTTTGTACTGGGCCACCTCACTGCCTCCCATATTTGGAGTTAAGTCCTGGGAGTCAGATGCTTTGGGTTGTAAGCCTGCCTTTAGGTTAACTTCCCAGAAGGTAGATCGTTGGTTTCTCCTCTTATGTATTTATACAAAAAGGAGTGTAATGGCACCTGTATTGTTGCTAGCAACCAACTAGCAGTGTTGAGGAAAAACATAGGTGAACCCCACATACAAAATACAAACACTAAGATTTATCATCATTTTACCATCTATCCAGACTACTAGGGTTTCATTTTCAAATTGCTTTTCATTTCTGGGCCTGATATCTGTGTGTGTAAATAGCCATATTGGTAGTTATTTGGTAGTATTGCTAGAACCAGAAGACATTGTCAAGGCAATTTAGTATTTAGTGATCATTTTCATGCCCAGGAGCTTAAATATTTCTGACCAACCTTTTTGAAAGAATGAAGGGTATTTTATAATGGTAGAGAATGAAATTAAATAATTTTGAAAATCTGGGTTTTTGTTAGGAATTTTAAAAATAAATAGCTTTGTCACTTTCCTAATTTGTATCCAGTTTCCCACTCCTATTTATATTTTCAAAATGTGCACTGTGAGTGAATCCTGACATTTCCACTTACTAATAAATGACCATGGGCGCAGTCACACAGCTTCTCTGGACTTTGTTTTCTTCATTTGTAAAGTGAGAGGGTTAAGCTGGACAACCTAAGGTTTTTTCCAAGTCTGAAGCAATGATCATAGATACAGTTTATTATCTTTACTTTTGTTTTAATAGGTAAATGCTATAATTTACTAGCTGCTAAATCTGAGTAATATTTTATCATATATTGGTCATTATTCTAGCCCACATCCATTATGAATTAATTCTGTCAATTTTTAACATATATAAATGGAATTAAGGTTTGGTGATGTGCATTTTTTTTTTTTTGCTTTTCTTTTGAAACTGCCTTGCCTTTATTGACTATTTTTCTTTCTATCTGTCTAGTGAGGACCCAGCAGAGACAATAACAATAGATTCTAACAATCAGCCGAAGTCACCACTGGAAAAGTTTATGGTCAGACTGTGTACCCATCATCAGAAGCAGTTCATTCGTGTTCTAAACGACCTCTACACAGAAGCGCAGCCAGGGACTGACGGCCAACGATTTCCTGATTCTGAAACCATGGATCTTTCTACTTGCAGCCCTGGCTGTGGTCAGCTGAGCACTGAAAATCAGGAAAAGGGAACTATTTGTTTTGACATGAAGTCCCCTTCTGCAGATTTACTCGTAGACCGAACAACCTGTCAAGGGTCCCCTTGTTTGACAGGGTCAGTCCTGAAGGAGCCTGCTGAGATGAAGTCTTTAGAAAGAAAAGAGAATAATTCCTTTACTGTTATCAGAAAAGATTTTTCTGAACTTCCCACTACTAAAGCCAATTCTGGTGGTCCAAAGGATAGTTCTACTCTTGGATACCTCACTACATCTAATTCTTCCTCGTTGAACTCCCACCATGTTTCTAAATGCCCAGAAGGGCAAACTACTGGACAAGAACATGACATTAGTGTTAAAAAATCGGAGGATGAAAAAGACCAGATACAAAGCAAGGCTTTAGTAGAAGGCTTCATTGCTGTAAAAGTGGCCAATGTGAACAGTACTGAGGACGGTGACAGTTGTACGATTTCTCAAAAGAATTTATTCAGAGCTTTACCAGAAGAGACATGGGACTCAGGGTTTATGGGAAGCTCACCTAGAACTGCTGACAAAGAGAATGCTTTACAATGTAGCTCAAGATCATCTTTGCACCAGGATTTAGAGGAAAATGAACAAGATACAAGGCCAAAGCAGGAAAACCATCTCCAGATTCTGGGAAGGAATAAGGCAGGTTACCATTTACATCCAGGTGACAAGGGTCAGTTTGATAATTCCAAAGATGTTTGGTTATCCCCAAGCCCCATGCCAAGTCTACACAAAGCATCCATCGGACATTCAAGAACAAAAATTATATCGACCTCCGTTAAAACAGCTCGAAAAAGTAGAAGAACTTCAGGTTTGAGAATTAACGATTATGATAACCAGTATGATGTTGTTTATATTAGCCAACCCATAACCGAGTGCCACTTTGAGAGTCAGAGATCAATATTATCTTCTCGGAAGACAGCAAGAAAGAGCACTCGAGGATATTTTTTCAATGGAGACTGCTGTGAGCTACCAACTGTCCGCACATTGGCCAGAAGTTCACGAAATGAGGACAGAAACAGCTGCTCAACTCTACATACAGAGGCCTTAGGGACTCCCAAACAGGCCCCGACAGTTTCAGACAGTGGACCTGTAGGAGATGTGGAGATCCTTGGAGAAGACCCTGAAGGACCCATTGAGGAAAGAACTTCCCTCAAGGAAATATCCGAAGACTCTCCCTCAAAAAATGACTCTCAAGAGTTTGAAGCTTGTTCTGCAACTGAGGATACTGAAGAACAAACTGAACCTAGTCAAGTTACTTTTCTGAATCCAAAAGAATCCACAACTTCAGGGTCTCCCCTTTCTTTTGTCCATGAAGAGAAGATACCAGAAGGGAATTCTGATGCCGTAGTCAATGTCTCACCTTTGCATATGGGAGACCAACCACAAATTGAACTGTTAGGAACTAGTGAGCTTAATGCTCCCTTGGAAATGGATAGCTGCACTGACCACTCCCCTGAAAGTATTCTTGAACATAATAGTGACCCTGTTATTGCTTCAAGACCTCATTCTCCTTCTGAAACTCTTAACAGAGAGGAAAGTCCTGTTTGCTCTGAAAATCAAGCTTCACCTAGGAACTTGAATCTGGATGCCTCTGTAGATTTTGAAACTGTTGATAGAAGTCAAAGCATTAGTATTGAAACCAAAACTGAAAACCCTAAAGAGCAAGAGGAAAACCAGCACCAACAAGGTGAGGTTGTATGTATTGATGAAAATCCCAATGACAGTGAGGGAAATGAGCTGGCACATGACAAAAGTCAACTAGAGCAAGAAGAGCAAAGTGATGATAAGCATTCTTCAGAAACAGAGATGTGTGATCAGAACATTTCTCCAGAAGAGAATCCAGACAGCAAGAAGAAGAAAGTCAGAAAAACCTTGGTGGCCTCTGATAGGTGCCTACGAAGTCAGCTTTCAGATACAACAGCTGCTCTCCAACTTCCTTGTCTTCAAATCAAAGTTTCCAAAAGTCCAGGCGCAAAACGTCCTAAGAGGGAAGTATACCTTGATGGAGCAGCTTCTGTCCATTTCCCCACTGACTGCTTCCATAAAACACTGTTGAAGAATATCGGAAATAGAGATACTGATGAGAAGGATCCTGAACAGAAGGAGGGTGAAGAGACTTTTAAAGGTGTGATAGCAAAAGAAGATGGGGTTGCAGGAGGAGAAGAAACATTCTCCCAGAGTAATAGCCCCATTCCCACAACTAGCCAGGACCCACAAGGAGAGGGGCTTGCAATCTGTGTACAGACTAATTCTGAGCCCCAAAATGTTCTCCTTCCTGCAGAAAGCAGTCCTTGTAAGGAAGACACAAAACAATCAGAAAAGGAGTCTGTGAGCGATGCTCCAGAAGATTTAGAGAAAGTTATCAATGAGGTAGACAGTGAAAATATAAAACATAGTGATGCACCGTCTAGTCTGTGTACATTACCAAGTGACAGAAAAGAAAGCACTGGTACAGCCCTGAAATCATCAGTGAAACATAAAAGGCTGGCCTCTCCAACCTACAACCTAAGGCATGCTCATCCAGTGGATTCTTTAGATACTGCAAAACCTTCTGCAGGAAAGGATATTGTGCAGGTACATTCTGTGCCAGAGGAAAACCAAGTTTCAGATGCTGAAGATTCCATGGAATTGAAAGATGCAGATACACTGATGGATGATAAGCCAAAGTTTGTGGAATGGTGTGCTGAAGAGGAGAATCAGGAACTAATTGCTGACTTCAATGCCCAGTACATGAAGGTTCAGAAAGGCTGGATCCAACTGGAGAAAGAAATACAGCCCACACCAAAAGTAAAGAACAAGTCTGACAAACTGAAAGAGATCTGGAAGAGTAAGAAAAGGTCACGCAAATGTAAGGGCACCTTAGAAGTTCAGAAACTTTCACCTGTCCAGATGCTATTTATGAAGCCTTTTAAACTATCAGACATTTGTAGGTGGTTCTTAGAGACAACTGAAACAAGATCACTTGTAATTGTGAAGAAACTCAATACTCGTCTCCCAGGAGATGTACCCCCCATCAAAAGCCCCCTTCAGAAAACCTCCTCTTCTAGCCAGTATCCTAGTTCACAACAGGCTGAGCGGTTGAAAAAACACTTAAAAAAATTTCCTGGGGCAACACCTGCTAGGAATAATTGGAAAACTCAAAAGCTGTGGGCTAAATTCCGAGAAAATGTTGATAAAATAGAGTCAGCAGAGACTGCCACTGTCAGCCTTGGCTCTCACTCTGAAGCCAGTTTAGAATTCAGGGAAGAAAGAACTAGCCAGCCTTCTTCTAATTTGCCTACACCAGCAAGTACTCGAATCCTAAGAAAATATTCCAATATTAGAGGAAAACTGCGAGCCCAGCAACGTTCAATGAAGAATCAGAAAACGGAAAGTTCATTTGATCTCCCTATGGAAAATAAACAGAATCGAAAGAGTGTGTGCATTAACCCTTTAATGTCTCCCAAACTTGCTTTGCAAGTTAATGCAGATGGATTTCCTGTGAAGTCATCAAGTGCTGAAGGAGTCAGGGGAAGGAAAGGGAAGTCAGATTCCTTACCTAAAGCTGAAAATCAGCAGAACAAAAGGAAGAAAACAGGCAATGAGAGCAGCAGCCTACAAGATAGCGCCCCTTCCACTAGCAAGGACAGATTGCAAGTAAAGAAAACCAATAAAGCAAAACATTTAGAAGTGTCCTCCAAAGCATCTGCTGTCAAAAAGCGGCCTTCCTCGGATAAGACCAGCAAGCTGCCCAAAAAGGTATCTTCAAAAGAGAAAAAAGCTAAGAAGGCCACAGACAAGGCTGCAGGGAAGAGCCATCTTCCCCTCCGGAAAGGAAAAGACAGTGCTCAGAAGAAGCCAGGCCAGACTCAGCCCACTCCTCGAGAAAAACTGTCCAAATCTCCAAAGCAGAAAGTTGCTGGTGAGTCACCTTCCAGGTCACAAAAAAGTTCTCACAAAAAGCAGAGTAGTGGCAAGACTAAGACTAACAGATCATCTATGAAGAAAACCCCAGAGAGCATCATGGCCCAGAGAAAACGGAAGCTACGGGCAAAACTTGACTATTCCCACAGCAAAAGAAGACGCCTGGATGCCAAGTGACGTAAAGAATGGTAGCCAGGTGTGAGCTGTTCTATGACAGCGACTCTTTACTTTGCATTAACTCAACCTGCTTTGATAAGCTGTAGCAAGCCTTTAAAATCTGCAGTTAAAAGAAAACACCCACAGTTTTAGGCATCAGAAAATAGTGTCTGTGATGGAGAAAGGAATTTGCTTTCTCCCTCTAGGGCTGAGAAAGGGAATTATTAATTACTTTCTGAATGTTCCTTGAATTTTAAACTTGGAAGCAGGCAGATTTAGTTTAAAAGTACAGTGCCTTATTTATCCTTTTTTAAAATAAAAAAAAAGCTAAAAAGCTAATCTGTATGATTAAAGGCTTGCATTTTATACTTGATGCACAAGCACTTGTACTGTAGCAGAAATGACCACCATCAAGCCCCTGAAGTACTTTTCCAGCAGTGTCTCTGTCTGAACAGTTGTTCCTCTTTGAAAACCTCTTGGTGTTCCCCCCAGTCTTTTTGAGTTGTGGTAAAACAAAACCGAAATCATTTGGGATGGTGTGAAGACTCTAGGGGTGGCGGTCTGTTGCCTGTTAGTTAAACGTTTTCCTATTTGTTCCTTTTTTTAAAAAAAAAATTATCTTTTTAATTGTTGGTCACTTCTGTGGACTTGGAGTTTTTTAAATTTCAGACCATGTATTCTCATCATTGAACCCCACTTAAAATCTGTCTGGCACAAGAAGTCAGGTATTTGCTTGTAGCCTCCAGAATTATTTTGTAGGCCCAGTCTTTGCAGCTGATGCTTCAGTATCTATCATCGTCTTTGCTTTGGGGCCTGATAGCTTGGCTTTCCTCCTAACCCTTACCCTGACCCCAGAAACAATCGAAACATTTTCTCCTCTGTCCACTTGTAATAATATAACTGTCAGGACAAAAAGCATCCATTTTTATTTTCTCTCATCCAAATTCCCCCCGCATTTAAAGCCTAAATGTTATTTTACTTAATAACAAGGCTCAGCTTTGGTAAGCATGTCGGCACACATTTAGTAGTGAATAAGTCTCAGCTCTACTTGTCAGTTTATTATTGGTGTTTTCCTTATACGATGATATGCTCATGGCATCAAGCAGATTAAATTGAGCAAAGTTCAGTCAGTCCAGATAGAATAGTACCTCCATGTTATCATGCATCCCCAGGCCTCTTTTGGAAACAGACGTTTGAAGATCTAACCAGTGTAACCCCCTGAGATATGTCAAGGGTTGGCTTAAGATACCCTCCTTTGGAGGGAGCCCTAAGCAGAACAGCGGCTGTATGAAAAATGCCTCCTTTGGGACAGGTAACCATCCTTTCCCATGCCAGCCTTTTCCCAGTGACTCAGAATCAAGGGCCACCTTCTCTGTTGAAAAAAAAAAAATAAAAGTTCTTTTGACTTCTTTACTGTAAGCCCCTGGAAGGAGGGAACTCATGTTGGCTGTAACTCGGTGCCTTGAATGTTTCTTCTCTGCAAAGCTGATACATTCCCATTGAGCCACTGCAAAGGAAAGCTGAATTGATGAAGATTTTTCCATGTTTTTACTTCCTTGTGCAGCACCTGGAAAGGGTGGTATAGGTGTCTGTTTTAAGAATAGCCACCCATTCAAGACGTTCCAAATCTCTGTACATAGAACCTGATGTTTGTTGTTTTTTAAATGCAGTTCACTCAAATCATGATGACAAGCATTTCTACCAAATCTGGGAAAGATGAGCTTTACTTAGTGATAGTAACCCTAAAGGTACAATAGAGAAGAAGGGTGGAATGAGAGGCATTCCTTCACCCAGCCTAGAGAGCTGTGCTGGACTTCCAAGACTCCAAGGTGGGCAGGAAGGCTTTGCAAGCAGGAACCTTTTTTCACAATTCTTCTCTGCTCTGTAAGACACAAGACTATTCATGCTTTGAGAAATCCCTATGCTTAGCTACTCAAAAGCTACTGACATGAATGAAGTTGCCAAGTGTACGTTTTGATAGCCTTTTTGTTTTTCCCAAATTGAGGTGCATGAAAATGGTGCCACAGTTGTAATGTTTTTAAAAGTGTTTATTTTCTTAAATCTCTTTTCACATAAATATTGATGAAGAGATCTTAATCGTGATTTAAATAGCTTTGCGTTTGCCTTAGCCAGGTGCATTTTCCCCTAGCATAATAAGTATGTCTGTTTTGAATTTGTTTCTGTTTTTTTGTTTTGTTTTGTTTTGTTTTAGCAATACATATTCCATTTTTGCAGGGGCTGAAATAAGGTTGAGGAGAAGTATGGAGTAAATGGAGAAGATTTTATATGGACTTGCTTTCAAAATCCTCTTAGTCTTATTTGAATTTCATCTTTTTCTCTTTTCTTATTCTGGGCTGCATTTGGAAAATGTGTGTATTTCATATCTGTTTAATTAATAGAACCTCTTATAAATCTACTGAAAACTTTGTAGCAGTGACTACTACTGTTGAAGCAGATGGGATTCTATGTAAGAAAGACACCTTTTAAAATGATGATTCTTTTTATCTTTAGCAAAACTCATCACATTGTTTTAGCTTATTCAGAGTTTCCCTTGAAATATGCCCTGCAGATATCAAGAAACTTTCCCCTCCTGCCTACCTGCTTTCCATTGCTTGTCAAGTATTCTTTCAGCTCCTTCCTCTTTGAGCACTGCCTGCCAGTGAGTCACAGGCTGGTTTTTTTCCTTTCAAGCCATATCCCCTAATTCATTGTGACAGTAGCTGTCCTCTCGCTTCTCTAACATGCACTCAACTGTCATAACATCCCTAAATGTTTATAGACCAATAAAAGAGTCTTGGGACAGCAGGTGTGGTCACTGGTGAGCAGCTCTTAAACTTAGGGACCCACCTCTTTCTTCCACCCTCCTTCCCTCCAGAGTAGAGGAGGAAATCAGTATCCTATACTATGCTACTCATAATCCTCCTTTCTTAATATTCTCCCATAGACTTATCTTTGTAACTCATCCTCCTCCGCAAAAGCGGATTTGTATGTGTGCATATCCGTGATTCCTTTCTAATTAGACATTTTCCTCAAATTGAATTTCATACTCCTTAGAATAAGGTACTTTTATTCTGTCTTCTAACTATTCACACGTTTTTCAGAGGAAGCCTGAGTTCTGCTGCAGAATGGGGAGATAGGAGGAGTTTTTGGAGGCTTTCAATGTGGAGAACGCTTCTACCAAACCAGAGTTCAGAAACAACCCCCCTAGACCACCTCCTCGATTCCCACTATCAGATACATAATGACTTCAGAGATACTGCTAAAGCAGGCAAAATCTTTTATTTCTGGTTCATATTGCAACATTATTAGGGTCTGTTAGTCACAAATTTCCATCAGGAGTCTGCCTATCCCTCAGTTTTTCGTGGGTGTTGTGGCAGTATCCATTTCCACTCTTAAAGAAATCAGTGTAGAAATAATGACCTACACATTACCTTAAAGAAAACTGTTATCTATTACTCTACACATAGTAGGATTCATGTAGTAGATACATGTAATAGTTTCCCAGGGAAGAGGCATAAATAAATAACACCATATGTGTACACTACCTTCTAATAGGGAATGTGGCTCAATCAGTTACATGTATCATCTACTACCTTACTGTAGATTTCTTAACTAAAAAACTTTTTAGACTTTATAGATAAAATTCATTCCTCAGAGACAAGTAATTGGAATTGAGGCTTTCATTTCTTCAAGTGAATTCAGGATTGCCCTGTCCTTACCACTTGTAGCTTATTCCACTGTTCTCGTTAGATTGGTTTGTGGGCCATGTTAGAGGAAGAGGAGCAGAGGATACTTTAGAGTTGTATGGATAGGTGTTACCAGATGTGTTACCATCAGTTGTGGCAGTAGCCACCTGCACCCAGTCCTGACCCTGGAAGGAGAGATGGAACCAGCTGAGCCAGACCAATCCGGCCAATGCCATGTTTTTCTTATCAGTGCTCAAGTTTGAGAAAATCAGATGTCTTACTTTGAGATCAGTGGAATCATTCTTTTTTCCTAACATCCCTGCCACCTGTCCTCATTCTGCTTTGTTTCCTTGCTCATTTTCCCTACCTCTTTTTTTTTTAATTTTTGACCTCTTTCTTTACATTCTCCCACTGTGACATGTGTACCCTCTTCTGTCATCTAACTGTTCCCCATTCTGTCAATCTACATATCCAGAACCAGTGGCCAGATAAGTTAATGCTGAAATGCATATTGATATAATTTGGTGCAGTGTAAGTGAAAAGATCTAAGTACAATGAGGACCTGTACTTTTAGGCCTGTTTGTTACTAGAAGAGGCAGAGATTTATTTCTATTAGGAAAGAATTCATTTTGTTTCTGTTGGACTCCTTTTTTTCTGAATTGCAAATTTGGATACAGAAAAGCTCCTTAACAGAATCATTTGAAGCAAGGATCACTTTAAATCACAGTGGCTTGCCTTTCAGAATGCTTGTAAAATGTCATTTAGTCTTAAATAGTATTGTAGAATTTTTTTTAATCTGGATCTGAAGAGAGAGATGGTCAGCATTGAGCTCTTTATAGACATGCTCGTTTGCACCTTCCAGAATTGTCATGGAAAAGGTGAAAAAAACCAAAGCACAGAAAAAAGGCACCAGAGCAGGTGGAACCTTCGCCCTAACATGGAGTCACAGACTCACGAATTCATCTGTACAGGAAGTTTGAAGTGATTCGTGGCTCTTCTTTTTCATATGCTCTCCAAGGAGTGATGATAATGGAAAAATCAGCCCCTAACTATAAAAGATAAATTCATTTCCTTTTTTTTCCTAAAGAAGATAATGGTTGCATTGCTGAAACTTCTGAGAAGCCCTAGCACTCTTACTTCTGTTTGAACAGGAAGTTTGACTTGATGGTTCTTTGCCATTTCTTGTAAGTGTTGCCGTCATGTAAGCTGGACAGACGGTCTATAACGCTAGATTATTTTGATTCATTATGTAGAAATCAAGTTTGAAAATCACCCCATATTGAATCATGCCTGCTTTTGGCTCATAGGATTCACTTTCCTGATCCAAATTATGTTTCCTGTTCTAAATTATTTTAAAAGTTAGAAAAAGAATTCCATGCGTAAAACAAACAGAATGACAACTTTTTGAGGATTATGGCTACTACATCTTCCCTGAACATGGTAGCATAGACTCCCATGTCTGGGATGTCCTAAAAGAAAAGTCCTGGAATCTAAATCCTCTACTTCAAAGATAAACAGACTCCTTTCTGTGCTGTACTGCCCTGAGATTTCCTAAATACATTGGGGGATCATGTTCCCAGGGACTACGCAGCATCATTGGTAAGAATACATGCATTGAGAAGTTGATTGTCTGGACTTTGTAAACCAGACCAGGATATCCAGTTAATCTAATTATCACTTCTTTGCCGTTTTCTCAGAGCTTTATATCTTATGCTCAGCTCTTGGGGAAACTCTTTGGCTTCACCTTCCTGGAGAATAGTTGTGCCAGTAGTATTAAAAAGAAGTTATTCTCACTGTAACACACACCAGCAGAGCAGACTCTGCTCTCCAACATGGGTGCCATATGCAATTATCATTGAACATGCCCATTGCGAGCTTGGCTCTAGACAGAGAACTGTTTTATGGCCCAGCTTGCTGGTGCTCCTGTGAAGTCTCAGGGTGTCATCTCATTTTTGAGTGTATTGGACCATAAGTGTCTTTTAGAAAAAGAAAATTCAAAATCTCTTTCTTTTGGAGCATGGAATTGAGTAGCTAGTTTGAAAAATATACATGGTTTTCCAAAATGTCATACAGAATCAGACTGGTCTTCCAAAAACCCTGTGTAGAAATTAATCTTTCTGTAATTTTCCTTTCCTTGATGACATTGCATTTTCTCCTGGGCTTGTGCACACAGTTACGAGCTGTAGAGTAATGCTTTTTCATAATAAAGGACAGTATGCCCCATTGTTGATTGAGTACTTTGTCAGTGATATATGTATAAATAATGTTCAGATCCATTATGTGTCTGTGGTTAGAATACTATTGGCAGGTAGTAATCTTTATTTTTGTTATTCAAGCATGAGCTTGTACCTTTAAAGAGAAAGTGGAGGAGCTGGAGGTGGATGGTGACGTACCTTTAACCTGCTCAGTCCCTCCAACAGTCAAGGGGTTTGCAGGCCTGTTACCCTCCCAGCTAGCTACCTGGGAATGCCAGCACTTCTCCTTTTGTTGAGTCCTCCCAGTGGCCCCACGAGCTTTTCTCACCACAGCTAACCTTTTCGTTTTAAACCAAGAGGCTGCTGACGTCCCGGCAGGTTTTCTCCTCGCTTTGCTGTCACTTCTACTTCTGTGCCTCTAACTCCTTTCAGCACAGCTCCCCACCCTCCTACTTGTGCAAGCACCTTCTCCCATAAAGTCTTAATCCGTTCTGATATTCATCCGCTTCACAAGTTTTACATTTCCTTATCCAAAAGTTGTCCCATCGTTTTTCTTCATTGTCCTTCTTGTCATTGTCTTCAAGAGTGTTTGATGTTTTTTTCACGCCCAGTTGCTTTCTGTAATTTATACAATATGTTGTCTTATATTTAATGCTGTAAAGTATTTGAAAGTCTGGTTTGCAGAAAAAAGTAAATAGGCTTGCATTATGTTGTATATTTATGCCAAAACTGAGGAGGGGTATTTTTAGAGCTACTGTAGCTTAAAGTTGTTCATTTTTACCAATAGTTACTATGTTCTGAGTAGTCCTAGGAGTATGGTTTATATCTGATGACTTTGTCTCAGTGAATAAGGTTTCAAATATCTGTATATATACATATTTATACATGCCACTGTAGAGTTGATTTCACTGTAAATAGTGGTAATTTCCTGTTCAAATGCTTCTATTGAAAGTATTTATTTTAAGAATATAAACCAACTGTACTATTGGTCAAAAGGGCTGTCATAAAAAGTGTTATTTCTTTTTTTGACAGTTAAATACCCCCAGCCACTGTGCCCAGCTATTGTACTCCCAAATAACATGAGAGAAAACAAAGAGGAGACTAAAATCTTTCTCCTGCTTGTGCTGCAGGTACCTTTTTAACCTGCACATCAGATCCAGGTGTGAGAAAATCACACATAAGGAGCCAGATTGTGTGTCCAGGTCTTCACCCACTTCACAGTCAAAGTGGAGCCCCATGGCCTGCGTTCTGAGCGCCAGGCACTGCCCCTAGAAGACAGGTCACCTGGCACAGCATCAGGCAAGCCTTTATCTTTGCAGACACAGTTGGCTGCTCTTCTGCTCGGGGGTCTCAGTGGGAACAGGAGCCTCAGCTGCAGCCCCCCAAAATCTGGATGCACGTCCATGGGAAATAGAAAAAGCCTATCAGTCTCCTCAGCAAAGCATTAAACCACATTGATAGCCTATTCTCTGTCCTTAAAAAGACCCTTCCCTGACTTCAGGAAGGAAATATCACTTGAATTACCTTGAACATTTCCCATGAACACCTCATCTTTTTCACTATTAACAAATATCTGTGAGCATCTGGCCTGATGCTACTCGTAACCAGGGGGTTAGGAAATGAATCCATCTGTTCTAAGATGTGTTCAGCTTACTTCTCAGGAGTCCTGGTTTGCATTAAACGTTTCCATGGATTAGTGGAGCCCGAATTTCTATAATCATCATGTTTAACTTGGTTCTTGGGCTCCCTTGTCTGAGCAGTACTTCTCACTGCCCTCGTGTAGAGGACTAGGGTTTATGTCACTGGGAATGCCAGTAACGAGCTAAGGGCACACTGGGATATCTTGGTCCATTTGAATCACAATTTGTATATTTCTCTGGGGCCTCCATTTGTCTTTTCCAAACAAGTGAAGAGGTTACCTGAATAGTAATGCTGGAGAATGTTTTTCTAGGATCCTGTTTGTAAGTGAATTTGGTTTTACAATAAAAATGTGAATGGTTTTACTGCAGGTGCAAGGGAATTTAGCACTAAGCTAGACATTCAACACTTTTTTAACCTTTGGGGGAAGAAATGAGGTGACTTATACTCATGTAATGGTCTCAAGAAATATTGTAAATAGTTTTTAAAAAATATTTATTACGTGTGCTGTGTGCAGATTCATGTTCTGAGTGATGTCAGTTTGCATTGTAATGTTGTAGAAGGATATATTCTGAACTGTGGTTTTGTTTTTAATAAATCCAGTTCACACATCTAGAAAGAAAACTGAGCTGTTGGGCTGGGGTTGGGGGAGGGAGGAAGAGGGGGAGGGGTAATTTTTAAAGTAGCATCAAGTCTGAGCTTTAACGCTTCTCTTCATCTCATCCAGGAACTATTTTAAAAAAAAAAAGTTTTATATATATATACATATATGTATATATATATATATATACATATATGTATATATATACACACATATATATATATATATACAGAGGACTGAAACTGGTCAGTGGTCAGTACACGGGTCTGCAGAGCAGATTTCCCTTTGTTCCTTTGGGTGTGCCGCTCTTAAGCAATAATAATCTTGATAATAACAGTTGTGACGGGGCCCTGTAGCCCCTGGCCTCAGTGAAGTGAGTAGGGCCCGAGCATCTTCCTGCTAAGGATGCTTGTCTTTGCTTGGAGATGTTGCTGTACTTGAATATCTGCTTCTGTTGATGTGCATGTTCCTACTTTTAAGAAATGAGGATTGTAGAGTACGTATGAAATCTGTTAGGACCAGACCCATTAGAAAGATCCAGTCCAATGAGGAATGCTGGTAACCTTCAGGGGATTATCCGCATGTGCAGAATCCTAATGTGAGGGGAGCCAAGCTGCAATTGAAACTGCTTTCAGAGAGTTTTTAGAGCAGAATAAAAATGGCCAATAGCAGAAACTTGTCATCTGGCCACATTTTGCTTCCTCTTACCTGAGTTCCATTTTCTATCCAACCACATGCAAACCCCTTCCACTTTTGTCTTTGAAGCACTGATTGAGTAGATAGAAAATATCATGGACAGACCTTTCCAGGATACTTCCACACCTGCTTCACCCTAGGCAGTAAAGCAGCACCTCCTCAAGACCAGCCTGAACTTTGGTCACAAGAGCCCCATGTTATCCTTAATAACTGTCATGTAAATTTTAGACTTTTAAAATATGTCTTCTTTTGTATTTATGAAAGTGTTTGAAGAATTTTCACTAGTGTTACTTAGCTTGAAGTGTTCCATTGGAATAAACCTTTCCTTTGCTAGGCCTGAAGGCATACAGGCAGAGAAACCAACCTCCGCTTTTGAAACATTGGTGAAGTGACAATGTTAACTCCTCAGTTTTTCGGGGGAGGGGTTTGAAATGAATCTGGCCAAAGGTTCCTCAAGTCTTATTACCTTGTAGCCATCCTTTCTAGAATCTGGTCCTTACCCTCTAGGGGCTTCTAGGGCACTAGTGAGTGCCTTCCTGAGGCTCTGGCTTTAGGAATAGATTGACAGGAAATCATGGCTTCAACCCTTCATTTCCATTACAGCTCTAAGATATTCACCCCAGGTCAGTACAAAAGCACAGACAGGTGGTTTCTTCTTTGGTCAACAGATCATGTCTTAGAGGACAAAGGGGATCCTAGAAATCCACACTGTTTTAACTTTGCCAAAGGAGCTTTTATGATCCTACTGGGAAGTTTGTGGCATTTTGGTTTTTGATACTTTTTAGTTCTTGACCCTGTAAAATTTATTTAAGGAAATTGAGGGGTCAGGGAACAAGGTGTCAGCATAAATGTGTAGTGCAAGGAGCTCCAAAATCAATCCACCATTCCTCACAAGGTCTTTTCAGCTTCCTCCCAAGGTTGTCATTACTGAGGTCAATTCCTCGTGCTTTTTTTTTTTTAACTGTATGTGTGAGTCTTAGAGACGGTTATCCAAGATATCCAAGGATTGTATTTCCAGAGGGTCCTTCCCATTTTCTGGTACTTTGTGCATAATCCTGGCCAATGTGAAAGCTCTCTCCTTTCACCTATAGCAAAGAGCAGTGATGAGAAATTTATTGCAAGCTGGTGCTCTTAAGGATTTGATAATATCTCTTGGGTCTGGATTTCCGTTATGTTAGTGGGGATAGGAAAATACTGTGTCTTTAATGGATGACAATTAAATGTATGCTGTGAATTGTTGGTCTGAAACATTGAAAAAAAATTCATTAGACAATGTTTACATACCTCACCTGAAGAACCTTTGAAAGTGTAAATAAAAATAAAAATTATATTAAGTTGCTTTAAAACAATATGTATAACTATAAAGTTGGAGTTGGAGTTATTTTAACTTTGAATATGTACCAAGTCTTTTAAATATTGAAATTTTGTGGAAATTTTGTGCTTCTGTGTTTTACTTTCCTGTTAGGCCATGTAAGAAATTGTGTTCTTGCTATTGGTAAAGGGGCCTTCACTGAAATCCAAACTTTGAAGGATTTCCTTTTTTTTTTTTTTTCCATGTTTGATTTGGGGGAAAGGGTGGTATGGGTGATTGGATTGGTGGGAAGAGCTTATCCATCATTGACATCTATCCTATGAGCTTTCTAAAGGCGCTTATTTTATTGAAGTTTATTAAACATCTCTTTGATATTAAAATGTGTTTGTGTAATCACTGAAAGGATAAAGAATTATCAAGTCCAGAAAGTGTATATACCTAACTGCAACTCAAGGAAACCCTAGGTTGTTCACCTGAAGCAGACAAAAGCTTCAGTTGGTATCATTAAATCGTATTTGACTTTAACCAAAACATAATATATGTATACAGACACACACATATGTTATATGTTTATATCTCTCCTAGTATAATTTAGCAACTATTTTGTCGTTTCAGGCCTATCTTTAAAAAAGGAAAATAGTGCAATTAATGATTCCTTCTGGAATTATATGGAACCTTTGGTCAAGTGCTGTTGCCTAATCCTGGGGCACTAGAAGTGACTGGAAGGTTTCTGGCAGAATCCCACCTAAGTAGTTCCCATGGAGTGATAGTCCCATCATTAGCCCTCCAGAGGACAAATGCCAGGATAGCTTTTGTTCATGAGAATACTATCCAGAAGGTCCTCTCCTGTTAATCCCAGGTTAACATTGGGTGTGTCTTATAATGAAGAATAACTTAAAACCTTAGTCCTAACAGCCCTTATTTTAAATCAGTTCATGTTTTAAGGAAAGATCTCGGGGTATCATCTCTTTCCTGCAGAATTAAAGGGACAATCATTCCACTTGGCAAGGCCCTCCTGCCTTGTGGCTTTTCATGTCATCAGCCAGTTGAGGATGGAGCAAGTGACAGACTCTACCCAAAAGAGGCTTATTTAAGGCTAGGTTTCTGAGTATTGATTTCTGGATTAAAACTTCATGAAGTGGTCCAGCTTTTTGTCCTAGCCCATAATCTAGAATTTTCAATGCTGGGCAAGATCTGCCCTCTTGGCCTGACTTTGTGTTGGGGAGTCACCTTGAAAGTAGTAGTGATTGTTAAACTAAGCATTTTCCCCCACAAGAGTCCTTAATGGTGGAGAATCTAGGGAGGCACCGACTCAGATGAGTTGGTACAGTTGGTATTCTAAATGACACAGGCTAGAATTGAGGGACAGCACTGTCTCTGAAAAGAATGGAGGGGGATTTGGTAGATTACCTGAGCCATGAAAACGTCTAGGGCCTCCAGAGAAAGAGAGATCACAGGATAACAGCCGTAACTGTGGAAATCCATATCCGCGTGAAGGGTGAGTTGTGAACCCAAAAGAGTTTAACATCTAATCTAAAATGTTTACCAAAGAGGGGGAAAAAAAAAACCCTGAACACATGGTATCCTGCACATCACTTCTTGAGAACAGCCTTGGGCCATCATATTTACTCATTGTAGTTATCATTCTCTTAGATAGTCATTCATTTTATTGTATAGCATGTTCTTTTAAAGTGGAAACTATGGCTGGATTTGCAGTCTATTTGATGGCCTCAGTATACTAATTCTAAAGTGCTGATGACTGAAAGCTGTTTCACTCATTGCCCACTGTAGAAGTGAAGTGACTACCATTGAGAAATGTGTCATGTAAGCATTGTAATGAGCTGGACTCAAAGTCAACAGTACTTCTGGTTTGTAGGACTTAATTGAGCTCACCCTTGTGTAGTATTTTTACCAGTAAAGTCTGGTCCAAGCTTAAAGTCCTAGGCATTTAACAATCCTAATAATTGTATGATTCTTTGTGAAGAGAGCAGATAAATACATTTTAAAGTATTAAGTTCTTTTGGCCACCACTGGTCCAAAATATTCTTGCATCTTAAAGTAGAGTTAGGCAGAGCATACAAGTGATTATTTTAGTATTTTAATAAAGAAGTTGTACTAACTGTGGAAAAGACCATTTGAGCCATAGACTGATGACTATTATATGTGCACTTGCATGTAGAATATGTGAAATTAGAGAAAGTGAGAACTGTCCCAAATCTGCATGTTAAAGCCCATATTTTCCATTTCTGTGTGCGTGTGTTTGTGTGCATTTGTTTCCTGGCTCTCTCCCATCTTAGAAAGAGTGCTCCTCCCCCTTTTGCCAGCTTGGAAAAGCAAATGATTCCTAAAATCCAGAACCCTGTTTTCTGAATCCCAGTGCCATGCCTATTTGACAGTGCATCTAGACAAGGACAGAAATCCAGGTTACTCCTAGTTAAATGGAGGACAGCCCAGCCAGCAGCAGTGAAAAAGACACCAGCAATCCACAGTCTCTGAATAAGTGTCATGTTCACATGGAAGGCAACATAGACAATGTCAGACATGTTCTAAAACAAAGGACCATTGCTGGCTCCCTCATTGGCCTCTTGCTAACTAGCTTCTTCCAGAATCCATACCAAGCTAAAGAAATCCCCCCCCCAAAAAAATGTTGCTATTGCAGAGCTTCTGAAAAACAAACCAAAATACTGTTTTACCCTTAACATATAAAAATACTATAACAAAATGAAATACAAATATATATTAGAATCTGTAAGTATTATGTATAAAGATTCCTTCAAGCTATAACAGGCCAAAAAAAGGCAGAAAGTCCAGCCTCTTCTATTTTCTACTGCTTTTCACGGGAAATTTTGCAACATTTTTCTGTTTAAACGGCCCCTGAACTTTTTCCCAGTTCTTGTTTAATGACTGTTTAGCCAAGAGCAGCTTAGTTCATACAGTGGCCAGTGATACAAGCCAAAGCACTGAAAGTTGGTTGTCAAGTGTGGATGGGGCTGATGTCTAAAAGAGTTGGCCTCAATCACCATAAGAAAATCCAAGATGATGGTGGGATCCAACTTGTTAGCTAGGCAATGGTAGGGCAAGAAAACGGTCAGGCATACAATGCAAGCCTGTTGACCACTTCCTGCCCTCAGAACACAAGGCCTGTTCTTTTGGAGCCATCATAGTTGCCCTTACAGAAGCCCAGTGATAGTCTAGGCAACTAGAGGTGAGAGGGAGACAGTATTCTAAGAGAAACTGGAGAAGGAACAGAAATCATTGCCTTGGTTCTTAGCTGTCCTGATGTAATGCCCTGGGTGTCCTACAGCATAGAGCTTACAGCCGATGACTTTTTTTCACCAGGACATATCAAATGGCATGTGTTGGGAGATTTTATGAGGTGGGGATGGGGGTTACTTAGTGTACATTAACAGCTGAGTTGAGTTTCCTTGGTGTTAATAGACCTCCTTAGATTTTTTTTTTCTCCATTTTTTCATTCCCTTCTGGAAAGGAGAGGTTTAGTAGGTATTTGGTGTTGCTGTACTAGAGCACCTTGTTTTCTGTTCAATTCCAGTCTTCCAAAGATACTGCAGAATAAGAAGGTAATGTCTTGAAAAGATTTTTTTTAAAGGGAAACCCAGCTTCTACTTGCTGGAAGCTAGGTATGCCTGCCCATAAGGGAAAAGAGCATTTTGACAGTGTGAGGGCATTGGCTCAAAAACGGGCTTCTCTAATGGCATTGTGTAGGGGCTTGGAGATCCCCTGAACGCTATTCTTTCCCAAGGACCCAGGACCTTCTACAGTAGGCAGTGCAGAGCTGAGGGACAAAGCCAGAGTCATGGGAGAGGGGAGCTTTACCTTTTGAACCTGGAAGGTGGGGAGGGGAGGAGCCAATATCTGAGAGCTCAAGACCAACTTTGGGGAAGAAGGGTTTGCAATCCACAAAAGCAGGGGACCTTTCATTGGAAGAGAATCAAGTCCCCAAGTGTATATTCCTACACTCCCTATTAAGAGCTTCCTCTGGGGTTCTTAAGCTTTTTTATGTCACAAACTCCTTCTCAAAATCATGTTTTCAGATGTGTAAAGGAAACCAATTTCACTGAAATCCAGTTATCAAAATATTAAAAAAAAAAATTCATGATCCCCAAGTTAAGTGCTAACGATACCTAGACAGGATCTCAGATACTGTCAAAAGGAGGCCTGGCCTTTCCCCCACTTTGGTCCCTCTAGCCAGGCTGATGTCTTAGAGTAAAAGAATGAAGTTTTGTGTTTATTTTAAATTTCATAATACTTAAATTCATAATTCAATTCCATTTACAAGTGGAATTTTTATTTGTGGATGGTCAACAATTTAGTGAGTCTTCACTGTGGCCCCCTCATACTCCATCTCCACCTTCAGCTGCCTTCCTTTTAATACTCTGGTGTGTGGCAATCACATTTTAGCGCTCTTCTATTGGAGCCACTGAGGCCATCTCCTCTCCTGAAGCCTTGTCAGACTCATTCAGTCTTCACTGAGCATCTCTCTCCTCCCAACCCCAACAGTCATTATCATGCACACCACTGTGTTAGGTCAGACTAAACGCTTAGTCCTCCGTTCCTGAACGTAGGCTGTTTAAAGTCAGGGATTCTGTCTTCTACTTGTCTGCATCCCTCCCATTCACTGTGCCTAGCACAGTGCTTAATAAATACTTGTTGGTTAACATTTGGGTTTTTATTTTGGTAAATTTTTCTAATTCAAAGGATTTTTTCCCAGCTTCCATCCTAAACTGTACCTCATAGCTCAGTGATCGAAGTGTCACTGAGTTTGCCCTCAAAATAGTTAATATCTTGGACCCTTGCAGCCTACCCGAACAAGAGCCCACCAATACCAGCTGTGCCTTAACAGAGTGATCTAGCTATCCATAGGCCCCCTAACCCTAGGCACCTAGAAGGTTGTGACCAAAATTAAAAAATATTGATCCAAATACTAGGACCTAGTCAGAGAATTAGAATCCTAGATCTGAAAGGGGTCTTAGATAGTCCTCTTCTACAAAAGACTCATTGTACAGATAAGGAAGTGGCTCTGAAATGATTTGCTCTAAGTCACATTTCAAGTTAATAACAGAGCTAAGACTAGAACCAGGTCATTTGGTTCTGAATCCAGTTTTCTTTCCATTACACTGTACTGCTCAGAATGTTTGTAGTGAATGAGCTGCCCAGAATGCATCCCAGGAATTAACTTGGTTTGGCAAGATGAACTGAGGTCATATGTATAACATGCCTGTTACTCTTGCCTGCGAGACCTTGGCTTCTGCTGGGACTGGGGAGGGCAAATTGGAGGGACAGAAGAAGAGGAAGGCAGTCATCTCCAGGATTATCAAAATCTTGACTTTTTTCCATGAGCCCATTTCCACAACCAAAGTTAAGGCTTCTGCCTCCCTCCATCCCCTCTGCACAACTCAGCAATCACTTTCCTAAATGTTAGCACTTATGGGACTCAATAAACTCTTAGATATTTACCCTTGCTAAGACAGATTTTCCTAGACTTTTTTAAAGAGTGGCTTGTTATCCCTGGTTTCATAGGTATGGTCCCAAGGGACTATCCCCTCCCACTCAGACATATTATCCTTTCTTAGCTTGTTCCCAGATTCAATCACTAGCCCTATGAAAATAAGCTCCTCTCTGAAAGCTTAAGGAGGTGTCCATTTTCCCTGTGAGAGACAACAGAGCTGGCTGTTTGCTTCACTGAAAGGATGAAGGTGTTGCTTTTGCATGGGACACAAGGTAAGGGAAACTAACAGGAACTTGTTTCTCCCCAACCTCCCTTCCCCTCTAGCTCCCATCCCCGGACACAAACGGGTCTCCATGAGTTTCCAGGGTTTTTCAAGACCATCTGCTTTGGTGTTTATATTAGCTGGATGCCCCTTGTCAGCCAGAGATCAGGAAAAGATGCTGAATTTTCAGAAGTCCTCAGTGCTCCAGTGAAATGAAGGTTCCTAAGGTGGTCAGATCCCCACATGACCACCGTGCTCTTGCCAACCCCAGACCCTTAAGAGAGCACTCCGAAATGCTCTCACGTACAGTCACTTCCAAAGGAGAGAGGTTGAATTAACTATCCAAATCAGTGCCATTGTGTAATAAAGTCTGTGAGCCCCTGAAGACATCCTCTTTGGCATAGGAATCCTGCATGAGCTCGGTGAATACAGCCAGGAACCATGCTCTTGACCAGCTTTAATTCTAGGATCTGGCAGCCTGCAGAGGTGGAGAGCACATCTGGGCTCCAGTGCCATGCAGTGGATTCTGTATCTGCTGTGTCCTAGCCACAGGCAGAGAGGAAGAAAGAGTTGACTACAGATGGGCGGATTCAATTCAAGTTGAGTAGCCTGGACATCTGGCAGGAAGGGATTTGGGCAAAGGATCTGCCCCTCCCCAACCTCACTCATTCATTCATTCATTCATTCATTCAACAAATATTTATTGAGCGCCTACTATGTGCAAGGCACTTCAAGCCAGCCCCAGGAAGAGGGCAGGCTGACAACACAGAGCAGCTCAGCTCAGCTCCGATGCCCACAGCTGCTATTTTGTTTTGAGCTTCAAAAAAGGAAAAAAAAATTCTATCTATACATAGGTTCTGCACACAGGCAGTTAACCTTGCCTTTCCTTCTCCCACTTCCAATAGCCATGGTTCCTGCCACATGGCTCTGCCATCTCCAGATATCAGCACAGTTGCTTGTATTGCCACAGCTAGTTCAGTCCACTGTCCACACCTATCCTTGCTGCACTGACCATCCACATCCTGGCATCTCTTTCTTTGCTGTGGTTGTTTCCCACCCCACCACAACCCTCCCTCCCTCCCTGGTGTCCCCATCCCTCCCTTCCCCACCATCAGCCCAGCTTTGGGCCTTTCTGGTGCTACATGCAGCGGGCGCAGCCACACTTGATGGCCTTTTCCACCTCCTCCACAAATGAGGAACCATCGCTGCACTCAAAGGTGAACCTCCTCCGTTTCATCCGCAGCCCCGTGCAGCAGCCCTGGCCCAGGCAGGAGCCTCGACACTCGACCCAGGACAGCGGGCGGGTGGTCTGGCAGATGGCATAGCCCCTCTGGACCTGATGGAAATCCCGAACAGGGTCCCCCTGGCACTCCGACTCTGAGTGAGACACCAAGAGAAAGGCACAGAGTCACATGCCTTCTTTAGAGCCATTTGTAGAGATGGGAAGTAGGTTAGCTTACAAGGTGTCCTTGTAACCATCTTCCCACAGCTTGTGGGATCTCCTTTCCCTAATTCCTTCCTCCCTCTAAAAGTCTTAGGATTCTTAGTATCATATATTTTTGAACTGGAAATAACCTTAGAGGTGATTTAGTCCAGCCTCTTGGTTTTATGGATGAAGAAATAGAAGCCTAGAGAGTGTAAGTGACCTGTCCAGTCACTTCCAAGAAAAAAGAGCTAGGGATCCAACCCAAGTCTTCTCTTTCCAAATGCAATCCTCTTTCCACTGTACCCCAGTGACTAAAAGAGACAGTGAAAGTCAGATGTTTCCATCTCTTTCCAATTGGAAGAGCCCTCTGAAGTCATCAAATCCAAACCCTTAATCTTCATACAAGAGAGGGCCGAAGGCATGGAAGTTAAGGGATTTATCCAAGATCACAAGCATCAAGTAATAGAGCTGAGATTAAAACCTGGGTTCTTTACTCCAAACCCAGCGTTCATCTTATGGCTCTAATTCTCTCCAAGCCACCTCCTCACCTCCATTCCCTACCCCTATCCCCATCCCAACACACCCCCAAATCCTTATCTCAACAGTAGCCAGAGGAAAGAATAGGACCCATGCCTTTAAAAACCTGGACTTCCCTTTGCTATACCCCACTTCCAGGTACAGGGAAGAGAGGGGGATAGGAAAAGGATTTTTTTTTTTTTTACCGGGATGCTCTAGGCTGGGAGTGTTCCCTGGAGAAGAAGAGATACCGTGCAGACTTGGAGAAAGGCGCCATCCTTCTGGTTGCACTGAGGGTAAGTGGAGGAGCATTTCATTTCAGAAGGCCACAGGGAGGGGCTGGTTCCTCACGAGATATGGGCAGCCAGGAGGCATAGCCAGATCAGGGAAAGCAGTAAAAATGCTGTGAGGCAATTCTCTCATTGGAGAAATTTAGGGATTGGTACCCAGAAGGGAGGGAAAAGAGAGGGGTCACTGGGCTTAGGAAAAAGGCAGAGTCTAGGAAATAAAGCAGTGAACTGAGGAGCGAGGGTTTTCAGGGCAAGGGTGCATTACGATGGGGGTCCCTGACCTTGCTCACACAGCTCCCCAGCAAAGCCACCGTCACACACACAGTGCGCAGCCCCCTCCGTGGACATCTGGCAGTGCCCATGTAGACAATGAAGGTTCTCACAGGGATCAGGCGGCTCCCCCGGCTGGTTGCACAGAGCTCCTTTGTACCCATCCTGACACTGACAGCTGTAGGACAGAGCATCCAGGGGCATGCAGGTCCCATGTCCGCATCTGGAGAGGACAGAACACAAGACCTGCCTAAAATGGTCAAATGAAACTGAGCTGGGAGTTCTGTCTTCAGGAAGCAATCTGTGCAGATCATTGCCCCAGTTCTATCCACACTGTCTATTCTCAGAGCCATCCCCCCTCACTCCTCATCCCGTCAGAGGCTGAGTTCTAACAGCAGCCCCCGGGAAGAAAGGATCTGCCCTTTGCTATATCCCACTTCTAGGGAAAAGGACCTTTTTACGAGGAGTCTCCAGGTTTCCCTAGAGAAGACCCCATGCAGTCATTCCCTCTTGTTAGGTCCTAGAGAGCTGAGGTGATGAGGGGCCCAGGCACATGTTCCCTTGGAGTTTGACAAGGATGGAGAAGGGAACCTTTTATCACAGGGCTCTAGACTGGAACTATTACCTGCAGAAGCAGACCTTTTCTTCTACCTTTTTCCTATTCTGAGCCTGCCTTACACCTTCCCTCTCTACCCCTTTTCTATTGCTCTTCTCCTGGGCCAGCATGTCAGCAGGCAGAGGCTAACTTTCTCACCCCAGGGAAGAGAGAAGGTTCATGGAGACCCACTAACTCACTTGTGCCCCTGGCAGGGGTTGCTGAGCTGCTGATCGCAGTGGGGACCTCCCCAGCCTGGCTCGCAGTGGCAGACAGGCCCTTGGGCAGCATTGGGCTGGCAGATGCCATGGAGACAGTACAGCTTACGGCATGGCTCACAGCCAGGCACCACACCTGGCTTCATCTGGGTCTTGGTGAAGTCTTGTAGCTCATTATTGATGTAGAGGTTACGTATGCAGCCATGGAAACTGGTACCATTGAGGATCTGCCACAGCCGGAAGGCAGCTGAGTTCACATCAACAGGCATTCCTGCAGGCGGGAGCAAAGCTTGTCTGAGCCCTACGAGAATCCCTGAGTGGGCACTATCTGGGATACATCCAGGGAAGGGACTTTATTAGAGATAGAGAATCAAGTCTCTATCTCCTCTCATTCCATGAATCATCATGGCCACTTTTCTTCTGTTTCCCCATTTCTGGCTAGTCCCATGTCTACCCAGAACTTGTAGGTAGAGCCCCACACCCCTGTTAGGTGGAATGTGTAGGTCTCTCTTCCTGGCTTCAAGGGTATCAGTGGCCAAGAGAGAGAGAGACAGAGACCAAGAGAGAAAGAGACAGAGAGATGGAGAGACAGAGAGGGAGAGAGAAGGCTAAAGAGAATCTGTTCCAAGCACAAGGCAGTCCTCTCACCCCAGGCTAAGAGATCCCTAGCTTTGGTGATGCCGACTTTCACCTCCACAGACTCCCCACAAACACATCAACAACTAAGACTTGAGCTAAGACAGCCTTTCCTCTAACCCTCTCCTTTATGTCTCCTGTTTATGCCAATGTTGGTAAACTTTTGTTCAGGATCCCCAAGGCAGAAGGAGAAGGGTGACATAGAAAGAGACCTCTGACTTGAGCCTCTGTCCCAGCCCCACAACCCCTGATGCTCAAAGGCTAGGTTATTTCTAAACTGAACTGCAGTCCCGAGACAGACAAGGTGGGAGTGAGGGGTACCATGGGCAGGCTTTAGTTAGCGCCCAATGACTAATCCTGGCCTTAAATGAATCCACACCAAAAGGGGTTTAGGCCACTGGCTTCCATGCCACACCACATCCCAACCTCCAAATCATTTTAGAGCCCTCCTCGACTAGGGAATGGCAGAGGCCATCACAGGGCTTCCAGGGACCACAAACGAATGGAAGGGTCCTGTCAATGAGGCCCTGCTCTCTGCTTGGGGCCTCACCTCCCACATAGAGCGGGGCGGCCTCACTGTTGAGGGTGTAGTGCTTGCCAAAGTTGTCCATGGTCATGGGGCTGCCACCATCAATGGAGAGATTCACCATCTGGTCAAAGGTGACAAGTTCGACTGTGTGGAACTGGCCATCATTGATGGTCTCGGCGCTAGAAGGAGACAAGGTAGCACCCCCCCGCTGTGGGTCAGGGGCTTCAGTCACAGACTGTCCTTGCCACAGGAGAACATCAGCATCTGTTTCTCCAGAGATAGGGTGCTACCATGGCGGCAGCAGAGATCACTGTTCTCCTAAGGATCTCAGAGCACCTTACAAATAGCATCACAAGAAAAGGACAGTGGGGTTTCAAAGTAACTCAGTGGCAGACTTCTCATCCACCCTCCCTAGGGCTCTCTTGAGAAGGCATATCAAGGGTGTCCCTGTCTGGCAGAGGCTTCCTAAGCCTTCCCCGTGCCACAATGCTCTGCCCAGAGCCCTCACCAAGGTGGGGGACCCCCAGAGTCTCCTTTCTGAAGTAGACCCTGAACAGGAAGGTTGGAGGAAGATAGTGGCAGGGGATCTGGCTCATGGACCTCCACGGATTCATACCTTCCCCTAAGAATAGCAGTTATAATTGCGGAGACCAAGTGGTAGATGCCCCACCCCAGCCCCAAAGGAGGAGCTACCTGTAAATGGCGGAGCTGGGGTAACTGCCTGGGTCATAGCTGACCCTCACATGTCCTTGGTACAGCTCTACAGCGATGTGGTCATTGTCCCCATTGTACAACAGGATTCCATTGTCTTCCGCTGTGGCAACCTGTGGGGTGGGGGTGGGGTGGGAAGATGCCTGTGCAATTGCATGTTGGAAATAGGTAGAAGTGGAAACCCTTGTTTCGCTTGCTAAGCAGCACCCTCAGAAATACAAAGTTCTTAAGACTACTTCCGCACTCCCAGGTAACAGCTCTCTTCTTCATACATCACCCCAGCTCTCCTCCCCAGTGCCCAGGCCCCTCATCTCATTGTACCTGTAGTGTGATGTTGGCCCGGGGCCAGTTCTGCAAGTCAGTGAACTGTAGGTATGTGTCTCTGTCCACAAAGTTGACACTTAGAAGCTTCTCACATTCAGGGCCACCAAAGCCTGGCAGACACTGACATACAGGTCTATTACCCAGGTCCACACAGTTGGCACCATTCTGGCATTCAGCTCCCTCACAGGAGCTCAGTGGTCCTAGGGGCTGGGAGGCCATCTCACATAATTGTCCACTGGGATGGAAAGAGAAGGGAAAAGAAAAACCAGGTTGGAAACAGTGACCCTATGTCTTAGGCACAAGGCCTATCCTGTTTCATCCTGTAGCCCTTCTCCCAGTATACACTCATTACTAGTCACCTGAGCCCTGTCTCTATTTTCAATTAAATTCAATTAAGTATTTAGTAAAAGTTCAGCCCCTGGGACCTACACAGCCCTTGTCCAGAGGAGCTCATTCTATTAACTGCCGTGTCCACTGTGTCCTTTGGAGTTCCTAATTCTGTTGTTTGTTAGGTTTAAAAATTGTTGTAAACTTAACAGCTATTAACAGAAACAAACAAATATACATACAAAAAAGAGTTCATGATCTGACATTGAATCTTTAAGGAGTCAGAACTAAAAAGAATTAAGGGATAAGGAAAGAAAAACATTTGTTCTGTGTCTGCCACAAAGATACTCATAGACTATGTTCCCACATCTTAGATAAAGAAATTCTATGAAGAACTTGAGATGACCTTCCAAAGTAAACCAGTGGGTATACTTAGTGAAGTCAGTGCAAAGATGAGCAAACAGTTGTGAAAAATATGTTGGAAAATATGGTCTAGGAGCAGGAAAAAAAAAGAAGCCAAAGGCTTGTAGATTCTATAAATGTCTTTTTCCTACGTATCATAAATACTTTTCCCTAAAACAGAGTTGGGAGATACATGGTAAGAACCAAATAACATCACAAAAAGTGAAAATGTTTATATTTTAACAGAGAGGAATTTGTTTGATTATTAATGTGGAAGCCTATTCTAAATCAGCTCTTGGTGCTCAGTTAAAGCAAAGATCAGAAACCAACACAAATTACTACAATAAACTGAGACAACTTTAACCTGATCTATTTGAGTTTGCTATTGACACTGAAAAATAAAAAATTGATCAAATGAACAGACATATAGACTATTACAATTCCTAAGGAAATTTGATGTAAATTAATCACAAAAAGAAACCATCTTAGCTACCAATACATGATTTCTTTGCAGATCAGAGAAAGAATTAGGACAGTGAAGGGCACAGCTGGTTCAGAATATAAATTTGTTTGTAAAATCCAAAGAATGGCAGAGGAAGATATGAACGATTGTTACCTTAGGAAACAGTAGGAAACAATTTCACCGAAAGCTTGGGGAGATGAAGTTAAATTATCTCAAGAGTACTTAAGGATGAAACTCAAAGGAGGAGGGGAGGGAGAGAGAATATTGGAAAAGATTCTGTAAGATTTCCGTAACAAACCCTCTACTCCCTCCATGACAATGGAGCCATCACATCTGGACTCAACAGCACAGTCCCAGTGTATGGGTCCTGAAGGAAATAAAGTTGGAGAGAGCAGCTGGACTACAAAAAGGAGGTCTGTGCTTGAGCTGATGCGATTTTCAGAGCGCTGAAGGACTGATTTTCAAGCTATCAGAAAAAGGAGAAGATATAAGGTACTTGGGGAAAATCTGAGATTTTATTACTCTAAAAAGTCAACTGATAAAAAATGACTAATGGCTTACCCATATACCTATTTTCCCAGTTCCTCAAAATCTAAAAAGAAATAATCTACACATGTATTGAACACGTCCTTGTGAAAGGTATGAGAAGAGAGCAGGCAACATTCTACAGCAGAAACATCTTTCTAGTCAGACCATCAACCAAAAGGTCCTGGGATGTAGGATTCCATTGTATTTATTATCTATTGACTATTTAAAAAAAGCATTTGATTTAGTAGAACAAAATGCCACTTTAAAAGTACTCCTATATATATAATAGAATCATACACAATTCCTTGAAAGACGTAACAGAAGAGATGATTTTGTTAGTGACAAGTGAAGCATGAGCGGTAAGACATAGCTTTTCCAAGGTTAGTCGCAGTCACCATGAAGGTTCTCTGTAGTTGATGGGGTCTTCCAGATGTTCCTGTTTGCAGCTCACATTGTACTCATTGCTTCTATCCTCAGGACATTTCACATTCTCCTGATGCTCAGACTAAGTGTCTATACAGGAAAAGCCAAGTGGATGAGGAATACCTATTGTCTAGACTGCAATATGCAGTAGGATAGATAAACCATAGACACTGTCTTTCAATAGATTTGTTTTGAACATAAATTATAAAATAAGGCCTGGGCCCAAATGAAAAGGAGGAGAGTCAGCTATATTGCTTTGATAAAATACATAGTGTTTCCAATAAACAAGCTTCTCCCTGAAACAAAGACCTACCACAAACCTCAATACCCTTCAGTAAATATTGTCAGACCACAAAACCAATCTCCAAAGTTTCAGGTCACGCAAAAAGCAATGGAGAGGTATGTGATAAATATGGATGGGCTATTACATGTTACCAAGCAATTACATGGGAGAAGTTACTTAAAGGTTATCAGCAAAAAGATGCACAACCAAGAAAGAAGTAGGACAAGTCACGGAGTGAAGGAGTAGCATAACTAATGGGTAGTCGGTGTGCCTTCTTAGACGTAGAGGGAACATCTAGAATTTTGGGTGGGCCCCCTGTGAAGAATTACAAGGGTTTACAGAGAGGAATAGGAGTAAGATAAAGGGGGTTTTCCTTTGGTAACCCTGGAGGGAGCACCCACATTAACAAAATCATAGACACATCCAGGTAGCTTTGTCCAGGAGGCAGCCGAAGATGTGCTGTAGAAGCAAGCTGCACATTTTGATTTGGGAGTCATCTGCACAGAAATGGTCATTGAACCCACGGGAACAGATAAGTTTACAAGGAATGCAGGGTAAAGAGAGAAGAGAAGACAGTCTAGAGTGGAACCATGCGGGATACCCACACTTACAGGACAAGATGTGGGTGATGCCAAAGCAAAGGAGCAGGGCAGGTGTCTGGAGCTACCAGTGGTAGACTGGGGGGTAGACATGGATTAAGTGAACCTCAGAGAAGGAGAGGTTACTGAGTGACAGGGGTAGAGGGAGGGCATGGAGGTGGCCATGTGGGGTGAGAAGCATTCTTAAATCTTTCACTTCAACTCATAAGTCAGGGAGAACGAGTGAAGGTGTAACCAGAACTGGAACGGAAGGTCAAGGAGGCTACCATCATGAGGGAGCCAGTTCTCGAACGGACAAGGAAGAGATTGAAGAGGACAGCACAGTGGGAAGGGTGGGTGATCTGAGAGTGGGACATGGCACCTGGGATGGGTGTGGGAAGGTTTAAGGAGAATGGGAATAAGGGAGTGGGCAGTGCGGGGTGGAGAACAGCGTCCTCCTCTGCTGAAAGCTGAGGTTTCAGAACTAACCTCCTCCAATCCTGCTGAAAAACTGATATTCCTAAATCCTGGATCTGGCCGTGTCACTGCTCAGTGCCCTCCTGTGACCTCCTATCACCCTTCAGATGAAACACACACTCCTCTTTCTTGTTTACAATCCTTCACCACCCGACTCCCAACTCATTTTTCTAGCTAGCCTCTTCCTTACACATAGCTCTCTGCTTACACACTCTACTATCCTTACAAACAAACAAACCCTACTGTTCCTCACACACAATATTTTCTCCCATCTCTTTGCCTTTCCAGAGGTTGTCCTCCATACCCAGAATGCCCTCCTAGCCCAGGTGAAGGAGAGCTCAAGTTCTTCAGATTTTTTAATGAGTACAAAATGTTACTTTTTCATTCATCAAATACAGTAACTAAGGCAACAAAATGCCCTATACACGCTCTATCATGAATATAAAGTTGATTTTTCTCCCTTAACAATGAACACGAGAAGGCCTCACATGCCTGGCCTCTCCTCATAGCAGATCAAGAGCTGTTCTCCAAGCTGGGAAGGCCTTGGTTCAATCTTTCCTTTGATATACTGCCTATAGGATCCCTAGTGCTCTAATACAGATCCCATTGTCCACTGAAAAGAGATGCTCACTACCAATTAAGTCACAGGCCAGTGGGGAGAAAAAGAAGGCAGGGTGTGGAAGGTTACTTCCTAGAAGAATGGGGAGAGTGCCTCTTCAAATTTCTCATGGGACTTTTCCTATACCCATCCTTGAACTTATTATACTTTCCTGTGTTTCATGCTACTTGTATACATGTAGCTTCCTATTTGAAATTGGAAGTAATACAAAAAAAAAAGATAAAAGAACAGAACTAGTCCATTTTAGAATGGACTGGTTCAAATCTCACCTTGGACAAGGAATTTAATCTCTCCAGGTCTCAGTTTCCTCCTTTGTAAAGTGTAAAGCAAAATTGTAAAGTTGGACTAGGTGATCTCTCAAGTTCCAATCCAAAAGTCATCATCAACAGTGCATATACTCCACTGGGGACCTAATACTGCAGTTTGCAATGTGCTATATATGAGGAAGCAGAAAAGGGGAAACTGAATCTGGAAGAACAAATGGACCTAAGCATAGAAAAGAAGTCTGCTGGAGGGGGTCACTTTAAAGGTACTCAGGGATAAGCTTTCAAGATATCTCCAGGTAGAGAAGAAGATATGAAACGGGGAGATGAATTCTCACCAAAACTCCACTCATATCACCCCTGAAATGAAAATGTTCTCCACAGATTCTAAATGGAAAAGAGATTAAATCCATGTAGTAAGGTCCTTCACATGCTCCTGGTTGTAGATAACATTGTGTTGATTATATCATGCCTCCAAACACCAGAAAGTCTCCTCAAGGAGATAGCTACTCCAAAGAGACCAGCCTAGCAATTCACACAGGAAAAACCCAAATAGAATAAAAATATACATTGTCCAGATAATGACATGGGCAACCCATGAGTTAATCCATCAGTCCATCTATCCTGGACAAATGATCAGCCACCTGGGGCCAGAAACAAATAGGAACAAGGCAATAGACTAAATTACATTTGAAAGATGGATGGTGCAGAATTTTCATTGATCCCAAGCTTAATACCAGTATTCTCTCATTATGCTATGCAGCCTTCAGTCACTGATCCCTATAATCTTGGAAGAATCAAAATTGTGGTTGACCAAAAGACAGTGGGAAGAGGAATGATGTCTATGAGTAGGCTGAAGCAGGTTACCAAAATTGACTTGAATGCAAGAAGTGGTATTAAAAAAACATAAAAGAAATGGAGGAGGGCTGACTGATACTGTGGCAAAAGTGGGAGATAATTGAAAGATAGCAAAATGGTACACGCCAAAGCTTCTCCCAAAGAGAAAGGCCTTTAGCACACCAAGAAGATCCTCTCTGAAGAGTCTGGAGGAGGAGATGCACAAGAACTGAACAGGATGAAGAGAAAGGATTGGCTAGCAGTCTATGCCAGTGGAAGAAATAGCTACATCAGTGTGGTGACTTAATCCACCAAAGTATGGAAGAGATCCCTTCCTGCTAATGCCTATCCTTCTATCTCCAATGCCAAGCACAGTGTCTCCTCTGTAATGAGCACTTACTTAATTGAACCAAATTACAGAACTGAAGAACCTCTCTAGTTCTCATGCTGTGCCCTCGACTGGGAAGAAGCTGGTACATCCCAGACAAAAAAAGGGCCCAGTTTCTGATGCCAGAAAATCAGTAGGTCTTACTTAGCACAGTACCTTCAGCAGAGGGGAGAACATTAAGCTGCAGGATTATGAACTTCCTTGCTTGCCCCTTCCTCAGGCTCCAGCTCAGACACTCTGAGTGGAGGTGGGACCTCTGAGTTCCTGAATCTTACCTGTATCCTTCTTCACAAAGACAAGAGTAACCATTGACTTCATCTACACATTGGGCACCATTCTGGCACTGGTGGTCTGTGCACTCATTGTAGTCTATGCTGCAGTTGTCACCCACGTAACCTGGAGCACATTCACATCTAGGCAGAAGGAAAACTCCAGATTTACTCACTGCTCCAAAGCCAAGACCAATTGCCATCACCATCATCATCATCCTTACTAGTATTTATGTGGCACTTCAAGGGTTGCAAAGTGCTTTACAAATATTCTCTCATTTACAATGCTGTAAGGTTAATGCTATCATTATCCCCATTTTACAGATGAGGAGACTGAGGCTGAACTAATATTAAGTATTTGAGACAGAATTTCTGCTTCATTTATGATTCAGTTCCATTTGAAGAGAGTTCTAGGATAGGAACTAGACCTGTGATTTCAGCAATCCTGATAAAGTAGGTCATCACCTTCTCTTCCCACTGAGCCACTGATGAAGCACTTACTACAGGTCAGAAACTGAGTTAAGTGCTAGAGAATGACACCACCCCTCCTTCCCTCCTCAGTCCCTGCCCTCAAGGAGAAATGGAATTTGAACAATGGAATGTACTTATGGGCTTAGATGATTGCCTAGAGCAGAGGTGTCAAAAACTAGGAGCAGAACCAGATTAAAAATGTAATTGGGAAATATTTAATAATATAAATAAAAAGATAATAAAACATAGTTAAGATTAGATTTAAAGACTAACCCATAGGGATCCTCATTGACTTACAAACTCCTATTTGAGTTTCACACCACTGGCTCAGCCGGCTTGCCCAGGGTCACCCAATCAACATATGGCAGAGGAACCAGAACCCAGGTCTTCCTGACTCCAAACCCATCTCTCTGTCCAATCATACTGCCTTTTGTTAGGAACTTTTTTCTCAAATTGAGCTAAAATCGCTAAAATTTTCACTCCTTGCTCCTAGTTCTTCCTCTCTGGAGCTTCCTCTTTCTACAAAATAATCAAGGGAAAAGTATTATCAAATCTGAACTGAAAGTTGCCACAGAGGTCATCTACTCCAATGCATGCCAAAGTAACAGTCCCCTCTAAAAATATCCAATTAGTAGTCACCTAGATTTTGCGTAAAGAAGTCCCTCCAGGGGCAGCCCAGCTATTTTATTTTGGGATGATGCTCACTCTCTAGGCATAAAGTCTAAAGGTGTCTCTTTGTTACTC
This sequence comes from Potorous gilbertii, assembly GCA_028658325.1. Classification (NCBI taxonomy): domain Eukaryota; kingdom Metazoa; phylum Chordata; class Mammalia; order Diprotodontia; family Potoroidae; genus Potorous; species Potorous gilbertii. The sequence goes on along the minus strand of CM053769.1, from coordinate 523,169,838 downwards.
TCTCCTAGTCCTACCCTCTGAGATCAAGCATGGAAGAGGAGGGAATAAGTATGTGCCAGGCCCTATGCCAAATATTTTACAAATATCTCATTCGATCCTCACAACAACCCTGTGAAGTAGGCCGTGTTATGATCCCCATTTTACAGTTGAGGAAACTGAGACAGAGAGTAGGTGACTTGCCTAAGTTCATATAACTACTAAGTGATTGAGGCTGTATTTGAACTTAGGTTTTTCTGACTCCTGGTCAAGCGCTCTATCCACTGAACTACCCAACTGCCTCAGCATAAAAAAGTATTATCTTCCTCTTCTAAGCAACAACTCTTCAAATGAAGACAGCTCTCATCCTAACTCTTCTGCAGACTAAACATTCCCAGTTCCTTTGACCTCAAACATACTAGGGTGCCACTCTTCAGATGTTTTCCAGCTTCCAAAAATGTGGCGTTTTAAGCAAAAGCCACATGCAGGTATATGGTAAAAGGAATTACTTTTTCCAGGCATGAGTTGGACCAGTTCATTGTTCAGATCATCTCTAAAATTCTGTGATTTGTCTGTTACCGTGATTGGCCACTGATGCAATGTATGCCCTTGACAAACACCAAGGCAGAGCCAAGTAGCCTAGGAAGAGGAGGGGGCACATTTAAGGCAAGGAATGTGACCCATGGATTGGGAAACACTTACTTGGGCCCATCAGGAGTACCAACACACTTGGCACCATGCTGACATGGGTTTAAGTCTGGAGAACAGAAGTCCACCAGCTGCTCACAGGTCCTTCCTAAAGAGAAAGAGAAAAGACAAGGCACCAACTTTACAATCCCTATTAATCTAGGGCTTCCCTGGCCCAAGCTAGCTCATAGGGCCATAGCTATAGAGCTATAGAAGGGACCCCAGAGGTCATCTAATCCAACCCTTTCATTTTATAGACAAGAGAACTCATGCACAGAGGTAATACGTGACTTGTTGAAGGTCAGAGGTAGAAAGTGGCAGAGCTGGAATTCAAACCCAGATCTTGACTCCAAACCTGTCGTTCTTTCCAGTACACCACTCTGCCTCCTCTGTAAGGAAGCAGGGCTACTTCAGGCCACTTACAGTTCTTACTACAGTTGAGTGGTATAAAGAGAGACTTTGCGAGCCGATAAGCCAGGCCTATCCCATCCCAAGACCAGAGTTATTCAGTTGCTAGGATTTGATTGTTTCCTGTGTGGTAGGTTAAGGAGAGCTGGGGCCTCAGAAGTTAATGGGATCTGAACAAGCCCTCCGCTTTTATCATTTCCCCCTTAATGTTCACAGACACAAACACGCAATCTTTCTCTCCCATGAAGATGGCACCTGTATACTGAAAAGGGCATAAACATGTGTAGTTGCTGACGCCATCCACACAAATGCCCCCATTCTCACAGGCGTGATCTCTGCAGTAGTCTGTATTCACTCCACAGGTTGGCCCCTCAAACCCCACTGGGCAGGAACACCTGCAAGGGACAGGGAAAAGCAGTTCAGTTTCCAGGAAGCAAGAGGTCTCAGAGTTTGGGGCTCACCTCCTACTTCCTGTTCCTTTGGGCATCAGAGGTGAGACCTCCCTACCGGACGCTAATTCCAATCCTCCCGGTGAGGTCAGGAGACCCCAGGTTTACTTACTAGCTGTGTGACTACCACTTACTAGCTGTGTGACTTTGGGTAAGTCTCTTCCCTCTCTGGGCCTCATTTTTCTGATCTGTAAAATCAAAGGGTTGGACAAGATGATCTCAAGGTCCTTTCCAACCTTAACAAGTCTGAGTCATCCCCACTTTTGGAGTTAGAGGTGCTCCTCCCACAAGGGGCACTTTCTAACATTCATATCTCTTGCTCTAATGCTCCAGTCCCTTAGATGGTACTCATGATCAGAAGCTCCAAACCAAACCAAACAGAAGCTACCAAACGCTGCGTATCCTGACCCTGAAAGTGTGTTCTGGGTTTGGAGTCAGGTGGCCCGGGGCTGGTTCCTACTTCTGTCACTCATGACCTGGGTGATTCTGGACGAGCTCCCTTCCCCTCTCTGGGCTTCAGTTTTCTCATCTGTAAAATGAGATACTTGGACTAAATGTCCTCTTAAGTTTCCTATGATCTTCAATGCATGTTGCTAACAACCACCAAATAGAATGAGAGAGAGAGAGAGAGAGAGAGAGAGAGAGAGAGAGAGAGAGAGCAAGCGTGTGTTCTTCCTCATTTCTTAGATGCAGCTATGGCTCTTCTGTCTTTTCTGTTCCCCCTCCCACAGTACCCCTCCCTGCCCCCCCCACACATACACATACACTGCCTCTGTTTACAGTATGAGAGAAGGAAAGAAGTCATGGTGGCCTCTGTTTCATTGAGGAATGCCACAGTGTCCAGAAACCTACCAAACTCCTTGGTTTCTCCAAGGTTTTTCATTCCAATCCTTCAATAAATGCCATTCAGAATGTGTGAGTCTAAGGGACCTTAGAATTCATCCATTCCAACACCCCCATTTTGGAGATGAGAACACTAAAGCCCAGAGAAATGAGTGACTTGGCGAACATCACACAAGTCATCAGTAGCAGAGCAAAGAAAGGTCCTTTGACTCCAGATCTAGTGATCTGTGACTGTAACACATTAAAAACCTGATCCTTTGATCAAATTCTTGTAGTTGTGACAAAGCTCATGCTTAAGAGTAAGCTGACCCTTGCTCTCATGTCTGTGGCTAGTCCTTTTTTAGCTGCCTGCTCTAAGCCAGCCCTGACATTTTTGCATCTCGATCCAAAAACCACTGTGAGTCCTAGGGAGGGAGCCTTTTTTACTGCGTCTGAGAGATGGGCAGAGTAAATGCGGTGATTGAGCTGCTCTACCAAACCCCAAAGGAGAATCTATGCCTATTGGAAGGATGCTGGGTTTCCAAGGCGACGGGAAGAGAGGCCATTTAGCATTTTATTTTTACATCTAGTAATTTGGGTTTGAAGAGACAGGTTTGGCCATCTCTGCTTCTTGATTCAACATCATTTTCCAGGAAACCCATTTGTTCTTTCCCTGCTGGGGATTTATTTTCAGAAACTAATTATGTTCCCCCAGAATGGCCCACAGCCTTGGGACTCAGGGCTGGAGAGGGGGAAGGCACCAAGATGCCCCAGCTGGGCACATGGCATTTGGCTTCTACCTACCCCCTGCTCCAGATGCACACACCCCTGATAGCAAGTTGGCAGACTTAGATCAAAGAGAAGGTAATTTTTGGATTAGGATGTTAGGGCTTAAAGGAACCTTAGAAACCATCTAATGTGACCTTTTAATTCCACTGAGAAGACAGAGAAGGGAAATAATTTGTTCATAGTCACACAATTAGTTTATAGTGAGACAGGAACAGAACTCAAACCTGCTGAATCCTCAGGCTGCAGCTCCTAGTCCCCCACCTCTAGTTCTGAGGAGGAGCTCACATCAGATGTACACCAGACATTCATAGCCTGGACTTGGCCTGTTCTCACCTTCTCATGGGCAGCTCTGTTAGGTGCCAGGTTCTCTAGGGAACCCGAAGCTCTTAACAAGCTTGGCTAGAGCCATCCTGCTCTCTGATCTGAGGGACAAACGGGAGCACCTGCCTCTCCCTCAGTCACACCATTCCCTGCCAAGTATAGTCTCACACCAACATGAGAACACATGTAGTGATAGACACATAAATATGCTTGCCCTGAAGATGGTCTGCTCCCTTCAAACTGCTGTTCTGTTCTCTGGTGGAATTCCCCCAACCCTCTCCCTAATTTTCCTCTTTTCCAAGTTTGTCTGCAAGTCCTAGTGAGCACCTCTATTCAGATAGACTAGACTCTCAGCTCGTCCATGATCTTTTAGGTCTGTCCAAGTTTTGGATCATCTGTCATTCCAGAAAGCTCGCCCTTACTTGGTCCAACCCCTCATCAGAGAGCTACCTTTCCTCCCCACCAGGCTAGCCCACTGCTATCTGCCCAGGATTATCCTGGGGAGGAAGCACACCCTCTAGGCACTCACGTGAACCCGGCTCCCTCTCCTGCTTGGGAGTGGCAGGTCCCGCCATTTTCACAAGGGCCACTGGAGCAACTGTTGAGTGACATTTCACAGTCTCTGCCCTGGGGAAGAGGAGGGGAAGGAGAAGGAGGAGGAGGAGGAGGAGGAAGAGAAGGAGAAAGTAAAGGAGAAGCAGGAGGAGGAGACAGTAAATCCAGGGAGACACAGGATCTGGAAAGACTAAAGAGACAGTTTGAGCGAAAGGTGGGGCCTGAAAAGGATGTGGACCATGAAAATTTCCCCCACCCTGTCACCCTCCTAGTCCCAGTTCTGGGATCACAAGAGATCTCCACCACAGGAAATGTAAGCAGTGACTTAGCCTGGTGGGGCCCTATCAGAGATCTGCACCAGAGGCTCATTCCTGCCTACCTTGTAGCCACTGGGACAGGCACATCGATAGGAGTCCAGGGGATCATTCTGGCAGGTTCCCTGGTTCAGACACGGGTTGGACAGGCAGGGGTTACATTTGGCTTGTACAGCCAGGGAGGGAGGACCTAAAAGAGAGTAGAGGAAAGGAATTTGAGATCCCCAGAATGAGAGTCACTGTTATATTCTTTGATGGATATGGCTTAGATGGAAGAAGGAATATTGAACCTACAGCACATAAATAACCTGGAAGCACTGTAGGGGAAAAAGACTTTCCCTTTTGAAAACTCACTCATCCTGAAAAAAATACATTCCAAGTACAAATGTGTTCAGGAAATATAGAACCTTTCTTTGAAACTAGGTGGCACCATAGTGCACAGTGACCCTGGGCAAGTCACTTAACTCCATTCACTCACCTGCAATCTCCCCGCTCCCTACCTTCTTTCTAATAAAATGCAATCCAAAGAACCTTAGGCATAAATGGGCCTGGGGCCAGAGAGACTATACATACTAGTGGGGAAAACTTTGGGGCCATACGTGGGGACCACAGGCACTAATGGTGGAACCAGACTCATAATGAGTGAGCCTCGTCCCATGCTGCTAATTGAAATGCTTTGGGGCTCCCAGGGACTAAATGTGGTGCCTACGGTAATAAAAATAGCCAAGACTTAGGTAGTGCTTTAAGGTTTACAAAGCATTTTATACACATTTTCTTATTTTACAACCACATACGGTGACATAGATATTATTATTCTTATTTGACTGATGAGGAAACTGAGTCGGAGAGAGGCTTAGTGTCTCAGCCTGAGTCACACAGCTAGGATATATCTGTGGCAGAATTCAAACCCAGTTCTTCCTGATTCAAGTCTAGTATTCTCTCACCATTCCAGAATATGCAGTGGTACAACTGCTGGAACCCCAGAGAGATGACAGTTTCTAATGAGGGAAATCTAGGGACCCGAAGGACCGAGACTGGGGCAGTCAGTCTACAAAACTTCCTCAAAGAAGTTCAGTTTTATCTTAGAGACAACTACTTCAGACTGGCAGTCTCTGTATTAAGCATCTCTTGCTTCTAAAAGAAAGGTCTTTTGGGCCCATTTTCCAGTCAGGCGAGTGATTTGCCTTTGTTCAAAACCCATATAAATCCTTCTATGTAGTTCTTTGTGCAGGGCAGTTGTCCCCATTATAGAATAAGCTCATACCCAGCCCCATGCTCTGCCCTCCCCAGAATGCCCTCTCCTTTCCTTTATAATCTACACAGATCCGACACATCCTTCAGGACCCATTTTTTCTTACAACATTCTCCAACCCCTCCCATGGCTCCAATGGTTTTGGAGCACAAAACAGGAGACATGAGTGCTGATCCAGTCACCAACAAGCTGCCTCACCTGGAGCAAATCATTCAACTTCAACACATGCCTATTATTCACTGCTGGGTACAAACCACTCTGGCAAGGTGATATGGGGAGATAAAAAGATCAGTAACAGCTCTATCTGTGCCAGATGCATCCCGGACAGGAAAGCCCCCTGAGCCACCTGGGGGTCACCTTTGGAGGTAGTGTGTAGGTATATATAGACAGACTTCTGGAGATAGACCACTGCCCCAGCAATACAGAAAAGGAAGAGAGAGACAGGGAAGCCTTAACGGGTGCTAGAAGAGAAAGGAAAGAAGCTCACCTTGGCACTCAAACTTCTTGGCAGGAGTCGTGAGGAGCAGCTTGCCTTCCATGTCAGGGGGTCCGGCACATCGAGCGATGCCAGGTTCCTTGTAACCTGTTTTGACCCAACTGGAGAGCCACCGAAGTTGACAGTTACAGTAGAGTGGATTGGCTCCAATGGCCCTGGAACCAAGAGGACAGAGAGATTGGCATTAGAATCCTAGAGTGCTAGAGCATTACACCTGGAAAGGACACCCAAATCTGGAATGTTAGGACACTATCACTGAGTGATAGAAAGGGAATAGAACTTGGATGGCATCAAGTCAGTTCCCTTTTGCAGTTGGGTAATTATGGCTCCTGAGCATTAACAGTAATTCATTCCTTCAGCAAATGGAGCACCATCCATCTCTCCTACCACTTTACATGGGGCACTGTAAGGCTCGCAAAGAACTTTATAAATGTATCTCCTGTGAACATCATGACAGTCTTGTAAAGTAGAAACTACAGGCATTATCCCATGGAATAAACTTGCCACTGTCTTCAATTTACACTTGTTACTCTGGGTACCAACCTCTAGGACCAAACGAAACAATTCCAATCCCTCTTCCCTGTGATACACCTTAAGATATTTAAAGATGCTTTTCTTTCCTCCAGAAAGTTAACATTTCTTCCAAGGATTGTAAACTCAGTCATTTGGGTTTTGTTGTTATAGTTCTTAAGATTCTATGTAGGTGCCAGAGGTCATATCTGAAGCCAGGTCTTCCCAACTCCAAGGCCAACACTCAGTGAATATTGGTCATATGCTGCTGCTTTTCTACATGTGTGGTACTGTGTTAGGAGCCATGAAGAAGACAAAGATTTACAAGATACAGCCCTTTCCCTTCATGCAAGAGGTGATTGCACTAGATACATAGCTACAAAATGGGACAGTGGTGGCCTTGGAAGTAAAGAATCATCTCTAATGGTGATTCAAGCTTGACAGGGTTTTTCCAACTCCTCTGCTAACAGTATCTACAATCTATTGAGATTTCAGCCAGGAGAGTTAGTCCATTCCCCTTTCATGAGATAGAACTGTGGGTCTCTAACTACCTTAGGAAGATGGGAAAATCCCCGCCGTGTGGGATAGGAAGGTAGATCCAAGAATCTGGGAGGTTTCAGTGGGCCAGACCAAGCACTCATCACAGATTCCCTGGCCCTAATCATCCAGTGGTTTACTCTATGGAGAGAGCCTGCTAACATTACTATTTTGTCAGGACATTGGACTGGGAATCAAGAGATCTGAGTTCTAATTCCAACTCCTCTATGAATTTGCTGTAGACTTTGGGCAAGCTACTTAACATCTCTGGGTCTCCATTTCCTCATCTGTCAAATGAAGGTAAATGTATGAAGACATCTGAAGTCCCTTACAGCTCTATTAGTATGTGTATCTGTGTGCCAAGGATATATTCTGTTACCAATATAACCAATATAACCCTCCCCATGATAACCTGAAGAAGGCTTTGGTCAAGTCAGTCACTGAGAAAGGAATACTCTCCTTCAAATGACCCACCCTAGGAGGGACTGTCACTTCTATCTCAGATTTACTGAAGGACCTATTTAAAATTACCTCAGTTTACCCATATGTATGTGTGGGGGAAGCCACCTGGAGGCAATCAATTCAATTTAGCAAGCACTCAATTTACTACTTGCAAAATACATCATAGGCATTTTGAGGCTTTGAGGGAGGTGAAGGAAATACTACTGGAATAATACCTCCATCCTGGGAAGAACCATAATGTCACATTCTACATTATAGACAGATGTTAGAGTTAGAAGAGACTTCAGAAATCACCTAGTTCAACCTTCTTCTTTTTATTGATGAATACAGCTGAGGTCCAGAGACATGAAGTAATTTTTCCCAGGGCACACCTCTAGTGGATAGCAGAGTTGTGATAAGAACACAATTGTCTTGACCACCAATGTGGTGGTCTCTCTACCAGATTGCCTTCCTTGAGGATTCTGAAACTAGGTTCAAAGATTTGGACCTGAAAGTGGCCTTGGAAGGAAACTGAGATCTTCAGTGATTCATCCCAAGTGAGGGCTGGAATTCAAAGTCAGGGCTGGGATTTAAACCCAGGTCTTCTGAGTCCAAATGCAGCATGTTGCACCATGAAAAGATTGGTCCCTGGTCTGCTTGTCAATGGAATAGAAATGATTCAGATCACTGAGAATGAGTTTAGGGGAACAGTTGCTAAGAAGCCTATGAGTCTGCTTTCAGTCTGGGACACTTACATAAGGCAGATAATCATATTTAAGTTAGCTGAGGATCATCCCTCTGTTTGCCTCCCACCAATAATCACTGCTCCTTCAAAGGGTTCTTTGGACACTCCTTGAAAACTTATCATTGGTGGAATCAAGGCAGTAGCTTTTAGACATTATGTCTCAGCACTGCATTTCCCTCTCTGGGCCCGAAATATCTGAAAGCACAGTCTAAGATCTGGGAGACAAAGGGTGTTTTATACTGCTGTTTTATGATGTGACTCTTTATATTGTGCTTGCAGAGATAAGTCCTCCAGCAAGGAAAAGGTAAATAAAAGGGGGGGAGGGGTAAGGCAGGGACAAGGAAGGAAGTAGAGAATGGAATGGAGAGTGGGGGAGGGAGATAAGAGCCAGCGTTTATATAGCTCTTTTAGGATTGCAAAGCTCCCAATCTGTGTTTTCTCATTTGATTCTTTACAGATAGGGAAACAGGCTGAGAGAGATTAAAGGGATGTGCCTACACAGTTGATTGGGGATCTGAGGCAGGATCTGAACTCAGGTCTTCCTGACTCTCAAGTCTGATGCTCTATCCACAGTGCCACCTGGCTGCCTAAAGGAAAGTGAAGAAGGAAGGAAAGAACGAAGGAAAGAAGGAAGGAAGGAAGGGAGGAAGAAGGAAGGAAGAGAAGGAGGGAGGAAAGGAAGGAAGGAAAACAGTCTTCCAAATAAGACTTCCTGACCACAAAGCAATATGGTTGCAGGGGTTATAGAATCTCCATGTTGGAAGTGACCTAAGAAATCAGCTAGTCTCAGCCATATCTGAGCAGAACTCATTTCCACCACATGTCCAACAAGTATCATCCAATCTTCACTAGGTGACCTCTAGTGAGGGGGATCCCATTACCTCCTTGAGGCATTCATTTGACTTTTGGACAGCTCTAATTATTAGGAAATGGGTTCTTTCTTTGAACCTGTTTGCCTTTTTGTAATTTCTACTTCTGGGATCCTGCAGAACAAGCTGAATCTCTTCTCCCTGTCACTATCATTTCTGATACTTGAAGACACATATTATGTCCTCTCTCCCCTGAAAAAAAATCTCTTCTCTACACTAAACATTTCACTCCTTCAACCAAACTATCCACGACATGATTTCCAGGCTTCCCACCATCTTGTTAAAGGCATTTATGTAGTACTCTTGACATCTCACTTATCTTGACTTTAAACACTTGGTTACCCTTTGTTGTTCTGGCCTTCTGAGGCTAATGTTCCTGAGTTGTTTTCTCTGTGGGTCTGTGGTCATGTTCCCTGGAAGAGTGTGTGACCCTGGGGAACTCTGGGATGCTGGGCTATCCCTGAAAAGCTGGATCCACACATCGAAGCTGCCCAAAGCGTTGGACATAGAGAGACAGAAAGGTTGGGTAATCGTGAATCTGGGTCACAAGGTCAGCAGCATGTTTGTAATAGCCAGCTGCTTCTTTTGCCAGAGCATGCATGTGTTAGAGATCATGGCAGCCTATGACTTACTGACTACCTTCCTCACTAAGGTGTGGGAAGGAAAGCTCTGTATAAATCTTAAGATGTTTTATGTATGTGTGTGCATGTGTGTGTGGGGGCAATTAGTAGGAAAACCAGAAGCCAAAATAATATTACGAAATGGAATATATGTATTTAAAGTCAGCACAGTCTGACTAGAGCACTAGATCAGGAACCAGGAGTCCTGGGTTCTACTTACATTCAATAGCTGGCTTATGAAACCTTGGCAAGTCATTCCTATTCAACCTGTATCTTTCCTTTTGGAAAACGAAAAGGAGATCTGATGGAAAGAGCTCCAAACTTGGAGTAAGGAAGACCCGAGTTCTGATTCTGCCCTCAGACCCTTCCTAACTGTGTGCCTCTGGGCATGTCTCTTAACCTCTGCCAGCCTCAGTTTCCTCATCTGTAAAATAATGATAACTCTTACCTCTCAGGGTCGTTCTGAGGATCAAATGAGATAATGGATGTAAAGCACTTTGCAAACCATAAAGCGCTCTATTGGTGTCAGCCAGTATTACTATATACAAATACCTGTTTTCAGATATGATGTTCTAACTGGGGGTTTTTCAAATAGCAACTAGGTATTTACCCTTGTTGAACACTTCCCTTCAGCCCCAAGGAAACAAAATGAAGAAAGTATTTTATTAAGCATAAACTGTATGCAAGGTCCTTTGCACACATAGAGACCCGAGACAGAAAACAGCAGACTTCCTTCCAGTAGATCACATTCTACTGAGAAGAGATAACAGTAAACACCCTCCTAGACACAATGGAAGTGAGGTGGTTTTAGGAACTCCATGCAGGAGTCTGGGTGGCTAATCCCAAGTGTCCTCGATGGAGCCTGTGAGCCTACACCAAGGCCCTTTCTCTTCCTGCTACTTTGGGTATTTTACTCTTAGACGGTTCACTGACCACCACCACCCATGTGACCATGCACACACCCACATACACCGTTCTGGGCTGGGGCCTGGTCAACATTTGCACAGAACAGCACCTTCCTGCCTTCTATGGCTTCCCATGCTCCTGACACAGAGGAGGACAGAAGCATCTATCTGCCTTAAGCAAACATAGTTAGAATGCCCCACTACCACCACCACCACTGTCTAGCCCTCTGCAAACTCAGCAGAGGGCAGGGCAGGGGCAAAATGGGTCATGCAGAGAGCCCTGGCCTGGAAGTCAGGGGACCAAGGCCCCATCGCCAACTCAATGCGTGACCTTGAGTAGGTCAATTTTCTGTTCTCAAGTTTCCTTGTGGGTAAAATAAGGAAATTTCCCTAGGGTCTCTTTGAACTACAAATAAAATTTCTTTCTACTTCTCTCTCTCTGTCTCTGTCTCTCTCTGTCTCTCTCTCTCTCTGTGTCTCTCCCTCTCTCTCTTTCTCCCCTCTGTCTCTTTGTCTCCCATCTGTGTGTATATCTACCTCTCTCCCTTCTGTCTCTTTCATTCTCTGTCTCTTTCTCTTTCTCCCCATTTCTCCTCTCTCTCTCTCCTTTTTTCTCTCTGTTCCTCTGCTTTCTATGTCCCTCCTTTCTCTGT
>CM053769.1:523088889-523157989 GCA_028658325.1 Potorous gilbertii | reverse complement strand
TCTCTTTGTCTCCCATCTGTGTGTATATCTACCTCTCTCCCTTCTGTCTCTTTCATTCTCTGTCTCTTTCTCTTTCTCCCCATTTCTCCTCTCTCTCTCTCCTTTTTTCTCTCTGTTCCTCTGCTTTCTATGTCCCTCCTTTCTCTGTGTCTCTTTTCTTTCTCTTTATCTGTCCCTCTCTCCCCTGTCTCTTCTTTCTATCTCTTTCTCTCTCTCCTTTCTTTCTCTCTCTGTCCTTTCTGTCTCTTTTATACACACACACACACTTCCCAGGCCCACTGTTTTTTGTTAGCTTTTTTTTTCTTTGTTTGGTTTTTGTCTTTAGACATAAGAAGTATTGCTTTATTCCCAAAGCTAGCTTAAGCACAGTGGACGATAACTGTTTTCTCTTTGACATCCTTGTACCAGCCCAAACACAGCGATTTCTATGAACAATTGAACTCTGTGACCAGGTTTAGCCAGAATCAGCCAAGAAACTAAGTGGCTATTCTGGGAACTCGCTCCAGAACATTTGAACAGATCTATAGCATCCTCCTATACTGGCTCTGTCTCCTGACCAATCTCCCCAGTTCTCCCAAAGAAGGAATTTGAATTTGCAGACAGAAGCTGTGGCCTCAAAAGGACATTCTGTTTGTCTTTGTCTCTGTGGGTTTTTTTTTTCTTTTACAAAATGCAAAGTTAAATACTTAGCTTCTGAACTGGAAGCCAGGGACAGAAGCACAATGTCCCCGACTGTTGTTTAATTTTTATGTCAATTCACAAAGGTCATAAACACAGGCCCAATTCAAGAAAGACATAGCCAGAAGTTCTCATGGCAACTAGAACTCGCCCCCTTTTACTGCCCACAAGGACAGTGGGAACATCTGCGCAGACAGAGAGCCTTTGGGAGTCAGCGCCTAGGAGGACAGGCTCTATTTTGTAGGTGGGGGACTTAATTGTGGCGGCGAGCAAAAATGTGACCTGCTCGGAATCACAGCCTGGCATCAGGGGAGAATTCCTAATGACCAAGGAACCCAGGAGGCAAGGCACCCACTCAGGAGCCAGATACCTTTATCCTTAAAGCCAGGAGGTTGGAGCTGGAGAAACTCAAATCGGGAATCTGCAGCTGATGCTCTGAGATGCTGGGGCCTGGCTCAGACAAGGTAGAATTCTGAAAAACTGCTCAGTTGTACAGCTTCCCTTTAACACTGCCAGAGGTATGGGAATCAATGACCAGCAGGGAGTCACTTCAGACCTGGCTAAATTGTAAACTCTACCCCTGTTAATCTTATATTTACGCTCTCCAGTCACAGCTTTCTGTATATGTAAAAAAGGAATATATGTGTATATGTATATGCATCTGGACATATATATGTATGTATGCATACAATACATCTTACCCTCTCTGGTCATTGCTTTATCCATCTGTAAAATAGGAGTATATGTGAGTATGTGGGTATATGTATATATATGTACATGTACATATGCATACATATACAAAATACACCTTACCCTCTCCATGTTTTTTTCTATCTGGAAAATAGGAGTATATTGTGTGTACATATATACATGATACACTTCACCCTCTCTGGTATTGTTTTCTCTATATGTAAAATGGGAATTAAAGGAGTATGTGTACATATGTATAAGTACATATATGTTATTGAGTCGTTTTTCAGTTGTGTCTAACTCTTTGTGATCCCATTTGGGGTTTTCTTGGCAAAGATGCTGGGGTGATTTATGTATATGTATATATACACACATATGTACATATCATATCTATACATTCCTATTTTACAATCAGACAAAGCAATGACTAGAGAGGGCAAAGGTGGCAGAGGTAGAATGGTGGGATTTCTACTGTCTCTGGCAGTAGAACATCTATCTTCCTTGACATCCATTCCTTATTCCCTCCTCTGACCTTCACCCAACACACCTAATCCTGCTCTGTTTTGCAATTCTCCTCTGTGAATGCTCCCCATGGCCATCAGATTATAAACCATAAAAGTACAAGCACTCTGGTTTCTTCTGTCTTTGGGTTTCATCACATTCCCCACACAACTCCAGTGTTTCACAAATGTTGGAATTAAGTTGAATGTATCCTAAACAGCCTATTTTCTCTTCATCACTTTTGTGAATTTATCTGAATTTTATTTGGGGGGAGGGAAGAAGCCATTGATACTTTCAGCCTGTGCCTCCCTGGCTCGTAAGTCCCATAAAGCTTATATCTCTTATGTGAAATAGGACTTCCTGCCTCATCAAAAAACATTCTCTGTTAAGTGTTCCACAGGAGCCATTTCAATCTGCCCGGTAGCACAAGGGGTCTGTGGAAAATTACAGATGTAAAGGGATGCTGGGTAATTAACAGTAAGTCTATCTGCCTGGGTGTCTCCAGAGCTGACTCTTCACAGAGTACTACACTTTGCAATGCTTCTTGAGGGCAGGCCCATTTCTTATTCATTTTTGTATCTTCTTCAGTGTTCAATGCACTCAATATTTAATATTTAATGTACTCAATAATGCAGAATTGAACTGAATAATTTGGATAAGCAGGTAGGTGGCTCAACAGATAAAATGCTGGCTGTACTTTGTCAGCAAGACCTGAGTTCAAATCCTATTTCAGACACTCTGTGACCCTGGGCAACAGGCCTCAACTTCCTTATCTGTAAAATGAGGATAATGACAGCCCCCCTCAGAGAGCTGTTGTGAAGATTAAGTGAGATGCATCTTAAAAAACATTTTTGCAAACCTTAAAACAGTATAAAAACACTAATATTTTAATTAAAAAATTTTCTTGCCCTGATCCTAAAACTCTCCCTAAAAACCAAAAGGGGCAGTCAGGGGAGGAAATATCTGTAGCGAGGTACTTACAGATGAGATAGGGAGGTCACATCAGTGAAGATGCCCTCACGGAGAGTGGAGATGTCGTTGCCATGGAGAGACCTGAGGAGACAACAATATACTGTTGGTATCATTTCCAACAAGAAAGGCACCACCAATTTGCAGAAATACAGAACCAGGCTGATGGTTAAAACTGGAAACAAAGGACTGGCTTTAAGTCTTCTAACAAGCGGGGACTTGCCGGTGTGTAGTCAAAAGAATACCCCTGTCCAAGGTTCTAAGGACATCATCTGAGCAGTTCATGGCTGTCCCCTGTGGGCCACAGTGTCATGGATCAGGAGGACAGCTTAGAGAAGGGTCTTTCTCAACAGCCTCGCTTCTACTCCTCTTGATCCATGCTAGTGCCAACACTTAATAACTGTGTGAATGCAGGCAAGTCACTTGGTGCCCCTGAGCCTCGTTTTTGATTTTTTTTTACCTGCCTCATAGAGATCTTGTTCTGACCATTTTTTTGTTTTGTTTTGTTTTAAGGAAAATGCTTTGAAGAAAACTCTAAAAGTGCAAAGGGCTATATAGATGTGATTACTTATAGGATTATTTTCCCCTGGAAAAGGAGCATATTAGATCCTTAAAGAATGCATGTATTTCTACCACTGAGGTGGGGGTGGGGTGGGAACATAATCAAGTTTTTCTTAATAACTCACATCTGCATCCTATGTGCCAGTCAATGTAGTCACCACCTTTCTGAACACATACAGCTTGTACAATTCTGCACTGATTCAGCCTGGCAACTGTGACTTAGAGTCTTAGACAGCTGTGCCAGGACCATGGACAAGTTAGATGATTTGCTCAGAATCATAGAGCTTGTAGGAGTTGGAAGCAGAACAACATAGATTTTCCTGACTCCAAGGCCAGCCTTCTAACCATGACCACCATGCTGGGCTAGAGCTCTAAAGTGGAGGGCTCATTTCTTCCCAGTGTATGGGCGGGATGATACATTTTTCAGCAGGTGGACCATCCAGAGTAGCTTTTCGTAGAGGAGACTTGAAGAGCCAAAAGGACTTACAGCAGCCGGAGAGAGCGGAGTCCCTCAAAGGCCAGTGGTGGGATGCACTGGAGGGAATTATAGCTGAGAATCCTGTGAGGAGGGAAAGGAATCACGAGTCACACATGACACATTGAATCTCTCTGGATTCAAGGGCTCAGCTTTTCCTCCTCTTTTCCTCCTCCTCCTTCTCAAATAAAGCATCTACCTGTGAGTGGTATTATCTGAGGGACTAAACACAGTAAAATTCAAATCTAAAGCAGACAGGGGAACAGATGTTATTAGTTAAGGGCATAGAGTTAAATGAATGAGCAAACAGTGGGTAAGTATTAAACAAGATAGAGTATTTACACTGTATGCAAACAACGGAGTCAGTGCCCTCTGACAGTTTACTCACTGGTCGCTGCCAAGATCACCAACAGAATAACTGCCAGCTATGGAGACAGCCTCCCAGAAACTCAATGACTCTCTCCCATCTAAGTAAGACATGACAGTTGAGGAAGTACCAAGTTGTGTAAATACCACAGATGCTTAAAAATGGGCTCCAAGTAACTGGGTAACTCCTCTGAAAGATAAATGTGGGTACCGGCTTATCAAGTGCTTTGTAGACCTAGAAGCTGTACGTAAATGCCAGGTGCTTTTTTTTTTTTTAAATCATATCAGTGTAGGTTGTGCAAGGGTGTGGGGGAAGCTATATGCTCCAGTGATGGGAGAAAACGGCCACTTAGTTCTATTTCCGAACTTCAGGCACATTCCAGGCTTAGGTTAAAAACAGAACAGATAGATGGGTTAGACAGGAATCTCCTAAAGAAGGAAGAAAGGAGAGGAGGTGGCCAGGGCTTTCCTGTTCAATTTCTCCCACCTGCTTCACTACCCTACTGTTTGTCCCCAGTTTATCTCCCCAATTTCAGACAGATATAAGGAGAAACAAGTTAAGTGCAATCTGTTCTCTGGCTCTTAGCTGTAAGAAGGAGAGGATGTGTTGAAAGAAATTGCTCAATTCTTAACAGCTCAATTTCTCCCAGCAGGTTTCAGGTGCTGGCAACTTTGTTAATGGCTGTGCTCACTAGACTATAAGCCACTTGAGGAGAAGGAATGTATTTTATTCATCTTTCTATCTCCTTCTGCCAGTGCCAGGCATATAACCAAAGCTTGTCATGGACTCACGAAGCCTGACTGCCCTGCTAATGAGCTGGATCCTGTCCACAGACACTATTTCTGAATAGTTGGCTCTAAATGGAAATAAGGAAAATCACTAAGACTTTTAAAAAACAGGAAATGCAATGAAAAAGAACCCATGAGTTTGGAAATAGCCAACCCAGACATCCAACTTGAGTTTCACTTTCCAGGCTCTGGGTTAGATGAAGTCCTGGAGAAGAGGACTCACATTTAGGTCTGACCTACCTATATACTAACTGTATAAAAGGAGGCTGAGCCAGGGGAAATAAGTAAAGACAACAGATAAGTGAATTTTTACAAACCATCACCAAATGTGCCCTGCCTGAGGGCTTCCAGTGGTACTTACAGGGTGGTGAGCTGGCTCATGTTGGTAAAGGAGGAATTACTCAAGGAGCCAATCTTATTGTTACTCAAGTCCCTGGAAAACACAAATGTATCATTTGGAAAAGAGAAAGAAACCAGTGATTGCAAGTAGAGCCTGAAAGGATCCAGGCACACCTGGCCACCATCTTCCCTGTCATATGCCCGATGCCACCCTATCATGTAAAGAGCCACCTGTTCTCTTCCCCCAACCCTGTTGGTGGTAAATGGGAGGAGACAAGGGATTGATTATCAGCTGATAACCCGATAATCAGCTGATCAATCCAATGTCCCTTCTCTGGACCCCAGTTTATTAGGACTAGGACTCAGGGATGAAGCACCTGAAGTCTTGAGGCCATGTGTGGCTTTTTAGGTCCTTGGGTGCAGCCTCTTGACTGAGTTCAAGTTTCACAGAACAAATCCTTTTATTAAGGGGATTTGTTCTGTGAAGTTTAGATTCAGCCAAAGGGCGGCACTTGAGCACCTAGAGGGCCACATGTGCATCCACCCCCACCCCCCATTACATAAACTCTAAGGTCTACCCCAGTTTTAAAATTCAACGAATCTATAGCTGCTTGAGACACAGCAGAAGCACACCCCCTTCAGGAATGCACCTAAATGGATCCACTAACAGCTAGGCCTTGGCCACCTGACATCTTGTTTGTTCCTTGGCCTGGGGTAGGAAGAGCTAGGTTTAAAGCCCACTTCTGATGCTTTTTAGCTCTGCGGGTAAATCATCCAGCTCCCTGAGGCTCACTTTCCTCAGCTGTAAAGTGGGGATAATAGAACCTGAATTACCTGTCTCAGAGAGTTGTTGTCAGGCTCCAAGGAGATAATGTAGAAAGGGGGCTTTAAACATTTTAAAGCCCTTTACAAATACCAGTAATGACAACAGCAGTAAACATTCTTCTTGCTGTGATCACTGCTCTTTAATAAAGTCTCTCCTTTCCCATCTTTCTTCCTATGTATCTCTGTATCATTTGGCTTTTCTCATTTCCCCATTGCAGCTCTTCTTATGAATGAACTGACTTCTTTGGAACTGCTGAGGAATCCCATGTATCTTCAGGATCAACTGAAACTTGGAGGCCTAGCCCAGGGCAGGAGTGAATGGACAGCCACTGACTTGGACTCAATATTGGGTGAATAAATGTGTGCTAGTTATCTACATCCCAATCATGGCCAATAAACATTTACTGAATGCTTACTATGTTAAGTGCAAGGCACTATGGGATATACATGTATATGCATACATACATACCTATGCATATACATGTATATTTAGATATACTATATGTAGGCAAAGCCACTTATAGTGAGCTTACTGTCTAGTTTTATTTTTTGTAAGTAACACTTTTTTGCCTTAAAGGAAATTTTATTTTCTTCAAGTTCAGTTTATTAATTAAGAGTAGTAACTTAAGGTCCTACATTTAGCTTCAGAAGCTCCATTGCACAAGTACAGGAAGGGGAAGATCTGACTTTGTAATCATTCGTGAACATGGAAAAAATGGGGTTTTAGTGGACCACAAGATCCACGTGGATCCACTAATGTGATGCGATTGCTTAAAAAAAGAGCAGCTCATTCTACTTTCGGCTGCAGCAGTATTTAAATCATAGGAGGTGATAATAGACTCATTATAGTCTGAGCAGGTCAGATACATTTGAGGAGGATCTCATTCAGTTCTGGGGACACAAAGGAGCTGGAGAATGCACAAACAAGGATGACCAGGATGGTGAGAGGCCTGGGAATGATCATCTGAGTCAAAAGAGTTGGGGATATTAGCTGCAGAATCCATCATTAGACAAGCATTTATTAAATACCCACATTGCATGTCATGAGGCAACATAGATGCGACTTTTTTGTTCCCTTTCGTTCCTAAAAATTTTTTCATATAAGTAGATCATTTCAAGATTCATTTTATTTTCCCACAGGAACAATACCAGAATCAACTTTCCTTGACAGTCTGGGAGCAGCTAGCCGAGCTGTTCACACTTCATTGGAAAGTCGTAAAAACAATTCCTGACCAAGGATATCATATAAAAGAAATCACAGCTGTGACTTATGCATCATAAAAGTCATGACAACAATTTTAAATCCCTGTAATTATCCAAATAGTAAAACAATATTCCAACTCAGAGATCATATGCTCATGGAGGTGGAAGGACCCTCTGTAGTCGTCTCCTCTAACCCCCCGCATTTTATAGATGAGGAAATTCAAGTCCAAATGATTTGTTCCAAGTCCCATAGATAGGAGGCAGTCAGGATTCAACCACTTCAGGTCCCTGGAGTCAGAGTCTAGTATTCTTTCTACCTTACCTTGTTAGGAATCTCTAAGCAAATGGGCACAAACATACCATCCATCAGAGCTATCACACACATGGCCAGTGGGCCATATGTGGCTCAAAGCAGTCCCAGATGAAAATGCAGTCCTATCTGATTTTGATGTGTTGACATATTGATTTATAAAAAAATACATATAAATAGATGTGGTTTTCTAAGTCAATAGGCAGCCCAGAAGGATCTTTATACGTGGTTGGGTGGCCCTCCTTTCTATTTTAGTTTGACCCCACTAGGTTGCATATTGATTGTACCAGGGATCCCAGTTTGCTACAACATGCGTATGTAGGACATAAAATGTTCAACTTTCCTGATTATTACTGTAACACATTGAACATTTTGTGATCAATTAATAATAATTTGGATAGTATTAGAAGTATCTGGGAAGACTTCTTGGAGAGCCTAGGTCATATAAAAAGTGTTTGTCCAAGAAATTTCAGATTTGTGACTGCAATAAATATCTATTTCATTGGTAACAGGAGTGCTGAAGCATCTTTAATAGTAAGGGCTGACCCAACATTGTGCCCTTCCACCTTATCCTATCTTTCCAATTGGTTCAAAGCTACGAATGCAGCTATTTAGTATCAGACCAAATAAAGGTCACCAGGAAAAGGGAAGGGCTGTTAAATCACTTTACTTGACATGCTGTTGGCAGCTACCAGAGCTCTTCACACTTCACTGGAAGCCCATAAAAACAATTGGAAGGGCTTATGTGGATAATCCAGGTCTCTAAAAAAAAATCTTTCCAAGGAATTTTGAGCCCATCCTCTTTTCCTTTTGATTGCAAACAAAGGCATTCAAAATTAGTAGCAATAACATCTTTCCAAGCTCTTCAAAGCATCTCTCACAGAATTACTATGGTAAGCTTTACTGTTTAGACTCTGGTCCAAACAAAACAGAAAAAACCCTTCAAATAAAAGGATAAAGGCAGCCAGAATTGAGGCATAAGTGTTAATTAGGCATCATAGCACAAAAGAAAGGTGAAGTTCTTGTGGGACAGAGAACTAGAATTAATGAAGAAACTGAGGCAAACAAGGTTAAGTGACTTGGCCGAATTTGAAGTCAGGTCTTCCTGATTTCACTCTTCACTCTATCCACGGTGCCAAGCAGCTGCCCACAGTACTAGAGTACTAGGCTCAGTGAATGAAAGGTACAGGGAGGTAGTTTTCAACAGAATGAAAGGAAAAGCTTTAAAGCAACTATAGGCAGCCACCAATTAAGTGTATCATGTCCTGTTGTACTACATTTCCATCTGTAGAACTGTACCAGAGAAGGTTGGGTGGCCTTCCATTAGGGATGCTGTGGAAAGGATTCCTATCTTGGCTCAGAGGTTGGCTTAGTCAAGGTTGACCAAGGTTCTTTGCACTCCAAGATTCTATGAATCTATGGGGTTATCCCAGCCCTTCTTGGAAATATTTACAGAGGTAGCTAAGTGATGCAGTGGACAAATCAATGGACTCAGAGTCAGGAAGACCTGAATTCAAATCCTGCCTTGGTAGAGAGAATATTCACAATGATAAAATCACAAATCCTTAGAGCAAAGCTTCTTAACCTTGTATGTGAAGGACCCCTGGACCTCTTCTCAGAATGACCTTTTGTTGCCAACATTTATGATAAAAGGAAATGCTACATTTCTGGTAGAGGTCAGAGAATATAAAAATATAAATATAAAAATATATATAAAAATATGATTTATTTCCCATCCAAGTTCATGGACTCCCTGAAATCTATACATTAATCCCTTGGGGGTTTGTGATCTCAGGGTAAGAACCTCTATTCTATCTTCATGGCTAACAATTAGGAGTATGTCCCCCAACATTACCTTGCAAATAACGGGCACCCAGTAAATTATTTTGGACAATAATGTGTAGTCAAGATTCCCTACACCACCAGACAATGCAAAGATCCTGGACAGTAGGGTTTCTAGAGTCTACTAGAATGCCTGGCATATAATGCTTCATAAATTACTTGTTAATTGAATATAAAATTCATTCTGCTGCTGCTGAATAGTGTTGATGAAGGCAGGTATTTTACAGCCAAGGATTGTAAATTGTCAAAGGAAAGAAGTAACAACTAGCTACGTGCTCTGGCTTTTGGTGGCACACAGCTGCCAATTATCCCAAAAACCTCTGGAACCTGTCTCAGAGTGCTGGGAAATAGTTGTGGGGCAATGTAGCTCATGAGTCAGCAGTGTGGGCAGGGAGAGCACAAGGGGCAGCATTTGAAGAGTGACTAGATCAATTCATGGAGCAAAAGAACAGAAAGTAGTTTGAGTGAGGGTTGGTTCAGTCAGAGAGGGAGTTCCTGTTTGGGGGAGTATGAGTGGTATGGAGTAGGAGGAGAGAGCTGGGAGCTTGCAGAGTGCATGGGGAATAACTCAGAAGAACAGAGGGGAGGATTGGGAAGGGGGATGGAGCCTGAATCCAATTGGTTCCCTCTTCTGTGTCATCCCCCAATGCTATGGTGACATTCGTCATCAAGAAGAACAGTGATAAGAGGCTGTTGGTCATACCACTATCTAAGTCATGCATTTTCTGAACTTCCCCAGGCTGCTTTGGGGAAAAAAGGCACAGAGTATTCATGGCACAGGACATACAAAACAAGATCATGACATTAAGAACCTAGAAAGAAATATCAAAGCTTGACTAGACACAGACAGACCACTAATCAGGGCTATGCAGAAAGTGTGTCAAGTATGGATTTGGTCAGTAAGTAGGTCCTCTTTAAGAGAGTCTTAAATTGTATTGTAAATTGAGTCCCTAATGCCTGGAATATCGCTTGTTTCCTCTTTCACCTGCTGCATCGCCTAACCCAAAAGGCACCTCCTCCATGAAGCCTTCTGTGATTCCCCAGTCAGTTTCATGGCTTAGCACTGTAGTACCTCATACAGTATACATAGTAAGAGTGTTTGGTTTTTTTTAATTGCATTACATTTAACTGAATATACCCCAGCCCTATCCTGGGCTCAGGACTCCTTTGGCAGAATCTGGGAGTTGCAAATTCCCTTTGGCACTACTCTTTCCTTCCCAGCTTGCCTTCAAGTGTCTTCTCTCCCGCTGACATTATTGCTACCCCTTCATTCATTCTGTTTGGGGACAGAAGTGGGTGCCAAGGAACCTTCCAGACATGCTCATTCCCTTTATAACTTCCTTGCCTGCTCCCCAGTGTTAAGGCAACAAAAATTTAAATGAAAACAAACAACCTACAGATAGGTCTTACTAAGCTACGGAGTGCCGGGGAATGCTTATGGGCCAGCAGGTAGGGTTAGCAAGGGAAATGAATTTAGATTGGAGTGTTGGGGATGCAGTTCCTAGTATGGCCACGAGGTGGCAGGATGACTGCACTCACACAGCTCCAGGGAGGAAAAATAGATGTGCTCAAAGCTGGAAATCAGGAGGATCCAGGACTGCTGGGGACCCTGCCTTCAGGTGATGAGATCTGCTATGTCTGACTCTTGCCTGCAGTACATGAGACCATATGAACCCATCCTCTGCTGTGACAGAGAATCTAGAAAGGGCAGGGTCCTGGATACTCACACGAGTTGCAGGTATTTGAAGGTGGACAGTTGAGCAGGGACCAGGGTAAACTGGTTACCATCCAGGTAGCTGTAAGAGAAAGCCACGAGGAATCTGGGTGATTAAGCCTTTCCTTCCAGACCTCATTTCCACCAATGTCTCTGCCGACAATAACCTTTCTTCAGGATACTGCAGATCACATCACCCTCTTCCATGAAGGGCAACACCAAATTTCCTCCTCTGCTCCCATTTAAAGAAACTACATTTTTATAGCATTTGAAAGTTCCAGAACAGTTTGCCCATTAAATTTTAGTACACATTACCTCATTTGACATAGAGCAATCCTTTGAGGGGAGAGATTATTGTTCTAATTTTGCAGATGAGTACTCGAAAAGTCAGAGAAGGTATGTGTCATGCCTAAGATCATGCAGGTATAAGTAGCGGGATATGTCATGCCTAAGATCATGCAGGTATAAGTAGCGGGATTGGGGCTTACAACCAGAGCTTCCAACTCCAAGTATAGCGCTCTTTCTACCACACCCAATTTCAGGAGGAAATCCATTTTTTCATTCATGATTAGGTAATATAATTCCTTTTTTTTTTTGGCAGCTACTAGGCAATAAAGCCTCTAAAAGCTTGGTGAGACCAAGGTGAGACCAGAGACAAAGTCAATGAAAGGGGAAAAAAAACCTCTTTCTTGACCATCCCTCTGTCTCCTCACTAGCTTCCCTTCCCCTTCCTGTTACCTGTTACTCCAAGGATCAGCTAAGACCCTCTACTCAGGATCAGGGTCATAGATTTCAAGCTGGAAAGAACCTTATGAACTCATTGGATCCAAAACGTTTATCTTACAAATAAGGAAATTCTATCAAAAGACTTTTTCATTTGGTGACTTGATCCTGCCCTCTGTCTTCAGCTATCATTCCCCCATTCACCTCACAGGGTTATTATAAGAAAAGTGATTTGTAAGTGGTAAGCCAATACCTTTGTCCATGTCCATGTCCATGCCTACATCCATGTCTAGATCTATTTAGATAGCTATATCTAAATAGATATAAATATATGAGATTTTTAATACTAATGATAATAGGAAACCCCTCCTTTTCTCTCCCCATCCCCAAAGACCCTGCATGGCTTTAGCTAAGCTAGAAGGGGCTAGAGGAACCCATTGATAGTATCACTCACAGTTCAGTGACATTCTTGGGGATGCCCTTGGGAAGAGCCCGAAGGTGCTTGTTGCTACAGCGGACAACGGTGTCCAAGCAGGTGCATTCTTGTGGGCACTGAGGTCGTGGAAGACAGCCTCCTTCCTCCTGACCTGGGGAGGAAATCAATGAAAGGATGATTGTTGAGGGGTCTCACCTTTCTTGCCTTCAGCCTCCTGTAGTCAAGGCTCAGCTGGGTTCCTTGGGAACTAGAGTTACTGTATCCAGACACTCACCTGATCTCCCAACATTAGCCATAGTAGGTCCTTTCTCAGTAAAACTTCTTGCAAATTGAATGTTTAGATCTGAGTGCTACATTTTAATAAGGATCTTGATCAGATTTACCTCATTTGGTCTTCACTTGTTGCCATTCACAAACATGACCCAGTCATCTGACCACAACAGCCACCACCCTGGAATAACCCTCCTTTGACCTTCTACCATCTTGACCTGTGAACCCTCACCTGTGAATAACTCCCCCCAGTCAAATTCTCTATTCTTGGGGCTTCCAAGGGGTCCTGGAATAATTCACAAAAATAAAACTAATCTCAAGAAATCATTCACTATGAATTTATGATGTATACGTTCAAGTGGACTTTTACTGGCTTACTATTTTTAACTGTATCTCCAATTTCTTTAGTTTTTAACTGAGAGTCAATATATGGATAAATTTAAGGTGGTTCATAAACTTAGGTGGAGAAAATATTATATCTTTCAATATAATTTGTTTCCTTTTCATATACATTATATTTTATGCATTTAAAACATTTTTCTGGGAAGGGATCCATAAGTTTTATCAAACTGTTGAAGTGTGCCAGGACACAGAAAAACTCAAGAATCCCGTTTAGAGGCAGCCATGACACAGTAGATAGAGCTAACCTGAGAGTCAAAAAGTGCTGGGTTCTAGTCCTGCTTCTGACGAAACTGTGATGTGACCCTGGGCAAGCCAATTAACCAATCAGTGCTCTAGGCCAGGGGTTTCAAATTTAAATAATTAGTGGGGGGGGAGTCACTGATCTGCACATAATTATCCCTGCAGACCACATGTTGACTTAGTTTTAAAATGTAATATTATCTATATTGGGTTACATTTGTTGTTTCTTTTGTCAAATATTTCCCAATTACATTTTAATCTGGTTGAGCTGCACTGAGCATCTTAGGGGCCCTTGCAGTCAGTTTGACATCTCTGTTCCAGGTAACTCTCTAAGCATAACATTGTTTGTCCTTTGTTCTTGAAGAGGACCATATGCCACGAAGGTGATGCCATGACTTCACTTGGCACTCCATTCTCTACCTCTCTAATTCACTTACAGCATATATTCTTTTTTACATGTGTCTCATTCTTCTACAAAGCTTTAATCTCCATGCAGAAAAGAATCCTGTTCTAACAAAACTTTATTATCTCCTCCAGTGCCTACAATTACGTTCTGCTCAGAATAGATACTTAATAAGTGTTTGTGGAATTTAATTGAAGAGATAGTGTTAGGAGAATAGAAGCTCTGTAAGGGCAGGAGCTTTTTAAACTTTTCCATTTTATCTCCACCACTTGGTACAATGCCTGTAAGTGAATAATAAATCAATTGGTTGATTGATTAAGTATACTCAAAGGATCTTGACCAGAAGTGGTTTTAAAAAAACACCTTGAAAAAATGAATGACTTGAGGATGTCTAGCCTATGGAAGAGAAGATTCAGTAAGGGAGAGGGGTGGGTCATGGTAGCTACCTTTAAATATTCACAGATGTGGAAAAGGGATTAGTCATTCTGTTATAGCCCACAAGGGCCAAACTGAGACCAAGTAAAGGGGTTACTGAAATACAGATTTTTGTTCAATATAAGAAAGGACTGCCCAACAATCAAAGCTGCCATCTTCCTTAGGAGGTAATGGATCCCTAAATGATATCATCATTTAGACCTGGAAGAGACCTTAGAAGGGCATCTAGTTCAACCCTCTGCTTTTGCTGATGAGGAAACGGAAATCCAGAAAGATTAAATCACTCACCCAGATCACGTAGCTAGAAAATGACAGAACCAGGATTTTGACCAAGTTTTTCTGCCTCTAAATTCCACCCTCTTTCCCTTGTGCCATGTTGCAAGCAGAGATCCAATGAACACAGAGAGTTCCCTTTACTGACATGATGCTTCCTACAGGGGGTTACACCAAATGACCACCCCCAATTCCTTCAAGCTCTGAGATTCTGATTCTAGATTCTGCCTGAGTCTCCTTAACCTCTTTAGCTATAACCTCCTACACCTCAATACCCAAAGAACAGCCTTGAGTCTTAAGGACACAGTAAGAATTTGATAGATTTCTCTGGTCTAGTTTAGCTGGAAATCAGGTCAAGTATACCAGGTGGGTGGGCCGATTCATATTCCCAACAGGAGACTTAATGCAGCAATGGGAGAAGAAGGTGAAACATTGCATACTCCTGCACAACTTAACCCTATGATGCAGGATCCAAACAATACTCAACTTTTGTCTAGGGAAGAGCTATGCAGACAGCAGAGGCTAATTATCAGCACCTACAGTTCAACATCTCCCTAAGGAGGCTAAAAGAAAAAGGTTTGCCATACATCCCAAATTCAAGTGATCCCTGAACTACTAGAGCAACTAGGAGTTCTCGCCGTTAACCCAAAAGTTTCTGTACCATGCAATCAATCAATTTACAAGCACTGATTAAGTCCTTTCTATGTGCCATAAATGCTGGGGATATAAAGAAGGGGGAAAAACAATCCCTACCTTAAAGGAGTTCACATTTTAATAGAGGAGATATGAAGTATAAAAATGAGTCCATACAAGATAAATAGAGTAGATGGAGAGTAGCCTTGTACAAAAGGCCGTAACACGTGGGATTGGGGAGAGGGGCTGGAGGGAGAAGTGCAGGAAAAGTCTTCCTGATTAGAATTCAAGAGAGAACCAGGATATAAATAAGTGTGTACGTGAGCCAGGAACTATCTCCAGCCTGGAAGTCATCAGAGAAGAGATATATCTTGGGACCCAAGAGATACTCTTTCATGAAAAGATTACAAAGTGAGTAGGGATGGGGTGAGTACAGGGGAAGGGAGAGGCCTCATGTCTCAAGGGGACAGCAATGTGGTGAGGGATGGGTACAGCTGGCCTCACTGGATCCCTCTGCTATCGGCTGTGCCTCTGTGAGGGGTCAAGGTAAGAACATGACCTCTTCTCCCAGCCAGAGCCCCAGCCAGGTGCCACCTTCCCCAGGATGCCTGTGAGTTACCTTCCTCACACCTGAAGTCGGGGAAGGCCACGTCCTGGAGGGGGATCTGCCTTAAGAAGTCCGGGTTCTGGCACCGAGGGTTCCCTGTCACGATCTTCCTTTTACGAAGCCAGTCCCCAAGCCAAGCCAGCTGGCAGTTACAGTTAAATGGATTAGCCAGGAGATTTCTGAAAGGACAAGGAGATGGGAAGGAAAACAGTAGCAGTAACAGCAGCGGTAGCAACAGTTAACAGTTATGGTGCACTTTAAGGTATGCAAAGCTCTCAATTATCTTGTCAATTGTTACAACCTCAGGAGGTTGGGTTGTTGTTGTCCAGTCATTTCAGTCATGTCCAACACTTGTTGGCAAAAATACTGAGTAGGTTTGTCATTTCCTTCTCCAGCTCATTTTACAGATAAGGAAACTGAGGCAAACAGGGTTAAGTGACTTGCACAGGGGCACACATCTAGTAAGTGATTTGAACCAAGAAGATGAATTTTCCTGACTCTAGGCCTGGCGCTCTGGGCACTATGGCACCACCTAGCAGCCCCTTTATGATATAGGTTCTATTTTATTCCCATTTTACAGAACAGAACAAGGAGACAGACAGGTTAAAAGTCCCATAGCTACTAATTGTTTGAGGCAGAAACTGAACTCAGGTCCAGTACTCTAGTGTCTGTCCCATCTAACTTTATTCATGAGCTAAACACGGCATAACTGCTACATAGGCCTGGGTATTAGATATGTTACCATGCCACCTTTGCAAAGAAATGGCTGCACTAAAGTCTGTCGTTAGAGTAAAGAAACTAACAGGTCAACAAATGCACCAAAAATGATACTTCCAAATGATACTCTGATCCCATATACTTATTTCAATACCCCTGGTAAAAATCTTTCTTGGAATTCCTCTTTGGGAAATGCCTTTGGAATCAGCTTGTTGGACACACATGAAAACCTGTCTCAAACGTGCCTAAGACTTTGTAAACAGTTCCCAGAGAAGGGCTACAAATAGACTCTTGGGCTTATCAGACCAAGCATACAACCTCTTGATTATCCACTCTGAAGGGGACATCGTTCATTTGCACGTATAAGAACTAGTTTTTTAAAAAAGTTACATCATTGAATAGACACATCTCATATTCTAATCTAGACACATCCATAACAAGTTTTGGTCTGTGACACATAGAAAGATCTTAGCAATTGGGACTGGGGATGGAGGGTGCTGGGGCCACTACAGGAATAGGGAGCTCCTCCACCACAAGGGCTGATGCCTCTGAGAGTTCCTGACTCACAGAGTGGAGAGAGACTGGAGGGTGTCAAAGGCTCCTGGAGAGATCGTGGTGATCTGGTTATCGTAGAGTGAGAGCAGCCGGACGTTTCGGAGACCTGTGAAGCTGTCGTTGTGAATGCAGCTGATGCGGTTGTTCCTCAGCATCCTGTGGAGAAAAGAAGAATGGGAGAGCAAGGCTCCTCCAGGCTCAGAAATACTTGTCTGCTTAACTTGCTTCCCCAACGAGCCCTCCTTCTAGATTCTCAGTCATTACACCCAGAAGAGACCTTATCATCCTGGTCTGGGGATCAAAATGTGTTTGGGTCTAACTCTCTTGTGGTCTGGTGAAGTCTAGGGACCCCTCCCCATAATAATGGTTTTAAATGCATAAAACAAATACATAAATAAAATACATTAAAAATAAAGGAAATACAGAGAATTACAAAGGAAACCAATGATACTGAAAGACAGTTTGTGGATAGGAAGACTGTAATCACACATGATATAGCAATGAGTCTAATAAGTACAGTCATTTTGAAGCTATAATGAGTGTAAATGATATTTTGAGATAATGTAGGCAAAAGTAATGTGATATGCAAACATCTGTGATTTCTGTCGGTGACAAGACCGAATGCTACTTCTGTTAAGCAGTAAGATCTGCGGCATGCTGTCTACATTCGTAACTGAAGGCAATTCTTGGTTTCAGTTACAGGTGAGTGTAAATATGGTGTCATTTTTTTTCTCATCTAGGTCTATGGCCCCCTCCTGAAATCTTTCCACAGGCCCAGTTTAGCAGTTCTGATTTGGTGCGAACTTCTCATTTAACGATGAGAAAACTACAGCCTAGACAGAAGTAACTTGGTCAAAGTCACAGGCCTGGCAAGTGGCAAAGGAAGGTCTGGAACCCAGCTCTGGAACTCTGTTGCTTTTTAAAAAATCCAAGTTCCTTTGAAATAAACAAGGGGGAGGGGGTTGGTGGGACAATGGATAGAGCACTGGCCCTGGAGTCAGAAGGACCGGAGTTCAAGCCTGACCTCAGACACTTACTAGCTGTGTGACCCAGGGCAAGTCATTTAACCCTAATTTCAAGAAAGGAAGGAAGGAAGGAAGAGGGATGCACCTACCTTTATCCCTCCATGCTATCTCTTCTACTTACTACCACAATCAAACCGAAACAACTACTCCATACATACATATCCATGTTGTACACACACATACATATACACATGATACTACTCCCTCTCCTGTCTTTGTATTTTGCACAGCCTTCATACTGGCTATCCCCCAGGCCTGAACTCCTCTACTCTGTGTCCTCTTCCTCTTATGTTCCCTAGTATCCTTTAAGACCCTGCTCACATTCCACACCTCCTAGTTGTTGACTGATGTGTATAGATGTGCATATGTCTGTGTATGTACATGTGCTTGAATTTTTTCTTTTGCATCAGAATTGTGATTTCCTCCGTGTAGGGATGAGAGGCAGCACAGCATAATGGTTAGAGAAAGATGGCCTCTCAGTCAGGATGACAAATTCCAGTCCTCACCCTGTCTCACACTGGCTGTGTGACCCTGAGTTCCCAAGGCACTTCACTTCTAAGTGCCCTTGGCAATTCTCTAAGACTACAGATACAAGAAAGTGCTGATCTACAGTATTAGAAGGAGTTTTCCTACTGGGAATTCCCTATACCAATGAAATCCAAGTCCAGATCAAATATGTATGTATGTATTAAGTTATAAACATGTCCTTATGCATATATATATTCTGTACATATGTGTCTCTTTATCTATATATCTTAACTACCTACAATGGCTCTTCTGCACCCAGGGAGGTTGGTGCTGACTTACTTTTAGGACATGAGGATGGCTTAAATACTCGTGCATATAAGAAAGACTCCTAAGCCCTCAGCTGGTGACAACAAAGACTTTGGGACCAAATAGTCTTTTATAACCTAAGTACTGCTAATGTATGTATATATTATGTTATATATACATTATATATATGTGTGTGTTATATATAATATATGTTATGTAATGTGATATATAACTTACATATATGTACATATATGTGTATGCATGTATACATATGTGTATATATAATTATTATACACATAGTAACAAAGCAACAATAATGAGAATTCTCGTTATCTGTTGGCAATCCTGTCTTCTTACAAATCACCCTGTCTTCCCCACTCCTATTTCTTTTCCATTTTAATACACATTGTCTAAATTACAGAACTATGATGTTATGCATCCAAATCCATCAAACCCTCTCCCACTCACTGTTTCCCAGGCACTCACAGGGTCCTCAGGCCATCCAGACCCCGGAACATGCCACTCCGGATGGATTCCAACTGGTTGACAGTCAGATGCAGCTCACTCACTGAGGCCGCTCCCTCAAAGGCACCATCCTCTATCTCCGTCACCTTGTTGTTGCTGAGGTTACTGGGGATAGCAGGAGAGGAAGAGAAATGTGAACCACATGAAGGCTTTGAATCCAAGACCGTATATTCATGAAGGCTATTCTGTTCCTTCCTTTTTCCTTTAGATTTCTCGCAGATTTTGTTCCTGGACCCCAAAGAAACTGCCATCCGTCTTCATCTACCTAATCTCCTGGTTAGTATCTATTCTCTAACAGAAAATTCTCCTGTCACCATGATATTTCTAATGTCTGGAATTTCTCTTTACCCCCTAATCTGGACAGGCTGAAGTCCTATCTAATCCTTCAACCTCCAGGTCAAATGCTGCTTCATCTATGATACCTTCCCTGAAGCCTGAAGAGGAAAATAGTCTTCTCCTCCTTCCCTTATGCATTCATCAAAGTTATAATTTTTTATGTAGAGAATGTATTCTCCCACTAGACTCTAAACCCCTTGAGGACAGACTCTGTGTCTTATTCATCCTTGTATCACTGAGCACAGAGGTCCACACATTCTAAGGGCTCATAGAATATCTGTTGAATCAAATTGGACTCACATTTTCTTCAGATGTGGAAGTTTTTTAAAAATCCCAGTGGCCTCTAAGATTGAAATTTCATTGTTGTTCAACCGTCTGTGGTAGGGAAGGAAAAGAAGAGGAATTGAACAGGAAAAGTTACAGTCGCTTCCAAATGAAGAACCTATCAGATGACAGCATTATAGGGGCATCTGTGGGGAATTCCAAAAATATACATCATCACCTCAAAGTGAGTCCACTCATTAAGTCAGATTGTCTGATCCTGTTAGAATAATATGATAGATTTAAAGCTAAAAGAGTGAAAATATTAAAAAATACCTTTCCAATATGAATAAATTATATGTATGTTGAATATTTACATATATTTACACATATGCAATAGATTAAGGTCAAACTTTGGCTAATAGTTCTAAAGAGTATCCTGAGAAAAAGGAGATATTACCAAATCCATTCACTAAGGTCATGTTTTTACTATTTTCTGTTAAAATCTTTTTTTAGCTCAGTGTTTATTTAACAAATATTTGTTATAGTAGGCAAATATTTGTTAACTTGGTTTAAATTGAGATTTCAATTTGCTATAACAAATCCATAATATGTTTGAATTTCACAAGCACACTCTTGGCAAATCAGAAGCTCGAACTTAAGGCAACAAATGAATATCTTTCAGAACAGACCTATAGACAGAATTTTAATCTACCCATTTGCCTACATTTGTTCAATCTTCAGACTCAAAAGAGCAAACAGACATATATTTCATACTACCTCCAAGAAGAGGGTAATTGGCATATATGAATACATATTTACCCTTATAATATTGCTTAGGTAGGAGGGAGGTATAATTATACATTCACTGTAGCATGAGAAACTGGCGTTCAAATAGAGAACACTGTCCAAAGTTGGTCAGTTAGCTGGCAGCAAAGTTGCAAAACCATTCAGATATCTCATTGAAGGGTACAACCCAGTTATCTCCTCAAAGTTTATGGTGGATGGTCATCTGCCAATTTAATCTTTCAATTGTCCTACTGGTTTCAGAAGCCCTTGGTAGGAGAGGTCCCAGGATAGGTGAAGGTTACCCTAAAAACCATAATACCCACATATGCCTATGATATAGCAGCAATTGTGAAGGGGGTAATTAATTGCTCTGTGCCACCCCCACTCCTTGCCAATAGTCCCAAAATTGAACAGAACTAGGGAATTGTCTCTGTAGAGAAATAAAGCTAGGGGGCAACCCCAGAATGAACAAAAGGAAGAGTAGAAAAGGGGAGGGGGAGAGGCAGAAGGAAAAGGGAAGAAGGAGGGAGGAGACTCAGGTCAAGGTGGCAGAGGATATGCCCTCACAGCTCTGCAGTGGACTGTGGGATCCGCTCTGGGATCTTGGTAAGTTTCAGGTTGGAACATTCCACCACGTTGGATTCACAGCGGCATTTGTGAGGACAGACAGCATCACTGTTGCACTCACTGTTCAACTGGTAATCCTCGGTGCCTGGCTCGAGGGAAAGAGTCATGAGAAATCAGGAAGGGGTGCTTGGTACAGGACCACTCTGTTCATAAAAGAGCCTAAATCTAACCTGTCCCCAGAGAGGCATGCAGAGACATCAAAACCCTTGTCCAAGACCTCCACCACATTCCACACTCCTCAGAGGCCCCTTACCTGGAAGGAAGTACTGTTCCTTTGCTGTAGAGAAAAGAAAAACAAAGAACTGACTGATTGTCTAGAGAACTGCCTGGGAACCTGTACCTGCTCCAATCTAACAACTCATACAGAAGACCCAGAGTTTGAAGGCTTAAAGTCATGGCCCCAGAGGCTAGTAGATCTCTCTAAAGTAGTTATAGAAAATGCTTCTCTATAAATTACAGAAAAGCTCTAAATTCCAAAGGCAAAATCCCACATTTGCCAGCTAGTAACTGTGTGACATTGGGCAAGATACTGAATCTCTCTAGACCTCAATTCTCATCTGTAAAATGGGGGAGTTGGACCAGATGGCCTTCCAAGGTTCCCTTCAGCTCTCGATCCTCTGAAAATAAGGGGATTGGACAGGATCTCTAAGGCACAGCCCCAACATTCTGTGACTAATGCTGAAAAGGTAGCATTGTATTTATACTGCGTTTTCAGGCTAAGGAGATAAAAATAAGCTATAGAAAAAAGATTCATCTTGGCAAAGCAAAGGTCAAGAACTCTTCTCATTGTGTAGGTGGGAATATAATATAGCAATGAAGTATCTTAGATCTGAAAGAGATTTTAGAGGCCATCCAATGCAAGTCTCCCATATTACAGATGAGAAAACTGAGACCCAGAGAAGCCAAGACCTGTTACAAGGTCATGCAGTTAGGTGGTGGGAGAGCCAGCACCAGAATCCAGGTTTCGACTCTCAGTCTGGTTTTTGGCACTTCCCATGTGAGAAACAGGCACAGATTTCAAGGGCTGAGATTCTCAGTCCCAAACACTGAGCCCCACTGTTCCAGTCCACATAATACATATATTGGTTTAAGTTACAGAAAGCATTCCAACTGGTTGAAGGATTAGAGGAACCTCTGATCTCACTGTCAGTGAATTCTCAATTCTCAGGTCTCCCAAGAGATCAAAAAGTCATGCAAAGAACTCTGATGGGCAGTCTGGTGACAAGGATCTGGGGGCTTGTTTCTATTAACTTCTGAGCCCTAAAAATCCCCAAAAAAGAAGGAGGTAGAGAGACAGTTACCTGAGCATCGGAATTTCTTGCTTTTTATCTGCCCAATGCGCTTGTTGGCTAGACGGCGGGGGCTGGCACAGCGGGCTCCACTGGTCTCAATGGGGTTAGTGCGTAAGAAGTCGGCCAACCACTTCAGGTTGCAATCACAGATGAACGGATTTTGAGCCAGGTGTCTTTCCAAAGTGAAGACAAATAGAGAGCAAAGACATAAAAAGGATAAAAGCCTCTGTCTAGGCTAGTCCCCCTCTCCAAACTTTTTCCCCATTCTTCTCTCAAAGCTTCATTAACCATAAAAGTGAGGGAAGGAATAGGAAGAGAAGTAAAAAACTGGGTGGGGGGGGTGGTACGAGCAGGAGGACATTGTTCAACCATGGGTAGGGGGCAGGAGAACTGATGGGAATGAAAGGGAAGTGAGTGGTGAAGAGGGCTGACCAGGTGGGGTTGGGGGTATTATGGGGAATGGTGGGAAGAGGTGAGGAGGTGCCAGAGAGGGATGAGTGTGGTGAGGGAGCTGATGTGGAAGGTGGTGGGACACTGGCTGGAAAGGAAGGGTAGGGGCATGGTATAAGAAGCGATGGAGAAATGTGAAGAGGATGCTGATTGGAAAGGGTGAGATGAGAAAGGTCAAGGGTAAAGATCACAAGGAAAGGAACCACTGGTATGTGTTACATTGGAACAAGAGTACAGGTTCAGCCACCTACAGGAGCCTTCAAGAACAGGACTTGTAGCTGCAGTCCAAGGAATGCTGGGAGGTGAAGGGTTGGAGAGAAAGGAGCTAAGGAATGGGATGCTCCATCAGCCTCTGGCAACACACTTCCTCCCTCTGGTTTCTGTACATTTAAAATTCCAGGCAACTGCTTCTCTACCACTTGGCTCCCTGGGACCTTCAGGGATGTCAAAAGCCTACATACTTATAGGGAGCCAGAAGGAATGGAGGCTTCAGCCCCACAATCCACCAAGCCATTGTGGTGGCCCTACTGGGAATCTGCAACCTGGAGACAATTTTCATAGAATCGCCAGCTTTTACAAGGTCATCTTGTCCATCTTCCCAGCCTCAGGCAGGGCTATGCCCAAAGCACAGAGCTGACATATACCGTTTCACTTTCTGCTATCCTCCTGTCTACAAGGCAGATGCTCAACAGGAAATCTGTATTCTTTATGTTTCCCAGTAGTGGCAATGGGTTTGCCTTTCTCCTGGCCTTTCCCCTGGCTCCTAAGTGACCAGCAGAATGTATTTCTAAAACAGCTCGCTGAGACTAAGAATTTGTGGTCAGTGATTAGGGAACACACGGCTGTCCTTTGTATAAATCTAACTGAACCTTTAGGGGGTTAACGCCATGATAGCCTCAAGAGTTCCCTGCTTCATTAACTGATCAGATCTGAAGAATAACTTATAATGTCACCTATTAACTTGATCCAATGTTAATACCTCCTGACTGAAAATTCAAAGCAGCACTTTTTTTCCTCCTGCTGCCTAGTATACAACTGATAATACAGTGACTCAAATAAATATTGCAATTAAAGGTGTGCAAAAGCACTTTCCTCACAACAGCCCTGGGAGGTAGGCACTTCAAGTGTTATCATCTCCATTTTATGGATGAAGAACTTAAGCCTTAAAGAAGTTAAATGAGTCACCCATGATCACATAATTCCCAATTGTCATTTAGGCCTGTCCCATCAGGCTGCTCTCCTCTGGACTTTTCTGTCATGCCCCAGAAATCTTCCAATCCTGGAAGATCCGTTCAGCCTTGGGATTTAGAAGCACCCACTGCCCCTGGATCCTGCCCTCTGATTGGAGGACTCCTCCCAGAATCTCCACTTAATGAGGGTGACCAGGTCAACATTTCTTCATTCCTCAGCTGGAGGAGTCCTTTGGACATTATGCAGAGGCATCTTCTCTCACCACTTTTTGTTAGCTTTCTTTTATGTGTGTATTCCCCATGCTTGGCACCCAGTAAGTATTTTAATAAATGCTTGTTGACTGACTAACTAACTCAGGGCTTCATACTCAAAGAACAGGGCCCTTGGTACATTACCATGCTGCCTGTCTACCAGTGTCACAGGTCTTCTCATCAAGTTTGCCAGGTCTCACACAGCTAAAGCTAAAACCCAAATCTCAAGCACTCAAAATTTAGGTGAAGGTCCTTTAATACTATCTATGTTATTCATATAATCAATCAATTTTGACTTAATCAAGATTTAGAACTGGAAGGGGTTTTAAAGGTCTTCTAGTGAACTCTCCTCATTTTACACGTGAGGAGACAGATCCAGAAGGGTTACATTACTCATTACTGTGCTCACAGCTAGAGTATTGATAGCCTGGATTTGAACCCAGGGCCTCCAAGAGCAAATCCAACACTTTTCTATTGTACCACAGTACCTCTCATTCAACACATGGATTTTATGGGTGAGGAAACTGAGTTCTAGAATGAAGATTTGACTGATAAAGACTGTTTTGTCTTCGAGTTAACTGGGTCTTCCCAATCTGGGTTTGCACCCAGGTCCATGGAATTCCAATCTACTATTCTTTCCATTACACTACACTGCCTCCTTTTAATCTACTATAAATGTTTTTTTTTCCAAAAATCCATTTTCAGCTGCTGACCTTTGGCAAGAAGATGTGTTTGCTGACTCTCTCCAGGGAAGATTTTATATCCATTTGAAAATTCATCTGTCTGGGAAGTGACCTCTCCCTAGCCTCCATTATGATACACCTGCTTATGCGTAAATGCATAGCCTATTTCCATCAGTTTTGGTTTGTCTTAGGAGAAATCACTGTCTATTTCTGCTGAAAACAGTTCTACTCTGTATTTTTAAATGTTGGGGTCAAAGGGAAGTATATTCACTTTAAGTTCCCTGGATCTATGGCAAAAGCAGGCTGTAAAATTTCCACTACTGTGATTAAAAAGAATGGTTAATGGATAACCTTAAATACCACATGCAAATAACCATTTCATGCAAGACTTAGCTTCAGAGGGCAGAAAACTCAGTAGGAGAAAAGAGTATGTGGAGAAAACATTTCTTCTCTTGGTTTGAAAACCACCACTAATGTCTGATTCTCATGCTTCTTCCTGGATTTGAAATGACTTTGGATTCTCAAGAGTTATATTTACAGAGAGTTAGCTCCAACAGGAACTAATGACAGTCTAATGACAGACTGTGTACATCTATTGGTCAAGGACTAGCCTACCTAATTTCAGACACTTACTTGGCATCAAATAGATAACTTTTATTATTTTTTTTTACTATTGCAATTCTTGAAAGTCAAATACTAAGTTACTGATGTGTTGGAATCTTTATCAATGAGCGAGTGTTCATACTGATAAAATTATAGATCCTTGGCATTATCTTTTCTGTTCCTGATTATAGAAGGGAAAGGCAGCAAAGAGCCTATCAGAGTTAATGGAAGCCAACCTCAGGGTTTGCCTGTGTTGGCAGAAAGCTGTCCTAGATAGGGCTCTTTCACTGGGGCAATTAAGGCTACCTGAAAGGAGGACTTAAGGCCATCAATACAACAAAGTTAACTGAGTGTCTTCAAGTTAAGGGAATGCCCATTTGAGTTGAATTTTCTTGGTCCTGAGAATCTGACAGATTTAAATTAATCAATGGTTCTTGAAGAGAGCTAGTAAAGGAGGTTTATTTAGGTATTTGTAATTTTTTAAATCTAGTTCTAATCTACATATACTTTATCACATATACAGTAATTAATCAAAATAAAAATTAAATTAATAAAATAGTCAGATGTAAGTGATAGCTAGAGAGATTCTTCCATAAAAGTTCTATTCTAAGATAAAAAGAATCTAAGTGTGATCCTGGTGAAAACTTGTGTTTGGAAACTGAGGATAGCATAGCTAAGTATTGAGAAGCTAATCACCAGCCAGCTGGTCACTAAGTGATAAATTCTTCTGCCTCGATGAACCATGAAACAAAGAAAAAAGACATCATGCACCCCAGCTTCTGTAGTGACCATGGCAAAGCTGCAAAAAAGAGGCAGATTGCTCACAGAACAGTTTTGAAGGCATCTTCAAAAATTAAACTGCTGAGACTTGTTCTAAATGTGAAATCTTTGTCCAGTGACCAACAACTGAGCCATATCCCTACTAATATTCTTGGCACCAATTAAATTAAATATCATAAGGAAGTTATAGCAAAATGAAAAGGTAACTTAAGGTTCTTCTCAAAGAGGTTAAAAGAGGAGCTTGTAAAGTTTCATTGATCATCCAAAGACCAGAAACACCATTCATGGAGCACTTGGTCATGAAACAGCCATGAGCATAAGTAGAGTACCAAGAAGACAACTGTAGTTTATGAACTAACATTTATTGCAAACAATAAGATGAAAAATTCCATGGAACATCTGACAAATCCTCCAGACCAAGTCAACACATGCCTTGATACTCAGTGATTTCACTGTGATGTGTAGAAGGCAAAATGATGAAAAATAATAAACAAAAAGAAATCTCATACCTGTATATCATAAATACTTACTTTAAGAGAGTATGAAAGACATGACAAACATAGCAAGAAATCAGCTAGACCTCAGTAGATAGAAAATGAATCATCTGTCTGCATTAGACCACTAACTGGTTAGTGCAAAAGACAAAATCAACACCAAATTAGAAGAACAAAGATTAAAGAGAAAAAAAGAAACTACATACAAATGTAATACCTCCAATCAATCATTAACAAGTATTTATTAAGTGCCTATTATGTGCTAAACACCATTCTAGACTCTAGGGACACAAAAACAAAACAAAACAAAAAAGCAATTCCTGTCCTCAAGAAACTGGTAATCTGAGAAGACAGCATGTACATACATAAGCATATATAAGTTATGTAAAATGAATACATAAATACAAGATAATTTTGAGGGGAGGATACTAGCAGCTGAGGAAATGAAGAAAGACCTCCTGTAGAAGGTAACATTTGAGTTGAGCTTTAAAGGAAACTATGGATTCTATGGGGCAAAGGTGAGGAGGATGTTTGATCCAGGTAGAGGGGACAGGTTCCCACCCAACCTGTTTAAACAAACAATTGACAAAAAAAACTGGGAAATAAGAATAACATATATTTGTGTAGTGCTTTGACATTTGCAAAGTGTTTTCTTCGTCAAAGTGGATAAAAAGCAAAGACATTGACTCTGATTATGAACATTTCTTAGACAAGTGTGACCAATGTAAGACAGCTGGCACAAAGATAAGGCCAAATGAGCCCAGAAACTGTCTCAGTCAGAAAGCCTTGATCCTCTCGCCACATAGAAAGACATCGCAGCCGAAGGTGACATGGGTTTGGAACACAAGTTCCTTTGTAAAACATTTCAGAAGACGATTGTAGATCACAAGCAGTATCAGATCATAAAACAGCCACGAGAAACAGAAGGGAAAATGAGTTTGCATAAGGCTTCACATGAAACATGGCTGATAGGGAAATATGTTTTGCATGACCTCAGATGTATAGTGGGTATTATACTGCTTGCCTTCTCAATGGATGGGAGCGGATCTGGAGGTAGGGAGAGAATTTAGAACTGAAAAATTTCAATTAAACTCATTAAAGAAAAATAAATAAATAAATAAAGCCTTTAAAAAAATTAAAGCTTAGCATGACAACCAAGTCAGAATCATTCTAAAAGCATAATCTTTGATTGTGAGACACGGGAGACACCAGCACAGGAGTGCCCAGCCTGGTGTGCCCACATCAAAGAAGGTGGTGTGCTCTACGAGTAAAGCAGAATTGCGATAGTTCAAAAGAAACGTGAGATGCACAGATTTAGAGACATCTTACACTCCAAATGTTCATATGAACTATTTTTGCCTGACTAAGCTCATCTTGGTCTGATCAGCCACAGTTGGACACAGTAAACTTTGACTCCAACTCAGTGATGTCAATTTGGTCTTCTTTAAAAACAAAGGACAACAACCAACCAACCAAAAGCATCTAAATGAAACTGAAAATAAGACCAAAAATTCATAAGACATAGGACAAGTGTGTCAGTATTTTTGTTGGGACCAATCCTCATCACTGATGATGGAAGAATCACCTCATTTGGACTCTGAATATCTAAGCACCTACTGTGCTACATGAAGAATGAAATTTGACATGAAAATGGCATTTAAAAATATGAAATTGGGAAGAGCAGCTGGACCACATCAAACACATACTGTATTGGAGATGACACAATTTTTAAAGTACTCAGAGACTGATTTTCAAAAAAGATAGAAAAGATCACAGACAGTATCATCATCCCCCAAAAAATGACCAAAAAAAATCAGTCCACATGCCAACTTTCTTGTCTTTATAAATATTTTTATGAAAACCAACTAGACACATGTCAAGGATATATCCTTGATGGAAATATAAGAAAAGGGGCAGGATTTCACAGAAAGTTTTCTACAACCAACCATATCTTCATTAGTCACACAATTTACTGTCTAGTATAATAAATGTGAAATATCACTAGTTAACTATTTGTTGATTTCCTGAAAGTATTTGACTAACGTGGGGGAAGGCAGGGAGAGTGACTGGGATTGAATTCAGCAAATTCAGCAAGTGAAAGTCCACTTCTTATAAGCATTTAAATTGTGCTGTACTTAACACAACTCCCATGTGAACTTGAGCATATACAAGCATCATTCCTAATAAGTTTACCACATGAAGGAGAGGAGCCTTTTGTTGGCAGCTAAGCCAGAACCAGGAGTGCATTCATTTAAAAAATGTATTGTTATCTTTTGTTGTTAATTGCATTGCCTGAATTTCTTTCAGTATATCTCACTCCCTACCCCTCCCAAAGAGCTGTCTCATATAACAAAGAACCAGGTGTGCATGCCAAAGGCCCTGTCCAGTCAAGGGTTTATTCTTTCTTGGCCGGCTGTGTTTGAGTGAGAGAGACGTGCTTTAAGCCTCTGGAGAGGGAGAGGTTTCAGGACCTCCCTATCCAGTACCAACATATGGTGAAGAAAAATACATCTCTAATTTTTTCCCATTTAAGAGTTAAGGCCCCTAAAATCTTTCCATGAATTTTGGTGTCTGTGAACCTCAGAATAAAATCTCTGCTTTAAGTGAATTTATTTCACAGAATTTCAGAGCTAGACGGGACTCCAGTGATCCACTAGCCCAGCCCACATCTCATTAAAAAACGCCCCTACAGCACCCCAACAAGTCATCATTCAGCCTTTGCTTCAGGACCTTCAGATGCAGCATCTCATGCAGGTATGACTTGACAAAGAGAAGATGAAGGATGGAAACACAGCCCCCAGAGAGACAAGAACTATAACAGTTTTCATCGTTTCATTCCCAGCAACTAGCATCGTGTCCTGTGCATAGTAAGCGCCTAAACAAATTTGCTGAATTGCCTATCACATTTCCCAATTAAGCAAACTCCATAAAATCACTAAACATTATCACAGGAATCAGAAATGGAAGCCCAGAACAGCAGGCACTGGGCAAAGTCTTACTTAATTCTTCCCCAACTATATACCATCAGTAACCAACCAATCACCCAGGTGGGTCATTCCCACATGAACAGGTAGAACTTAATCCTGCAACCAGGAAACTACAAGGGATAGAAACTGAGCCTGAAACCAAGAAGTCATATCCAGTTCCTCACTTCTCCATGCACTTTCCTGGTTTGGAGCCTAATGCAAAAAGCAGGGGCCACTTACAGGGTTTGGATGGCTCGGAGAGAGGTGAAAGTCCCCTTGGCCAGGCTCTGGATCTTGTTGTCATACAGTGAGAGCAGGGACAGGTTCTGGAGATCTTGGAAGGCATCAGCTCGGATACAGT
The DNA here is from genome assembly GCA_028658325.1 of Potorous gilbertii. Classification (NCBI taxonomy): domain Eukaryota; kingdom Metazoa; phylum Chordata; class Mammalia; order Diprotodontia; family Potoroidae; genus Potorous; species Potorous gilbertii. The sequence continues at coordinate 523,127,625 of CM053769.1, read as the reverse complement.
TGATCTTGTTGGCATTGAGAAGGCTATGGAATGAAAAAGAAAAGTAGCAAGGAAGGCAAGAAATAAAGGTAACAATGTACTTGATCGGGTGAACAATTTGGGATAGACTGGATTTCCATTGCCTACAAAGAGGGCATCACAAAGTTATTATCTCCTATGCACTGATCAGTCACTGGAGAATATGTCTGCCTCTCAGTTGTGAAGTGTTCTATAATGGTACACTGGAGTTTAAATCATAATGTAATTGCAAGATGTATGACCACAATACGTTAATTCACCGGAACATATCCTGATCCTGTCAGTTGCTAGTGTGTTCTCCACCTTACAGAAATTGTTTTGTATTTATTTGTCTGTGTTCATATTCCTTCTTTCATCCCCTTCTCCTCTCCCTAAGGGGATGCATGCTCCTTTAAGACAGAGTTCCATTTTTGTTTGTCTCCCCAATTCCTAGCATAGAACCTGTCATACAGTAGACATTTGATGAATGAAAAAAATGGACATATTGGAAAACACTGAAAATTGCTATACTCAAGCACTTCATGGGACTTTCCCACATCCCCAAAGTTCTATTTAGGCAACTTGAGCAGCTGAGGTAAGGTAGCTAGATCAAGGACCTGCCTGAGCCCTGGGGAGGATCCCATGACTATATCCCTACATGTTACTGAAATTTACCTAAGTCATAAGCTTCAAGGTAACATTATAAGGTATGCATGTGTCTACTCCCAGACAGAGCTATTTAAAGAAGCCTGATTTCACAATCTTCATTGCCTTAGCATCCATTGGTTAGCTCTGAGTCTGCTTTTCACCTTTTCCCAGTGATACCCTATCACCATCTCCTTCTACATACAACAGAGCACTGAACTGTCTGTGGTCTCTTGTCATCCTTTTTGGTTGACGATATTGAAAGCCTCCCTAAACTGTGACAAGAGAGAAAAATGAAATCTCTTCCTCCCATCCTCAATGGGATTGAAAATGCTTAGGAGTATAAGGTTAGTCCTGGGAACATTTTCTGAAAAGTCTGTCATGGCCCCAAATAGGCTCACTCCCTTCCCTCTGGATCAGGTCCAAAGGAATGTTAATAAGTTGATGGCCCTTACAGCAGTTGCAGGGTGTAGAGACCTCCAAACACCCCCCTGGGCAGGTCTGTGATCTTGTTTCCATATAGAACACTGGGAAGAAAAAGAAAAATAGTAAGTTAGATGGAGACTCTCCTGTCACCTGGCTCTCTCTACTTGGTCCTATACTGGAAACATGGAATTAGAGGCAGGTTCTGAAAAGAAGTAAGGGTGACGTATCACGCTTTGGCTTAAGTTCTATTCTCACTAAAGACGGTGAGTAGCTAACTCCTGGATAGCTCTCAATCACAATCTATGTGGATTAAGGTAAAAACCTCTGCAACATAGGTCAGGCAAGTTCCCATTATTCCAGAACCCTGGAAGCAGCATTCTTAATGCTCCTCCATCATCACACTCCCAATACTCCTCCAGTGAGCTACATGGGGAACTGGATTGGGTCCAGAGATAAGCTGTAACAACTCAGTACCACCTTGGAAGAGCTGACCGTAAATCTTTGGAATAAGCATTTACACTTCAGAAGTCAGCAAACACTACAAATCAGGAATTGATATGCTGGCTTACTGATCTCCAAACTTAAGGCAGTAATGAACGAAATGTTAATGATGCAAATTAAACTCAAAAGTCACAGTTCTCAGAGATCTGGCTGTTAAACTTTTACCAGTACTCCTTGGCTGGGTCTGTTGGTGTTAATGGGCTCAGAGTCTCTGCCAGAAATTCTCCTTAACTGCTGAGCTCATTCTCATCAGGAGGCACTTTTCCCTACTCTGTCCCTGGCAAAGCTAGCCCTGCTTTCATCTCCAACCCCACTCCACCTCTGACCTGAGTTCTAGGTGAGGACCAGGGGCTGGTCCCATTCAGGAACCCTGAATGATGCTGGTTGAAATGCCGAGAGCCTCAGCTCCCATCTATTACTCACAGAGAGTTCAAGGAACGGAGACCCTGGAATGCATCAGGGGCAATTTCAGAGATCTGGTTATTGCTCAGGTCTCTAGAAACCAAACAGAAGGGACATAATTCATCAACTGCATCAATCACAACCATATTTTCCACTTCCTAGATACTCCTTTTTTAAGAAAGTCAAAGTACTTTAGATTTGTTTTAGCATTTCTTCTCATAAATACTTTATTGAATATAAAATGGGCAGGTGTGGTTGTGCCTCTTTCATTGATGAGAAAAATGAGGTAAGAACCACAGAATCATGAACTAAGGGTCTTGGAGATCATCTGATCCAACACCTCCTCTGTAGAGGAGGATATTGCCATCTAGAGAGGGGGGATGTCACATAGGTTGTTAATTGGCAGAGACAGGATCTGAACCCAGGCCTCTGACACTACATATAGTCCTCCTTAAGTTTAAAGCATTGACTTTCCAAGAATTACATAATAAACAATAATGCTAAGAAGAGAATCCAGAAATCTCATGGACTGCTAGAACTGAAAGGGCTCTTATAAGTTATTTATCAAACTCCCTCATTTTCCCAATGTAGAAACTGAGACACAAAAAGGTTAAGCCACTTTCCTACAGTCATATAGTGAGCGTCTGAGCTGGGACCTGAGCCAAGTCTTTTGATTTCAAGTCAAGTCCATTTTCCTTTATACTCACTGACGCTCACTACAGCAGTCTTTATTCTTTGCCCATCTCCACTACAATATTCTTTAGCCCTTAGTCCTGAACTGATATTTTCCAGGATCAGAGGGAAGCTTCTGTCCATTGAGAGTCAATGAAGCTCAGCCCCAAACCAGTGCAATGAAGATAGAGGTGAGAGTGTCTAAGAAACAGACATCATAAAGCCAGATGGCCAGCTCTGTGCACACTTCCAGTTTCTGTAGCCCTTCCTGTCTGCCCCTCCTACCTCCCCAGGTAAATACAGAAGTGATAGAATAGGTCATAGGCAGGTCCAGAAGTATACTAGTTGACTGAACGTACTTACATCCTCCTCAACTTTCTGTAGGGAGAGAAGGCTCCAGGGGGTATTGATTTAATGCCATTGAGCTCCAGACGACTGCAGAGAGAAAAACAAATAGGAAAATTAAGGCCTGATTCCACAGTCTGCAGGAAACTCTTGAGCTGAGTACCTATGAGAACATCAGCTACCAATTAATTCCCTGCCAGAAGGCAGCTTCTTCCAGCAGCCTGGCATCATCTTTACCCACCTGGGGAATCCACCCAGCACGATAAGCTGTTCTCATCCAAAAGGATGAGGCTGATGGTTTCAAGTGAGTCGTTGGCCCAAAGGCCAGAGTCCCCATCCTAACCCTGTGGGGAAGCAGTGGGGAGCAGGACTGATATTGCTTCAACTTACAACTAATTAAAGTTGCATATATTATCAAAAGGAAAACCCTTGCTAAGGCCAGAAGGCATTTCTGGTTGAGCTGAAAAGTTTCTAGATGAGAAAATGTAATAACATTCCCTTTCCTGTCCACTGCCTTTCAGCCCTAAGTTGTTGACTCCTCTATTGCCAATGAATGCAAGCTAGGCATACAGAAACCCAGGCAGGAGGCAGCTCCTGCTTTCTTAGGATCAGAGGATCCTACATCTAGAAGACACCTGAGAGGTCTTCTTTTTACAGTTGAGGAAACTGAGGCTCACAGGGTGTCATGGGCATTAAATATCTGAGGTAGAATTTATACCCCTATCTTCTTGACTCCAAGTCCACAACCCCTTTCCCCTCTGCTGCCTCTTCATCCCAAGGAAAGGATAGGAATTCTGAAGGCTGGTTTACAAGCAGGTCAGTCTGAATCCCCCCCTAGAAAGGACAGAATAGGCTGGTTCTAAACGACTCCAAGAGACTGCTTGAATGAGGAAAGTAGCCCAGGTACTACTGATGAGAGATTTTTTCTGGGGTGGGCCTGGGGTACCCTGTACAATGAAAACTCCATACTGGTGCTCAAACCAAGCATCGTCCCTGACATTTCTCTTTCTGATACTTCCCAAGACCCCTTGCTCTGCATCCTTGCCTCCATCAACTTGTCTGTCTGCTGGGTTAAAGGAGGTAACACATTACACAAACTACAATTTTCCTTTATTGGGCCTAATCTCTTTTCATTTTGGGGAGCAGGGCCTGTGACTTCTTCAGCCAAGGAAACTTCCTTTATGAATTCAGATCCACACCTGAAAATTCAAATCTCAGAGAATCACCTGGGACCCTAATAGGCTAAAATGGCAGCCAGTACATGTCAGAGACAAGACTGAACCCAGGTCTTCCTGACTCCAAGGATGCCAGCTCTCTAGCCACCATACCACTCAACAGGGTTAAGGTTGGGAAATGGTATCAGGGAGTCTCCATTGTTTGGGAGACGAGTACTGTAGTGGAAAGATGCCCTGACTAGGGGTCAGATCCAAGTTCTAAGCTCCCTTAGAGCTTCAGCCACTAAAGAGTTGGGTGACCTTCTCTGGGCTTCAGTTTCCTCCTCTGTGAAGTGAGGGGTGAGACTAAACAATCCCCAAAGATTCCTTCCAGTCCAGAAATTCAGTGTTTTTATGACAACATTTATTACCCCCGTTTGGACTGGCAGCACAGGACAACCACCCTCTAACCTTCCATTTGGAAACCATTTGGGAGCAGGTGTGTCCTGAGCCTCTTTCATGAGCTCAACCTTCTCAAGGCTGCTGACAAAGGCTGTTATCCTAGCAGGAACTAATAATAACTGACATTTATTTGGTCCTTTTGGTGCAAAGCTTTTTATATCCTATTGGACCTTACAAGCACCCATAAGCTTGGTTCTCTAAGTGTGTATATGTGTATGTGTGTGTGTGTGTGTGTGTGTGTGTGTTCAAATCTATGATTTTTTTTTAATATAAAGAACTATCAAGGAAATTCAATAGAAAAAAAACCCATACCAATGCAGATCGGCACGGGTTCTGTGACACAGAGACTTTTAGAACTGCCGGCAACATTGAGAGGTTAAGTGATTTACCCAAGATCACAGTGCCAGGACTTATTCCTAGGGCATCCTGACTTTAGACTGCCCTCTTATCCACTATACCAACTTAGTAAATTCACCTTTCCAAGGATGTCTCAAAGCTTCCATTTTATTTCCATCTGGATGTACTGATTTCCTAGAGGTAAACAACACCCTCCTCATTAACAGATTTCCTATTAACATACTACAAATGGAACTCAGCCCTCTTGATTCTTTGCTAAGTGCTCAGAACACACCTGCTAGACAAAAAAATAGTCACAAGATACTTCCTTAGAACCTCTCAAGGTATCCAGCCCTTCCTTCAGCCCCAGTATCTAGTCTGGAGAGAGGACCCCTGATCCCCACAGTGCTTCAGTTTTCCCCAATTCAATGATGATGTAGTTTCATCTAAAAAAACTTCTTCACGCTAGGGGACTGCTGGCCCAGATGATCTGAAGAAAGGGAACCTGAGCCAAGCCTGGCCACAGCCCACCCCTCCGCCCCGTAAAACCTTCCCCTAGTACTCACATCTCTGTCATGGTCTCAGGCAGGTTGGCTGGGATAGCGGTGAGTCCTTTGCCACGACAGTCTACAATCCCATTGCTGCAGGCACACATGGGAGGGCAGGAGCCTGAGGACAGGGTGCAGACTGGAGTCCGGGTAGCCTCCCCTTGGCCTATAGAGAGCAGCAGAAACAGTGGCTAAGGGACAAAAGGCTAAGGGATCCTTAGGTAGGAAGGGCTCCATGCACAAGTGCTGGATTATTTAATCTACTATTAAAACATCTCTTCTCCTATGCCATACGAGGCAAGAAATCGGCAACAGAATCCATGATAACGAATGACCACTGATTTAGAATAAGCTATCATTGCCAAATTCAAATCCAGCCTCAGACACTTCCTAGCTATATAGCCCTGAGCAAGCCACTTAAACGCTGTCTGCCTCAGTTTCCTCAGCTGTGAAAAGGGGATAATGATAGTACCTACCACCCGGAGTCGTGGGGATCAGATGAGATAATACTTACAAAAGCATTTAACGAGCCTGGCACACAGTAGGTGCTTGTTCCCTTTCTATACTGTCTGGGATCCTACTAAATTAGCATCAGTAACTATGAATAGAGAAGGGAAATGGAGCGGTGTTAGTGGTGGTACAGAATTTGTATGCATTCTAAACTGGGGAAAAATGATAATAAATAGAATTAAATAGTTGATGTTAGTTTAGGGTTTACAATTCACAAAGTACTTGACATATATTATCTCATTTGATTCTCATAGCAGCCCTGTGAGAAGGGTAATACAAATATGTCTCCTTTTCAAGGTGAGATTAGCACATCTCAAAGCTGGGACAGGCAAGCTGGCAGGGATCAGAAAATCACAAATTAGAAGCATGAAGGGATCACGGGAGTCATCTAATCCAACACTCATTTTAAAGATGAGGAAACTGACACTCAGGGAAATCAAATAACTTGCTTGTTGGGCAAATAGGAGGCGAAGATGAAATATGAACTCAGGTCCTCCAATCTCCAGATCCTGAATCATTCTGATGTTCCTACCTCCAATCTGACAGATGAAAAGCCTGAGGAGCTGAGAGGTAAAGTAACTGTCCAAAGGACAGTTGTGGCTCAGACCAGCTCTCTGCCTCTCTCCAGAGCCCTATGATCTTTCTCCTTGAGCTAACTGTTCAGAAAGCTAAGTAACCTACATAAGGTCACATGCCAAAGAACTGGCAAAGTCAAGGCTCAAGCACATCCTGATTCCAAATCAGAGCCTCTTTCCAATTCACCCCATTGCTTTGCCAGTTCTAATGTATCTATGGGTCTTCAGTGCACTCAGAGAAGCCGTAATTCCCTCATCCCTTTCAAAGTGCTCTGATTAAAAACATCTTAGCCTGTGTGAGATGAGAAGCGAGTATTCATGGTGTCAGCATGTATTGTTCATGAGCCAAGCGTAGGGAGTGAATGTGAACCATGTTGTGGGGTAAAGCAGGTTCTTCAACACTAAATGAAAAGCCACTATCAAAGTTATAGAATCACAGAACAGAGTTAGAAGAGATTTTAGAGCTCAAACTCCCTTGCTAAGACTGGGGCTCTCCAATCACGCCTTAGGTTGCTAAGGTAGACTAGCAAGCAGGAGTCATACAAAAATTGCAGCCTTTGCCATCTCAGGAAGACCTTGTCATCACAGACCCAATTAATACTGGAAAACTTGCCTCTCCCCCCAACCAGTGGGGAGTTACCACTATCTAGCATAGCTAGATAGAACACACAAGGTAACCAGGGGTAAGAGAAATACAGATACATATGGCTTCCCTTGCTACCTTCCTAGGAGCTGGAAGCCAATGGAAAACCCACAGTGACATGGTTAGGACAACGCAGTCTCCCAGACAATGTAGCCATATACCCATCCCAAATTTCAAACATCCATTTTATCTTTTGACTCAAAATTGCTGTAAACCTGCAGAACAGCAGTCAGTTGGAAATTACTGGAATTGGCTTTCTCAGCACATACTCTTCCTGTATACCCTAATCAGTTTTCTTTGTAATCTTATATATTTTATTTCATTTATTTAAAAACATAATTCTGAAAGGGATCTGTGGATTTTACAAGGCTGCTAAGAGCCCTTAACTAGATGATCTCCAAAGTCCTTTCTATCTCTGTTATAGGGTTTGGGATTGGAAACTAGATTTGGTAGCAGTGGCAGCATTGATTTAACTGATGCTTCAGACCTGGAAACAGGAGGGATGAGTGACAAAGAGGGTACACACAGAGCTGATGACAAGAAAAGAGTGAGATTGGAATGTGAAGCGTGGTGGGGCTGGCTAGATATGGTGACTGTGCAGTGCACTGAAGAAGCAAGATCAGCTTAAAGACTTCAGCAGACTTCTTAAGACAATGCTTACTTTCTTCCTAGTTGGAAGGTTTCATGCAGAGTGATCACCCTAAGCATCACTTTTCAGGACTGACTGTTTGCCTTTGGTGGGGTCCACCCTGCTGGAACTTGTGCTGTGTTTGGATACCAGAGGGACATCAGAAGGAATTATGAGCAGGCAGCAGACACAGAACCCCAGGCCTCCATTCTCCCAGCCTAGAAATCTCACCCACCTAGGTTCAGCCTTATTGTCTGACTTGATGCCACTGGTAGCATCACAGGTCCTTTCAGGGGTAATGCTAAAGAGAGGTATACAATGACTGCCAGAGAGTAGCTAGGTCTCCCTGGACAGAGAATCAGGAACTCAGCTAGTTTTGTGACATGATCTACACACCTTTGGCATAGTGTCAGGCCAGTGTAGATTGCCCTCTGTTAGCATGCCCCAGGTATTCAGCACACATTGTCTGGAGTCATGCTTAGCACTTAATCACATTGTGCACACAATCACAGATTAACATGTAAGCAAGAGAACATCAGAGAGAGAAAACACTCAAAATGAAGAACCAACATGTTTCAAATACAAAAGAAAAAGTTTCATTTCATGGTAAAAACAAAACAAAATTACTCAAGAGGTTTCTATATCCCTCAATGTTCATTCCTTATTCACTAGCTGTTGGGACCACAGAGCCATGATGTTTCTTCCCTACAATCTCTACTTCCCCTCTATATTGGAAAATTTCTTGCAAAGTGGAGTCATCTTTGTCTTCCCTTGTTTTTAGAGAAGAGGAGTGTATCAGCAAGCTCCCTGACACATCCAGGATGACCTACTGACACAAGTTCTTAAATCTACTTTTCTAAAAGGAAAGCAACTTTTGAAGGGTCAACAATCTTGTTTAATCACATATACCAACAGACAAAATGCAAGCAGAGAAATAAAGACCAACAGACAGAACTTTTAACTGTCTGACCATAAGCAACATATACATCACAGATCAACAGACAGATCCAATTGTCTGACCATTACATACATACATAGTTACCAGAGAGAGAGAAGCACCAGCATCTGGATTTTCAAAGCTGAAGGTGCTCCTTAACAGCTACCCAACCTTACCTCAGTGTATATATGTATACATATGTATACATATATACACATACCTTCACACACATACATACGTATATATATACACATACATGTGTGCACATGTGTATATATACACATACATGTATATGTGTGTATACACGCACACTCACACTCACACACACTTTTCACAGCCAGAGGGCATGACCCTCCTGACCCAGTTCCTCATTAACAAATAACAAAAGGTGGGGTCCTTCCTGCAAAACAAGCCTCCCCTAATCAGGCTTCCCTTAATGGGCTCCACCAGAGGTCCGTTAATGGATAGGGAAGATCTTTGCTTTCCTACAAAACAAACCTCCCCTAATCAAACAACATTACAGGTGAAAGACCTGTCTTTAAAGGTTTCTCAGACTTTGAGATGTTGCTGCCTGTTAGTCTTCTAGTCACATATACTGTGGTTTCTATTTGATAAGTGATTAATGATTCTGGCACTGGGCAAATTCTACTTTGTATAAAATTAAGTTCATGGATCAACATGTAGCTACTAGACAAAAAGACAGTCGTTCATTAGCCTGTGTAGATCTTGGACTCTTATGTCCAGTGAGAGAACAGCTGCTTCCAAGTTTGACTCAGAGTGGTAAGCATTATCTGTTATTGCTGGGTGAGATAATCACATCCACCTTATCAAGTCACACTACCAAGAAGTCAAGGCTGATCCTCGGAGATCCTTCCCTTTGGAAAGATATGTCCAGTTAAATCTGGACATACCTACTGCCCACCAACAAGACAGAGGGAAGAAAAGACTTGTCTGTAAAACTTTTGTTTCCCTGTTACACTGAAACTTTTGGTACAAGTAGATATAGAAGCAGATGTAGAAATAGATACAGTGATTGGCTTAGAGTAATAGCTATATCATCGGTGGTCCTTACATGATGCTTTTAGAAACACACAGAGTGGGAAAGATGAGATTAAACTAGAGAAACCCATGCTTCTTTTTCTCTCTGTATCCTGTGATAGAAGAATTGAATGGTGAGGGAGAGTGTGAGGAAGTAGGGTACAGGGAGAGCTGGGGTCCTCCTCACCTGAGCAACTGAACTCGCTTTTCTGGACCTCGGCCACATTGAGGCTTCGCAGGGAGGGAGGCCCTGAACATTGTGTGAAGAGCCCAATGGTAGGACGTTGCCTCAGCCACTGAGAAAGCCAGGCCAGGTGGCAATCACAGAAAAGGTGGTTGGAGTGTAAACGACTAGAGGCAAAGCAAGAAGTTACAATCCTGGAGGGCCACACCCATCCATCTCCCCGAAACCCTCCCCCTCCCCCAAGCCATCTGGGGACTAGCTAACCTTTAAGGCTCTAGGATCCCCAGGCCACTAATTAGAAATTGTTTCACTCAGTAAATTTAGAGTAATTTCAATTATCTGAGACAAAGTATGACTAGGAAAGACATTTTACAGCCTAATATTATCTAGAAAATCTCAAAGGAAAAAGCAATTATAAAGTATTTTTAGATGAGCCACTCCCACTTTCAATTTTACCATTTAATCGCCGAGTTATATGCACAGCCTAGAACTGTGCTAGATGGTGAGGGGAATATAAGGGACCTAAAAGCTCTACCCTCAAGAAGCTCTCGTTGGCTTTTCGTCCTATCTTACTCTTAATCAGGTGACTGAAAGCTGACTGTCCTTGCGGTGGTCAGTTGCTCCTAAGTCATACTCACAAAGTCCGGAGCTTAGGCATGTGGTTGAAGCTGGAGACAGGAATGGTGGTAATGTTGTTGTTATTTAACGTCCTGTACGAAAAGAAACCAACATCATTTACTCAGTCGATGGCAAATGGATATGATGGATGAGGACTCATCACGAGGTTGGTCTAGTTGTCTGCTCCGATGACTGGGAAAGCCTGAGAACTAGCGCTTTGTCCTTTCATCCATCCAATCCATCCCCCAATAATTAACGAGTGTGTGCACAGAAACAGTGTAGTAGAATGGATAGAGCACCAGGCTTGTCATCAGGATGAACTGACTTCAAACTCCACCTTTGACCTCATTAGGACCATGGGCAAATCCCTTAACCTCTCTAGGCCTCAGTTTCCTCATGTGTCAATAGTCAATAAACATTTATTAAGGGCCTACTAGGTGCTAGGCACTGTGTCTATTCTGTAACTGGGGACAGAAAAATGAAGTCCCTACCCTCAAGGACTTCATAATCTAATAGGAGGGAGACAACACATACAAAGAAGATGAAAGGTGGGTACAGGAGTGGAGGGTTACCTAACATGGGACTATGATGAAGTCTTGGAGATAATCAGAATGGAAAATGATCTAAGGATGTGTAGTTTCAGAGCTGGATTCCATCTCATCGAATGATGACGTTCTGGAGAGCTAAAAGTCCAGGAGGTCAGCAGGATTGGAAATGATGAGATGAATTCCTTGGCTGCCATTCTCAAACAGAGGGTCTGAGAGATGCTCCAAGATATCCACACCCTACCCTTTCAGCCAGAGGGAGGGAGGGATCCCAGGGGTAGGAATTGATGGGAAGTTCTGAGTTTCAGAGTTAATTTCATCTTGCAAAATAGTGAGTTTCTGGAGATGGTGAAATCCAGGTCATTGGAGTAGGAAATGCTGAGGTAAATTCCCCAAGTGCCCTCCTCAAATGGTAGAGGACTAGGGAGGAAGTCTCCAATATCCAATTTCTATCTCCTCCAATCAAAGGGAGGGAAGGACTCCAGTGGCAGGGGCTACAGAGGAGTATGAATTTCAGAGTTGATTTCATCTTGCAGAATGGAGATCATGAAATTCAAAAGATCAAGAAGGTAGGAAATGACAAAGTGAATTCCTTAAGTTTCCTCTTGAAAAAGCAGAAGATTAGGGAGGAACTCTCTGATGTTCAACCTCTACCTTCTCCAATCAAAGGAAAAGAGGGACACCAGGGACAGGGGTGCTGAGCAGGTGTGAGATGATTTTATCTTGCAAACAACAAGTTTCTGAAGATCATGAAATCCAGGTCAACAGGATAGGAAGTGATGAGATGAATTCACTAGTTACTAACCTCAAAAAGAGGGACTCCCAGCTGTAAAAGGGGGAGATCGGGCTACATCCTCTCTGGCTCTAAATCTATGTACTTAAAAAACCAGCCTGGGCAGATAAAATGGAATAAGGGAGAACCAGCAAGCTCTGGGAAGAGGCTGGTAGAGATATAGGGCAGCCCCACTATTTAAAACTATTAAAGCTTAACACTGCTCTAGGACCTCTGAGAAACTCTGCATAAGAGTCTATGAGAACTTTCTCTCAGTAAGAACACCTTGAAAGTATTCAGAGAAGATGAAAGAAGATACATGATTCAAGAAATATCTCTGCGTATGAAGTGATGACTGAGAGGACCTGAAGAACAGGGAAAGAAGAATGAAGGCTCTGATAAGTCTATTTTCTCAGAGGGACATTCACCCCTAGATAGATTTTTCAAGGCTTTATTTCAATTTTATTCCATTCAACAAACACATATTAAGGGTCCATTATGTGTGAGAAACTATTCTAGGTGCTGGGAATCAAAAGACAAAATGACATCAAGAGACCTTGCCCTCAAAGACTTTACATTTCACCCGAGGGACACGAAACATATACAGATAAATAAATGAAAAATACAAAATAACACAAAGAAACTGTAATAGGGGAAGAATATTAACAGTTTTGGGGGTGGGGCTCAGGGAAAGCCTCATGTAGGAGATGGCACCCAAGAAGCTAGAGATTCTGTGAAGCAGAGGGAAGGAGCAGACAGAATGTCATAGACAAAGAACAGCATCTTTGTCCTCTTCCAGAGTTAGCCTGCTTAAATTAATTGGCTTAAGTAACAGAGAGAAAAATTGGAAGTCATATTACCAACGGAATCTTTGCTATGCAATGTCAGACAAGTCACTAAATGTGTCTGCAAACTGACTAACCCCAAATGTGCTAAAATAGTGGTCAAAGTCCTCAAACAGAAAGTGTTATGAAAGGGCTAAATAGTAAGTCTAGTCTACCAGAGGCAATTAATGAGAAGGTTAAAATAAAGTCTTCCTTCTTCCCTTTATCCTTGCCTGGGAAGTCCTAAGGATACTTACAGCACCTCTAGGCCCCTCAGAGCTCGGAAGGCCCCGTCCTCAATGCAGCTTATCTGGTTCTTATCCAGTTGTCTGTAGAACAAAGGAAGAAGAGATCTAGATAAGAGCCGAACACAATCCTTTAAGGGAATCCAGTCACAGAAAGGGGAGAGAGACCAGGAGTCAGCATAGGATACAATGGCACAGGCAGAGCTAGAAAGGTAAGGAATCAATAATGGAATCATGTAGGCTTTGAGGCAAAAGTAAAGGCAAATAGGCCAAGAGATACTGTCATTCAACACCTCAGCCTGCCGGTGGCTTTCATTCAATGATGCTCACTCATGCTCCCCAAAGCCCACTGGTCCTCTATAATGCATTAGGCTCTTTCTCTGAAAAAACAAACTTCTGACCATGGAAGTTCTGCTGCACAGGCACACTTCCCAAAGGCATTCTTTGACTCCAGATTACTCTCTTCAAGAATGACCCAGCAGGGAAGTCTGAATGGTAGCCATTGGGAGCCCAGAGCAGAATGCTTTGAGAAGAGACGCAAGAGGAGAAAACCCAGACCTCTCATTTCCCAGCTCTTCAAACTGACTTGGGTTGCAACTCACAGATTTTTTAGGTCAGTGGCTCCACGGAATGCTTTCCTGGGGATGGCCTGGATGGAATTCTCACTCAGATCCCTGTGAAAATGAGAAAAAGGAAGGGATAAAATGATCAGAAGGGAGATTTTTTTCAAATACTTCTCAAAACAGTCAAAAAGAAAGGAGGAAAAGAAGAAAGGATAGAATTAATGATTCATGGCTGAGTTTGAAAACTGAACATCTGAGATCAATCACCACATCCTTGCTTTCTTGGAAAAAGCCCCTCCTCTTCACTCCTCTTGCTCCCCTGGGAGTCTTTCAGTTCATAAGAAATCGCCAACCTGTCTCTGACTCCCACAGAGGCTTGGAGGCAGAAGGTCCCCAAATGTACACTGAAGATGCCTGAATACATCTAATGCCTTACCACGAATTCCAGTTTGAGAGAGAAAATCCCAGCCCACTTGCTTATTGCTGTGAATTTGGGAGAAAATCTCTTGGAGGCCTCTATAAAATGAAGGGATTGGTTTCGATGACCAATCAGTAGAAAACAGTTCTAATGATAAGAAATCAGCTTTTCATATTCTTTGTTAAAGATTCAAATAGAGGATGAAAGGAAGGATTATAAACTTACCAAGATGCTGGAGTCTTTATCTGACCAAAATCAAGCTGGGGCATTGATTTTGTAAGACCTTCTACCATCCCCTTTCTCCCCACTCTGTCACTTTTTCTTAAAGAATATACACAACTCAGCCAGGGTGGTACCCGCACCAGCTGGCCTAGAATACCCTGTGCCTGGGATGTCATTATCCATCCCTCCTGATTGCTTAATAATTATACTTAGCTACTGCAAAGTAATTCCCTTGAAGTCTGCCCTGTGGTTTGGAGGGCATAGCTAATCAGGGATTTAATTACTTTGCCATTAATTAATGTTACTCTAAAAACCCTAACAGGCCATTTGCACCAAAAGGAACCCAGTGACTCCTGTGATACAAGCCAGATCCCCGGTTCCCTTCTCTAGATCTTGCCTCTGAAAGAATGATCATCACTCATGAAACCACCTCATCTGCCTCTCCCTTCCTCACTCTACCACCTATTATATCTAAATACTGAATTATGAAGTATTGTAAATCTCTGTATGATGAAACATCAAGGTTAGCAACCAAAGGAAGCTTTCTTTATTTTTTCTTTTCCTTTTGGTTCAATTTTGTTTTATTTTCTGTTCCAAATTTTCTCCCTTCCCCTCCCACACTCATTGGGAAGGCAAGAAAAACAAAGCCCATTAAAAAAGGCATATGGTCATGTAAAACAAATTCCAGAATTAGCCAGGTCCAAAAAAGAAGGAGTGGGGAGGAGGATCTGCACTCTGAATCCATTATTTCTCTATCTGGAGGTGGAGAGCAGGTTTCATGCTTCTTAATAAATTTTAGTTAATAAGTGTTGATAAGAGTTCCCGAATCTTTCTAAGTTGATTGTCCTCACAGCAGGGTTTTTATTGTATAAATTGGTTTCCTGGTTCTGTTCATTCATTCTGTATCAGTTCGGGCTAACCCTGTGAGGTGGGTACTTATAGGTTGTCTTAGCTTCCCTTGATAGATGAGGAAACTAAGTCACAGAGAGATGAATTGATCACAGGTACCCAAGACCATAGAACTAGCAAGTTCATAGGATCATAGATCTAAGGCTGGAAGGAACCTTCATGGTTATCGAAACCTTCATTTTACAGAGGCCTTCAAGAGATGAAGTGACCTGAGCATGGTCACTGAACTGTTAGAGAAGGGATTTGAACCCAGGGCTTCCTGACCCCAAGTCAAGTACCATAGCTACTATAGGATCCTTCTGCCTGTAGAAGTTCCACTGTTTATATGTTTAAATTTATCAAGAAGCATATTAACTAGTTACTCCATATTGGTACTGTCCACATTCAATATGTCACTGGTGAATTGTTACAGTTCTTCACCAAAGTCTGCTTTAGTGTCCCCCTGCTGTTGTAGTTGGAGTTTAGAGCGTAGCAGTTAGTAGGCGATCTGTCCTCTTAATGCATTTGCTGGGTTGTAGGTTGGACATGAACTCCTCTAAGGTCTCTGACTTATCAGAGTTTTTAATTATTTTATGATTCTTTGATCCTTACTGCATATTTTGTTCATGTACAACATGTCACTGAGTTAGCAAAACCCAAATCAAACTAGACATCAATGAATGACAAATTAATGACAGCTACAACCTCTAAGTTTAAATACTGTCAACCTAAAAATAATTACAGAAATAATTTATCAAGTACGGAAAAAGAAAAAGAGTAAATACCTTAGCAATAGCTAAGATGTAGATACTGATATAGATACTGATAGATATCGATATTGATAAATATACATTATACACTAAAAGTGCCCACTATGTACTAAGCTCAGTTGTAGGAGCACAACAAAAAATGAAGAATCCACATCCTCAAGGAGGTTGCTCTCTCCTGGGCTAGGGGAAAGAGAGAAAGATTGAGAGAGACAAAGAGACAGACAGAGACAGAGACAGACAGAGACAAATAGAATACAAAATATATACAAAATGGACTTTTGTCACTAAGTCAATATAGCATAATTCATGTCAAACTGGTCATCAATAATAAATCAATGATGGATAAAATGAAGCCCAGTTCTTAACACAAGCAGGATTAACCAACAAAGGCACAGTTGGGATGATAAGCTGCCCACCTTAGATAACTTTTATTTTATCAACTAGGATAGGCCAGTTAATGCTATAAAGTTTAATTGGGGATATCATTCTAACATTTTTACTTTCTTGCTTATGACAATGGCAACCACAGCACTATTGACAGTAAATGCAAGGTAAGTAGTAATAAACATGACATCCTTAAAGAAATTAATATATCATCAAAGGGTGAGCTGTGATCAGTAGCCATATTATTGAAAGACCCAGATCCTGTGCTGATTCCATTAATTTTCCATGGGGAAAACACATACTAAATGTCTCTAAATATCTTGAGTTCTGCTTTTCTGTTTAAGTTTCTGCTTCCCAGAAATCAACTAATTAGTTACTGACTTTTCCACAGGGAAAGGTTTTTATGGTGACAGGGAAGGCACCACTTCCCCTGAGCTCATGCCTTCCCCCTTTACAAAAATGTCCTATACAAGGCCAGCTAACCATGATTTCATCTTTGTTTTTGTTAAATAATAAATTTTTCACATTCTTTTCTTTTTAAATTTTGATTTCCAAATCTTCTCTCCCTCCTACCTCCTCCTCTAGCCACTGAAAAGGCAAGCAGTAAGATATCAATTATACATGTGAAATCATGGAAAACATTTCTATATTAGCCACATTTCTCCCAAAAGCAAGAAAAATAAGGAAAATGAGAAAATTATACTTCAGTTTGCACTCAGAGCTTATTGATTCTCTCTCTGGAGGCGGATAGCATATTTTCATGTCTTGGACCATTGTATTGATTAGGATAGCCAAGTCTTTCACAATTGGTTATCACTACAACATTGTTGTTACTGTGCACAGTGTTCTCCTGGTTCTTCTCACTTCATTTTGCCTCAGTCCATATAGGTTTTACCATATTTTTCTGAAACTACCCCCCCTTGTCATTTCCCAGAGCACAATAGTACTTCATTACAATCATATGCGACAACTCATCCAGCTGCTCACCAAGTGACGAGCATCCCTTTGATTTCCATCACAGTGGTTGCCATCACAGACAGAACCACTATAAATATTTTTGTACATGTAGGTGCTTTTCCTTTTGTCTTGATGTCTTTGGGATACAGACCTAGTAGGAGGATGTTGCTGGATCAAAAGCTATGCAGGGAGTTTTATAGCTTTTTGGACATAGTTCCAGATTGTTCTCCTTTCTGGATCATTTTGCAACTCCACCATCTATGATGATTTCATCCTGAAATAGTGATAAAGTCTCAAGCCCAAGGTCATACCTTGAGCTGATTCCTCACTGCGTGGGAAGTAGTGGAAGGGGGAGGCAAAACAATGCTACTATGTCATCACTTTTCCATGTAGCACCAAGGGGGTATAAACACCTCGTTCTTGAGAGGTGAATATCTGAGTCAGTCAGGACTTAATAGTGGCACAAACTCTTCTGCAATAGAGGTAGGTGTAGTCCAGGGGAGAATGAGGGAAAAAGGGTATGAAACTGAAGCCAAAGGTAGCTCCCAAGAGGAACAGAGGGAATTAATAGAGAAAGAGTAAAAGAAGGAAGGTAATGATTTTTCCTTCTGATCTCCACTCCTGAGGGGAGAAGGCACCGCAATAAGCAAGTAAAAGTTACCAATTGCAGCAAAAGAAAATGTTCAGAAAGATCAGGTAATTGGGACTGTAGATTTAGGTGTAGACTCTGGCATCCACCAAAGAAGTGATTATAAAACTGAAAACTATAAATGATTGCTGGTTCATCTCAGGCCTGGCTGACACAGAGCTTTTAGTATCAGATGACATGTCATGTAGATTTGTATGAATTTGGAGATTCCGGTGTCTATGAAAAGAGGCTGAATCTTCCTTTCACAAAAATGAAGACTTTGGCAAGTCATCACAATCAAACTTTGGTGGATTGAGTGCAAATTAAAATGGGAAGGAAATTGGGTTTTTTAAAGGTTCTTACTGGACCTGTCTCTTCATTAGTTGGAACTTAAAGTTATATCACTGGCTTGTTACATGGACACTGCCTATCAAGTTTTTATGAATATCTGCTCACTGGATTCAGATGGCTCTGGAGGAGAAGTGAGGCTGGTGACCTGCACAGCCCTCCCTCACTCAGAACAAAGTCAAGTGCAAGTCATGTCATCATTTCTCTGATGGCATGGTCTTCTTCAGCAACAAAGGATGAACACACACTTGTGGTGGGTTTTTGGATGCATCCACCACGGACTACTGTTAAATTAGGGACTAGATACTCAATAATTTAGACATTTGCATCCAAACTTCTTTCCTAATCTACCCCTTCTCTCCTCCCTCACTATTTCTCTCTCCAGAAATGGGAAAGCAGAAGGACAGTGGGTATAAATGTTTTGTCATACTTTCTCTTTGCAGCTCACACTTCATAACTCTTTATAGACATGTTGTGTTCATTTGGCTGGCTAAGTTGTTCTCTCTTTTTGACTTGAAGAAGAGTTCTAACTGCTCTAATCCTCTCCCTCCCTCCCTCCCTCCCTCCCTCCCTCTCTCTCTCTCTCTTTCTCTCTCTCTCTCTCCCTCTCTTAGAGAGAAAGATAGAATCTTAGAGATTCTTTTGCTTTTCCAAGGGCTCCAAGGCACCTCTATGCAGATGGGTTATTAGAGCCTGGAAATTTTCTGTATTGTTCTGTCCAGTAATCTACAAGTCACAGCCTCTGCTTTTCTCTCCAATCTTCCATAGACTTGTGTCTATTTCTTATCCCTCTTGTGAACTCTAGCCATTTGTATGAGCTTTCTGCTTATTTATTTCTGTATTTATGCTTTACTCTCATGCGTGGTTTCATGTTAGAAACTGTTACAATGAAGTTCCCTATGATTGAGCTAATTCTTATTTTTCAAACACTGATTCACATGCTTGTCTTTGAGCTGATATTCTCCCAAGGAATATTTTAATTCAGTAAGCTTATGGTCCTATTTTCAAAGATAGATCTGTGAAAATGTCAGCAATTGGGTGGAATTTGCTAAGCTATGCTACTGCCAAAGTCAAAAGATTCCAAGTTCATGAAACTCATAGAAT
Organism: Potorous gilbertii; assembly: GCA_028658325.1. Lineage (NCBI taxonomy): Eukaryota > Metazoa > Chordata > Mammalia > Diprotodontia > Potoroidae > Potorous > Potorous gilbertii. The sequence goes on along the minus strand of CM053769.1, from coordinate 523,108,336 downwards.
ACATGTAAAATAAGCTTGTGCCCATAAATGCCAATGTGTAGGCAATGTCTTAGCTAGCTTACCCTACTTGCTCTTTCTGTGGATGTACTAATGATGCATTTGCTTCTATAAATTGGAAAACAAAGTTGAATGCTAGATTATAATCTTGAAACTGGAAGAAAAAAAAGAAACCATGCCCAGAAATGTGTAGTTATGACTGAGAAGTGCTACCATACAAATGTCAGTGAAACAGCCAGTCCTGGGATGTAAAAGTCCCTGAAGATCTTGGACTAGGAGAATGTAGAAATCAGTATCTGTGGTTCCAAAATATCTAAGCTTTGTACTTGGGTCTTGATCCAAAGCTATGGGTGGGTTCCCTCCCTACCTTTCTCCCTTTCCCTGCTCAGACTTCACAGATTAAGAATCCAAGAACCTCAGAGTTGCAAGGGACTGTGGGAATCCTCTCTACAACATGCCCAACAAGGGGTCATCCATCTTCTGCTCTGAAACTCACAGTGCCATGAAACCTACCAACCCCCAGAGGAGCCTAATGATTTCTTCAGCAAGTCTGATGATTTTCTTTATACTGAGGCAAACTCTTGTTTCCTAACTTTGACAACTTGCCAACCCCAAACACACATGATTCTCTGATTTATCATCATTCTCAGCCTCCCCAGTAGCAAGGATTCTGGGTGTGTGGCACAACATCTGGCTAAACTGATAATTTTTTAAAAAGCAGATAAAAATTGTAAATACCTGACCCAAGATCTTGAGTACTTCAAAGATCCCAAACTTTATGATCCTGGCGTCAGTTATAATGACTTAATTAAAAAGCGAGTAGGTGAGAGTCTGACAGTATTGCAGCATCAAGTTTGGTGGAAGATATATAGAGATACATATTTATAAAGAGATAACTACACAAAGATTTTATACATATACACACATTTATATGAATAGATCCAGCTTTGAAAGAAAGATCTAGTACCAAAAAGATATCTTAACAACAGAACCAAGTTAGTAAAGAGTAGAGAGATTAAATATTCAAAACACTATGAAGATCACAAAAGGCTGGGGAATGTTAAATCAAAAGATAAACTACTCATACTAAAAAGGGAAGAAAGGACAATATCCCTGTAAGTTTGGCAGTTTTACATATGATTGCCTCAAAGCTAACTTATTTGTGGACTGAGTAGAATCAATGTCAGGTATTATTGTCGTGATGTTTTATTTTCCCCTTCCCTTTGCTGACAAGCTATTTCTATAATTATTTTTGCTATTATAATTACACAAGGGCAGAGACTCTCCAGCAGACTGAGCCTAGGCGGTAACAAGCAACATGAAATCAAGCACCAAACCAAAGATAACGGACAAGAGAATCTGTGGTACCACCTTTGAGGATGCCAAGAAAAGAGCACAGAATAGAAAAAAAACCCTCAGAAATGAAACAGATCAAAAGAACTGGGGAATGGAATGAAAATGTTAAATTGGGAACTGTGGTTATACGATGTTTAGGAAGAAGTTACTGGCACCAACCTAAAGTGGAACTCTGGCAATAAGATGTTATCTGCAACCATTTTGTAATCCAAAAGAAGCTGCCTACACTAGGGCTGAAATGTGAATTAGAATCTACTTTGTGATTTCCTTCCTGGAAACTTGAAAGCTGACGGGGTGGCACCTGGACACTTGGGGAACTGATACATCATGGACTCACTGGAAGAACCATCATGTGGACTACATGATTTTACATTCTTCTCTCTCTCCTCTGTACTTGTATAAGCCTGCCATCCTACTGTTTTCATTTTAGCTGCTGTTAATGTATCCTTGACATATAAATTGCTCAAATTATGTGGCTTCAGTGACAATGCACATGAACAAAGTGTGTAATTGGGAACACAGAACCCTAGAATCATAAAACATGCACATGACCTCAGATGCTATCTGGTCCAGCCTCTGCTGTGGATACAGGGGATGGATCACTTATTGACGCAAAAAAAAATTCGAACCTAGCTAACATGGACATAGAGATAGAATAGTGAACCAACCTCCCAATGAATGTAAATAATTTTATCCATTTTGTGATGATTATAAATAGTAGAACTTAGAGGCAGTGTGGTAGAACACATACACAGTCCTGGATTTAAAATCCGAAAGACCTAATCTGACTTTCAGTAGAGGTGTGACCACAGGCAAGTCATTTTATCTTACTGACTTACTGTTTGCTCATCTGTAAAATGGGAATTATAAGACCTATAAGCACTTACATCATAAATTGTTGTAAAGCTTAAATGAGATCATGCATGTGAAGAGCACTGTAAACAATAAATTGCTACATATATGTCAGTTATCATAATTGCTATCATTCTATTCTATGGAATGACCATAGAGTCCTCCGTGATCATGAGCCATCATAGAAGAAGTTGTTGTTTTGGTTATCTTGGGATCCTGAGATTACGCACTAGCCAAAGTACCTGATAAGTGGTTAATTAATAAGAGCGAAGAACCATAGTCAAGCTGATGAATCATCAAAGGGAGAGTATCCCAGGTCTGCTTGCTGGAGTGATCATGAAAGATTATGGTGATGATGATGACGATGATACAGCCTATCTGAACAGTCAAATCACACCAAGTAGGTGTATAGGAGCAATGAGAAGCAACCACCCATGAAGGTGGGGGTTGGACTTTCTGAAGCCCCCATTGATTTCCTTCTCTTGAAAAGGGTAGCCTCCCTCCAAACTGATTGATTATATGACAATTTTTATCTTTCAGTTAATATGAAAATATACTGCATGAATGAACAGTTTGGCCATCAAACCACCCATGATTGGATCAGGATTAAAAGAAATTAGACTAAAAAAATCCTCCAAGATCATTCTGTAATTCCTAGGAACATCTTTTCAAAATATGTTGTCACCCCCAAGAATGTCCTTTCTCCCTTAATACTAATGGGCAAGTGGAAGGGGGAAAGCATTAAGTGCCTAGGATGTGCCAGGTATTGTGCTGAACACTTTACCACTATTATCTCACTTGATAAGTATTTCCGTTCCTTTAAAAGGTGGCTAAAAGTTGTACATGCTCATCTTCTGTCAATGTTGCTATTTAACCTGTGTGTGATGTAAAAGAAAACAAATAATTACAAACTGAACCTAGGAGAGAGGTTTGGGAACCAAAGAATATATCTACGATAAGTCTACTTTGGACATGCAACGAGTAGAGAACAAAGCATTGGAGATGAGCAAACTTTTGAAAATAACTCAGAAATCTCTACAAATTTTAAAATTCCACATATTTTCCCCTTTCACTCTGGTGTTTCCATTGCTTATTTGGATTTTTTTTTCTCATAGTATAGCCTGTAGGTAGTTTTTCTCCTAGGTTATACCACACCAATTTACTCTCAAGCCATAAAACCTAATTGCCTACCATTTGAATTAGCCCCCAAAGACATAATTATGGTTATAGGTTACTCTGACCCAGATAACCTGGACTGAACAAAGCCTAACTAAAGTCATAGTCTGGACTGAGATCTCTACCACCCTGACTCACTTTCCCACCTAGCCTTGAGAGATATAAAAATCTTTCCGCTAAGCCTTCCTGTTTCTGAGTACTTGGTTGCACTTGAATTCTTGGGATATATTCTGGGTAGATTTTAGCAAATGGGGTTCCAAGTGACTTTAGTCATCAAGAGCCTCAGTTCAGAGAGACAAGCAACTGTTTGAACTGCAGGTCCAAGGCCCCAAGTGATCTGTATTCAGTACTGATGGCACTAACAGCTGTTACCTGTAACTGTTAATGACTTCACTAAAGTGTGCTACCTTCCATGACTATAAGCCTGCTGTGTTGCTACTATCTACATCTCTTAACTCAGTCTCAAGTTCTATTTGGCTCATTCATCAAGCTAACACATTCTCTTTGGGGGATATGGATTCAAAGACCCTTTCTATGCAGATGAGGCCTAAGTCTATTCTCATCTCTCTCCAGAGCTCCAGACCCAGATCATCAAATAACTTTCTGGTAAATATCTTCACCTGGCTATCCCCACAGGTAATTCAAACTTAACATGTCCAAAACTGAATTCATTATCTTCCTCTCTGATACCACCACTTCCTAAATTTTCCTATTGCTGCTGAAATGGAACAAAAATCGAACAAAAAGGCAAAGATTGTGTTCTTTTCCTAACTTTATCACCATCACTTGGCACAGAACCTAGTAAAGAGTAAGCCCTTCATAAATGCATTTTGATGAACTAGTTAACTGGTTAGTTGGTTGATTTCCTGAGAGCACCACCTTCGTTCCTGTCATCCAAGTTTATCAAGAGTCATCCTTGAGTCTTCCCTCTTCATCAGCTCCTGGACCTAAATCAGGTGCTGTCTTGTTAGTTCTATCTCTACCACACCTTCTACATTTGTCCTCTTCTCCCCTTGCACCCACAGAGCTGTCACCCCAGTTCAAACCTTCTTCACCTCTTACTTACTATCTCCTAATTGGTCTCTCCACTTCCATTCTTTCCCTTCTATGTAACCTACCCTCCAGATAGCTGCCAAAATAATATTCATAAAGACCTCTCTGACTATTCTAAAGAATATTTAGTGACTCCTTATTGCCTCTAGGTAAAAATATAGACATCTCAGCTTGGTAGTTCAAATACTTCATGGTCTAGCTTTCCTGACTCACTATACATTCATTATTCTCCTTCACATCCTTAATGTTTCAGCCAAGTAGAGCCCATAGTGATCTATGTGCTATTCCCTGAGCCCAGGATTCTGTCTCTCTCCACTAATCTGGCTTACCTGCAATGCACACCTTCTTTACCTTTGCTTTTCAGCCTCTTTCAAGGTTCATGTCACGTGTCACTTCCAAAAAGAAATATTTCCTTATACTTCTTTTGTTAGTACTTTCTCAATTTTACAAATTTATAATATTTGTAAATATTGTATTCCCCCAATAGAACATAAACTCCTTGAGATACTTTTCCCACTTTCCTCTCTATCTCCAGTGTCTAACACATCACATTGAGCATAGTAGACTCTTATATAAGCTTTGATAATGGACTGGAATTGAACCGGGCAAAATGTTATGGCCTGCTGAGATGTTCTGGGATCATGGCTTTATTGTTCAACATGTTGGCTATTGCTCCCAAGTTCTGCATTATCATCATATTTGATAAGCACTCCATCCATGCTTTTATTCATGCTTTTATCTGAGTTATAGGAAAACTCATTAGCGAGCAGAGGACAAAGGACAGATCCCTAGAGCAATCCATTAAAGACTTGCATCCAAATTGACATTGAAACCTTAATGACTGCTCTTTGCATGATAGCTGAAAAGGTTAAGTCACTTGCCCAAAATCATAGAGCTAGTAAGAGTCAGAGGCAAAATTCAAACCCAGGTCTTCTTGATCCCACATCTAATAATCCACCCACTCTCTTTCAATCTGCCTTCTCAAACCGGGGTTATTCTGACACCAAATCTAGGGCCTTTTCCATTACATTACAATTCTTATACAATATTCTAACATGTCAAGGGTCTGTGACTTGTTCAGTGTCAATCCTACCTCCACCAACATGTACCACACAACCCCTCAATACCTTAGAAGATTGCCATTGAGAGTTGATTTAACTGAAAAACTCTTTAGTCTGTAATTAATCTAGTGATAAGCCTCTCCAAATTTAGCTAGAGTTTGTGCTTGGGAAACAGACACACATTCTCTCACCAAGTTATACTTAAAGCCTTTCCAACATTGATAGTCAATAAACATTTATTAAGTATCTTGTTACCAGGCACTGTGCTAAGTGTTAGGGATACAAAAAGAGGCAAAATAACAGGCCTATCCTCAAAAAATTTACAACTTAGTGGGACCTAAAAATAGGATGGGCTGGAACTTGGGTTCCACTAACAGAGTCTTCAGGGGCTCCAGGTAATCCCATGCCTTAAGAAGGCATCAGAGCAAAACTTAAGAGGAGAAAACATTTTAATACATATAAGAAATATGAGGCAAACCATAAAGCAGAGATCACACATGGCAAAAAGCCTGGTATAACAGAAGGGACACTGGTCTTGGATTCACAAATCCTGGGTACAAGTTCTATCTCTTCCACTTATTGGCTATAGGGCAAGTCACTCTTGCATTGTTTCCTTCTTTATGAAATGAGTGAATTGGATTAGATGATCTTTGAATTACATTGCAGCTCTGACATTCTGAAACCAAAAAAAAAGCTCATTTATATCACTTTGTGGTTACAAATACAGTGAGGTAGGTAAGCTCCTTACAGGAAAGGATGCTTTCATTTATTGTATTTTACACCCAGCACCGAGAACAGTGTCTGAAACATGGTAGACATTTAATTAATGACTACTTGATTCCCATTTTACAGGTGTGAAAACTACAGAATTTAAATGGCTTACCCAAGATCATATGGTCAAAAACTGGCAAAGGCAGGACTGAATCTGGTTCTCAAGTTTCTCAGTCTAGAGATCTATCCACAATACACTTTCCTCATCTGTCTTATTTTCTCAGACACTAGATTTATTATATCATAATATAAAATATTTAAATCAGTACAAATTAATAATGAACCACTTCAAGATTTACAAAGCTCTTCCCATACTAATATCATTTGATCCTTACATCAACCTTGTAAAGTAAGTACTACAGGTATTATTTCCCTCCTTAAACAGTTAGGGAAACCAAGTTTCAGAGAGGTTAAGTGACTTGTTTAAGGTCACACTACTAGTAAGTATCAGAGGTAAGATTTGAAACCAGGGTCTCTCCTGTGTGCTTTCCATTGTAGCACATAAATATTTCGATATAAATGTTCCTTCCTATCATCCCCCTATTTATTTTATCTGTGCTCCAGTTTCCTTCCTCCTCTCCCATAGGGGAATACTTTCCCTTCTTCCCTTGATCACCTTGATGATGTGATTTTTTTTCCAGACTATTCTTCTATTGTTTCTTCTTCACTCCTGACCTACGGTATAGCTATGATGACCCCTCCTGCTTTAATATTCAAAACATTGATCACTGCTAACCTTTTTATCTCTTTCAAATGAGATAATATTTATAAAGCACTTGGCACAGTGCCTGGTGTATAGTAGGCCCTTAATAAATATTTGTTCCCTTCCCTTCCCTTTCTTCACTTTTGAATAAAAACTTTTCTTTCATTAGAAGCCACCTCAACCTCCCAGCCCTGCACTCCCAATCTCTCTGCTACGTTCATCAGGGCAATCCATTGCTTAAGCATATCGGCAATGTCACCAGCCTGCTTATGGATAACAAGCAAGGGACTGCTTTAATTTTGAACCCCACTATGTCTTCATATGAACCATCAGCCATCCCTTTTCTTCTCTTAGTCCAGATGAGCAACCATTGCTCTACTTTTGCCCATTCAATTCAGTGGCAATAGTTTAAATTCCAGGTTCTGTACTACCCTCACTCTGGAGAAAACTAACAAAGGGCTAATCCCCATTCACAGATCCTTCCTGAGATCTCCTACATGTACAAGAACTGCTTGAGCAGTAGCTGCATTTGAGATTTCATTTTCTTTTGAGCTGGTTACATAAACTGCTAATCAATCAACAAACATTTATTAAGTGACTACTATATTCCAGGCACTGTACCCAACAATGAGGAAAGGAAGACAAAAATAAAAGTCTCTGCCTTCAAAAAACTTACATTCTTGGCGAGACAACATAAAGTTATATAAATATGCACAAAATGAAATGAAGGTAATTTGAGGGCATTGGTACTGGGAGCTGAGGGCATCAGGAAAGTCATAACATGGAAGGAAGCATTGAGTCTTAAAGGAAACAAAAGATTCTAAAAAGTAGAAGTGATGAGGAGGGAGCACATTCCAGGCACACCACAGTAATAGATGGAGTGGATTTGCGAGGAACAACAGTGAGAAGACCAATCCAGCTGGGTCACAGAGTGCAGGGAGGGAGTGTATAACATATATAGAGGTATAACAAATATATAGATGTATAACAAAACTGGAACAAGGTTACAAGGGGCTTTAGAAGTCAAATAGAGGAGTTTATATTTTATCCTAAAGATGACAAGGAGCCACTGGAATTTACTGAAGAGTGGTATGACAGGGTCAGACTCAGAAGGATAAAGGGGGAAAAGAGAAGAGACTTCAGTCAGGCTCGAAGATTGTTGCAGTTTTCTGTTGCAGTCCAGGTCTGAGGTGATGGAAGATAATGAGGGCTTAAATTAGTGTGGTGTCCACATAACCTGAGGGAAGAACATGGATGCAAGAAATATTATAGAGGGAGAAACAGTAATATTTGGTAACTGATTGGTAAAGTGGGATGAGGGAGAATGAAAAGCTAGGGGAAAACTAAGGTTGTGAACTTGGATGACTAGAAAGAAGGTGGTACCCTCCACAATAACAGGGAAGGTTGGATGAGGTTTATGTCTGGGGGAAGAGATAGTGAGTTCTGTTTTGCACATGTTGAGTTTGAGATGACTACATGACACCTAGTTTGAAATATTCAGTAAACAGTTGGAGATCAGAGGTCAGGAGAAAGACCAGAGGTCAGGAAATCTGGGCTATGTATATAGATTTGTGAGTCATCTGCATTGAAATGATAAAGAAACTCAAGGAAATTAAAAAAGGTCACTTCATGAGAGAATAAATAGAGAAATGAAAAGAGATCCTAGAGTCTTGGGATATAAGGAGGAGGAGGCATGATATGGATGATGAATCAGCGAAGGAGATAGAGCAAAAGTGGTCAGACAGGTAAGAGGGAGGGAGAGAGAGAGAGAGAGAGAGAGAGAGAGAGACAGAGACAGAGAGAGACAGAGACACAGAGAGAGACAGAGACACAGAAAGAGAGACAGAGAGAGAGATACAGAGAGAGAGAGATACAGAGAGAGAGATACAGAGAAAGAGAGAGAGCTTTGTCATGAAAACCCAGAAAGGAGAAAGCATCCAAGAGGAGAGAATGGTTCACAGTATTAAATCTTACCAGAAAGTCAAGAAGAATTGAGAAAATATCATCCAAAATGGCAATTAGGAAATCATTGATAACTTTGGAGAGACCAGTTATAGTTGAGTGATGAGATCAGATGTTAGATTACAAAGGATTAAAAGAAGGGCTCTAAAGGAGATGATGTGGAGCCAAAAAGTATAGAGAATCTTACCAAGGAGTATGACTGAGAAAGGGAAGGGAGATATAGAATGATAGCTGTGGGGGCTAGTGAGGGTTTAAGGATCAGGGAGGCTTGTGTGTGTTTACAGGCATTAGAGAAGAAAAACTGTAGACAAGGTAAAACTGGAGATTAGAGAAGGGGAAGGACTGTAAGGGCAATTTGTCATTAGCATCGTTCTATCTTGGCACAAAATCACAGACTCTGAAAGTTGTAAGAGACCTGAAATATTATCGTTTAACTCTCCTTAAAGTAGGAATTCTCTCTATGACATCCCTAACAAAAAATCCTCCAGCTCCTACTTGAAGGCTCTGTGGTGACAAGGAACTCACTACCTCCCATGGGATCACATTCCATTATTGAACAGCTGGAATGATTGGAACTGTTTGCTTAGAGTCATGGGATCAGATGCAGAAAAAGACTTTGACAAAGTACAGCCCCCATTTCTATTAAAAACACTAAAGAGCAAAAGAATAAATGAGGCTTGCCTTAAAATGATAAGTAATGTTTATCTAAAAGCATCATCTCTAACGAGGACAGAGGATAAGCCTTTCCAATACAATCAGGAGTGAAGCAAGGATGCTCATTATCACCTCTAGTACTCAATATTATACTGGAAATGTTAGCTATAACAAAGAGAAGAGAAAGAAATGGAAGGAATTAGAATAGGCAACATGGAACCAAAACTATCACTCTGATGTTATGCTTAGAACCCAGAGAATCAACTAAAAAAGCTATGTGAAATAACTGAGAATTTTAGCAAAGTTGCAGGATACAAAATAAACCCACATAAATCATCAGCATTTCTATATGTTACCAGCAAAGTTCAGTAGCAAGAGATAGAGAAATTCCATTTAAAATTATTATAGACAATATAGAACCATAGAATCATAGATGTTCAGTTATTAGAGACCTTGGAGGTCCTCCAGTCCAGTCTTCTTACTTTATAGATGAGGAAACTGAGACCCCAAGTCCTGAAGTAACTTGATAAGTCATACAAGTAGTAAGTGGCAGAGCCAGGATTTAACTCCAGGTTCCCTGAATTAAAATCTGGCAGTCCTTTATTTTTTTCTTCAAATGAGTTGAAATTTGCATTCCCTATAACTTCCACTCATTGTTCTTAGGTTTTAGGGAAGAGTTTGTGGGGTCAAGCAGAGCTTCTATAAGAGAAGTTAAAAATTTTTGAAAACATCTATCACGTTGTTACACATCCTGCCCCCCACCCCACCCCAACACACACATACACACAAACGCACACTTATTCTCCTCATCGTTGTCAGGCATCAGTTCCTCAATAGAACCATCAAAGCCTAAGGCATTCTTTTCTCAAATTATTTCCTCAGTCTATAGAACAAAATAGCCTACAAATATGTGGGTCAGAATTTTTGTATCATCATACCAAGGTCCTCCAAACCTTGCCATTCTCACTCTCTGCTTAAATAAAAGGATCAACAGACTTTGCCATTTCCCCATTCACAAAAATTAAACTGAAAACATCTGCTAAAGACTTACACTTACACAGCAAACTCTTGCTAAAATTCAGTGAGGAGCCCATCTGTTCCAGACACACTGTCATTTCTCACCAGTCTTATTGTGCTATCTCCTGGGCAGTTATTTTGGCTTCCAGATCCTTCACTTTTCCGTCTGTCGATGATTTCCTAAATGCTGCTCCTAAGTTTTTACTCTCTTCTTGCATTCTTCCTTCCTTTCTAAGCAAATCTAAGAAAACCATCTTCCATCTCTTATCTTTCCTTTTGTTTCCATTTTAATTGGTCTGTTATTATCCTTTAATGACATATTTTCCCCTTACATCTTTCTGGTAAGGACCTATAGAGGCAGAAGACATCGCTGTACGTTTCTTATTCCAAATTTTCCTCATTTCTTCTTTGATCTGTTATCTATGCAATTCCTCCATTTTCCCCTGTTTATTGCCATTATTTTCCCGTAGACATTGCCTACATTACATATGCTTGTTGCCTTCTTTAAATTATCTCACATTGTTCCTGGTCCCTACCAGCATTCTTGGAGGCTATTTCTAGGAATCTCCAAGGATCTGATACATCCTAGAGGAATGGGGGCTGCTCATCCTTTATCTGCTTTACTTTGTCTTTATATCTTCCTGGTCTAAAAAAGTCTTCATCCATCACTACACCCTCTTCCCAATTTTCCCACCTTTCCTAAATTAACTTCTTGCCTTACTATATGCTTTATTTTATGGGGAGACATGGGGATCCTTTTTATTTGAAGAACCTGTGATTTTGTCATCGTGGGTGATTCTTGCTGTAGAAACTTCCTTCACCAATGTAAAATGCAATCTATATATTATAATAGATAAATCCTAAGGAATTATCTGAGGCTTGTAGAGGTTGAATGACTTGCCAGAGATCATAACAGCTAACTGAGTGTTGGAGGTGGGCTCTGAAGCCAGGTCTACCTGAGTCTAAGTCCAGAACTCTATACATTACTCTTTAATGCCTCAAATACCACCTCTCCCCCACAACTCCATTGCCTTCTCTCAATCAGTATTGATATTTTCTCCCTTTCAACAGTTTTTTTCTATCTGGCTTGATCTGTCTTCCCTTTTCTGAAAGAAACGATCCAGCACTGATGCATGTGAGCAGGGCTCCCTTCTGTGTGTGTAGCCCTGCGTGACCCTAAATAAATCAGCACAGCTTCTATTTATCTGCACACAGTGGAAGTTAAGCCTGCTTTAGTCCTTTAGGAATGCAATTTGTCTGCAGTGATTAGCGGTTAGGAGAATGCTATTTGCTAAAGGTCTTGGGTTATTACTGCATATAGTGTTTACAGGTTCCTCTTTCAGCACAATCCATGCATCTAGCTGAAGCAGGTATTGTTGATACCTTACGTATGTCTTTAAGGTATTGGCCCCTATACTACCTTGTCTACTTTTCTCAAGTTAAAACAAAGCACCATCAGACCACTGATCCCACTTCCAGTCCACCTACCATCCAAGGGAGCAACCCTGGTAGAAATTTGACCTTTGCAACTGTCTGCTGATGCTACAGCTCTTGCCTCCTCAGCAGTCATAACTCATGAAGACCCAGAAAAGAAATCCCCATCACCAAAGTCCCTGGCACTGTCAAATGGTTCAATGTCAGAGGCACTTTGCCACTGCCCCTGCACCCTAAGAACCATGGGACTTTCTATCAGAATCGCAGCTGAAATTTATCAGTATTATCTGTATTTATCTGTATTATTGTGCCCCCATTAGAAAATTAGCCCCTTGAAAGCAGGGACTTTCACTTTTTTGTTTGTATCCCCAGTGTTTAATAAATGTGTTTTCATTCATTCATTCCTTATCTCTGAATTCTCAGAAAATGACAAGGTACATCATGGAGAGCATCAGACTAGTGTCAGTGAGATACGAATTGAGTGGGCATCAGCAAAAATCTCCTTCAACCTGCAATAGGGTCTTTCCTCCCCTTTGTCCATCACCTTTATCCAAGTCATCAAGCCCTATCTAGAAGACACACCTGAGAGAGTAGATCCAACAACTGTTCCATCATACCAGTCTCTACTTAGGACTTTAGAATTAATTTATTCTACAAACTTCTATCTACTACAAGCTTATTTCCACAACCCTACAGCTAGCAAATCCCAACTCTCTGCTTGTCTGATCTTGCCTCGGTGGAAATCCTTCTTTGTATTCTTATTAAGAATAATAGCTCCCAAGCACACAGCTTCCTAAGGGTTGCAACAACTCTATGAGGCTATTTCAAATATTATTCTCACTTGACAGACAAGAAAACTGAGTCAAAGAAAGTTGTATAAAACTGGCCTATGGTCAAATAACTAAAAAGTATTAGAGCTTGAACCCAAACCTCTTCTGACTCCAAGTTCGGCGTTCTTTTCACTTCCACTATACTTTCTAGACTCCTTGTCTACCCCTTGCACTGTCCCCTCCTAGTGCTCCCACTTTATGGTCCCTCAACTTGCTCATTTTCATCTTCTTATATGCCTTCTATCTGTTGGCACTAACCAAAAGCTGGCTTTCCCCCACATCTCTGCCATCTTCCATAAGGCTGGCTAATTCTTTTCTCTTTCTCCTCTATTTGCCAGGAGAAATTGCATACCCGTTGTCTTCCCTTCTACTTCCAGATCCACACTACCAATACTCAACAAACCATTTCTCTTTTGGGATAATAACATACGATTACGCCACCTTGTCCAGATTCATCAACTTCTAGGTCATTCACCCTTTCCCCCCATAGACTTTAATAGCTGACTCGGAATCTTCATCTTCATGTTTGGTGCCTGGGACCAGCCAGAATCCAGGTATTTCACTGACCCTTGCCTTGATTATCATTCAGGACAAGGGAGTGGTCATCTGCCATTCTGCCCTTCTGCCTCTGCACCAGCTACCAAGTCAGGCACAAAGACATCCTTCCATGACCCCTTCCCCGAACCTTGGCAGAAGTAATCTCTTCAAGAATGAAGCAAACCTTAGGCAAAGCTGACGTGACCTGAGATGAGTATGTCAAACATATCTCATTCTTATATAACAAGCCAGGGTCCGAGATTCCAACAATTCCTGCCTTGACCATCAGGTAGGGCCATAGACTCATCTTCTGGTCTGATGTCAAGAGTCTATTACTCTACCTTTCTACAAGAACTGATAATAAATTCTGTAAAAAGGAATGACAATCTCCTGACCAATGATTGTCATCAGAATCCCTGGGACTGAGTTGTAAGCTACCTATTCAGAAATTCCCCTTCCTGGACACCACCCCCGTCATCCCTATCCTCAGCTCCATACCTCCCTTAACTTTCCATAGTGCCCTCTGGAATCCCAACTCTATTGTTAACAATTGTCCTTCATATTACAGACATGTGCCCTGTGTTCCAACTCTGTGTATATTTTGTATTCAAGTCCCTATGTACACGTGATTTCCCCACAATAAAGACGTAAGCTCCTGGGGGAAGGAACTGTTTAACGTTTATTTTTGCATCCTGAGCCCCTAGCATAGTGCCTAGTGGTCACTTTATAAATAAATATTCATTACATTTAATTGAATTCAGCCTATTGAGCCTTATAATTCTCTAGCCTCTCAGTTCATCGAACTCTTCAGTTCCCAGCACCTCTATCTCTACCATATCTCCACTACTCACAGAGCAGAACTCTTTATCACCCAGAGTCATAGTAGACAATTCTAGTGCCCAGGTCAAGCCCAGTTTCTCTGAGAGAAAAGGCAGAAGCCTCAAACTCATGACAAGGGATACCATCCCACAGAAAGTCAAAAAAGACCTAGGACACTGGACACTGAGAGGCCATACCTGGGGATGCCACTTCAGAAGTGAAGCTTAGGTTCAGTGAAAAGGTTGCACTTGAGGACCTAGAGGGTTACATATGGCCTAAAGGCCGCAGTTCCTCATCCCGCCTCTAGGTAAAGAAGAGATTTCAGAGTTGGCGGCCATAATATCTGTCTGCAAATATCTGAAGGTCTGTCAGGAGGATAACAGATTAGATTTGCACTTTTTGGTCCCAGAGAGCAGGAATAAGGGGTGGAAGTAGGATCAGGAAAATTTTAGGCCTGATGTAAGTGAAAACTCTCTAACTACAAGAGATGCCTAAAAACAGAATGCACCACCTTAGGAACTAGGGAGTTATCCCTCTGGAAGTCTTCAGACAAAGGCTGGATGGCCATTTGTCAAGCACTGTCAGGTGGATATTGTTTTTCTAGTAAGGGTTCCTATATTTCAACTCCCAAGTCTGAAATTCTCTGCTTCTGTTACGTGTCACACCATCCAACATGTCAAACAGGATTACCGACCACTGCACAGCTAAGCATGAGAGCCAATCAACTTGTTCTCTCAGATGCAGAAGGAGATTGACAAGGCAGGAGCTAGAAGGGAAGCAGTAAATGCTTGCCTTGTCTCAGAAACAGAGTATGAACTAGTAGAGAGAGACAATTAGAAAAAACCTATTGCACAAGCTAATTGTACAATAGTTAACACTTATACTATCCTTTAAGATAGATAGATAACTTCATTTGATCTTCGAAAAAAATCCTGTGAGACTACTGATTAGAGAATCACAAATTAAAACACCTTGACTCTATCACATCAAAAGTAATTGGGCCTTTTGAGAGAGTCCAAAGAACAAGAATACAGTTGCTGCCTTCTTCTCTAATGCAGCTCTGACTCCCTCTAAATCTTTGGCCCTGTGACCTTAGGCAGACATTTTCTCACTCTGAAACTTAGTTTCTTTACCTGTAAAATGAGCAGATTTCATAAGATGACCTCTATGGTCTCTTCTCCATTTGACAGTGTAATACTGCAGATTACAGCAACACATGGGATCATGAATCCATATTCAAGGATGGATTATATAGAGCAGAGGTCTCCAAATATTATTTTAGGAGACATAACTTCTCATATTCCTTAGGCCTATACATCCTTGGCAAGGGATGGAAAAGGAGGAAGGAGAGGGTTGATGACAAAGCTCCTGATGGGAGATACTCTCTTTTGGAAAACTCAGCCAACCATAATCATCACCAGTTTAGGGTTTCTCCCAGATGAGACTTCTAGCTTAAACTATAGGATGAGGATGTCACATTTTAGAACTTGCCTAGTAGCAACCCTAATGGCTTAGCAAATGGACCATTCCTTCAAGATAAATACAGACACATGAACAATATGCAAAACCTTCCAAGAGGAAACGTTTTCTCGGCTGTGTTTGGTATACCAGGTGACCAGGTGGCACACCACCATTCCAAGACGCACTGAAATTGCCTGAGAAATTGCCTGAATCAAGCACTAACAAGTGTGTCAGATATGGGGTTGGCCACAACATGAAAAAGACATTGTGTGGACTTAGCCTGGTGCCTGCACTGCAGGCAACAGTGAATGCAACCATGCCTACTTGGCAAGACTTTGAGCAGAAAGTTCAATCACTACCTGCTGAATGAATGAAAATGAGTGAGTTGAGTTGGGCCAGTCAAGTTTTTTGCCCTCTGAGAACTAGATGGCTCATAAATCTTTGAGTCTTCTGGAACAATATAATAGAATAATAGAGCAACGGAGTTGAACAGGCTCTTGGGTCTAGAGTTAGAAAGCCTGGGTTTAAATCCTGGCTTACTACTTACTATCTGTGACCTTGGCCAAGTCACTCTCCTTCTCTAATAAACGAAAGCATAGAATTAGATAGTTTCTAAGCCTATTTCCTGATCTAGGATCCCATGATTCCTCAACAGTCTTTGTCTAGAATGACTTGGGCAGTTCTTTACTCTTTACCCACTGGGTGGTGCTAGAAGGCTTCCCTGCCTTGTCAATCTCCTTCTGTGTCTGAGAAAACAAGTTGATTGGCTCTCATGCTTAGCTGTGCAGTGGTCGGTAATCCTGTTTGACATGTTGGATGGTGTGACACGTAACAGAAGCAGAGAATTTCAGACTTGGGAGTTGAAATATAGGAACCCTTACTAGAAAAACAATATCCACCTCATGGGACTCATGGAAATACTTGGTTAATACGTACAGGTTGCTCTTAGGTTTTTTTGCACCTAGTTAGTTTCTCCACTTGGTCTGCTGTTGACATCTAATCTTGACTTCACTTTCCTCCTCTATCCTCCCACACTCCTTAGCATGAAATTTCCTCTCATCCCTAGTACCCACTTGACATAGAAATCCACCAGGCACAAAGCCTACTCATCATGTCACTTTTGTTCCCGGGGTGCTAAGCTGCCTCCTTACGGTGCCTAGCCACTCATTTTATAAACATCACATTGCATAAGGAAAAAAGGAGAGGAAGGAAGGAAGGAAGGAAGGAAAGGTTGAAGATGCCCCAAGATGAATCTCAGGGACAGAAAAGAAAAATATCTATTAACTGCCTACTATCTGCAAGACTCTGTGCTAGACACTGGGAAGACAAAGATGAAAAGTGAAACAATTACTACCCTCAAGAAGTTTATAATCTACTGGGTGGATATAATATGTTCAAAGTCTCCTCCAACTGGAGGCATTTAGTACAAAGCACATACAAAGTAAATCAAAGTACAAAAGTAAATACAAAATAAATTAAAAGGGGGAAGAGCACTGCACATGTGCAGACGCATCGGAGCTGTGCTTCGAAGGAAGCTAGATCCTATCTCTCCATCAATAACTGCTGTACTTAAGCACCTACTCTGTGCTCTATATTATGACAGGTGATGGGGGCAGAGAGAAGGGTAGGGATAAGAAATATTCTCTTCCCTCCATGAGCTTACAAAGTTGTTATAGAGACAAAAGAGATGCAGGAAGCAGAGAATCATCAAAGAACCACTCAGGTGTGGAGTGCTATCAGTTCAGGGAAGTGACATAACCAGAGCAGCATTTTTAGAAAACATATTAGGCTGTGGGATCAGAGGAAGGGAGATGATGTAGGAGCTCACGGTGTGAGTATGGCTGCTTCAGGGAGCCCTGGCAGTGGTTAGAGAGACATCATGATCGAGTAGAAAGAACATGGGAATTGGAATAAGGAGGCTTGGGTCTAATCAGGATGGAAGCAATGACTTAGGCAAAGACTGACCTTTCCTGTTGTTGTTTGGTCGTTTCAGTCATGTCTGACTCTCTGTGACCCCATTTGGGATTTTCTTGGCAAAGATACTGGAGTAGTTTGCCATCTCCTTCTCCATTCCATTTTATAGATGAGGAAATTGAGGCAAACAGGGTTAAATGACTTACCAGGGTCACACAGCTAGTAAGTGTCTAAGGCCACATTTGAACTCAGGTCTCCTTGACTCCAGGCCCAAGGTTCTGTACACTGGGTCTCTTTCTCTAGGCCTCCCTTTTCTCCTCTTTAAAATGAAGGGGTCAGACCAAGTTTGCTTGAATTTCCCTTCCAGCTCTAACATTGTATAACTCTAGGATGCTTTGAAAGAACATTTTCCACAAAGTGGTAGGAGGTAAAACTAGATTTCAGGCAGTTAAGAACGTAATATGTGGTTAAGAAGTAAAGTGGGTGCCATTTGGAGCAAATGCCCAGCCCACTAGCGTCCTCCTGGAAACAGTTCCTTCCCACTAACAGAGCCAGTCTCAAGTGACAGCAGATGCTTCTTTTGCAGTGGCAGATTGGGGACAATTTAGTTCATCTTATTTGGTACAGCACAGTTCAGAAGCAAATAAGGAAAGCAATCATCAGTTTTCTAAAAGAAGGGGGTTGGAGACAGGAAGGCAACGCTGCAATATCTTTACCAGTCATAAGCAAAGAAAAGAAAGCAGGGCTAACAAGACACATGGAGCTTCTGAAAATGTTGGTCAGGGACAAGTTTGACCATTAGAGAAGGGCTGGCACAGACACTTTAGAGGGAGGCTCCCCCAACTCAGAATTCAGTCAAGGTTCACACCCTAAAGAGACCAAATCTGAGTGAAACTTGAATGATATATAACAGGAAAAGCACAGCCCAAACACCAATGCTTTCCTTCCCCATGGCCATGGAGCATTCTACTCTATGGACTACCTCCCCAACCTCAAAACAAGACAGAATAAAATGCAGCATGTTAGAACCAGAAGGAACTACAGAGATTACCTACTTAAATCCCATTGTTTTCTTGATGGAGGAAATCAAGGCTCAAGGGAAAAGAAATCTAGAAATGGTGGCATGTAACTGGCTAACTCCAGTCTGCTGGAATTTCTTCATTGTTCAATAAGCTAACTAGCATGAACAGGTGTATTACCTGATATCAAGCAGGTCAAAAATTGGTAATAAGGAATTTTATCATAATCTCTTTCTACAGAGTTTGTTGTCTTTAGTGACTTAAATAGACATACCTTCTTCTCCCACTTTTACCAACACCAAGTCCCCTTGGTTACTAAACAATTTGGTTTTGTACTCTCTCCTGGAACATCTTCTCTGAGAATATTTGATATGAGCCTTATAATGTGCTTGAGTACAAGGATCCTTTCCAAAGGAAAGTCAATTGAGTGCCACTGGGTCACTTCTACTACCCATCATTGTTTAACTGACAAAAGGCTAGGACTGGGGCATTCTGACTAAGAATTTTAATAGGCAACCTTTCTCTTTCCTTCACATCAATAGAAATTATGCACCCTGCTTTCCATTTTGCCTTTGTATATACAGTACCCAATACAGTTCCTTATAATTAGCAGGTGTATAATAAATACCTATTGGATGGAACTGAATGTCTATAGCCATTCTATTTCATTCTCTCTCTCTCTCTTTTTTTAATGAATACTTCCTTTTTCTTTTATATAGCACTCCCTTCCCAATAACTTCACCACTTTCTTCCCTCCTTCCTTTTTTTTAAAATTTTTATTTTATTTATTTATAAATGTTCTACAATCACTTCCTTAAAATTAAGATTTTA
>CM053769.1:522943054-523088389 GCA_028658325.1 Potorous gilbertii | reverse complement strand
CAGCATCAGATCATATAAGTCTTTCCAGGCCTCCCTGAAGTCTTCTTGTTCATCATTTCTTATGGTGCAATAATACTCCATTACATTCATATACCATAATTTATTAAGCCATTCCCCAATTGATGGGCATCTCCTTGATTTCCAGTACTCCTTCCTTTCTTTTAACAAAGAAATACTGTTAAGCAAAATATGGCAATGCACTAGTTATATTTGACAATGTATCTTATACCTGCAGTCCTCCACCTTTCTGCAAGGGAGAGGGAGATATGTTGTCCTATCAATCTTCTTAACTCAGGATCAATCACTATAATAGTCAAAGTTCTGATGTTTCCCAATGTTGTTTTCCTTTACCTTACTGTGGATACGATGTAAACTTTCTCTTGGTTCTGCTTACTTCACTCTGTATCAGTTCATGCTAGCCTTTCAGAGCTCTCTGAAGTCTTCATACAGATAATTTCTTATGGGATAATATTCCATTATATTCACGTACCACAATTTGCCCAATCATTCCTGTTTCCAACCTTTAGCTATCACAAGAAGCACTGTTACAAATATTTTTGTATATACAGGACAGGGAGGGGAAGGAGGTCAGGAGTATTAATCCAGTAGTGGCATTCATGGTTCAAAGGCTATGGACTTATGACTTTGTGACTTATCTAGGCGAGTTCTAAAGTTCTTTTCAACATGACAGCTAACTCCTTTTCTCAACTTTGGTTAGCTATTTCCACTTAGCTCTAAGTTTCCCAAATAGAAAGGTCTCCAGGGATTAATTCAGAATTCACAATAAAACCTTCTAGAAGGTTCTTCTGCCCTTCTAAACCCTGAAAAAGAGATGACAGTGAATGTGGTTGGGTCCTCAAAAGAACTCATTGACCTAGCCATTCCTCCGGAGTGTCCTGCCAACCTTATTACCAGGCAAATTGTGGTACATGAATATAATGGAATACTATCCTAAAAGAAATGACTTGTATGAGGAATTCAGAGAAACTCTGGAAAGTTGGCCTGAACTGAGGCAGAGTGAAGTGAGCAGAACCGAAAGCTCAACACAGTGCTTCTATAACAGGAACTGAGAGAATCAGTTACTCAACGTGCTTTTACTAAGTTCTTACCGTGTGCCAGGCATTGTACTAATTGGGGTGGGGGGGTGGGAAGGGATACAAAGAAAAGGAAAAACACAGTCCCTGCCCTCAAGGAGCTCCCATTCCAATGAGGGATATCACATGCAAACAGCTACATTCATATAAGACGTGGACAGTGTAAATATAATCTCAGAGGGAAGGCACTAGTGGTGGGAAGGACTAGAAAAGGTCTCTCAAAGAAGATTAGAATCCCACTAGATGGGCCTTCCCATCATTCACCAAGGACACTGAGCAGCACCAAAGGATGAGTGTCCATGTTCATATCCTAAGAACATTACCCTCTTCAGAAACAGCAAAGGGAGAAGTCTGCTTAAGGGAACTGCTTCCATAACTGGCTCTCCAGGAGAAAAGAGTAAAGAATCATTTTGTATTTCTCTGTCTGGCACTTGGCTGGAAGCAGGTGGGAGCCAAAACATTGAGCACTGCTAGGACAAAATTTCCCAGTGGGGAGTCTACTAAGGCCAATAAGCCAGCCTTGCTCTTCATCTGTTCAATGGCTCAGCCAACATTCTTTCTCCTGCCCTCTGCCTGGAGGAGAAAGCCAGGCAACAGAGAGGGCAGGAACCCTGGGATTTTCTCCACTAATCCCTATTTCACACTTTAACCAGATTGGGGTTTGCTGGCCTCAGTCTCAGGGTGGATGAGGGTAGGGCTCACATAATTAGTTGTCGACCATAGCCTGACCTTTCTTTCCTCTCCTGGGCCACACTTCTGAGAACCCCAGTTTAAAACTGGTGAGTCTTTATATTTATGCTGCCATCACAGACATCAGCCCACCACTACTCCCCGCCACAGCAGTCCTCTATACTCCTCATTAACCTTCACTTGTTCCAGGACAGGCTCAGGCAGGAACCTCATCTCCAGGAAAGAATTACTTCTCGAAAAAGGCAGGACTTTAATTGAGACTTGAGAAAAGCTGAGAGTCAGAAATGAGAAGAGACAGTTCCTGGAATAGAGGGCAGTCAACAAAGTGTCCAGAGTCAGAAGATGGAGGGTCTTGTTTGAGGAAGAGCCCAAGTCACCAGATTGCAGATTTTGAGGGGGAGGTGGGAGTGTAAAGAAAGGCTGAGGAAGATCCGAGGGGGCAGGTTATGGGAGGCTTTAAAACTCAAACAAAGGATTTTATATTTGATCTTGGAGGCCACTGGGAGCTACTGGAATGGACTGAATGAGGGCATGATATGGACAGACTCGCACTTTTAAGGAAGATCAATTTGACAGTTGAGTGGAGGCAGACTAGAGTGGGAAGAGACTTGAGGTAGGGTCACCAATCAGGAGAAAGGGGAGAGAGACAGAGACAGAGAGATAGAGACAGGAAGAGGGAGAAACAGAGACAGACAGACAGAGACAGAAAGAGACAGGGAAGAGAGTAGGAAGGGAGAGAGAAAGAAAGAGAGGTAAAGGGAGGGCGGAGAGACAGAAATAGAGCATTTATTAAGTGCTTGCTGTGTGCCACCCTGGGCTAAGCACTGGGAATCCAGATGTGAAGAGACTTTCACTGCCCTAAAGGAACTTACAATATAATTAGGGAAGGCAGCCCACATAGGGGAGCAGAAAAGGTAGGAAAGGAGGAGGCAATAGTACCTGCAGCTGGTGAGGAGTGGATGAAGAAATACAGAGAGTGAGAAAAGGCAGGAAGGAAGTGAACGTGGCTGGGGCCCTTCCTGAAACCGTGGTCTGGCAGGGGAGTCAGAAAAGCAGGGTTTCAGGATGAGACAGACATCATGGTGTAGTAGGAAGAGCATTAGATTTGGGAATAAGAAGACCTGGGCTTGAACCGTACAAGAGCAGTCCAATACATTGGAAAAAGCATTGTCTCTGGAATCAGAGAATCTGAGTCCAAATCTCACCTCTGATGCCTCCTACCTGAATGACCTTGACTAAGTCATTTAACCTTGCTCATCTGTGAAGCAGTGGAGGGGTTGGGTTTGAAAGACTGAAATTCCTTCTGGCTATAGATATATGTAGCTCAGTCCCAATTCTATCTTTTACTAGATGTATGACCTTGGGCTAATTGCAAAAACTTTGAGATTTAGTTTCTTCACTAGTGAAGTGGGTCGTATGACACACGTCAGGACTACCCTCAGAAGCACTGTTGTGAGACTCAAGATGATTTGTGCAATAGTGCTTTGTAATGTCAAGTGCGTTACATAAATATAAGTTACTACTATGATGTTAGTGGTTTCCGCCCCCTTAAAGGGATATTCTGGGGAGGGACATATCAGGAATGTGTTTTATCCCTTTAACTGCTTCGATTTTAGTCGCTGGTTTTAGATTTTAGAAAGCTGGTTGTGTTTAGAGTTTCGGAAAACCCAAGGCTTATGAAGCCAGAGAAGAACATTAGAGAACACTCACACCTAACTAAGCCTGGAACAAAGGATTCATGCCCTAGCTTTGGGGTTCTAATCTAGAAGGTGCTACAGGGCTCAGTGCACACAACAGTGCTTTTATAATTCCTTCATTCTATACACATTGAGTACCTACTGGTTATTAGTAATTACTCTCTCATTTCGTTCTCTTGGTATCCCTAGTTTCCTTCAAGACTCTTAGCTAGGGTCATCTTCTTCTCAGATCTTTCCCGATTTCCCCTTCTGGTGCCTTACCCTTCAAATTGCCTTGTTTGTACTGTTTATGTACGTACATAGGTACACATTTCCTGCTGAAAAAATGTAAACTCCTGGTTAGTGCCTAGCACAGTGCCTGCTTAATAAATAGCTATTGTTTGACCAACTGACCTCTAAACTTCCTTGTAACCTTGCAACTGTAGAATGTTAGGGCTAGAAGAAACAATCTAATGCAACTTCTTCATTTTAAAGGGGAGAAAGAATGAGGCCCAGGGAGGATCAGTCATTTTCTCAAGCTCATTCATTCAGTGAGTGTCAGAGCCACAGAATCTCAGAGCTGAAAGGAATCCCAGAGGAAATCTAGTCCAATTTTAACGTCAGCAAGGATCCTGTATCACACCTGAATCACACATTCAGACTTTTGCTTAAACACTTCTAGTGAGACCAAACCCCGCCCAAGGTGGCCCACTCCACACAATGATAGCTTGAATTGTTAGAAAGTTCTTCCTTCCATCATCCTAACCCTAACCCTAAATGCCTAAATTTCCCTCTTTAAATCTTATGCCCATTTCTCCTACTTTTTGCCCTGTTGGGCCAGGCTAGGAAAATATAACCCCTCTTGACAATTATCATGTCCCTCCAAGTCTTTGCTTTTCTTGGCTAACAACCCCACTTCCTTCAACTTATCCTCAGAAGACATGAATTTAAGATCCTTCAACATCCTTCTTGCCCTATTCTGGACACTATAGTTTATCAATATCCTTCTGAAAATGTGGAAGCCAGACCAGGGTGGAGGACAGTCTCCCTAGTCCTGGACTCTTTACTTCTTTTAATGCAGCCTAAGGTTACATTAGTATTCTTGACTGCTCACACATAACATTGCATTTCTCATCTCTGTGCCTCTTCACTGACTAGCCCTCTATGCCTGGAATGTTCTCCGTTCCTCATTCTACCTCTAGAAATCCCTGGCATCTTTCAAGTCACAGTTTAAATGCTACCTTTAGCAAGAGACTTTGCAGGTGCTTTAGTCATCTGAGCCTTTCTAGCTAAGGTTACCTTCCCTCTACTCTCTATTATGTATTGATCTATTTATTTACAGGTTGTCTCCCTCATTAGCAAGCTCTTTGAGAACAGAGACAGTTTAAGCGTTTTTGTCTTTCTTTGTATCATCAACACCTAGCGCAGCACCTAGTACATGGTGAATTTTAATGCTTGGTTGGCTAAATTTCATCTTATTAGATTGAGCTCACTGTTCTGGCCTGTCAACATCAATCCTAACTCTGTTATCTAGCATGTTACCTAGCCCTTCTTGCTTTTGACACCTACAGATTTGATAGACTCATCATTTAAGCCTTTCTCCAACTCATTATTAAAAATGTCAATCAATGTAGGACCAGGCAGAGCTCTCCAAGTCACTGGAGACCTCCTTCCAAACTGTCATCGTATCATCAATAACTCTGCTTTAGTTCCCACTATTCAATCAGATTCAAATCTATCCCATACTCCTCCATCTTTTTTATAAGGGTAGAACAAGAAATGGTCTTCTGGCTCAGAATCCAAGGCTCTTTACATGCCATTCCATGCCTGTGTGTCCCAGGCAATGGATATCAAAGTATATCCAAGAAAGGACCAGTGGGGGATGTGCTAATAATAGCAATTCTAGCTGCCTACATTTCAATTGATTCAAAGACTATTAGAGTTGCATTCTTGTTAAGAGGTCATGTAGTCCAACATCCTCATTTTGAAGAAGATGAAATGAGATCCATAGAGTGATCAATTTAAAGTCACATAGGTCTAGTTAGTAACCAAGTCAGGACCATAGCCCAGATCCCCTTAATTTCATCACAATGAGAAATGATAATTAGTCTATTGGGGATCAAATAAGAACAGAACCTCTCTTAGAACATAGCAAATCACCCTGACAAAAGGAAGTCTAGGACAACCCTAAAACAATTTTCCCAAACTTCTGCCAGTGGAAACTCTCCAAAGTCACCACCAGGAGTTTAGGATTCCTCATCAATAGAGAAATAGTGTCCTTTCTCCTTTCTTTCCCTTAGGTGACTTTTTCTGTTCTATCTTCTTACAGAATACATTTGGTCCATGAGTTAGTATATTAGAAATATCTTACTATCCTGTGAGGAAACCTAAGGAGGCAAATTATATCCATAGAGAGGAATTACAAATACACAGCCCAGTTACTCAGTTCAGCTTGGTGAAGCCTGACCCAATGATCAGGTTTTCTAAGGCTCCCTCTGCTCTTCCCAGCTCCATCTTTGTTTTACCTGAGCTCTGTTCAAATTTTCTCTCTCCACTCTCCTCCACACTCAGGAACATCTCAACTCAACTTCAATAGGTCATTCTTGATGCGATACACAAATCCTATTCCCCAAAAATTATTATTACATCACTATTATATGTTGTTGCATATTTATATAAAGTGCCTGGCACAGATTAGAAGTTTAATAAACACTTGCCAAATTGGATTGTATCATCTTTCTCTGCTGGACTATAAGATCCAATCATGAAGGAACCATCAATCTTCCTTTGTAGAACTGTGGAAGTGATAGGAATCTTAAAGGAAGTAATCCCTTCTTCTTAGAGTTAATGATAGAGAAGGAGAAAGAAGCTGAATATGGTCCACACTCTGAACTTTGGGTGACTGGATCTCAAAGAGAACAGTGAAAAGATAATTAGAATCTCATAGCTTAAAATGAGAGGAAGCCAACCCAAGAGGGATGGTAATCTCTCAAGAATGAAACTAAAAATACAAACATAAGTGATTCTGATGGAGAAGAAAAGAAGATATGCAAAGTTTGAATTCATAGGAAACTCATCAACTAACTTAGATTTTTGAAAAATGAGATCCAAGGATAAGTAGAAAAGAGTGGAATGGTCCTGTAAAATTAGAGCCAGAAAGAATTCCAGTTTAAGAACTGAGTTGCTCAATCAACCCTCCCCCCCTCCCCAAAGCCTTTTTTTAAAAAATAATGTGAGAGAATTCTTATTTTCCTCTTGTTTCTACCAAGGAGAACAGACTGAGGATAAGGAAAGAAAAAGTTCACAGGAAGTTCAACCCAAAATAAGTGAGGAGGGTACCCCATCTTGTCCTCAAGAAAGTCAAAACATCAGACCTAGAAAACTTCAACTCTAGGTATTGAAAGAACTGAGTTGCTTTTGGTGATTTTGTTCAAACCATGGAAAATGGGAGAAATGTTGCATCTTTGAAGATCTTAAACTAGAGCCTGAAGATAGGGATGTTGTAGAGTGGTCCTGCTCAGATAAGGGCACAATAATCAATCAATAAACATTTACTAAGCCCCTACGATGTGCCGGGGACTATGCTAATTGCTAGGGATGCAAAAAGAAGCAAAAGACAGTCCATGACCTCAATATATATTTTATATATAATATATATATATATATATATATATAAAGCAAGCTATATACAAGATAAATGGGAAATAATTAACAGAGGGAAGGCAACTGAATTAAGAGGGATTGGGGAAAACTCTCAGTAAAAGATGGGATTTTAGTTGGAACTTAAAAAAAGCCAGGGAAGTCAGCAGGCAGAATAGAATAGGGATTTCAGAAAAGGGGAACAACTGGAGAAAAATGCCTGGAGCCAAGAGATGGAATGTCTGTTCATGAAACAGCCATGAAACCAGTGTCACTGGAATGAAAAATAAGAGTACAAGTCTGGGAGTAGTAAGATGCAAGAAGACTGGAAATGTAGGAGAGGGTTATCTGCTCACTGGTCAGGAAAAGCTTTTTTTCAAAGAATACTCAGGAATTCTTTTCTAAATATCTAATAAATTTTCCTATCCCATTTCTGTCCTTTCCCTCAATCCCAACACAAGCATAATATTGTTATCCCTCCAAGTTAGAATCCAATGGACTTGGAACCCAAAGACCCAGGTTCAAGTCCTTGCTTTTTCATTTACTAGATGTATCTTTGGGAAAGGTAACCACATCTGCATTACCTATCTTGTAAGGAAACTGCTTCTGCTAAACTGTAAAGGGTCATGTACATATGAGTTTTTACCGTTAAAATGGAAATGCCAGTAGGAGAGAGAACACCTTGAGCCTTAGACTTCAGCACAAAAATAATTTATCAGATCCTTACCAGAGAGCAGGTTTTGAAAGGAAAAAAGTTTCAGGGCCCTAAGGGCTAGAAGCACAGGGACACCACTAAGGAAGGAGTGCTGACTTCTGACAGACTTTGCTTCTCCTAATGAATGATTGCCTGGGGCAGGCCCTGCTAGTAAGATTGTCTGAACCAAGGGTTCCATGATAGCTCACATAACTTGCATTTACACACTGTGCTAAGATTTATAAAGTGATTTTCTCCTAACACTCTTGTGAGGTAGAGAGTACTAGTGTTATTTTACAAATGAGAAAACAGACTCCAGGACACTAAGTGGCTTACTCATGATCACAAGGCCTAATGACTTTTAGAGTTATTCCCTGGACTCCCATTTCCATTACTGTCACAAATAATGGAACTCGTTCTGAAAAGTAAAAAGAGTTTCCAAATCCTTGATTTTGTGTAAGCACCTGTTTCTACTTTCTAACCCTAAATCCCTTTCAGATCCATTTACTCACCTGCATTCCAATGGCCTCTGCTTTCCCTAAGTCTCCATCAATTGCTCTACTGGGTTGATCCCAAGTTAAAGCCTTTGGATAAAATTCAAGGACAGATCAGTCACTACTTTTATTCCTTGGTTTTCTCTTTGTTGGGGTCTCATGTCCTCTGATTGTCCCACCCTCTCTGACCCCCCAATACTCCACAACCTATGATAGAGGCACTCCCAAGAGAATAGGGAAGGGTATAGAAGGTATTATCAATATAGCCACTTTAGTATAATGGCTAAATTATAAGAAAACCAGCCCACAGGCCTAAAGCTCTCCCTAGTTCTGCTCTCTGAGTCCAAGCTGAGCTAGTCTCCTCCCCCTTCAAATACTTAAATTCATCTATAACATCTGCTTTAACTCTATATTATGTAAATGAAATAACTTGTTTTTTCCATTGATCTTCATGGTCTTCCAAACCCTCACTATCTTATGTCTCATTCTCTGGATGTGCTTCAGCTTATTATCAGCTCTTCCTAAGTGGGGCAGCTAGGTGGTGCAGTGGCTAGAGCACCAGTGTAGGAGTCAGGAGGACCTGAGTTCAAAATAGACACTTGACACTCACTAGCTGTGTGACCTTGGACAAGTCACTTAACCCCAATTGCCTCATCCTGGGTCCTCTCCAGTCATCCTGATGAATATCTGATCACTGGATTCAGATGGCTCTGGAGGAGAAGTGAGGCTGGTGACCTGCACAGCCCTCTCTCACTCAAAACAAAGTCAAGTACAAGTCATGTCATTATTTCTCTGGTGGCATGATCTTCGGCAGTGAAGGATGAACACACACACAAGTTCTTCCTAAAATATTGTAGTCCAAATTGAACATGATACTCCAGATATGATTTGACCAGGGAATACCATCTTTGTGTACCAATTCCTCTTAATTCTGGTGCCTTCCTTCTGTTAATGATTTCATATTTATCCTATTTATACCTTGCTTTGCGTATATTTATTTGGACTTTGTTTCCCCCGTTAGTTTGTAAACTTCTTGAGGACAGGACCTGTCTTTGGCCTTTTTTGTATCTGACTTAGCATGGTATCTTGCATATAACAGGTGCTTAATAAATACTTGCTAATTAACTGATTATAAACTGTTATCTAGTCACACCTTTCCTATCATGAAATTGAGCAGGTGACTTTTTTTGATGCCAAATAGATTTTGAAATTTAGTCCTATCAAATTCCATCTTATTATATTTACTCATACTCTTGTAGCCAGGTAGGATCTTTTTAGATCCTGACTTTGCCATCCCCCTCCAGTTCTGTGACATCTCAGTCTGTATATAGAAGAGATATTAGGCTTGTTCATTTGGGTCCAGTGCCTATGTCCAGGCCAGCCCTGCCTGGACAGAGCAGAGGTAGCAGAGTCAAGAACAATGCGGAAAAGGAGGTGGTGGAAATGGGCTGCCTTAGAACACAGTAGGTTCTCACCCCTAGTGGAAATCCTCAACAGAAACTCCTACATATATAGGATGGATAAGACAATCTGTCAGGCAGGCTGTCAATAAGCATTTAGTAAATGTTTGCCCTGGGCCAGGCACTTTGCTAAGCAATGGGGAAACAAAGAAGGACAGAAACACAGTCCCTCTCCTCAAGGACTTCACATTCTAGGTCCCCTCCAACTCTAAAATTCTGTGAGTTAAATTGAACAAAATGTCATTTGTACTTTCATTTAAATTATTTACAAAGCCAACAGGACAATCCCAAGAAAGATCCCAACGACACTTGAATGGGATGCTCTTAGGGCTTAGGGCCAGTGGCCTAGGAAATGTGAGCTTAGAGAAATGTTCAGCACCCTCTCTTCTTCCTCTCAAGCCTTCTTATTGTCCCAGGGACCAGAGCTCGCCTCATCCCTAGGAAGGGGGCTCTAAATGGTCCTTTGAGGATCCCAGCACTGCCACTGCCAGAGTTAACGTTGCAGAAACTTCATTTAGAATGGAAATGAAGTGACGGTGGATAAGGAGTGATAAAATCATTCTGAGAAACTGTTTTCTCAAGCTGGGGTGGTGTTCAATTCCAAGTAGCTGTAGGAAAATAAACAGAATTGTTACTAATTCCTACCAAGCTGTGGAAACAGAATCATTTCAGGGAACTAATTCTCTGCACTTTAAACTTTGCCTCTCCCCAAGGAAGCCCAAGCTGGAACAATATTCAGAGGCAAGCATCTCAGGGACAGATACAATAAGATAAAAGCCTGCTTTAACTATCTGTATCATCCTGTGTGCGCCGTTCTACAGCAGCCTAAAATCTGCCAGTTAGTCATTCAACAACATGCTCCTCAAATAAGAGAGGGGGAAGCTTAGGGTCTAGGCCCTAACTCACGGTGTGATACTGAATTATTGACTCTCTTAAAAGTGAAAGAAACCTCATCAATCATCTAGGGCAAAGTTCTCTTCCTACAGATAAGGAAACTGAGTCTGGAAGTCATTACCTAGTTACTGGCAAATATAAAGCCGAACTCAGGCCTCCTTGACTCCTAATCTGATCAAAGGAAGCAAGGAACAGGGGAAAGAGCATTCAGTTTGGAACCAGAGGCCCTGGGTTCAATTTCACCTCTATCTGTCAATTACTCCTTCTGTCAATTACGACCTTGGGTAAGTCCCCTTCACTCTCTGGGTCCCAGTTTCTTAGTAAAATCAGAGGACTGGACTCTTAGGTGGACTTTGAGGTCTCTTCCAGTAACAATATCATAATAGCTAACATTTATGTAACACTTCCTATGTGCCAGGCACTGTGCTAAGAGATTTACAATTATTCCGTTTGATCTTCACAGTGACCCTGCAAGGCAAGTGCTGGTATTTTAAATAAATTTTAAATAAATAAATAGCTCACATTTATAGTGTACCTACTACGGATCAGGTGCTGTGCCAAGCACTTTATAATTGTTGTCTTATTTGATACTCACCACAACCCTGGGAGGTAGGTGCTGTTATTATCCGCATTTTGCAGATAAGAACACTGAGGTGAATAGAGGTTATCTGATTTGCCCAAGATTAGACAGCTAGTAAGTGTCCAAGGTCAGATTTGAACCCACCTTCCTTTCTTCAAGCTCAACAACTCTAAACACTGTGCTATCTAATTGATGCTTGTTGACACAAAGATTCTTGAGATAGGGGTTAGACTATGTGACCTCTCAGGACCCTTCCAGCTCTGAGCTTCTGTGATTATGTGACCTTTCCAGGGAACCTCACATGACATTGTACTTTATCGTCCTTTAATGCTTTGATGTAACTCATGAATGTGATTAATAATAACTAACATTTATGTTCCAAAGGCACTGTGCTTTACAAATATGAGAAGTTCTCATTTGAGCCTCACAATATCCATTTACAAATTAACATTACAAATATATTTACAAATATAATATCTTATTTACAAATATTATATTATTTCATTTGATCCTCACAACCACTCTGGGATTATTATTTTCCTCATTTTACAGATGAGGAAATTGAGGCAAACAGAGGTTACATGCCTTGCCCAGGGTCTCACAGCTAGTAAGTGTCTGAGGCTGGATTTAAACTCAGGTTTTCCCAACTGCAGGCCTGGCACTTGATCTGCTGTACCATTTAACTTATATATGATTATCTAAGTCATGGTTTTATCTTCCTACTAGAGTACGAGCTCCATGAAGACCAGAGAGCTCTGTCTTACACAATTCTCATGCCTCCCCACACCACCTAGAACTATGCTCTGCATACAGTAGATCTTTAATAAATATCTGTGAATGAAGGGACAGTACAGCTGTTAGAGTCCACAGCTATGGAGCCAAGGTGGAGAGCAGGAGGCTAAGATTAGGAAGCTACAGAAAGAAATGATTCCACAAAGTGAGTGATTGTTTGGAATTTTTCAGGAAAGTCTTTGAAGAAGTCAAGCTGAGAATCACCCAAAAGGCAATGGAGAGGTGTATGGTGGACAATATATTACAAATGAGAGATTTTGATAGAAAAGTAGCATTAAGGAGGTCATCTGAGAAATATGTCACCAGAAAAATAAATAGAATATTATATATAGCAAGAGGGAGGGATAATTGAGGGACAGCCCATGTACTCCACTGATATCTATGTAGGGGGCAGCTAGGTGGTACAGTGGATAGAGCACCAGTGCAGGAGTCAGGAGGACCTGAGTTCAAATCTCACCTTGATACTCACTAGCTGTGTGACATTGGGCAAGTCACTTAACCCCAACTTCCTCATCCTGGGTCATCTCCAGTCATCCTGATGAATATCTGGTCACTGGATTCAGTTGGCTCTGGAGGAGAAGTGAGACTGATGACCTGCACAGCCCTCCCTCACTCAAAACAAAGTCAAGTGCAAGTCATGCCATTATTTCTCTAATGGCATGGTCTTCTTAGGCAATGAAGGACAAACACACACATGTATTAAAGAAAACCAGAGACAGGTCCTTTTGGGTATATGCACTGGGACAGATTCATGGAAGAACATGAACAAAGGTCCCACAGGATTGGCAGGTATAGAAGAGTGGCAATCTGTATCAATGGATAGAGTGCTTGCGTCAATGAAAACACAGATCTGTTAGAGATAGTACTGGACTGAAATGACCAGATTCTCACTGGATTGGGCTGATTCCAGCCCGACAAAGTTTGGGAAGCCTGACTTATGTGTATTAAGCTAGATAGATTGCACACATCCAGAGGAGCCCTATTCACAATTCTCATGCTGAGGTCTTCAGAGCAACTCTGGGAGCTACTTTCAGGGGGAAATCTTTGAACTACTTTTATTTTTCTTTATTTTTCTTTTTGTAATGTCTCTGCCCTTTTCTTGTATTACAATTTATTTTATTTTCAATTTATAGAACAAAAATGAAAATTGGATGCTAACTGGAGATTAGCTCACCTCGCCCACCCCCACACATAGTGAAATTACTCTGTGGCATTTCAGGACACACTAACACAACCCAGTAAAGCATGGAGGATAGGGAATAAGGGGTCTGAAAACTAACCAGGGCCCTGCCTCAGGCTCATGTCATAGTGAAAGCTGATCTCAGCCTAGTTGGCCAGTGACTTGAGTTCCTAGAAAATTCAGAGCCCAAATTCCTGTGGGAAGCTCTGTTTACCAATCTCACATCACTTAACTCAAAGTAAAAGACATTAGGTCTTCAAATGGAGGTGGAGACCCCAGTGGAGGATGGTCTACAAGGAATTCTGGTTCAGGTGCAGGTTCCATCTGTCTGTGATATATCTGAGGAAACTTCCAATCTTCAAAATTCCATGAAGGTGATGAGATCCAAAGGACAAACCCAAAGAGAAACTAACTCCCACAGCCTTCCTAGATCTCCATTAATACTGGTGCCTTCCTCTGTTAATTATCTCCAATTTGTATGTATCGCTCATCACTATCTCCCCCTTTAGCCTGTGAGCTCCTCGAAAGCATGGACTTTGGGGGGGTGGGTTGCTTGTTTTAATATCCCCAACTTATCTCTTAGTAGTGACAATGTTTATTGACAAATTTAGTTAACTTATAAAAGGCAATGGAGAGGTGTATGGTGGATCTGTGATATATTACAAATGAGAGAATTTGATGGAAAAGTGGCATCAAGGAGGTCATCTAAGAAATGTCATAATGGGATATCATATATAGCAAGAGGGAGGGATAACTGAGGGACAGTCCATGTGCTTACTGTAAGCAAGATCATCAACACCACTAAGAAGCAAGCTCAAGGTTCCTCTTTCATAGCCCTTTAAGTCAAGTTCCAAGCACTTAAGTGTTTACTATGTGCCAGGCACTTCACTCAGTGCTAGGGATAAAATAAAATACAAAAAAAAAATCCAAAAAACCCAGCCTCTGTCCATAAGGTATTCACAATCTAAAGGGAAAAACAACATGCAAATAACTATGTATAGTACAAGCAAGATATGGACAGGGTAAACTGGAGATAATCTCAGAAGGTACAAGATTAAGAAGGAGGGGAAAGGCATTTTGCAGAAAGTGAGACTTTACCTAAGACTTTAAGGGAGTCAGGGAATCTAGGAGGCAGAGAGAGATGGAAGAGAGTTTCTGGCATGGGGGGAAAGGGGGACAGTGGGTGAAAATGCCTTAAGTTGGGAGATGTTAGAGCCCAACAAGGTCTTAGAAATCATCTCATTTAGAGGTTCTTAACCCAAGGTTCATGGATTGATTTCCAGGGATTCATCAACTTGAAAGAGGAAAAAATTGACATGTTTCTTTCCTCTAATCTTTTATGAAATTCTGTACTTCTTTATGAATTTAAAAGCAACAACATTTTTTCTAAGGAGTCTATAGGTCTGATCAGTCTGTCAGAGGGATCTAAAACACAAAGAAAACTTAAGAAAACTTGATCTGGTTCAACCCTTTAATTTTATAGATAGAAAATTAAGGCTAAGAAGATCACACAATTTGACACAATTCGATTAAACAAGCATTTATTAAGGAATGATTGTGGGCCAGGCGTCGGGCTAGGTACAGGAACTCCAAGAGCAAAAACCACTCCTTCCCTCAGAGAAGATAGGGGCTCATCTGGGGTCCAGCAAGCAATAGATAAAGGCTATTTATCTGTGATAGTGACTGCTGCTAAAAAGGCAAAAATGTCTGGTGGGAAAACATGGCGCCCTAGGTTTAACGCCGAGCAATTGCCTTAACTTCCCTGAACTCATTTCCTCATCGGCATTGGGTGATGGGAAAAAATACTAGATCTGGCTTTAGGAGACCTTGATTTGAACTCCAGCTTTGCTATTGGCTTGTTATGTAACCACAAGGGGATCCTTTACCTTCCTATGAGCCTCAGTTCCCTCATCTGCAAAATGGAGATTCTTGTATTACCTATGTCACAGGACTATAAGAAGAGTGTTCTGTGAATACTGAAGTGGTATATAAAATGTAGGTTATTAATTAAAATGAGGGGATTGAACCAGATTCTCTTTAAGGTCCCCACAATTCTAACATTCAAAGATTCTATATTGGAGAAATTTCCATACTATAGCCAAGTTTGAGTGAGTTTTCCCTTGGGTTTCACATAGGTTTAGATGTTTCAGCCTCCTCCCTCCAATCAATTTTTCCAGCTCTTTAGTTGTTTGACAGAAAGTAGAGCTGATTTGGAATATTAGAATGGCAGCTTCAAACATGTCACAACTCTGAGGACAGGTGCTGATAAGGGTGGGCACCCCCCGTACCCTGCTGATGATGGAGGGTAGAGATGGTAGTAGCCATTAGTCTTCTGAGAGGTTGTAGTGGCAGTTGGTGGTGATGCTGGGATGCGTCAGTATACAGGCTTGTGTGACCACAGGGAGGCATATTGAGAATGTCCAACTGTCTAGATGGGGAAGGTTTCCCTCCCCCTTGCCCCGCCCCTTTTTCCTTGCCTAGGTTATAATAATGATGGTTAATTCTACAAAACATTTAACACAGATGGGAACACAGGCTCCCTGCTGTTGGGGCTGTCACTGTTTCCTTTGGGAGGGCAGAGTACCAGTGGATGTGATGGGGAATCGACCTTCTGGTACTCAGGAGGATTGATCTTACCCCCAACTCAATCCATTTCCTGAGGCTTTCCTGGAGAACTGTTAACATTCACCAATTTCTAGGAAGCCAGATCAAGGTCTTTCCATTCCCTTCCCCACCAGACCTCCACCCTCTTTCCCTCTTTCCATACCCTCCCCCCACTCCCAGCCACACACACAATGAATACAACCAGACTTTCTTAGGTTTCAGTTTCAGATCTCTCTTTCTTATATTGATTCCAGCTTCTAGACCCTGTCTGTTTTATGTTTTGTTTCTGTATTCCCTTTGCCTAGCAAAGTGCCTCACACATACTTAGCTTTTAATATATGCTTATTGGATCATATTGTAAGGACCAGCTCAGGAGTCCCTTTTGTGGACTTTAATCCCTAATTTTGAATGATCCTTCCCTTTTTGTTTTAAATTTTCATATCGATTAAGCTTTATATTTTGCATAGTAGATACTTAACAAATATTCATTGAATAAAAATGGAAAGTAGGACTTTGAAAGGTGTCTACTAACAGTTATGGACTATGAAAATTGGAAGTTTTATAATCTTTCCCAATCAGGAAGTTATTGCAGAAATTAGGTGAGAAGTCCTTAGAGTCCAAACTAGGATAGTGGCTTCATGAGTGAACCAAAGCAGATAGTGTATTTGGGTGACGTCATGGCAGGTAGAAACAAGATTTGACAACTGATTAGATATGGGGACTAAGTGCAAGAGTCCAGAACATCACTGAGATTGCAAATCTGGGTAGTTGGAAGGATATACTATAACGGAATTTGGGGAGAGAGGTGGGCTTGACAGGAGGTGGGGAGACTTGGATGGTTGGAGGGATTAGTTTGAAATGCTTACAGGATATACAGTTCAAAATACACAAACGGCAACTCAGGATATAGGTTGGAGTTTTATATAGAGAGCTGGGAGTCATCTACATGGAGATGATAACTGAGTCAATAAGAACTGAAGACATTATCAAGTAAGAGAATATAAAGAGAAAAGAGAAGAGGGTACACATCAGAGCTCCGGAGAACATCCATAGTGAGTAGGTTTTCCATGAGTGATGACCTAGTAAACATATGGCAAACCAAGAGAGGAGAGTGGTCCATCCACTGGACCATGATGCCATCCCACTGTTGCCATGATGCCCCTTTTCTTTGTACGTTGAGAAGTCACTCCTGTTCCCCAAATAACATTGTCAAGAAGAGTTGATGGAATGTATAGACAGTAAGCTAAATCCTTCTTGCTTCAACAACCTCTGAGAATTTTCCTGTATTTGGGTGCTGAAGTCCTAGTTTACTGCTCCTTCTATCATGCCACACTCTTTGTCCTCCTCATGGCATCTTCTCAAGCAGTTGGCAAGGGCCACTTGGGCTCAGAATTGCATTTATCTGAACAACTGTAAGGGGGCGATCACAGCTATAAAAAATCTTGTAATATAAAGTACAGAAAAGATACAACCCACACCCTGCTAGTTCTGTTATAGCTACGTAGAATATAGTTCTATAGAATATAGAATAGAATGGTTTTGTTTAGATATACTTATATCCCTATCTCCTGGCATTTCCACTGCTCCTCCTTAGCCAACTGAGTCACATTGTTCTAGCAGGTACATATGTGTCTAGGCCAGGAGGAGGAGTAACCTGCTTCTGCCACTCCCACTTGGCTCCTCCATCACTGTATACCATGGATGGGAAGTACAAAGTGCTAGGTGGTGGGTGGTGGGTAGGGCAGGGAACTAGATGGATTAAAGGGCAAGAGATATATGGAGAACTGAGCTTAGTTTGGCAATACAAGGAATGGTAACCTCAGGATCCAGGAAGCAAAAAAAAAAAAAAATGGAACGTAGGAATCAGAGGCACTCATAAAGAGAACAGTGGCTGCTCTGCAGAAATCTGCAGAAATAGCTGAGGCTATGCTGCAAAATGTCCTATTTGACCCAAGTCCCACTGCCTTTTTTTTGCCCCACTCTCACATCTAGTGCTCCCTTCCCTGACCCAAGTGCCCAGCGTCCTCCGGCTACCTAAAGCATACTACTTCAGTACCACCCAGGCTAGTCCTCCAACCTGGCCCCAGGGTGCCATGCTCCAAAATTACCTCCAGCTACCACCACCTCAAATGCTCCGTCCGTCCCTCCAAATGAGAAATCTCTGTAAAGCATCGGCAAGATCATAGTACCATTAAGATGATGATAATGTTTTCTTATGTTGTGTTTTCTTTCAAACACGTTACTTCATTTAATTTCAACAAGGGCCCCATGATGTAGGTCAGGGAAGAGACTATTATCCCCCCTTTACAAATGAGAAAAATAAGATTCAAAAATGTTAATTAAGTAATTGATATAAAGCCATATAGCAGCTAGTAAGCGAAAAGTGGCACACTGAAGAGGATGTGGAATTCTGGCACCAGAAGACTCAGGTTTGAATTCTGACAATGACACTTACTACCTGGTGTGAACTAGCACAGATCATTTCACCTTTTCGAGCCTCCGTTTTCTCATCTGTGGAAAGGGGGAAGGTTAGGTGATCTCTTGGGTTCCCTTCCTGTTTTGAGCTCCTGGCACCTTCTCCAGTGCTCATTTGTATACAGGTTGCGAACTACCCCCAGAGTCCTCGTAATGCTCTTGGGAGATGTTTGTAGCCATAAAAGAGGAGGCCTGTTAAGAACTAACTGGGGGGATTCTAGGAAGAGCCAGGAGTGAAAAAGTTCAGTCAGCCAGGAGGGATTTTAGTCAAGATGCGGGACTTCTCTATAAACCAGCCTATTACTCCAGGGGCCAAAGAGTCTATGTAATTCATCAGCAAAGGCAAAAGTCTGCCTTGTACCTCTTAGTATGCGTATAGCCCTGGCTCCTATGAATAGTACTGTTATATGTTTCCACCATCGGCCTAGACTAATATCTGTAAGAAAGAGAAATAGGAAAGAAAGATAGGATCAGAATTTTAAAGCTGAATGATATCACTATTTATACAGCGCGTTAAGGTTTGCAAAGCACTTCACAAATATTATCTCATTTGACCCCTACAACAATCCTGGGAGGTAGGTGCTGCTATTGTCCCCATCTTACAGTGGAGGAATGTGAGACCGATATTAAATGACTTGCCCAGGGTCACTCAGTTAGTGACCAGATTTAAACTCTTCCTGACACTAGGCTGACTCCCAACTTCAGTGTTCTTCCTATGATACTATACAGCCTCTAACCAGACCTATGTGCACACCTGCTCTATAGATTTCAAAGCTCATAAACATCCATAATCTCACTGGCTCCTCAACATGAGGCATGCTAGCCAAGAATTCTTATCCCCATTGTATAAGTGAAAAAAATGAGACTCAGGGTTCGTAGGATCAAAGGATTTTAGAGAACATTTAGTCCTTCCCCCTTGTTTCACAGGTGAGGAAACAGAGGCTCACACTATTCGGGTGACTTGCCCAAAGCATGGGCAGAGGTGGGATATGGAACCAATTTTCTGGTTGTAAATAGGATGCTCTTATTTTTTTTTAAACTACATCACAGAGGAAGAAGTTGGGGATACACTCCCAGAAATTTCTAGCTGAGAGCTCCAAAGAAAAGTCTCACCATCAGAACTTTTATCCTTTTTACTTTGGTTTTGGTGTTTCAGGACAAATGGCCATTCACTAAGTTTCATTTGAGAAGGAGAAAGTCAGGCTAGTGACCTTGCACAGCGCTCCCTCCCTCAAAACAAAGTCAAGTGCAAGTCATGTCATCATTTCTCTGATGTCATGGTCCTCTTTGAAAACGAAGGACCAGCACAGCTGGGTTCAATTAGAATTTCTTGTTTCTCAGAGAGAGTTCACCTCTAATAGTTCCCTAATCCATAAAGTAAAAGTGATTATCCTTCCCTTAAATTCTCATTTTCCCACTCCTGTCTCTTTCCCTTCTTCCTTTTCTTCTGCCCCTTCACCATTCATACAGTAGGTCAGAAGAAATATGCAAGCGTATGGGAAAGAAATCAGCCACTCAATGATCTAGGCCTTCTTCATTAGCTTTCTGGACCACCTTCAATGGAAGACAGAGTACAGAGAAGTGAAATAAGAGCTGGGCCATGTGCAGAAACAAAATACAGCTCTCTTGACTTGTCCACGGTCACACAGCTAGTAACTGTCTATTATGGGATTTAAACTTTGATCTTCCTAGCTCTAAGTCCCATACTGTATCCACTGTACTGCCTAACTGCCTCCTAAAACCTAGTCATGGACTTTCCATCATTGGAGAGCTTCATGCAGTGGCTGAATGACCAATTGTGGGGTCTTCAGGTTTGGGGCCAGATAAAGTTCAGAGATCATTTAGTCCCTAGCTGGAGAGTTATAAAGATTAAGTATTTATCTCCCCTATCTGAATTTCTTTCATGAAAACAAGTCTTCCTTGCTCGGGAAACTGCCCTGGAGAAAGTCTTGGTTCAACTACCTTAGTGTGAGAAAGAGTCCTGTTTTGTCAGGAAGTGATTCTGTGTCCTGGCTAAATATGAGACAGGAAAGCTGACTGAGAAAGCTCTGACTACCCAGTTCACTGACAAAAATGGGTAGTTAGTTGTGTATTGCTTAGAATCTAGTTATTTGGACACATAAACACTCTGGCCTCAGACACTTACTAGCTGTGTGACCCTGGGCAATACACTTAACCCTGTTTGTCTCAGTTTCCTCTTCTGTAAAATAAACTACAGGAGTAAATGGCAGAGCACTTCAGTATCTTTGCCAAGAAAATCCCAAATGGGGTCATGAAGAATCAGACACAACTGAAATGACTGAACATCAACAGCAAACACCCTGGTAAGAAATGATCCATATTGAGAAAAGAGAGACAGAGAGAGAAAGAGGGTGGGATGGGGAGAGAGAGAGAGAGAGAGAGAGAGAGAGAGAGAGAGAGAGAGAGAGATCATAAACCTAGAGGCCATCTGGTGTAATCTCATTTTACAAATGGAGAAACCGAGGCCCCCCAAATGTAAACTGCTTTGCCCAAGGTCACATAACTAGTAAGTATCAGAGGTGAGATTTGAACCTAAGACTCCAGAGCATTAAGTCAATGACAATGCTAGAGAAGAGGTTCTAGAGGAACACTTGCCTTCATTTTAATAGGAATACTGGATTTAATATGTTTTTTTCCACTAAACTGGACTCTTATTGGTTAGGAGTGAGAAGACTAGTGGATTCTCAGTCAGGTAACAGATACGGTTTTAGTCCTAGCTCAATTCCTTAACAACCGTGTGACTACTAGACCTCATTTCCCCATTTGTAAACTAGAGATCAGAATGTCTGTCCCATACAACCACAAGGTTATCAGAAGGACAAGATAAGAATATTCATGAAAGCATTTTGAATCCAGTCAAGTATTATCCAAATCCAAAGCAAAAGACAAAGCAACACAGGATTGTGGAAAAGGCATTGGATTAGGACTCTCAGGTCATGAGTTCAAATGCTGACTCCACCACCTACTTGGGTATGTCACCTTACTTTGCTCATCTTCAGTTTCCTCATGGATAGAATAAGGGGGATGGACCAGACAGCCCCAATATCTCCCTTCCTGCTCAAACTCTACCATCCTAATAGCATCAAATGAGTCTCCTAACACAATTATATATAGACTTCACTTTTAGAAGTAAGTCTAGTCCTAGATTAACTTTACAACCACATCAGGAAATCCAATCATCATCTGGCATGTTCAGACCTGCTCTTTTCATTCTTTCCCAAGCATCCTCCTGCTGAGAAGGTACATTTTTCAAGCTGAGCCTCCCCTGGAGTGGCCGGGCCTTGTGCCTCCCCTGCCTGCTGACTTGTCAGTGAGGACAGGAACTTCATTAAAATGTGCTCCCCCAAGGTCTCCTTCAGGGTCTGCTGCCAGGATAGGTTTTCCCACCCTTGTATCATTCTCTTGAAAGGTCTCAACTGGATAGAAGTTATGCTGAGAAACTTTTCCCAAGGCTATTGGGATATTGTGCTCAGAACAATTTTTCTTTTCATTGCTGGGGTCCCTGCCTCCTTGCATTTATCTTCTTCCCCAGGCCTATGCCTCTCATAGTCAGGGAGTAGGCAGCTAACCACATAATATGATTTAAGGAGCATCACCTCCAAAATACCACCCCCTTGCTCCTTTTTAGCAAGCCGTGGTTCCTGACATATCCTCAGCATTAAAGTCACTCCTTGGGTTTTAAGAGAGTCCCTAGAAGGCCCCTGTTAAAATGCAAATGTGCTCATCAAGAAATGTATCATATTAACTCATCAGCCCTCATTAAAGAAGTAGCATAGATTATCAAGTTATCTTCTAATGGAAAGTCAATATGACTATAAAAATAATACCAGCTACCATTGACATAGGGCTTTAAGGTTTACAAAGCATTTTGCACACTATCTCATCTGATTCTTAAAACAACCAACTCTCTGAGGCTTTATCTCTTACAGATAAAGAAACTGAGGATGAGAGAGGATAAGGACAAGAAGGAAAGTAGTCATATCATTAGTACAACTCTATACACTTCTATCCTTAAAAGCACCATTGTACCCCAACAATGACATGTCAATCAGTATAATTTAGCAATCTGGGATCATTTAATGAAAGGACAAGCTAAGTTTCATTTAATTCAATAGTGTCTGAAGGTATCATATTTAGGTTGCAGTACCTTGGTGCAGACACACCAACCAGCATGGTTTAGCGGTCCTTAAGACAATGACATGAATCATAAATTACTTAATCTCTCTGGGCCTCAGCTTCTTCATCTGTAAAATGAGAGGGCTGAACTAGATGAAGGATAAAATTTAAACCCAACTAATTTATGAACATTAAGGTACTGTAGGCTTTAGAGTAGTGAATACAATGCCATGAATTCCAAGCTTCCTCTGATGAAAAGACTACATGGTAGAACTATTTCTGTTCCAAACTAATTGAAAAAGGCAAATGTAACTGACTAAGCTGTGTGTGTTTTTTGAAGAGTGACTTTGGCATTTCAAAGTTAGATAAAGTATTATGAAAAAAAAAAGAACCATCCACCAGTCAGTCAAAGAAAAATTAAGTGGTTTCTTCAGAGAGCTCATTTCTGAGCACTTCTGTATTCTGAATGATTTTACAGTGTGCAACAAATTGTCCTATCCTGGCAAAGTTTGATAAATCCTACCATACAAAGGTTAGTGAATTGAAAGTCCTGAAATACAAGGACAGGATGTCTGTTTCCATGTTCTAATGCTACAATATCCCACAGAGTAAAACCTTTGATGAATGAAAAATTTCATCTTCCTCTGGTTTTCAAAAACATATTTTCCCTGCTACTTACAGAACTCAAGTTTAAACAGCAATGGTCTTTTCTTTTTTCGGAATCCTTTGGTCTTTTCCTACCTCTGGTGAAAGATCATTTCATGATCTTAAGTCCACCAAAGAACAGCAAAGTCAGTCTATTGCTAGACAATTTATATGGCTCAACTTGGAGAAATACAGTTACAGTAGTATCCAGGAATATTGTTATCTTTCAGCCCTTAGATAATTCAAAATATAGACTAGGATATTTTTCAGAATATGAAATGTTACCCTTAAAAAATTTCAGTAGACTGCTGATACATCACTCAGATGTACACAGTAAAGACCCAATTTATAATGCTGCTTAGAATTATGTCCAAAATCAAGCATTTAGAAGGAAAAAACTGAAAGTTGGTCTCAAGTCAACAGAAGTATTCTCTTCCAATGCTGATGAAGCAATCTGTAGTTTTTGGAGTAAGACTTATCTAATAGAGAGTAATGCAAATTCTTGAGATGCTGAGGAATAGCAGTCTGTCTTCAACCAATAGTGTAAATGAGATAGGATGATAGGCTGAAGTTGACAAAGATGTGGCATGTTGTAATAGTGATACAACAATATTATGAATGTAGTGGATATGTCAAAAGACATACTGATTTTCTGCAGGTGAACAAAATCACTTGGAAAAAGGTTACTTTGATCATGATCTGCCAATCAGAATGGTGGCCAATACTTAACTAGCCTGAGAGGTCTTGTAATTACCCATCCTTCCCTTCATTTTTATGAGAAAGAGTCAAAGGACCACCAAAGCAAGCAAACATCTGGAGACTTTTCAAGAAAACAAGAGCATAAGGGGTTTCTAGGGCCACTGCCCAACATCCCACATAATCTTTCCTTATCTGTAAAGTGGGAGTGTTAGATTCAGTGATCTCTAAGGACTCTTCATGTTCAGAAACTATGATCTTAGAGTCTACACCTTCACCTCCTCCAACTTATCACACTAAGTGATTATCAAGATAAACACCCAGAGTTCTCAAAAATATAAATATATATATGTACTTATATTTATATGTCTAAATTTATTGGGCTCAGTATAAGAAGGCAAAGAGTGTGTTCAAGACATTTTGAAAAGATTTTTGTTTGCAAATTTTAAAGT
Source organism: Potorous gilbertii (assembly GCA_028658325.1). NCBI lineage: Eukaryota > Metazoa > Chordata > Mammalia > Diprotodontia > Potoroidae > Potorous > Potorous gilbertii. The sequence goes on along the minus strand of CM053769.1, from coordinate 523,064,187 downwards.
TTGGAAGCATAGGAAATTGTTAGGCAGAACAGCTGCATAACTCATGATGCTAGATTAAAATAAAAGACATCAGTGTAATTATAAGTTATAATCCCCATTCCATGATGAGATCTTTGAGCACTCATGTATCTTAAAACTATTTTTATAGAGGCTTATTGGTTTTTCTCTCTGGCAAACAAAAAGCAAGTTCACAACAAAAAGACAATTAAATAAATAATTTATCTTTTCCACTCTGGATCCTTTCTAAGTTTGACAACTCCTAACTCCCCCACCTACTGCCATATGATCATTTCTTAAAGAAGAATACTAGTATTCTGAAAGTTTCTCATGACTTCCACTAGGACACTCAAGGCTCACATGAACAACCTTGATTCACTTTTGCTGTGCAGCTGCTAACTACAGAGAAGAAAGGAAACTTACACATGTCAGATGAAGGAAACAGAGAAATTGAAGCAGTATCAAAGGATTCAGAGAGGGAAGTAGAAGGGACTCATTCCATAGTTCCGATGCCCAAAACAAATTTCTAGAGTATCTACTATAGAGTGGGAGAGCTGCAGGGGAGAGAGAAGTGTAGTATGGTATCACATATGTTGGTATGGATGAACAAGATTTAGTGAGAGGTGATAAGTGATGAGCACAGGACTGGGAAGTACTGGTAGCAATGGAAAGAACTCTTGATCTAACAGTCAGAAGAATGAGACCCTGAGTTAAGTGCTTTGATTATCTATGTAACACCCTAGAGCAGTGGTTCTCAAAGTATGATCTGGGGACCCCTGGATGTCTTGAGGTTCTTTCATTGGGCTCATGAAGCCAAATCTACTCTCATAATAATACTAAGATTTTAAAATTTCCAACATGGTAAATATCAACAGATACAACCCATATATGGAAACTTTGGCGGGGCGGGGGGTGGTTTCAATAAATTTTACGCATGAAAAGAGGTCCTTAGACTGAAAAGTTTTGAGACCTGCTGCCCCATACAAATAACTAAGTCTCTCTCTGCCTCAATTTCTCCATCATTAAAACAAAGGGATTAGGCAAGATCTCTAAAGTCCTTTCCAATTTGAAAATGCTGAGTCTGGGTCTATTTTTCTCCTGGCTCTTCTTTTCTCCAGCAATCAAGATGAGGAAGAGACCTCAGTCCTGAGTTAGGAAGGCAGCTGGCTCTCTTCTCCTAGGTCTAGTCCAATAAGACAGGCAGTTTTGTTTCTGGCAGCCTCCAAGGGGCCAGATGGCATGGGACCACCCTGTATCCAAGTCCTGAGGGATGGGAGGCCTGAAGGAGTACAAAATGGTCAGCTGGAACCAGAGCCCAGAAGTTGTAACAGCTTCATTTCTGTTTTCCCTTTCAGAGCAAAATTTCAGGCAATTTCCATCTTCTTTCTTTTTTTTTAAATTTGAGCCACACAAAGGCTTGTGAGAGAGTATCTCCACACACATCTGTCCAACCTTCCTCCTCCCCAGAAAACTAGCCAAGATCTATTACTGTCATCTCAGTGCTGAGGGAGGCCCCAGTTTTTCCAGACTGTCAGTCCTGGGTATCTCTCCCCTGGCCTCTCCATGGTTTACGGAGTCAGCTCACCTCTAACAGAGCAGGCCTGCCAGGCTTATTTTTAACAGCTCTGATTGAAGCCGGTTTCCCGTTGACATTTCCACTCCCTCATCATTATCAGCTTGAAGCTTCCAGCAGCCAAGATAAAAGGCTGGAGTGGGGGAGGGGCATGGGAGGGAAAGAGGTAAGTAATGAAATGTCAGAACATTTGTGAGTTCCATCCTGTAAGAGAAAGGCACCAAGAGGCGTCCGGAGACAGAGAGAGATTGAACAGACCAAGAGCACAGCTGGATGGAGGAGCCTTTCATGTGGCAGAATTCCACTCACTCAAATCACCTGCAGGAAACATTTCAATGGTTTTTGCCTGCACACCTAAAGTGAAGAATTTCTAGTGCTTTTCCATCCAGCCAGGCCTGGCAGCAGCTGAAAGCTATTTGCACTTCATATAACCCGTTCAGGTTGCAGAGAACAGCTCCCTTACCACTCCCCCCTACAACAATTCAACAGACATTTAAGTGCCTACTGTGTGCAGACCATTTATGCAAAGCACCCAGAGAGACCCAACATTTAGAGAAGATGTCACCCCTCCTTGGAAAGTATAGTTGAGCAGATACAATGTTTTATCTTATAGGTTAATCCCCTTCTGTAGGAAGATAAAAGCTCTGACTCAGAGATTAATGTTATCTGATATCCATTCCTTAAGATTTTGTCAGTACTATTTATTAGCTTAACTCTTCAGTTTGGTAACCAAAGCCTTCTATCAGATACTTATCCCTAACACCATCCTCTCATTGGCTCCTCTCCAGGAGAACTTCTCTGTTCTGTCTTGCCTCCTTACTGCTTCCTGTATAAATTGGAACTTGGTCATTCTTGACCATGTTTCTCTGCTCTTGGTATTCTAAACCCTCTGGATTGTTCTCCCACCTTCCCTTTGCTATATGTGTGTATGTGTGTGTGTGTGTGTGTGTATGTGTGTACGTGTGCACAGGTGTGGTACGTGTGTATTCATCCAGAACCTAACTTCAAGAAACATCCATTAAGACTTTCTTGCAGGACTTTATATAGGAAACTAATATTAAGGAAGCCTTAGAAAGAGTTGTGCGGTTTATCCATCTAACTGGTTGGTTAGACTGTCAGTCAGCATCAGGATGGCCAGAGATAGCTCGAATCCATTGTTATAATGCAGTTCTCTGTCTAGATGCTAAGTGACAATGCAGTTAACCAATGACAGAAAAGATAGACATGGGAGAGGATGGTCCTAGCTATTCAACATAAGAGAAGGTTCCCAGGCAGCAGCAGGAGAATATGGTGATCTGAATATAGATGATCTGAAAATGACCAAACAACAGGAGACATTTCCAAATCCCTAGACTTGTGTCTTCATTATGTCAGAAAAGAAATCAGAGCTATAACTCAGAATTCCACTGCCTGGGACCAATTTGGGGTAGAGGGCATCAAAGATATGACCACTTTTAGGTGGCAGTGAGGCAAGCTAGAAACAGAAGTCATGGGAATTGAGGGGTTTGGGGAGCTGGAAGTTGAGTGTTCAAGAAGGTAGAGATTCAAGAGGAGAAAAGGACAGAAGGACAGAGACTGAATTTATTGAGGAGGGAAAGTAGCCTGGAAGTCCACCACTAACAGTACCAGAGATTTGGGCAGGATAGAATCAGTAAAGTAAGTATTTAATAAATGCTTCCTGAATGAACGAACAGTAAAGGAGAAGAGGTGGTAACTGAGTGATGGTGGCAGAGGGAGAGTTTGGAATGGTGCTGGAGCACTCTAGCCATTTCCCATCATGCCTCCTCCTCTGACCAGGCCCTCCAGCTCTTGCCCTGGGGTCCTGTATTCCTATCTCGTAAAAGTTCACTATTTCTAGGGATCCCAGACCCATCCACCATGGTGCCATCTGGACATCTTTCTGATATGATGGATCAATCAATTGTCCTGTGACTCCACTTCCAATCCTGGTAGCTTACCAGACCAGACACTGCTGCCTGGCCACCATTCTTCTTTATGTGTTGTCTTTCCTTATTAGAATATAAACTATTTAAGGACTAGAGATGCCTTTCTTGTTCTATTTATATCCTCAGTGCTGGGCACACAGTAAGCACTTAATAAATGTTTCTTCGTTCATCTCTGGGGCAATAAGGAATATGCCAATTCAACCTCCTAGCCCTTTATGTTGGGGAGGTTTGTAGAACCAATGGCTACAGGCCCAGCTCTGAGTGAGGTGGTGGTAACAGAAGCGCCTTCCTAATGAAACTAAAGCCCAGAAAAATTAAAGGATTGACTTGCTTAAGGTCACATGGTTGGGTAATGGGAAGATTAGGATTCCTAAAGAGGACCTAGCCCTCTTCCTACTACATGATATCACCTGCTCCATAGCTACTAAGTGAGCAGTAGAGACAATCAGTTCTAGAGGAATTCAGAGGAAAGATGACTGTGCACTGGAACAGTTCAGGAAGGCGACTCAGAGGCTAAGAGATCTAAGTTGTATCCTGAAGTGTGGATAGAATTTGGAAAGAAGGGGAGAGAGGATAGGAGATGGGAAGATGGGGCAGGTAAATGATGCAGTTGATAGAGTGTCTCCCTGCCCAGAGACAGAAGACTCATATTCACGAGTTCAAATCCAGTCTCAGACACTTACTAGCTGTGTGACCCTGGGCAAGTCACTTAACCCTGTTTGCCTCCATTCCTGAGGTAGAGAAGGAAATGGCAAAACTACTCCAGTCTCCTTGCCAAGAAAACCCCAAATGGGATCATTTGGAAATATGGGAAACTTGGAAAGAAGAGGAGAAGGAATGGGAGATAGGAAGATTGTAAACAAAAGGACAAAAGAACATTGTGGTCTCAGTGTTGAGGAATAATGGCTAGAAAGGTAGTCTGGGGCCATATTACAGACTAGGGTCTTCAATATCAAGTCAATAAGTTTAAATCTTACCTTACAGAAGTAAGAAACCGCTGAAGGACCCAATTATCTCTAAGATCCCCTTTCTATCATTAAACCCCAGAAACCTATTTAAATCTAAGACCTGTAAGGTTTTCAAACATGGGAGAATCATGACCAAAGCAATTCTTAGAAAAATTAATGTGGTGGTGATAAGCATGATGGATGGGAGAGAAGCTAGAGGCAGGATCACCAGTTATAAGAATGCTACTGCAATGGTCCAGATTTGAAGTATTAATTAATCAATTAGAGCATCAGCTATGGGAAGGAATAGATATAGGCGAGGAAGTGGAAGGAAGGCTTTGGCAGGATTCAGAGATGAAATGGTTGAAAAGGACAAGGAAGAAAAAAAGGAAATCAATATTTACTAGTAGCCTAGGCCACCGGTAAAATGACCATGAACAAAATTAAGTAAATCAGAGGGGAAGATAATTTAGGATGAGGGAGCAAGGAAAATGAGGAGTGTGGTTTCTGATACACTGAGTTTGAAGTGTTAAGAGACATTCAAGTGGAAACATCCAATGGGCAGTGGAAGGTGCAGTAGAAAAGACTGGGCGTGGGTGGATCTTGTCCCTATTTAGTCACTTGTTACCTCCTCCATGAGAATGGAAGGTCTTTGAAGGTAGACTAACTTTGTGTCTCTCTTTGCACTCTCAGAGCACAGTACAATTCCTGGTATATGGTAAGTACTTTATAAACGCTTCTCAACTGACTGATTAATTTAGAGGTAAGGGTTAAAACCGCTAAGAATACATGGGATAGTCGAGGGTACAGAATATAGAGACAGAAGGGCAGAGGGCTAAAGGCTGAGCCTTGGGGAATGATGCAGGTAGTAGCAAGTATTATTTCTCCCCAGCTGGCCCAACTGTCCAGAGCAAAAGAAAAGTGGCAGATTTTTACAACAGCTGAATGGGGCTGGTGCCATCTGGGATTTTCCCAAACAGAAAAACAACACAAAAGGAATTACATTCCCAATCTGCAAAGGCTGACAAAGTTTACCATATAAATAGATAGGGAGCCAGAGATAGAGCTTTATCTACCTGTATATATGTGTGTGTATGTACCCATGCACATACATATGAATATGTAAAAATATCAAGGTAGGAAATAATACATTTTCTGTTTTTTCATTCATTCTAGCTTGTAAAGGGAGCCTTGGTCATGTTTCTGCAGCAATATTACCACCTGAGAACACTAATGGGGTCCAGTCTCACCAGAAGATTGAAGAGCCCAGTGCTCTGGAGGTAACAGTCACCCTCAGAGTTATCCTGCTGGGCTCCTTCTTGTTGTTATGAAATGGAATTTATACATGAAAATCAGGAAGGAGGCCAGCCCTGGGCACCCGAGCCATGGGCCTGACATAACTGACAGCTAATTAGAAAGCTCCATTTGTGCCTAACATTGAAAAGCCATTTAATAATTAAATGTCTTATCTGTATTTAAATGTCTCTGACAATATATACTTAAACCGTGGCCAGGGAACCAATTTTCTCACTTCCATCACCCCAAAAGACACAATATTTGAAGCCTTGCATCTCCCCTCTTGACAATAAATTGCATTATGTCAAAGTAATTTGAATCAGAAAATGTTCCAGGGTTTCATTTGGATCTCTTTGCTGGCCTTTTGGATTGATGAAACACAAAGAGAGCGACACAGAAACGTCCCTGACATGAATATGTCCCTTCACCAATCACCAAGCTGCAATTTCTATGGCAAGGATTTTGGGGGTTTTGTGGGGGGATTTTTCAGAGGCAGGGAGGGGGAAAGAGGAGGGTACTAGTACACGAGGCTCTCCTCTGTTAGGTTAACATTAATGCAAATTGCTCGGAGGCTGGTCGGATCACTAGCCCTCTCAATGAGGGTGGAAGAGGAGGGGAGGCCATCATGAAATAACAAATCCAGAAGCCAAGAAAAAAAATCCATTGAGACAGGGAGGAGGAAGAAAATAAATGGTTTTGAAGTTTTCAATAATCCATGTGAAAATAAGGAAAGGGTCTTTGGTGCCAGAACTGGAAGTGGGCAGGGCTGTGACCTCAAAGAATGAATTGGCCTTGGCATTTTCCAAGGAAGCCCCAACCTTCTTCTCCCTGTTTCACTTCAGACATTCTCATTATGAAATGCTGAACATGGCGGAGGGAGGAGGGAAGACCAAGCAGGTCCCCAGGAAGGCAAGCCCTAAACTATCTACCCACAGAGCACAAATAGTGGTACTACAAGGGACTCTAGGTCATTCCTACTGTTGGGTGCTTTTTGAGTAACACTGAGACCAAGAGAGAAGCCATAAGTCTAGGAGAGATGCTAATGCCATCCCTCTGAGATTACCTTCCATTTACACTGGATATATCCTGTACGTACAGAGCTGAGTGTTGTCTCCCCTTCTTGCAACCTAAGCTCTCTAAGGACAGGAAACATGCTTTTGCTTTTCTTTGTATCTCTAGCCCAGCGCCTGGTACCTATTTGTCATTTCAGCCCTGTCAGACTTTTTGTAACCCCATTTGGGGGTCTTCCTGGCAAAGATACAAGATAGTGGATGGTTTTACCGTCATTTCCTTCTCCAGTTCATTTTGCAGATCAGGAAATTGAGGCAAAGAAAGTTAAATAATTTGCCCAGGATCACACAGCTAATAAGAGTCTAAGTCCACATTCGAACTCAGGTCTTCCTGACTCCAGACTTGACACTATCCACTGAACCACTTAGCTGACTGACCTAACAGGTATTTAATTAATGCTTGTTGAGTGACTTCTGACCTAAATTGGCAACAAGACAAATATATCTGACCCTCAATGGGGAATCCGAGGATCACAGATAGAGGTCTAGAGACCACCTGATCCAACTCCCTCATTTTTCAGATAGGAAAACCAAATCCTAGCCTAAGGTTACAGAGGTGATAATTTTTCACAAGCGGGATTTGAACTCAGGTCTTCTGACTCCAAACCAAGTATTCTTTCCATTGTATCTTGCTGCCTCCAAGTCACAGAATCAGAATATTACAACAAGGAGGCATTTAAAAGATAACCTAACCTAATTTAACCCCCTTGAGACCCAGAGAAACTGAGTAATTGTGTGGAGGGTCAAACAGGTAGCAAATGGCAGAAACTAGATCTCCTGCCTTATAGATTCCTGTAGCTTTAGGAATGAAAGAATTCTGAGATTGCCAGAGCATCTTTGTTTATATCCTAATTCTACCAGTATATCCTTGGAGACACTTACAACTCCTCTGGGCCTCAGTTTCCTCTTCTGTTAAATGGGGATAATAGTGCCTTCCCTCACTAGGTTGTTGTAAGGCTCAAGTGAAATAGTGTATATGAAACTGACTAAAAATATAAATTACTACACAAAAATCAATTACAAAACATAAATTTCTGCTACTATCATGGTTATTATCATTGATAATTAGAATAAGACTACAAGCAGGTGTTTCTTACTAACATCTTATTATTTACATGTCATATTCTCTTTGGGTGTTGCTGTTCAGTTCTGTTTGGCTCTTTGTGACCCCAACTGGGGTTTTCTTGGCAAAGACACTGGAGTGGTTTACCATTTCCTTCTCCAGCTCTTTTTTACAGATGAGGAAACTGTGGCAAACAGGGTTAAATGACTTGCCCAGGGTCACACAGCTAGTGTCTGAGACTGGATTTGAACTTACAAAGGTGAGTCTTCCCCTGCCCATTCTCTTTAGTATCTTTAAAGCTACTTGAAGTCAAAGACTGTGTTGTGCTCATTGTTGAATGCCAAGTCAAGGCTTTGTCCATAATAGCTACTTAATGAATGTCTGTTGAATGAAATAGAATAGCATTGAATTTAATTCTCTGCCACTGCTTAGTTCATCCTATTTTTTCTCCAGATTTGAGTACAACTAACTCATCCTAAATAGCGACTTAATTTTTCTTAAAACTGGCCATACTTTCTAGCTCTTGAGGTCACCTTGGCTTTGAGGAGTAGGTCCTTCTAGGTCTCTGGGCAGAGAAGTGGCATGACTATAGGTTTTATGTGTGTCTCAATCTGTCTGTAAGCTCCTTCCCCTACCTGTGCTGCGAATTTCAATTCTTTGGATCAATAGGTGTTGAATCAATGTTTGTTGAATGAATGCTTGTCAATCGTCTCTCAGCTCTTAACACCTTTAGAGCTTTAACACAACCAATTCGAAGTTCATCGGATCATAGATTTAGACCTAGAAGGGACCTTGGATGCCATCTAGTTCACATGTTGCCTCATTTTAGAAATGAGGAAATCGAACCTCAAAATGATTTACCTAGACCCAAAGGGACACAATTAGTAGATGTCAGAGGTGGGATTTGAATCCAGATCCTTTCGCTGCAGAACCAGTGCTTTTCCCATTGTACTACCCTAGCTGGGTGGACATATTTTCAGTCACTACAGTGCCAGGGTCCTCCAGCTAGCTAGCAGCCCTAAACGGCTTGAAATCTCAGCTCTAGCAGCCTTGGCAGCTTTCTACCAGAGACACTTGAAGGAACAAAGGCCCAAAGGGAGAGAAAGGTGTCTCTGACAGTTGCAGGGAAGAGTTCCCTTCAAAATCTCTTGGCTTTGAAAGCCAATGCTCTGCTCGGTGCCTACATCAGAAGGAGGCATTATAATCATCTTCGCAGGGAACTTTTCCCAGAGAGAAGCTGGGAGTTCACGACACTCTCTCTGTCTTGAGCACAGACTTTTTCTCTTCTGCTACATCCCCCCTCCCCATTCTCCCTGTCAAACAGAGCAAGGGGATGAAAAGCACTGAGGTTCAAAATTAACATTTCAAAGTAAATATGAGAATAGTTTGGGCTCCTGCTTGCCTCTTGACTGTCTTGAGAGTGAGTCAGAACACAGAGGTGAGCTGAGAAAAGGGATTTGCAGATCCCAGTTGCTTTTATGCCTGGATCAATCAGCTCTTATTTTCCTGATGCCAACCATGAAAGAAACAGCTCTCAGCAATGGTGTTCACTTCCTGTGAAAACCGATGCCTTTTACTAACACCAGGCCACTCAGGCTTAACATCAGGGCAGTAACAAGACATCCACAGCCTCAGTCCACCAAGGCGCCGATTTCAAATCCCTTCTCCCTCTCTATCTTCCAAATCTACGGTACACTGGAGTGCCTTAAATTTGGAGAAGAGAGACCATTTCATTCAGCTCAGTTTGCCTCAAATCCCACATTCTGCACAGAAGAAAGCTAAAAGGGAAAAGGGCATGCTGGTCTTACTCCCTGAATGCACCTACCCTCTGGAGCTCTAGTCTGAGTCTGGCTACTGAAATGGAGAGCTAGGGGCCCAGGAAGCTGTTTGCTCTTTTACTGAGTTCTTTCAGAACTTTATAACGGCTGCGATTGTCCAAACTGGAGTGGGCAGATATGTTTGACAGACAGAAGTTTGGAGCAGGCCTAAACATATGTATACACTTATATGTATATGTTTGTATATGTATGTGTGTATGTAAAACCAGAGGCTCAAAGTCTACTTGCATAAAAGTCTCTTCATAAAATAAAATATACAAATACAGAGGATGCCAATCATATAGAAATACAATTATTAGAACTTTTTTTAAAGTTCACAGATACCCAGCTTAAAAATCCCTGATCAAATACAACCCAAATCCTTTTAGTGATGAAGAAACTGAGAACTTCAGTGACAGACCCAAGATCCCAGATTCAAAGCCAAGTCATTAGACCCCAGGTTCACCTCTATACTACCCTCCCTTGACAATAGCACAAGGGCTATCCAAACAGAGGCTGGACGACCCTCTGCAACAGGTACCAGTTAGGAAGTTGGACTTGAGGGAGCTCTTGGTTTCTTTGATTCTCTAAAATGTGCCAGGATTCTGAGATTCTCTAATTTTCTAAGATGTTTTTGAGTCTGTGACAAGCACAGGGACAGATATTTATAGACACAAATGTTAAATGTACCCAGAGTTTTGGCTGGGTTTGATAAGGCCCTAATCTCTAAACTGTCTATCATGAATCAAATAGTGCTTTCTCTGGAAAATAGGCAGTTGAGCACATCAAGAATGGATTGGCATTCTGTTCATTTATAATGAATACATCCTTGCTTCTATGTTTACATGTACACATAAAACATGAATTTCACAGGATCAGAAATTTAAAGCTAGAAAACACCTCAGAGGACAGTAAGTCTAGTTCTATTATTTTAATAGATAAGGAAATATAGGTCAAATAAATAAGGCCAAGTGATTTAGGATCAAACAGTAACAGTATGAGGTAGCATTTGAACTCACATCTTCCTAATACCAAATCAAGTGCTCTAGTCAATGCACTACCCAGCTACCTCTCAAACCCATAAGGAACCAGGGGCCCTTGAAGGGAATCTGTCCTATTAAGAATGATGGCAACTTATTCAAGGTCACAAAAGTACAAAGTAGAAGAACTAGGATTCAAATTTGGGTCCCCTGATCCAAATCCAGCACTCTTAGATGTCAGGGGAAAGGTCTCTTCAGTTACACATCACCATCTGTTAAGACGCGATGGCGGCAAGACCTGGTCACACCCAAGAGGCTGCAAAACACAGCCTCAAAGACTGGAACAAAGGCAGCCTTAGAGCCAGAGGTCCCAGGTTAGACCTTGGTCCTGCTACTAACCAACTGTGAACTGAGACACTTAAGTCCTCTCTGGGCCTCAGTTTCTCCCTCTGTAAAACTAAAGCGTAATTGATCTCCAATTGATCTCTTTTTGCTAAAAATAAAATCCTGTGAGGCTATGGCAACATTGCCTGAGGCCTAGTTACTTTTCCTAGGAAATCATTTCCCTTCAGATAATCATATGGGCTGCTGGGTGGCTCAGTAGATTGAGCATATGACCTGGAGAAGGGAAGACCTGAGTTCAAATCCAGTCTCAGACACTTACTAGTTGGGTGACCCTGGGCAAGTCACTTAGCCTTCTTTGCCTCGGTTTCTTCCTCTGTAAAAAGAGTTGGAGAAGGAAATAGCTAACCACTGTAGTGTCTTCGCCAAGAAAACTCCACATGGGGCCACAAAGAGTAGGATGTGATGAAGAGCAGTAACAATAACCCAGGCAACCATCAGTCATGCTGTGGCAGGGAAGGAGATGAGCAATTTATGGGGAAGGAAGCTGTCTTTTACCTTTTCAGTTTGTTTGACAAACTTCTCCTAAGTCTAAATCAGGAGTTCTTAACCTTTTTTTGTATCATGGATGCCCCTGGCATTTTGGTGAAACCTATAAACCTTTTTTCAAATGCATAAAACAAAATATGGACAGTTACAAAGGAAATCAGTAATATTGATATGTTAATATAATTATTTATTATATATATTTATATTTATGTGTGTATACATATATTTATGTATTTATAAACATATATGTTATATATTACATGTATATTATTATATCAGGAATCAATATATTGAGTTATCAAACTATGTTTTCAAAGTTTGCAAACCCCAGAATCAGAAGATCTCGTCTAAATGGAGGTAGTTGAGATGTCAAAAGCTTCTTGATGGCTCAGAAGAGCACTCATCTACCATCACTGCTTTAATGATGAAGCCTGGAGAGCTCACATGCCAGTCACCTGGCCATGAGTCTTTGCAAGTCCCTCCACCTCCCAAAGCATCTGAGCAACAGGGACAGCCCTTCTGGGCCCCATTTCTATTCCTGTTCTCCCCTGCCCCCTTCCTAAAGAACTGAGAATCAATCAGAAAAATCAAGGAGGCAAAAGCTTCAACAAGAAGATAAAGGCCTATTCACTTGTGCAAGGATGGGAGGGAATGTTGTCTAAAGCAGAAGGTGTAGTATTGATTTTCTCGGAAATAGGAGTGAGTGGCTGGCTGTTTATGGGGTAATATTCCTCAGGACACAACAGCAGAGGTGCGCTCTGAGGGTCAAAGCCTAGAAGAGTGAGACCATTGCACCAAGCAGATTTCACTTGGAATCAAAAGACCTTGGTTTACTTATGAGTTGTGTGACCACGAGTCCATCACTTCCATTTCTCCAGATGGTGACAACAATGCTGACACTACCTACTTCACAGAGTTTAAAGCACCAATAAAAGGTAACTCAAGTATTATATAAATGGGGACTATTACTATTGAGGTTGACTTCTCTGGAAGCAACAGTCCTGGTGCATGTACTAGACACAGCTTTGCCCAAAGGCAGAAACCAGTAGGCACTAAATTGTCATTTACAGGAGTCATTCCTGCATGACAATGTGGAATTAAACTTGAAAGATCTTTTCAATGAACAAAATATAAATGAAAAATAAGCATGGGGAATAATACCTTTGATTAGTGCTATACTGCCAGCTTAGATAATAGTCTCTCTTGAAATGTAGCACCCAGAACCTAGTATGATAGGATACTTTAATATCCTGAGGAGTAAAGAATAGAGTAGGTCCCCTTTTTAGACTATATCTTGAGATGTAACTTATTTTTAACCGTTCTATCAGTGTTGGTTCATATTGAACAAAAGGTAAATTAAAAGTTCTACATGTTTTTCAAATAAACTACTAGGCCAGACATATGTGTTCCTAGAGTTGGAAGGAACCTCAGTGGCCACTTAATTCAACCCAATCTGACCAAGAATGTCCTCTATGAAATCCTAACAAGTGGTCATGAATGACCACTTAGCCCGAAGACCTTCACTCAGGAAGAACTTACGTTCCAAGGCAACCCATCATACTTTCCAATTCAAATCAATGATCACTTAGTAAGCACCTATTACATGCTGAGCACTATGATAGATGCTGGCAACTCAAAGATACTTTCCAATAGCTCTAATTGTTAAGAAGTTTTTCTTGTATCCAGCTAAAATCTGCCTCAACTACCCATTGCTCCTAATTCTTGGACAAGCAGAATGAGTCTAACTATTTTTCCACATAAAAAATTCTTGAAGATATCTATCAAATGTATGCTTCTCTGGGATAAATATTCTCAGTTCCTTCAAACGTTCCTCATGTGGCACATTCTCAAGACCTTTCATCATTCTGGTCACCCTCATCAGATTATCCATGTCCTTCCTAAAATAAGATACCTCAAACTGAATGCAATTCTCCAAATGAGATCTGATCGACCTAGAAAAGTGTGGAACTACCATATCTCCCATTCTGGACACCCTGTCTTACTTACTGCAACTGCACATCATAACTTAGGGGACCACCACATCACACTATCTACTTATATAGAGCTTTTTCAATCAAATCGTTCTCTAACCAATCCTCTCCCAGCTTGGATTTGTGAAGCTGACTTTTTTTCTTCAATACAAATGTAAGATTTTACATCTATCCCTGTTAAGTTTCATCTTATTAGAAATTAGTCTAATGTTCTAGCTTGGCAAGATCTTTCTGGATCCTATAAATCTGACATACAACATGTCAGCTTTTCTGTCTAGCTCTGTGTCATCAACAAATCTGGTAAACATGTCATCTATGCTTTTATTCAAGTTATTAATAAAAATGTTAAGTGGCACAAGACCAAGCATATATTCTGAAAGCACTGTACTCTTCTGGAGAGCTCTCTCAAGCCACCATCTTTACTCTTTACTCATTTTAGATTCACCAGCTAGAATAGCACTGGTCCATATCTCTCCATCTTGTTCACCAGATCATCACAAGAGCCTTTGCCAAAGACAGTTCAAGCCATTCCTTCTCCATCCTGTACCGATACAATGGCTTTTTCTGAATCCAATTGCAAGACTTTACATTTATACTCCATGACATTTCATCTTGTTGGTTTCTGCCAGTCTGTCAACTACTAACAATAACTCACTGATGAGAGTTATTTTTGCCAATTTCAACATTGGCAAAGGGCTCCAGCATCTCCCAATTTGATAAACATGTTTTTAATGTCCTCATCCAGGATGTTGAGGGGAAAATGTTAAACAGAAAAGGATCAAGGACAGAGCCCCAAAGCACTCCCACAATCTCATGCCTTTCTCAGATCACAAGCGTATCGACCTCTATGTGCCTCATAATCTTTCCACTGAAATTATGAAGTCGATATGCTTGGTCAGTTTCTACCAAATGAAAATATGTGTAAATCAAGAAGACTGGAGTTTATATTTTGCATCAGATATCTACCAACTGTGTGATCCTAGGCAAGTCACTTAACCTCTGTTTGCTTCAGTTTCCTCATCTGTAAAGTGGGTTTAATAATAACGCCCACCTCTAGGGGTTGCTGTGAAAGTCACTTTGCAAACCATCAAGTGCCATATAAATAGCATCTATTCCTATTATAAAGAGCTAATCAAAAACATAATATAGTGATTGCAACACATTGTGCATGTATCCATTCCTTGCTCTTCTTACAACAAACTCAATTATACCCCCATTTCCCAGATGAGATGAGGAAACTGAGGCTTACCCAATTAGAGCCTTTTCCAAGGTCCTGGGAAGCCAAAGCAAGATAAGTATTTCTCCCCTTAAAGAAATATTTATTTACTTTTGCAAGGTCAAGAAAGAAAACCAGCACTTCTTTTTTTTTGATGGGAGCACACAGCTATCCATGAGGGTGGGGAGCGGGGAGGCTACGTCTTTCTTGAACCTCCTCCAGCTTATGGTGGGAGGAGTAGATACTGACATCAGGAATGCCCAATTTGTTATCCTAATGAGCTAACATCAGGCAGTTGACTAGATTGCTCCTTTCTTCCTACCTGAAGATTTCAGGAGTGCAGCTAGAGCAAGGGCATGAGCTGTCACTTGCCAGCTGGTAGATGAAGTGGGAACCCTGCATCTTCTCCAGCTCAGTCGGCCTCACCTCCTGCTGAATCCCCCTCTCTGATGACGGCGCCCTCCTCGACTGTGACAAGGAATCTCTCCTGTCATGCTGTAGCTCTTGGCAGGCGATCGGGCTTGTCTCCGTGGCCTGGAGTGTTTATTGATACAATCAAGCACCCCCCCCCCCCGCCCCATCCTCGTCTAATTAACACTCTCAAGAATTCCGGGGATGCAGCTGCGCTCCATGGCTGCTGTGGTAGTCAGGGAGCATCCCTGGGGATGAGAGGGGCCCAGGTGTTCATTCCTCTTCTCTGGCATCAGGCTGGGGGAAGGGACAGAAGGGCTGGAGCCAGGAAGGTTATGAGATTCAGAAAGGGGTCTCTGGTGACTAGACATAGAGGAGTTTCACATTCATGCCAACCAGGCCTGGCACACACAGGGCTAACTTTCCAGCCAGGATAGAGAGAAAACAAAATGATATTTTTCTAGACTGGCCAGAGACTCTCATAGCTGCAGCTACCTGTAGCTAATCTGTAAAGATCATATACATTTTACAAAGATGTATACAAGTAATTGCTTTCAATCAGATTATACATCTGATATAGATTAAAAAAAATAAGCTTTGTGGGGCTTATACAAGATTCCAGAAGCCCAACACTATCGCAAGTTGAGTTTCTCTGCCCCAGGGTGTTCAGACTCTCCTTCTCCCTCATTTCCTCCACCCTACATAGATGTTGAACCTGTAGTTTACCAATCTTTCTCTTATCTTTCTCTTTTCCTCAATCTTCTGACTTTCACCCACATTGTGTGCTACTAGTCTCCTTTCCATCCTTCTTGCACTTTACAAAAACTGGAACTGACTCCCTAGAATCTCTAGCCCCAGGACCATTCCCAAAATTTAAGATTGTTAACAAGGAATATAAATGAAGACAGAAAATTCACTCTCACAGGATGGATGATGCGGTTGTGATATTTTTAAAATGCAAATCATAGACTCAAATAGAGATGTAAAGTGTATAGTCAAGGACTGAATGTCAAATGGAAATAAAGAGAAATCTTAGCCATGTGGAAATCCTAGCTCTGGGGAGGAGACTAGTCCATTCTTCATTGGTCTAGTGGTTTCCAATTATTAGACTGGGTTTTCTGTTCCTAAATTCACTAAGTATTTAACAAATGCAAGGAAATCACTTGAATTTTCTTTCTAGATTCTGTCAAAATGTCCTGTGAAGGATCTGATTTCAACATTTTCCAAAGCAGTTTGTAAATGATGCCAATTGCTAAATATTACTAGAAGCAACCTTAACTCACTAATTCCAGTCACTGTCTACAGTTCTAGCTATACCTTGTTACTACTCTCCTACTTTCTTAGAAAGCAAAGACAGGGAAATCTTTTGTGACTTGAGTTTTCCTCTCCCCAAGTAAAAGCCTAGATTTCTTCCAGAGAGACAGACAGAAAGATAGATAGACAGACTCTGATGGAAATAGCCTTTGCTTAGGATAAAAGCTAAAAGGGGTTTTGATGCCAAGGGAGGCCATAACTATAAAGACAAAAAACCATGAGGGATTGAAAGGAGTCACAATTCTCCTTGGAGTTAAGTGGGGAAAGCAAAGGAGGAACAGACTTGTTAAGTTAACATCCAAGTCTGGGGAACTGGGGGGGGGGGGCTCAGATTTCATGGGTTTAGGGAACTCTACATAAGGAAACTCCCATTCCCAGTATATATCATTTACAAAAAATAAAATTATCCCTACTTTTAAGGAGCTTACAGCAGAAAAGTATATATATATACATATACACACATACACACACACACACATACGTATCATGTATCATGTATATATGTCAATATACGGAATAAATGTAAAAAAGTCATGGCAATCAATATTTTAATATTAAATGCCTGTGTGCCAGGCAGGCACTGTGCTAAGGCATGGGGATACAAAGAAAGGCAAAAGATAGTCCCTATGCCAGTCTGAACGGTGGCGACAACGTGCAAACAACTTATGAACAAACAAGATATAGTTGGACCACAGAGCATGTGGAAGGGAGTAATGTGTAAGAAGGCTAGAAAGGTGGAATGTGACTAAGTATTTTGAAGAGCTTAAGTGCATAGCAAAGCAGAGCAGTTCATATCTGATTCAAGATTTTTTATGCAGTACATACATACAATTGAAAGAGCCCTGGTCTTAGAGGAGCTGGCTTCAAATCCTACCTGAGCTGCGTCCTACCTGCTTGATGTCAGGCTTGATGTCACTGGGTGGAACAGATGGCCTTTGGGTTTCTTCCTAGTTCCATGATCTTTGGATGTGCAACACCCGGGCAATTCCTGAACATCTAGCATCCTTGATAAAGTAATTACTATTTCCACAATGAGGTTTTTAATAATAGTAATAGCTGCTGTTTGCGTACAGCTTTAAGGTTTACAAAGAGAACCTAATTTGAGGCTCACAACAGCTCTAGAAGGTATTATTAGCCTTATTTTACAGCTAAGGAAACTGAGATTCAAAGATGTCCAAAGATTAACTCCTAGGCACACAGCTCTTAAGTGCTGCAGGTAGGATTTGAACCCAGTCTGTGTTCTTGAGTGAGTCAGTGTGGCTAGAAGGAAAAACAAGCTCTTCTGGACTTAAGGTTCCATATTTGTCAACCAAGCAAAATAGGTGTGTATAATGAAAAAAGTAACAGTTTATTATAAAGTTTACATTTCTAGAATGCTCACTATGTGCCACACACTTTACAATTATTTCACCATTTGATGCTCACAACAACCCTGGGAGGGAGGTGCCATCATTATTCTCATTTTATAGATGAGGAAACTAAGGCAAACAGAAGTGACTTGCTCAAGGTCACATAGCTGGTGAATGTCTGAGGGCTGATTTGAACTCAGATCCTCCTGACTCCAGGCCCAGCACTCTATCCACTGAAACACCAGCTGCCTTACAGAGTTGATTTCTAGCCCAGGTTCTGACACTAAATTGATGCCTGACCTTAGACAAGTCAAGGAACATAACTGGGTCTCTGTTTCTTCATCCTCACAGCAACTAGAATGGACTAGACAACCCTCTCAATACCCTTCCACTTTCACCATATTACAGGTCTATGACTGCCTGTTGCCATCAGCAGCTCTTCCTTCTAGACTCACAGCTTCCCTGAAGTCTTTGGTCTCAGGAAGAAAACTCCTGTTTTTTCCACTACGGGAGTTCCCAGTTTCCCACAAGCCTGCAGAGTTACTTAAAAGATTCAGTTTCAGTCAATCCACAGATCCCCAACTCTGATGCTTGCTTCTTTCTGCCTACATGACCTCGGATTAGTCATTTATTACCCCTCTGGATCTCAGGCTATTCATCTGTAAAATGATGGTCTTAGCCTACATCACCTCCAAGGTCCCTTCTAGCTTTAAATCCTATGATCCTATGGCCCAAATATTTATCAACACCTTCCCTGGGAAAGACACTACATAGGGCTATACTTTCACACTGCTGGGTAGCTTTTAAAAAAGCAATATGCAATTCCTAAGACAGGGGTTCTTAACCTGGGAACAAACAAAAGGTCTATAGAAAGCTTTTTTGGGGGAAGTTTCCCATGAAACTGTTATTTAAAATTTTTTATATTTATTTCAATATAATTGCTTTCCTTTTAAATCCCATGTACTTTATTTAATGCATTTATCCATAGGTTTCACCAGGTTGCTGAAGGGGTCAGTGACACAAAAATGGTTATGAATTCCTGCTCTAAGGAGTGAGATGGAATAACTAACTCTTAGGAGAGCTTCCAGCAAAGTGGGAGGGTGGATTTCTTTCTCGTTTTTCCCTCCTCCCTGTGGCACCTTATAGAATCTGACCATGAGATAAGAATTATCTCTAGGATGTGAGACAGGAGTAGTTAGACCTAGCAGTCAGAAGCTGAATTTTGTGGATGAGCAGTCCCAGGGAACCCAGAGGTATAAGGAAATTGAGGAAAGAGAAAGGACGTTGGTACCCTGAAGCATTGAAGGCATGAGTTGCCTCTTTACAAGTATGTTCTCCATATGTGCCCACTCTTCTCACTGATGCTGTGAGCATTTCTGGATAACTGTACCCTAGGCTTAAGGAGGAATTTTGATGTTTTCTTACTACTGTTTGTGCTATATATCATTTTAGTAAATGACTCTGCTTTGAGGTAATATATTCCCCTGGAAGACTAAAGTAGAGGCAGACACATTGGTAGGGGCTCAAAAGTTACAGATTTAGTAGTATAGAGCCAGAATCCCTTGAACCTGGGGTAGTTGTCCCTTAGGTAACCTACCCTGCAAATGGGAATTGGGATATAGACCCCAGAGGGTGCTATAAAGCCAACCTTCTCCTATTTTACACGTGGAGAAACTGAGGCTCAAAGGAGTAAAGTGGCTTTCCCAAGTCAGATGTCTAATTAGTGATGGAGCTGGGACTAGAACGTTTCCCAGATCTCCATTCTGGGTTATTTCCACTACACTAAATTATCTTTTTTCATGGTGATTCACTCAGCAAACACATACTGAGCATTTTCCACATACAGAGGTCAAGTGCATCCCTGGGCCATCCTCTATTGAAGAAATAAGATTCAGGGAAAGGTTGGTATTTCTTATGAAAATCCCAGGTGACCCACAGGGCTGCCCTGCTATAGAAACTGACATAGAAAGGAACCTTCACAGTATGGCACCAGGATGCACAGTGACTGAGAGACAGTCTCCCTTTTGCCCTCAGTGATTTTAAGGAAGTAATCTTTCTTCCCCTGGTTCTTATGTGTGTAGATGTGGTATGTGGATTTGAATTCTAGCTAAAAAGGATGTTCTGCTCATTTCTTTTGCATTATTAACCTTCCCCCCCACACACACACACAACACTCAGACCCTCAAGCTCAATGTTTTCCCCAACCTTACTCCAAACCTATCCCTCCCTGACTTCTCATTTGCCATCAATGATGCCATCATTCTCCAAGTCACCAAGAATTAAAACCTCAGCATCATCTTTCAAGGCATCTTCTTCCTATCTTTCCCCACCCCCTTTTCCAGTTGCCAAGTCTCATCAATTCCACCCCCATGATATGATGCCTCTGCCATCGCTTCCCTCCTTTCTACTCCCACTGCTTTTCCTATCTCCCACAGATCTTAGAATAGTGCCACACATAATACAATAGGCTTACACGACGTGCGTGCAGGAAAGGTATAATGGAAGAAGTCAGAAGACTCGTGTAACCTTGGGCAAGTCTCTTCATCTCTCAGTTTCCTCATCCGTAAAATGAGACAGTTGGAGCAGTTTCTTTCAGCTCTAAAGCTATGTCCTGATGCGCTCACTCATTATCTCTTATTGAGACAAACGTAATAACCCCTTAACTACATATCTCTAGATCTAATATGTTTGTACTCCAATCTATCTTAAATCCAAATACCAGATTTATTTTTCTAATCCACGGTGCTGCCTATCCTTGGTGTTTCTGCTTCTTTATTCTCTAAAACCCTCTGTAATCTGACTTCCAAGTGAAAATGCTCTTTCCTAAAATGCCAGTGATCTCCTACTTATTGAATCCCATGACCTTTTCTTAATCCGCATCCTACTTGACCTCTCTGTAGCATCGAAATTATTAATCACTTCTCCTCCGAGACAAACAGATGTTTACTCTTTTCTCAGGTTCATCAACCTTCTGGATCTTTGTCTCTGTCATATCTACTAACCGTAACTGTGACCACAAGGCTCTGTCCTGAGCCCTCTTCTCTTTTCTCTCATTTGGTGACCTCCTCAGCTTCTATGGATTCCTTTATCATCTCCATGCAGATATCTCACAGATCTCCATATCCAGTCCTAGTCTTTTTCTGAGCTCCAGCTTTCATGAACAACCGCCTTTTGGACATTTCTAAATAGATGTCCCATAAATATCTTAAACTCCACCAGCCCAAAACAAAACTCTTCATCTTTTCTCCCAAACCCTTTCCTCTTCCAAACTTCCTTATTACGTCTGGTGCCTGGTGCCATAGGGTAAGGGCACCATCATCCTCCTAGTCACCCAGGTTCACAATCTCAGGGTCATCTGTGACTCTTTATTCCCACTCGCCCTCCATATCTAATCTGTTTTCAGGGCTTCTTATTTCTACTTTTCCAACATCTTTCTTATCTGTCTCCCTTCCTAGTTCACATAATTACCACCTCTTACCCAGACGAGTGCATTAACTTTCTAAGTGGATTTCCTGACTCGTGTCTTCCCACTACAATCTATCTTCCATATAGCTGACAAAATGAAATTTTTTTAAGGTATAGGCCTGACCATGTCACCCCCATCTGACAAACCCCAGTGGGTCCTTACTATCTCCAGAATAAAATATAAAGGGGTTTTTTTTTGGCATGTAAAGATAAAAATCTTTCCCACCTTCCCCCTTCCTTTCTTTCTACTCTTCTTACCTTCTGCTCCCCTCTGCAGGCTCAGGCCTCCAGCTCTACTGGTCTTTTTCATTAGCATCCTCCATGCCTGAAATATTCACATTCCTTACCTTTTCCTCTTAGAATCCCTGACTGTCTTTCAGACTCAAATTGAACATCTCCTTTGTAGAAGGCAAGAAAACACACCTTCCCCCAAAGATTACCTTCCTTCTACTCCATGTGTTTCTTGTATGTACCCATTTATTTACATGTTGTCTCCTCCATTAGAATCAAAGCTCCCTGAGGGAAGGATTGTTTGTGCCTTCCTTTGAATACTAGCACATTGTCTGGCACAGAGTATTCATTTAATAACTACTCGGCTGATGGAGTATCTCATTTGATCCTCGTAACTGTTAGGGGTGTGGGGAGTCAGGTACTATTGTTAACCCCATTTCCTGAGCAGGAGAGAGGCTGAGTGTTACCTAGGGTTACCTAGCGATGGAAGTGTCTGAGTCAGGATTTGACTGTAAGGCCAGCCCTTTGGCCATGATATCAAGACTCTCCATCACAGGCTTTTGGAGTAAGAAAAGTCTATGATTTGTTTTGTTTGTTTAGTGTTACTTTAATTGCGTTAAAATTAGCCTTATCTTATGTGATTCTCAAAACAGCCCCGTGAAGTAGGCAAGACAAGTGACATCATCCCCATTTTACAGGTGAGGAAACTGATCACCTTGTGCTAAAGACCACACAGCTGGTAAGTGGCAGGGTCAGGAATGGATCCTACTTCTCTAAGCACGATGTTCTTTCTACCACTGTATGCCAAGGTCAGAGGACCAAGTTCATTATAATTTGTTTGTCATAATCGTTATTATTCAAGGCACTAAACAAATCACCTTTCAACAAAGGAGGAAGGCTTCATTTTAAAAAAAAAAAAGGAAAGGAAAGGAAAGGAAAGGAAACCAGCACAGATCCCACTAGCTGGTGCTTCTGTGTTCTTCAATTACTATTACAAAATGAGTTGATGAAGGGAACACAGCAGACATCTGGGTTTCAGTTAAGCATCTGACATGGGGCCTCACTAATTAATCTGGAAACATGAATTCACAATGGCTTAAATCCGAGTGCAGCCAGGGTGAAAGCTGGCTGATGGACCATGAACAGACGGTTGTGAGAGGTGGCGGCAGCATGGAGTTCATCGGGAGTTTCCTGGAGGGAGTGCTCAAAAGGATCAGCGTTGGGTTCAGTGATCCCTCTTTGCTTTGTAATTCAATCCCCAGAGGATGTTTGGGGATGTTACCTCGCGGCAGCTGGAGGGGGATGGCGACTTCTCCCTGTTTTTACAGGGATCTGTGCAGACAAAGGGACCAGAATGTTTCCATCCTCAATCAGCCAAAGCTGCTGGTTCGGACAGGATGTGCATTTCCAAACCTACCCCCATGCTTTGCTTTCTGCCTTCTGAAGTCTTCAAAG
Organism: Potorous gilbertii; assembly: GCA_028658325.1. Taxonomy (NCBI): domain Eukaryota; kingdom Metazoa; phylum Chordata; class Mammalia; order Diprotodontia; family Potoroidae; genus Potorous; species Potorous gilbertii. Next base: position 523,041,175 of record CM053769.1, on the reverse strand, counting down.
GCGGATATTTGCCCTTAGCTGTTCACGTACTTACAAGTACCTCCACCATTTCCTGAAGTCCTTTGATTATGACTGCTTAGGGGATGTTATAGAATCATAGGGACATAGAATGTCAGAACTAGCATGGTATAATGGAGATTTCTGGCTCTAAAGTTGAAGGATCTGAATTCAAATCCTACCTCTTGCTACTAGTGGGATGCTTACTACCACTACTACATAGCATTTATATAACACTTTAAGATTTACAAATCTGTATATTCATTATCTCATTTGGTCTCCACAATAGCTTTGTGAAGGAGGTGCCATTATCATCCCCATTTTACAGATGAGGAGACAGTCCCAGATAGGTTAAGTGAATCACCCAAGGTCATACAACTAGTAAGTTTATGTGGTAGGATTTGAACTCAAGTCTTTCTCAGTCCAAGTTTGGCACTCTTACCCACTATATCACCTTTAAGTGTGATTTTAAGTTAGTCACTTAATTTCCACAGACTCCAGTTTCCTCATCTGTAAAATGAGGCAAGGTAGACTAGATCCTTTCAGATTTCAATAGCTCATTCTATGAAACAAAAGGGACCTCAGAACTCATGTGATCCAATCCCATTTTACAGAGGAGGAAAAACCAAGACACCTTGTTCAAAGTCTCACTGCTAGTTTCTTCATGGTCAAAATGAAAAAAAAAAATAAACCCAGGTCTGCTGATTCTCAGTCTAGTGGTTTTTCTAACAGGATGTACTGAGAACACTTACCTACAATCACAAACACGCACGCACACATGCCCGGGGTCCTTCAAGCTGACCTCTGCCTAGCAATAATAGTAAGTCTGATCAAGCTCCTCTGGGGAGGACTGTGGGGTGGCAGAAAACATTCTGAAATCCCCATACTTAAGTTCAAATCCCAAGTCTTCCATCTACTTCCAGGTGACTTCTGTCAGTCTGCATGGAGGAAGACCAAGATTTTTGTTTTTTCTGGCTAAAACCCAGCAAACAAAAGCCACAACAGCAAATGAAGAGACTAAACCCAACTGATCTCTAAGATCCCTTCCTGTTTTATAATATTATATCCCTAAAGAAGATGTTTGATCTGTGCCTTGGTTTCTTCATTTCTAAATAATGATAGACTCCCTGTGATAGGAGGCTGCAAGGAGGGTGCTTTATATGCCTTTCTAGACTGCTGCTACTGATGTGTTGTGTGTAAAGTGTACTACTTACCAAAGAGGACTGTTGCAAAAAGTCGGCTTTAACCTGTAACGTGGTAGTTTTACAGGGTACAATGCTGGGCTTAGCTAGGGGGCACCAGAGTGCACAGTCAGGAAGACTCCCACCTCCCTGAGTTCAAATCTGACCTCAGACACTTACTGGTTATGTGACCCTGGGCAAGTCACTTAACCCTGTTTGCCTCAGTTTCCTCATCTGTAAAATGAGTTGAGAAGGAGATGGCAAAAGCACTCCAGCATCTCTGCCAAGAAAACCCCCAGTGGGGTCACAGAGAATTGGACCTGACTGAGCAACAGCAAGCAAAACAAGTTTGAGCTCAAACCCCCACACCAGACATTTACTAAAATCTGTAACCCTGGGATGTAACAATATAACCATTGTCTCAGCCTCAGTTTCCTCATCGCAAAAATACAAATTATCCAGGTTCTCTGAGTAACTTTTAAAGTTTTATCCTGTTTGTGTGCTAGGTTTTGAGGGAAAACAACATAGTGCAACAGGCCAGAGCTTTTGGGAGATGAGGAAGGAGAAGGAGGAAAAGGAAAAGGGACATGGACAAAAGTCCTTTAAAATGGATAGCAAAATATTGAGCATAGCTTGTGCCACTTATGAAATGTGTATAAAAGAGGAAAGTATCTTCTAGAACAATAAATATTCAGGTTTTGGGGGGAAAACAGGGGTAGTCATGAGAATCAGATGAAATAATATATGAAATATATTATAATATAATGCTTTCAAAACACTAATATGAAATCAATATCAACGCTCTTATTAAAGCATGCAGAGGGTCAAGACTGGGTATGCTAGCACACCCTGAAGGCACTTTCCCTTTGACCCATAATCACCAGCATTACTATAACATGTAAAAGTCAGTCAAGTAGATGGTGTAAAATGGGGTATTGAGTGCTGAACTCAGAGTCAGAAAGAGACGAGTTCAAATCGTATCTCGGACACTTCAGCTGTGTGATCCTGGACATATCTCTTAACCTCTCTGTGCCTCAGTTTCCTCTTCTGTAAAATAAATAATAGTAGGATAAATCACTAAACATGATAAATAATAAATAAGATAAATAAGACCGTTGTAAGGATTAAACGAGATAATATTCAGCCAGCTCTCTGGATACTTTAAAGCACTGTATAAATGCTAACTATTGTTATAGTATTACTTTCACTTGCTCAAAGGCTTTTGCTCAATTGCTTCCAGATAAACAAATAAATACATCAGCTCCATGGACTCACTGTTCCTCCAGTCTGAGAAGCTGGTTGTTTTCAACCTAAAGTCGCTCTATCTATTCTTCTTCCCTTCCTTCTCTTCTTCCCTCTCCCCTCCCTTAATCCATTCCTATGAAATAGTAAGCCTGACCCACTGGGCTGAATGTCCATCTCTTACCTCTCATTGAGCTCAAGGTTGGCACTATGGATAACGTTTTCTTCTGTAGACCTATCCATCTCTCCTCCCCCTCCCCAGTTTTCTTGGCTTCTGAAAATTAATTATCAGTGATTTGTTAAGTTCATTAGTTGTGTCTCTCAGCAGTATGGAATGCCTGCCATCTGGCCTCCGATTTTCATCTTTACACTCATCATTTCCTAATTACACGATGAACTGTGCTGGATGGCAAAGGGACGCTGAGTGAGCACCCCATTTACTCGGGGAGCCAGGAAGCCCTCTTCTTCTGTTAGGGCATTTTTCAAAATGAATTTTCCATCGAAGTATTATACCAACTGTATCTCCAAACTATTCATGTGCCTTTCCCATGGTCTCACCCAAGGTCTTTGCATGACCTTGCTGACTATTCTGCATATTATCCTAAATCTCCCTTCCTTCCATTGAGTGGAAAAAGGGCTAGATGTGTTAGAGTCCTAGCTCTCTTACTTACTGCCTAAGTAATCTTGGATCAGTCATATAGCTTTTTTGAACTTCACTTTCTTATCAATAAAATGGGTATGAATATATTTATACTATCCTCACAGGGCATGAGAAAAGCATCATATATAAAGTATGATAGAAATGAGAGCTTATATAGGTCTCAGTCAAGGGTCTGCAGAAGTATAACATACACACTATCCGTTTTTTATGCTTAACTGTTCTTTATTATTGAAAAAAGGATACTTTTCTGAGGTTAAGGGTGGGGTAGATCTAGAAGTGACTGTTTTTAAAATAAAAAGCATAAAGAATTAGAAAAATAAAACAATTTTAAAAATATTTTTCAAAAGAAATATGCGTCGTTCTTTTATTGCCAAATGTCTCAGGCAGGTGGGCTATCCTTACAGCCTCTACTTTTTCACAAGCCATTCCTTCCTAACACGCTCCAGTTCTGATTCTGTTACCACCATTCTACTGATTGTTTTCTTGAAAGTCACCAGCCAAGCAATCAGCCAACAAATATTTGTCAAATATATACTATATGCTAGGTATTACAAGGGTGAAAGGGAAGGCAAGAGAAGGAGAAAAATGATGGAGAAAAAGAGGGAAAGGAGAAGAGAGAATATAACAAAAGGTTCCTGCCCTCAAGGTGTTTACAATCCATTGGGAGAGAGGGCAGGGCTACATCTATATAGTGGGGGAAAAGGAAAGCAGGATTTGTTTTCCCCTCATTTTCTATAATGAAAAAGCAGGAAACCAAATCCCTCCTACTCCTCACTACAAAAGACATACCAAGGAAATTTAACAATAATAATATTAGTGCAAAAATATAAAGGGCTATACGAACTCAGAGAAGGGAGAGATGACTATGGATTAGGGAAATTAGAAAAAACTCCCTAAAGGAAAAAGAACCTGATTTGAGCCTCAAAGATTCTGAGTCACCAGAGAAGTGCGTATGTGTGTAGAAGGTGTATTTCAGACAGAATGAAAAGAGTGAACAAAGGCTAGGAGTTGTTCATCTACGTGATGTACATGGGAAAGAGGGATGGCTGAAGTTTGAAAGGTCAAAGTGGGACATTTTGACTGTCAGGGTGAGGAGCCCATCTTTATCTTGAAGAGAGTGAAACACTACTGAACATTTTTCAGTAGGGGAATTACATGACTTCAGTCATATTTTAGGAAGACTCATTTAGCCAGTGATGTGCAGGGTGGATGATGGTGGGGAGAGATTGAAGGCAGGGAAGTTAGGAGGCTAGCACGATCCTATAAGCATAAAGTGACCAATGGTGGTTGGAAGAATCAAAGGCATGCACAAATCCAAGAGACATCAGAAAAAAAGAATCAGTAGAACTGGGTGTGATTAGTTATAGAGAAAAAGAAGGAAGAATTCACAATGATTCAAAATGTCTGGGAAAATGGTGGTGGGAATTTTAGAATTGTCAGAGCTGGAAGGGACTTTCAAGATCATCTAAGCCCGAGTCCCACATTTTACTGAAGAATAAAGATTTGAACTCAGATCTCTGACTGTCCTGAAAGGATCTGTCCTGTAATCCTTTCACTAGACCACACTGCCTCTCATTAACAAAGGTTTAAGGTAATCATGCCCAGGTGTCCCCATCTTTGGAAAAACCTTCATTAGACTCCAGTACCCTTTCTTCCTGCTGTCCTTCATCTGTCTTTCCTTTCACTGCTGAATTTCTAGGATGAATGAATGCAGTCTATGCCTGTACAATGTGGTTTCTGACATCCCAGATCCCTTGTTCTACCGAAACTGCTCTCCTAAAGATAACTAATGATGTCACCTTCAGCAAATCCAATTTGGATTTATCAGGTTTGAATCTCCTTGACCTCTCTGAAACATCTGACATTGGCAGCCATTCCCTCTTTCTTGGATTCCATACTCTTTTCCTTCCATTAGCACTGAACCCATCTGATTCTTTTCCTACCTCTCTGACCACTCCTTTGTCTCCTTCATCAGTTCTTTCCCCTCTTTCTTCCCCCAAAATGCACCTCACAAGGATCAATCATTGATCCCCCACTCCCTTGCCTGCACTCTCTCTCCTGGTGTGCTCAGAAGCACAGATGGGGGTCACAGATGGTGAGAGATGAAGCAACTTTAGGGAAACATGAATCAGAAAAGGGATGATTTATCGAAGCTTAGAGAGAGGATCAATAAATGCCAAGGATAACCATTGACTGCCCAGAGGGAAGCCAGTTAAGAGGAGGATGAGAGTGGGGAGCCAATCCCAAGGAAACTTCCCAAGCAGAAAAGCTCTAGAAAAGACACTTGCTAATAAGGTGCTTGTACAGTCTGGGAAGAACTGCCATATTGGAATTGAGAGGGATTAATACAAAGAGAGCACAAGCCTAAAATTCAACTGAAAATTGTGGGATTGTTTCTGTAGCCCAATGAGAAACTCAATTTCTCTCAAGACCAGAATTTTCAGGAAGCTATATGGCCTAGAGAAGAAAGTGTTAGAAACGTTAAAATAGTTTTAAGCCAAATCAAGACAGATTTGAACTCAGGTCTTCCAGAGTCCAGGACCAGCACTCTGTCTGCTGTACCACCTAGCTTCCCCACAGTTATAGATATACATACATACATATATGCACATATTTCCATTTACATATGTGTGTACATATATATATATATATGATGTGTGTATGTGTGTGAGTAGTCTCCCATCAATATCTCCTTACATAGTAATAAAGTAGTTTTGCCTTATAAACCATTAATTCTAAAGCTAGCCTGACGTTAGTTTAGTCAGTCAACAAGCGTTTAAGCACTTACTCTGTTAGAGGCACTGACAGACCAAAATGATGCCCCAAGGAGCAAATAGGGAAGATAATATGCAAGTAACAAGACACATACAAAATCCATACAAAGTAAATGGAAGGTTATATGGGAGGCACTAGCAGCTAGAAGGGACCAGAAAAAGTGTTGTCTGAACTGAGTCTTGAAGGAAGCCACAGAAAGCAAGAGAGAGAGGTTGGGGGCAGAGCATTTTAGGCATGAGGGACACGCCAGTGCAAAGTCATGGAGGCAGGAGAGAGGGCATTGTTCAAGGAACTATAAGTAAGGTGTAAGAAGAAAGGCAAGGTAGGAGGGAGCCAAGTTGTTAAAAAGCTTTAAATGGCAAACGGAGGAGTTTAATATTAATCCTGGAGGTAATGGCAAACTCCGGAATTTACTGAGCATGGGGTGGGGGTGGGGATAGGGATCACACAGTCAGGACTGCATGTGAGAAGAATCAGCTTGGAAACAGAGTAGAGGAGAGGCAGGATTTGAGGGAGACCAGAAAGGAGTCTGTTGCAAGAGCCTCATGGTTATGTGAGTAGAGAAAAAGAGACAAACATGGCAGGTATCATGAAAGTAGAAAGAAGACAGCAATGGATTGGCTACAAGGGATGAGGAAGGTCAAGGACAATCCCAAGATTGCAACCTTGAGTGGCCAGAAGGATGGCATGATAATAGAGAAGATTCCTCTGCTATTTATTTGGTCATTATTTCCCAGCCCAGGTTTCATTCCCTGGGTGCTAGAGGTATCATAGATAAGGGATCAAAGCTAGAAGGGACTTCAGAGGCCATTTTACAGATAGGGAACTGAGGCCCACAAGATATGTGACTTTCTCAAAGTCACACAGTTCGAAAGTAGCAGAACCATGATTTGGATCCAGGTTGCCTGTCTCCAAGTTCAGCCTTCTTTCCATTGTACCACACCACCCCTCTTTATCTGATACTAGACCCTTTCTCTTTTTTTTTAATTGTTCAACTCAGATCAGCTACTAGCCAGTCTAATCATTCCAGTCAACTCTAATGCACCAAGGGACCTGTGATATCATTGATGGGGTATTGCACCTCTAATGAAGCCATCTCTAATCCAACCACAACTAGCCAACATTCCCCCATAAATCTAGTCACCCAAGAAGCTGAAGAATCCTCATTCTTTTGATGCTGGGTAGATACCAATGGAGTATATGGTCCAGCTATCAGTTTTCTCTTGCTTTTGCTATGACCAGTCAATTTTGACAGATGACAACCTTCACTCTATTCTCCTGTGTAATTTCTCATTTGTGACACATATATACACACATATATATGTATATGTATATATATAAAATATGTGCATGTACATGTGTGGTAGCCTAATAATACCCACTTTCATTGCCTTTGGTTGATCCCCAGTATTAGCTCTCTGAAGACCTCAGTATTCCATGAATCACCAGAAGAATATTGGTGTTAAAAAGAGGGACCTTGTAGAGGCAACATGACACAGTGGGTAGAGAACCGGCCTTGGAGGTCAGGAAGGCATGGATTCAGGTCTTGCTTCTGACATATATGGACTGGGTGACCCTGGATGACCTCTCAATGCTCCCAGACAACTCCCTAGAAGTTGCAGAGTAGCAGCTGATCTGAATTGGAAGAGGGATCTACTTTACCAGGGAACTCACTACATTGATGAATCAATGAATGAATGAAAAAAAATGAACCTTTGAAGAAGAAGCTTGGACCCACTAAAAGAACTGAGGAATTTCCCAAAGGCAATCAAGTATTCTCTTGATGTTTAATTCTGAGTTCAACTCTGTTGGCTCTTCGCAGTGTGTATCCAAGATGGATGAACCAATTCTTAGGGCTGCCCATCCGGATGTACAGTATTATCCCACAATAGATAGTCTTTAGCCATTTGTTTTATTTCATTTTTTTTCCAGTTAGATCAAATTTTTTTTGAGTGATTATCGATCTAATTTACGAGTCTCTTCCAAGTCCCAAGGTTTAATACAATCAGTTCAACATTAGTTGAAAAATCATTTACTAAAACAATTTTTTGCCATATTTCCTCACATGGTATTTTATCCCCTAAAGGGCTAAAGAAATAGAGAGAGAGACTGGATTTTATTTGGTTTGGGATCTCCCAGTGAGAAAAACCATCCACCACTTTGCCACTTTAAATGCTAGAGAAGTTGCCTAGAGCCTTGATCAATTTCCTCATCTGTAAAATAGTAATGATATTACTTATGCTAGCTGTCATCATAAGGCTGTTGTGGAGCAAGCCTTCTGCCAATCCTTAAAACATCATATAAACAGGAGAAAGAGTAATCACTCTTGAGACCAACAGAAAACCAAACATGAAAGGCCTGTCTGAAAGAACTATTGATTAAATACCCCTCTAGAGCTATAACCTTGGATAAATCCATCAATTAATCAACCAAGAAATATTTGCTAAACATCTGCTACCTTCCTGCCTGTATGCTAGGCTATAGCCAGAGAAATAAAAGTTGTGGCACCTGCCCTCAAGGAACTTAAAATCTAATTGGAGGGGGAAAATACAAAACATATGAAATTGTTAAATAACCATACAAAGCAGGGTAGGAATTGCCAAGATGAATGAAAGTAGGTTTGAAGTGCCCCCTTAACCACTCTGTGTCCCTGAGGCATTACTGTTTTTGGTGCTGAGGTCATTTTATAGCTTATCAATAATTCACGGGTACAAAGGATGCAAAGGAGAATGTCAGCTGTCATGGTCTGGAGACCCAGGCCTAGGAGGGATAAATCTTTAACAACCATCTCTGTGCAAATATCCATGACTAGAGCTGAACACAGGCACTCTCTCCTCTGCAATCTGCTTCTGAGAAGCTCATTAGCATGTTAAAATTTCCTCCACCCCCAATCTCCAGCTAAGCTATATAACCTGAAATGTTCTCTTGGAGAAAATGTCCTGGAGTGGACCCTTGTGAAGTGATTTGGCTGATCTGTTGTCCCTCCTCGTCAGATCCTAAGGAATACAGTAGCCACAGGCCCACTGTTCTTTCCCCAAAGCATCAAATGCACATGACCTCAGCTGGGATTGTGTGTGTGTGTGTGTGTGTGTGTGTGTGTGTGTGTGTGTGTGTGTTGAGGAGAGGGGGAAAAAGTCTGAGAGGAAGGGGTTCTTAACCTTGACAATCCCTTCTTAAAGTAATGTTTTTGAATGTGTAAAATAAAATATATGGGAGTAGAGAGAAAAATTATATTAAAATATAGTTGTTAAAAAAAATTTTAAACCACACAAATTCACAGATCCCAGGTAAAGTTCTAGTGTCTTCTTTGAACCTATGACAGCTGAATTGATGACCAGCTGCATAGGCAGAGCCCTAGGAACTGATCTTCAAAAGCATTCCATTTACTGTCAAAAAGGGAAATTATATGGGTCAGAAATGAAACTAAGTCTGGAGATAGTGAGGCTTTTCCTTTTGCAGACAATGGTTCTCTTGAAGCTGCTAAGGGAACAGATACCTAGATAACTGTGTGGAAGACTGTGAAAGATCTGATTAACCAACAATAAAACCTGAGACCACCAGCTCTCAAGGGACGAGAACTTTTCATCTGCTTTTCTGCTGATAAAGATTTGAACATGCCCCATTTCTATAACCAGCGACCCAGAAGGTCATAGAAATGACCTTTTCCCTAGTCTAAGAAGTCAGCTCAAAGAGTGCTCCTATCACATCAAGAAAAAGGTTAATTGATTCAGGGAATTTTTTTTTTGCATGAATTTCACAGATAAAGAAAGTGGTAGTGGCTTTGCAGCTCCCTAAATCTTAAACATATGTCTAAAATCAGTGGTGCCAGATTCAAAAAGGAATGCAAGCCACTAAACTTATAAGGATCCCTCTGGGTGGCATGTTGACTTAGAAAATCACATGTTAACATTAACTATATTCTATTATATTTTCATTTATTTTTGTCAAATATTTCCCATGGTGTGGGGTTCCCACCACCAGAGGACTGGAGGGGTGTCTGACATCTCTGCCTTATGTGATCTGAAGAAATTTATAAATAGGAATTGTGGCATTTTTTTTGTTTGCATCCCCAGAGTCTATAGCTTATAACATATTATAGTACGCATTTTTGGGTTTTGATTCTTTTTATTTCTCATTTTGAACTGGATAGGTCGTGTCATTGGTATAGGAAACCCCTGATGAGAAAATACTCTCTAACACCTGTCCGACAACTCCCGGTCTTGAAGAACTTCTTTTGCAACATGGCTAATATAGAAATATGGTTTGCATGACTGCACATGTATAATCTATATCAAATTACTTGCCTTCTTAAGGAGGGGGAGAGAAGCAGGGAAAGAATATGGAACTCAAAATGTTTTTTTTAAATAAATGTTTGTTTATATGTTAATTGAGAAAAAATTAAAATTAAATATTAAAAAAAAGAGAGAGAAAACACATACTGATGTAAAAAAAAAAAAAGAGTTGCCCAGGGCACTGAGAATTCAGGAAACTTGCTTAGGGCCAATCCACTTCCGGGCTTGTTGTCTATTAATTACAACACAGTGTCTCTCCCCACATACAGTAAGCACTTAATAAATGTTTTTTGAGTTGAATTGAACCCAGAGCCAGGTCCAACTAGGGAAAACTGAACCAAAGATCCGTTTTGGGTTACACTTAGAAAACACAGTGTGCCATCCACACAGTCTATGGGACCAACTATAGAACATCCCATCACAACACTATTTGCTATAGTCCAAGCACTGTCCCAAACACTAACCAAGTCTATGCATCCACCAAGAGCCCCCTTGTGACAACAGCCTTCAAACTAGAAAATTCATTCAGCATTGCCTCAGTCCTCAGTAGGGAGGAGGGATTAGAACTGGTAATACTCAGATGTAGGGAATAGCTCTGTGGCAGAGTGGATATGGATAGAGCATTGGACCTGCAGTCAGGAAGATCCGAATTCAAATCCTGCCTCAGACACTTAGTAGGTATCTGACCATGGCAAGTCACTTAACCTGTTACCTCAGTTTCCTCATCTGTAAAATGAGTTGGAGAAGAAAATGGCAAATCACATCAGTATCTTTGCCAAGAAAACCCCAAATGGGGGTTATAAAGACTCAGACATGACTGCACTATAACAACAATAGCAGATGCTGGTTCAAGTCACATGTGATTCTTAAAATTAGTCAATAAACATTTATTAAGTACCTGCTATACATGAGACACTGTGCTGAATATACAAATATGGAAAAGAAAGTTAGTTTCTACCCTTAAGGAGCTTATAATCTCTTGGAGGAAGCCAACTGGGGTACAGGGTATAGAAGAAGAAAGGAGAAGGTGGGGGAATGGAGAAATGACCCATCCAGCTGGGTCAAAGTGAGTAGATGGCCGCCATGGGCCCTCTCCTTAAATGGAGGTTTTAGAGGCTCCACCCTCCAATCAGATGGCCATCTAGTGTTAGAATCTCAGATTTGGAACCCAGTCTCCCGACTCCAAATCCAGCAATCTTCCTCTACAGTAAACTGCAAGAACCACTGGCTTTCATTGTTTTTCAATTCACTGCCAAGTCACAGGTGATAGTCCAAAAACCCTGGAGTTTCTGGCCCTCTCTGAACCTCACAAGGCTGACTTTTGCAGATTATCTCTTCTTTGGACACTGGCTATGCCCTGTCTCTTGCCCAATATCTCTGCCCTGCCATCTTTTGGGAGCTTCCATACTCTAAGTGTGCACTCCTTAATAACACGTTGAGCAATACTTAGCATCCCCCTTCGTCTGATACCAATCAGAAGCACCTGAGTGAGAATCCAGGTTCTCCCTTTATCAAACCTATGACCTCAAGGAGCTGCCCTTGAATGAAGGGGAGTGCAAACCAGCTGTTCCTCATGGAGGAGTGATGGGGTCGCCTCTCAGAAGGACTTTCATTGACCCCTTTCTCCTACTAAACATAACCTAAAGGTCACAAAACAATGAAGTCTGATTTTCTCCTTTTGTCTAAACCTGTTACCCTCACTGTCTCTGCTCCTGGACACAGGTATCTGATGTAAGACTCTGAGCATCCCCTTGGAAGAACTGAGCTCCTCTTCACTTCTATCTCTAAGAATCTTTAGTTCCCTTCTAGTCTCATGAAACCCAAGGTCCACCTCCAACATGAGAGCTCTCCTGACACCCTTGGCTGCTGCCAGTGTCCTTCTCCCCCATCATTAGTTTTTATTTATTTCATAATTGTTTTGTATTTTGTTATCTGAGTATATGTTGTTTCCCCCAACCAACTGAGGTCAACTCCTTGAGGTCAGGAACTAATTCATTGTTTTTTACCTTGGAACATAGGAAGTACTTAATAAATACCTTAATTCATTGAAGCTGACTGACTGACTGACTGACTTGAAATGTGAAATGATTTTTTAAACTCACCCTATTGCTTTATGAATTGGTAATCTGTCACGTCCTTTTGTGAAAATTCCTTTAAGTCACATTAATTGCTATTAAGGACACAAATGGAAGGGGTCTTGTTCCATCCCTCCCTCACTGCATATACATCTTCCATCTTTGTCTTAAACCACAGGATCCCACAAAGGCTTTAGGGTTTTCTCCCAGGAGACATGTCTGGAAGATCCTCATCCAGGTGGGAAAGGCAAAGGGGCTACATGATTCCTTGAGCATTTTGATTTAGTTTGGGGCCTTTAGGTGGGTACAAATAAGCATTTCTGGTAAGGTAAATGGCATGGAGTTTGACATTTTGGGGAATTTTCAGTGTCCCAGAGAGTAGCCATAATGAATTAACATCATTTTGGAGGAAGGTCTCTAGTCATATGCCTTCAATGATCTGATCAATGATAAGGGCAAAGATTGATATGTCAGGTTTCCCAAATTGGAAAAGAATTCTAAACTGGAAAGGATTACCAGCACTTCAGGTTACAGAAATAGAATCCAAAGAGATCTTAATGGATTGGAAAATTTGCCAAATCTAATCAAAGCAATTTTAATAAGAAGCTATGTAGAGGTAACCATGGTGTTCAAGTCCTAGGTTCAAATCCTACACCTGATATATATACTGACTGTGTGACTGTACAAGTCACTAAATCCTTCATGGCTCTGGGCAACTCTCTAAGACCTTTACATGCAAAAAAAGTGCCAATATGCATTGGTGAGGTAAAACTCTTTGCATCAGAGAAATTATAGGGCCAGTGCATGTGCCATATGTAGAGGGTTCAAAAAATAAACTGAACAAACTACAAGACACAAAAGATGCAACTAGACAACATTTACATGAAAAAGATTTAGTGGTCCCTAAAAAAAAATTCAAGGGTAAACTTGATATGCATCAACTGTATACTATGATGTCTCAGGGAAGCCATAAGTCAGTCTTATAGAGCATAGTGTCCTGACTTGGAGTTGCTAACCTCCCTGGTCAGACTGCACCTAACGTGTTGTATGCAGTTCTGTGGCCATACTTTTAGAAGGATATCAAAAAATTGGAAAAAAATGTTCCAGGGGAACAAAGTCAAAACCATACCATAAAGAATTGTTTGTAAGGACTAAGGAGAAGAGAAGAGGTGGTAGTGATAAGCATGATAACCCTCTTTGGTTTTTGTTTTTTAAATTAAATTTTCATCTCTTCCTCCTACCTCCACCAATGAAAAGGAAAAGAAAACTCTTAAACAAATACGCATAATCAAGCAAAACCAATTTCTGTAACAGTTGTGTCCAAAAAAAAGAAAAGAAATGCGTCTTATTTTATACTCACACACTAGACATGTTTAGAGGCATTGCCGTTAGCCCTGGACTTAGAATTAAAAGACCCAGGTCCTCATTCCAACAGTGAAGGTCTCTCTGAGCTTGGAGAAGTTGCCTCACTGCTCTGAGCCTCAGTTTCTATATCTATAAAACAGGGAGAATTGTATTTACACTACAGATCTCATTGGAATCCCTTTGTAAAGTGAAAAGCATTAAATCAATGTGACTTGTTATTTATTCAAGTATTTGAAGGTCTGCCATGTGGAAGAAGAATTAAATTTGTTTTGTTTGGCCCCAGAAGACAGAATTAAGAGCAAAGGGCTGCAGTGAAAGGGAGGCCAGTGTTGGCTTAATATAAGAAAAAAAGTCTTAAGAGGTCTATCCAAAAATGTCTTGGCTGCCTTGAGAGGCAGTGTGCTTCCCATTCTGAAAGGTCTGCAAGCAAAGCTAGAAGGCCACTTGTTCGGTGAGGTTGTAAGGGAGATGTTCTGTTTAAATGTTTAGACCCTCAGGTATCTTCATACTCTGAGACTGTAATTTTTGGAAGCTACTTGGGATGTGGCTGGACTACCTGACATTCTTGCTATATAAGGAGCTGATTGCCCAGGCTTGGTCCAGTCAGAGCCCATGGTTCCCCACTCCTGCTCTATAACTTCAGGGGCTATATAAACTATGAAATTGTCAAAGTGTCCCAGATTCCATTCAATTCAGCAAGAGTTTGCTATAAGCTAGCCAGCACTGGGTATACAAAACAGCCTGGGATGTGTGCCCCCAAGGAAAAAAATCACAGATTTGTGGTTTCATTGGTATAATTAAGGTGCAGTGTTGCTGGACAAAAATCTTTCTTCTACACACAGAAATGGCTATGGGTTGACAGGGGACTTCAGACCTTTAAAATGGGTTATGATCAAATACATACATGAAGGTTTTGAGCCTATAAGCATGGCCAGGACAAAGACCATACTAGAGGATTGTGTGGGATGAATTAAGATGGGATACGCTGATGTGCCAAGTGACACAGGCTGGTCAGGCTGAGAAACAGATTAGGAAGGAACTAGGGAGTATTTAAAGACCTGCCTATGAGTTCAAGGGAAAACAAGTCTGGGACGGTACAGCCTTAAAGATCGATACAAACACATAGTGTGGATAACAAAATGAGCACAAGAGATGGGAGGACAATAAATATAATTATAATAAATATAAATAATATATAATAAATTTAATGGGGTGGAAAACAGAGGTGGAATTACACGTTATTCAACAGAAACAAACCTAACAAAAGCAGAGGGAAAGTAGCACCACATACATATAAAGAGTGTATACCTTTGCATGGAAGTCAGTAAGAGTAGAAAAGAAATAGGAACCATTCAACTAAATAGAGGAAAGGTATGACCTCAAAGTCAAAGTCCTATCCCTGACCTATACTACCTGTATGACCATAGACAAATCACTCAGCCTCTGATACCTTCCTCAGGCAATTCCCTGATACTGTATTTACAAGAGCTGACAATCTATGTTATCAACTAGGTGGTGCAGTAGATAAAGCACAGGGCCTGGAGTCAGCGAGACTCTTCTTCCAGAGTTCAGATTCAGCCTCAGACACTTACTAGCTGTGTGACCCTGGACAAATCACTTAACCCTGTTTGCCTCAGTTTCCTCATCTGTAAAATGAGCTGGATAAGGGACTGGCAAACCATACCAGTATCTTTGCCAAGAAATAGGATCATGAAGAGTCAGACACAGTTGAAACAACTGAACAACAAACAGAAGAGCTGATGATATATTGCTGGACTCAGTTTCCACACAGAAAGAATAAATTGCTATCATGACCTGCATATGTCTTGTTTGCACTCAGTTGTTTGCAAGTTGTTGCCCCTACTACACTCTGAGCTCAACTAAGATAGGAACTATTTTTGGCCTTTCTTCGTAGCCCCAGGGCAAAGCATCGTGCCTGGCATACCGTAGGTGCTTAATAAATATTTGTTGACTTGAGACTTGTTCCTCCCTCCTAGACTTCACCCAAATAAAAGGAGAAACAACTATGATATTGCTATGAAGACTACTATTGTTTTTTACCAGATTTGTGATTTCACTGGTGTAAGACACTCCTTATAAGGAGCTGTACCAATGCAGACTGGTACCTTCATCAAAGTCTTACAGACTCAGTCTCCTAAGGCACCAAGAGGGATACAGCAGAGGCAAGATTTCAGTTTTGGTCTTCTTCACACCAAAGACAGGTCCCTTTTCACTGTACCATATTGTCTTATGGGAATGGGGAAAGGGAATATCCATTTCAATCAAATATATGAATAGCACTTTCTAACAGAGATGACAAAACTGGTCCATGGACAAGCTAAAGGAAGAATAGGGGCCTTCCGTTATCCCTCCATCCATTAGGATTCTCAGATGAAATTTTAACTGGCTTTGCTAAAAATTTAAAATTCCTCAGAAGGCAAAGGAAGCCATAAGAAAAAATGGAACATAAGAGAAGCAAAAAAGCCATGGCTTGGAATCATGTGACATCACACGAACAACTAAACACCGAACACCTCTTTATCCTCATAGTTTCTTCGGGGTCCCTTTCTTTCCTCCTTCCCTTTCACAAATTACAACCAGTCTCTGTCTCTTGCCTGTACAACCTTCCCTTTCTATTACTGTTACCATTATTTCCATCTATTCTTTTCTCCCTTCATCTCCCACCTGACCTTTTCCCCCATCCCTCCCCTCTGCAGGGTATAATTCTGGGGTTGAAGATACAAGAAAAGCCCCAGGATTCCCCTAATCATATTCCAGAAAGTATACCCTCTAGGAAAAACATCTGTAACTGCAAAGGTGGGCCCAGCTTGACTATCTATACTATTCATCTCTTAACTGGCATGGTGCCCATCGATAGTCACAATGTGCCTGCTGTGGCTTATTATATATTACACATGATAGACCAAGTCCCTTTTCCCTTGTTCAAAGAGCTAGGAGTGTGTATCCACCAAATAAGAATGCTCCTGCACCCCATTTCTGAAGTCACCCAAGACCTGCTTTTACCTTCTCTCTTCTCCCCCAAACTCTTCTATTTATCCAGGAAGCTAGGGGTTAACATTCCCCATTTCTTTCCCTCTGGTACTAACAATATGCAGTGTGTGTGTGTGTGTGTGTGTGTGTGTGTGTGTGTGTGTGTGTATACGCGCGTGCGCCTGTATGATGTACAGAAAGTAATGCACCAAAAAAGGCAAACCCTAAGCCTCCAGCTGGAGGCGGTTGCTAAGAGACAGAGGATGCCCAGCTGGAATTGTGACTAAGGTTTCTTGTCTGTGCAAGAGTCGGAAAGGAAGAGAAAGAATGGGCTAGCTGTGATGAATCTCAGCTTCGCTCAGATTCTGCCAGAGGGAGAAGAGATTTCACTTGGGAATAGAGCCAAAGGTTGGTCAATCTATCAGCTCTGTAGAGTGGTGGGTTCCTGCCAGAAGAAGTGGCCCAGCCCATGTAGCCACTGCCTCCTCTACTCCTTAAACAATCTCAACCCCACCCCCACTGAAAGCAAAAAAGAATGATGCTTAGGAGGTGACTAAACTTATATTAAAGCAAGCCATTCTGGTGTTTTGTTTTGTTTTTAAGAGTTAGATGTTGTTAGGATCTGAAACCTCATCCTTGTTTGGCCCTCAAATGTATTTCCTAGGTGTAAACTAATCAACAATCATTTATTAGGCACTCATTATGTGCCAGGCACTGGGGGGCTTTGGTGCTCACATCTCAGCTGGGCAAAATGACCTCCAAGTTCCCTTCAAGGTCTACAACGATGAACTTATGATCTTATAAACCATGATGAAGTAGAGCCAAAGACAAGCTTTCCCTCAGCCATAATCTCACCATAAAGGTGCCTGATTCTAGCACCTAGGGTAAGAAAACAAGTAAAGGGGATTGCACCCTATATGTGGACACTGAAAACTTTCAACAAGAGCTTTTGCAGCTAAGTGTGAATTGCTTACAGCATCTCTTTAGCCCTCAAAACAAGGAAGGTGGGAAGAAGATGGCACCCCATCCCCAAGCAAGGAAGGTGGTACCCTCCTAAGTAAGGAAGGCTGTAGGAAGGTAGTACCCTCCTAAGTAACACAACTTCCTTTCTTCAGAAGGGTAAAAGAAGACAGTAAAGGAGTAATTTATCCTTCATTTTACACATGAGGACTCATGCAAATTCACCAGTGCTCCCCATGCTGATGCCCAGAGAGGCAGTTTGACTTTCTAAAAGCCTCATAGGGAAATAAGTAGCAGAACCAGATTTAGCACCCAATTCTTTTGGGAGAAAGAATGGTACAGTAGAAAACATGATTTAGGATCAGAAGCTCTGAATGTCCCTACAGAGAGGATGGATAGGAGAGTCGGCCACCATCTGATTGAGCTATGCCTCTACTTGGAATTTCCTTGCTCAAACCACCTGCTGAGGCATTCTTTGCCCTATTAAGTACCTATCTTGAGGCAGAACTCAAGGAATAGTTTCCCCAGTCTTAGGTTCTTAAACACCACCCTTGCCCTAGAATTTTTTTTCACATAACAGGAGGATATTGGGCAATTTGTTCTTATGACAAGAAAATCTTTTACCAGTCAATAGTTCTAAAGAAGTACATTTAAAGCTAATCATTCATTCTAGGGTTTTAGGTCCCAAGAGAGTTCAAGTTAGCATCCTAACTTGAGGTTGAAGTATCTGTGGTTAGCACAGCATCACAGAATGTATCCGAAGTGGGTGGGCCACCCTATAACTTGTTAGGATCTGATTCTCTGGATCATGTGAGTTGAGAGTCCCATCTGGGTAGCTAAATTCCTAATCAAAGACCAGCCCTGTAGTATTGCTGTTCAAGTTCCAATATAACAAGAATAAGGCAGCCAGGTGGCACCATAGATAGAGCACCAGACCTGGAGTCAGGAGGATTCATCTTCCTGAGTTAAAATCTGGCCTCTGACTCTGATTAGCTATGCGACCCTGGGCAAGTCACTTAGCCCTGTTTGCCTCAGCTTCCTCTTTTGTTTTTTAAATTATTTCATTTGTTTTCAGTGTTCTACAATCATTTCCATCTATCTTAGGTTTTTCCCTCCCTCTCCCTCCATCCCCCCTCCCTCCCCAACATGGCATGCCATCTTATATAGGTTTTACACGTACACTCCTATTACATACATTTTCACCTTAGTCATGTTGAATAGAAGAATTACAATGAATAGGAGAAACCATAAAACAAAATAAAATGTAATACAAAAGAAAATAGTCAGTTTTTATCTGTGATTCAATTCCATAAATCTTTCTCTGGATGTGGAAGGCATTTTGCCTCAAAAGTCCACTGGGAATAGGTCCTTGTTTTGCTATGAAGCACTAAGTCTACCAGAAAAATGCCTCGCACACTATGGTTGTTGCTGTGTACAAAGTTCTCCTGGTTCTGCTCCTTTTACTCAGCATCAGTTCATATAAATCCTTCCAGGCCTCTCTAAAGTCTTCCTGTTCATCATTTCTTACAGTACAATAGTATTCCACTATATTCATGTACTACAATTTATTCAGCCATTCCCCAGTTGATGGGCATCCCTTTGATTTCCAGTTTTTGGCCACCACAAAGAGTGAGTGCTGCTATAAATATTTTTGTACATGTGGGACCTTTTCCCATTTTTATGATCTCTTGGGGATACAGTCTTAGAAGAGATATTGCTGGGTTGAAGAGTATGCACATTTTTATAACCCTTTGAGCATAGTTGCAAATTGCTCTCCAGAATTGTTGGATGAGCTCACAGCACCAACAATGAATTAGTGTTCCAACTCTCCCACATCTTCTCCAACATTTATCATCTTCCTGTTTTGTCATATTAGCCAATCTGATAGGTGTGATGTGGTACCTCAGAGTTGTTTTGATTTGCATCTCTCTAATCAATAGTGATATAGAGCACTTTTTCATATGACTATAGATAGCTTTAATTTCTTCCTCTGAAAACTGCCTGTTCATATCCTTTGATTATTTGTCAGTTAGGAAGTTTCCTCATTTGTAAAATGAGATGCAGAAGGAAATGGCAAACCACTCTAGGACCTCTGCCAAGAAAACCATAAATGGGGGCACAAGGAGTTGGACACAACTGAAATGATGGAACAACAAACCACAATGGCAAAGTCATGAATGTTTGAGAGTATAGGACTTTTTTGAGATTAGAATGCTAAAAACATACTTTCCCACAAAAATGTTCTTTGGAGTCATTGTCAAGGATCACAGGATCATAAATTTAGAATGCAAAGAAACCTCAGAGGTCATCTAGTACTTTTTACAGATGAGGAAACTGAGGCCTAGGGAGTTTAAGTGGACAGTTAATAAGTGTAAAAGATAAGATCTGAACCCAAGTCTTCCAACTCCAAAGACTTTCCATATACTTTCTAATGCTTCCCCAATATAACAGTGGGCTTACGTGATTAGACCACAGGTCTCAAGCAATATGATGGTTCTATGCGATAAAAGTTGAATCCATCCTCACTTTTTCAGAAAACAATCCAGGTGATCTGCATCGATGCCAGCTGAGATTCATAAGCAAATAGACTTAGAACATGTCCTATGAGGTGAACATGAACTAAAGTGGTGACTGTGCAAGTGGAGAGAAGGGAGCATACACAAGAGACAACATAGGGACTGAAATGTTTTGGCCATTGGATGTGTGAGAGGAGTGAGAGAAAGAAGTTAAGGGTGGCACTCATTGCTTCCCTTCTTGATGGTAAGGGGAGAGACTGGAAGGAGGGAGAGAATTTGGAACTCAAAATTAAAAATTAATATAAAAAAGGGGATGACATCTACATTGCTAATCTGAGTTACTGAGAGGGTGGTGATGCCTTTGACAATGATGGGGAAATTTAGAAGAAGTCTAGTGAAAAAGAGAATAAGTTTTGGATGTGCTGAGTTTCAGATGCCTACACTGTATCCAATTGATGACATCCAAAAGACAGTTGGTGACACTGCCCTGGAGATGGATATATTGATCTGCATATGAATGATAACTGAAACCTGGAGCTAATAAAAGCACCAGATGATAGTTTGGAGAGAAAAGGGGAAGAGGGCCCAGGACAGAGCTTTATGAGACACGGGAATGACACAGATGTCAATCCAAGAAAGGAGGCAAAGAAGGAGGGACCAGATCATGAAAACTTGGAGAGAAGGGAGAATCACGGAAATGATCAACAGTGTCAAATGCTCCATCACAGTGAGGATAAGAAGGATGATGATTAAGAAAGATCATTAGATTTTATAATAAGACGTAATTGGTAACTTGGAGAGAGTGCTTCTAGTTGCATGAGGAGGTCAGTAGCCAGAATGAAGTGGGTTTAGAAAAGAAGAAAGGGAGGCACTGAGTAGAGAAAGCTTTTTCAGGGAGTTGAGCTGATGGTAGGAGAGATAGAGAAAGGCAGGGGGAAAACCTAAAAAACACACCTTGATATATCTATTACAGAAATACCAAAACTTTAGCCAGAAGTGAATTTAGTCATCATTGGGCAATCAGGTCAAAAATGAATATGCATGAAAGCACTTTTCATGGTAGTTGGTCCATCATTATGGAAAAGTATCAAAGGCCATTGTAGTTTCCCATTGCTACTGCATTTTACTTGGAATCTATTTTTAATAAATTCTGTAAGTATACATACATGGATATGTATGTGTGTGCATATACCCTGGTATATGTGTGTCATGTATGTGCTGCATTTGTATGCATGTGTATTGTGTGTGTATGTGTCAAGGCCTCACTATTATCCCATTCATTACTACATGACAAAGCCTAAAACATACAGTCCATCCTGAAACAAAACACCAGTTAAGACAGAGGTCGGGGTCAAGGAGGGATTTCCTCATAATAATATTATATATATATATGTATATGCATATATGTGTGTATGTATATGTATATAAAATACACACACATACACATATCTATATCTGTGAGTGTGTGTACAGGGGATGTTGCAGTTTCACATAATCACAGCATTGATTAGCACCAGTCATTTCAACTTACTCAGGTTTCCAAACAGAATGAAGAATCCTTAAGAAACAGGACTTAACTTCACCAAGCCCTCTATGTCTTCATTCCCTTTAAAATTCACATTCTATCCTCTCTGGTCCCAGATCTATCTCACTTCAAGTTAGCCCAACAACAGGTATTATTTTGGAATGAAGAAGAACGGTTCCAGCTCTGGTTCAGGGTTCTTCCCTCATAATTTTGCAATTACGTCCATTACTTCCTCAAGATTTCCCCAGATTCCTGGCCCTGAGGATGAAGGTTACTTCCATTTAATCCACAGGTCAGGCCTAGGTAGAAACTGTATTGATGTTACAGAAACCTCCCCCTCAACAGCAAATATTTCCCTACGGCCTCTGTTCTCAGGAATCCTGTCTTCCATCCTGTCTGCCATCTCCTTGGCTAGGAATGTAGACTCTGCCTTCTGTTACCTCACAGACTAGGAATCGTTATAGACAAACTGTAAATAATGGGAATTTAGGGGAGCTGTAGCACTATTTATCACTTTATTTGAATGTTTGTGTTTCTTGAAGGGCGCTAAACTTATAATAAGTAATTTTTGTAAACAAACCTCTAATGTCATTAATGTGGCGACCCCAATGCAATCTAGTACTTTCTCCCCAATTTATAATCTTCAAAGGTCACCTGGGAACTGAAAAGTGACTGGTACAGGGCCACACAGCTAGAACATCTCAGAGATGGGATTTGACTTCTTGACTCTGAGGCAGGCTTTCTATATACAAAATCATAAATACATAAACAAATACATTTTTAAAACTACAGTTCTGTTCTGGCTTCTCTCTTCTGCTAGTCTAAACTCTTCCAGGGGTCCTGGCCTCAGGGCCTGATCCCCAGACCCTTCATGCTGTGGTTTTATCACCTGGTCCCAAGTCTATGTTATCCACTTTTTCCTGAGTTCCTCCTTCCTTCTACTTCACAAGTTTCATGTACTTTGTCTCCCTCTCCTCAGAGAAGGACCTTTCCCCCTTTGTTGGCTCAGAGATCCTAGGTCTGTCCCTCTAACCCCTGGACACAGGAACCATTCCCAGGTCCACTCACCCATGCCCAGGTGTATCACTGCAAGACTCAAGATCTCACCACTATCACCTTCACAGCTACTTGACAATGCTTTCAAATATACAGTCCACACTGAAACAGAACATCAGTTGAGACAGAGGTGGGGGAGAGCACTTCTAGGGACATTTCCTCACAATATTAAAAGGATAAAATTCTTAATCCCTTGCCTTAGCACTTTCTACTTTAACCCTTCTCATACTATAACTCAGAAAACTGAGGCTTACAGAACCTGGCACACAGTAGGTGCTTAATAAATGCTTATTGAATGAAGAATGAATGAATGAAAGTACCAGATGTACAATTCACTATGCATGGGGTGGTATAGTAAAAAGAGTGGCTGAGTTTGCAATCAGAATATTTGGATTCAAATTCAGGGTCTGTTGCTTATTGAATTAATGAAAAAGTATTTATTTAAGCTCTCATTATGTGCCAGACACCATGCTAAGTGATGGTCATACAAATACAAAAAGTAAGAAGCTGACACTCTAATAGAGGAAGATGGTTTCATATATGTAGATATATCCTATGTATATAGGGAAGTAGTGGCCAGGGAGAGGTGTACTGGTCTGAGAAGTCACAAGGATGAAGGGAAGGAAGGATAGGGAAGGAGAAAAGGGGGGGGGACCTAAGACCTGGAGTCCCAACCAGTTTTTCCCAGAAAAATATCACTCCAATAAGAAACAGCAGCTGATATGATAGAAGGATAGAGAGGAGAAGCAGTCGCTGTCGCGGGTGAGAAATGGGGCCCCTTTGATAGCTGCGTCTCCAGGAGACTTGGAGACTTCAGGTCAAAGTGAAGCCCCAGTTACAGTCACAGTCCATTCCCAAACCCTACCCCCAGTCCCTTTATGCCACATTGTTTTTTCTGATAATATTTACTTTTTCTTGGGTTCCACCTTTGAGGGCTTAGACTGTCAAAGGTCAGCATCTGCTACCCTTTTTGACTGAAGTGGAGGGAGGGAGGAAAAAATGTGAGGACAAGGGAAAGAGATTTCGTGATGAAAGGCTCTATTTACTTGCTTTCATGGTTTGTAGGAAATATTTGTAGAGACAGAGTAGCACAGTGGAAACAGGGCTGGGTTTGAAGTTAGAAGACCCAAATATCAATCACCAAGCATTTATTAAATACCTACTATATGCCAGGCATTATACCAAGCACTTAGGGATACAAAGAATAAGCAAAAACAGGGAAATGGCATAAATGAATCAGTACAGGTAAGATAAATACAGAATAGATGGAAGGTCATTTTCAAAGGCATGGCACTAATAGCTGATGGGACTGAGAAATGCCTCCCTCACTCTCCTCTCCTCTTCCCTCCCCTCTCTTCTCTTCTCAAAAACAAAAACAAAAAGAAAGAAAAGAAAAAAATGCTTCCCACAGAAAATGGCACTTGAGTTGAGTTGTAAAGGAAGTCATGAATTTTAAGAGATAGTAGTTGGGACAGAAAGCATCCCAGGACACAAATCCTTTCTCTCTCACTCATTACCAGTGTGACCCTTGGACAAATCACTTTACTTTTCTGGGCCTCAGTTTCCTCATCTGTAAAATGAGTGGAGTTGAACTAGATGACCTCTAAGGTCTAACAAGATGTTCTAGAGCCTATGATAAAAGTTGAGTCTTATCTTGGGAGAACAAGCATCCCTAGACAAGACCTTGAAGGATGTCTTTTGGGTATCTGAGAAAAAGCCAAGTGACCGGGAGACCATAAAATCCAAATGGGAGAAATATACCTTGCTAAGAACCTTGGGCTGATGATCACCACTAGGCTTTATTTGAATCTTTCCTATGACTGATGTCATTCAATGGTAAGACTCATATGAACCATACAACTGTACCACTTACCAGGGCTACCTATAATCTGACTTAGTTATAGTTACATGTAGTAAATAAAGGTTCTCCCACTCCCGAATATAAACAACTGGTTCAATTCAACAAAAATTTATTGAACTATGTGCCAGAGACTAATTGTGCCAAAGAGGAATAAACTACACTGATTCTGGTTACCTAGTCATCCATGGTCAAAGGTTTGAATCGAATTTCTTGGCTTGAGAGGGTCCTGGGGCAGAGAAGCAACATGCTGAGAGAGGGCATCGTGGACTTAAGAGCTTCTTGCCCTCATATTTCCTTCTCGTCTCTCACCCACCAGGCACCTAAAGAGGGGATCTTCCTTTTGCCCCCCAAAAAGAGGATCAGGCTCATAACAGCCTTTCATTTTCTGTGGAGCTGTCCATCTTAAACCCATTAGGCAGCTCCTAATCCCCTTTTAAAATTCTGCAGCCATCTCCACTCCCCCCACCCCATTCCCAGCACACACATATACACACACAAAGCCATTCAAGCAGCTAATTCAAACAAATTCAGCCAGTGCTCTGAAAGCCACGGGTGGATGTGAAAATGCAAACAGGGCCTTCTTCCAGCACTGAGGCCTCCCAGTCCTGGATTGATAGGGGGAGAGGGTAAACAGGCAGAACTAAATTGGCACACCATAACACAGGCCCTCTGCCAAACACTGTCAGGGCTCTCCTTGGGGGGAGACGATGTTGCCAAATGCCCAAGGGGAAGAGGATTTCAAATGGAGATGCTGCCCTCATAGCTCAGTCCCTTCTCCATGGGGTACTGGGGTGAGCAGTTCAAAGGAGGACAGAGCAGCCTTGAAACTGGAAAAGCAGTCTAGACAAAGACTATATGGTCCATGGCTAGTTAGAAAATTAAACATTTACAGACAGGCTTCTAGGCAAGTTTGAGATGGGGTACAGAGTTACAAAATGCTAAAGAGTTAGAAAGAATCTTAGAGATTATCCAGTCTAAATAATCACTTCTCCTTGGAACTGGGTCTTAAAATAAACAAAAACCCAGCACATACACACACACACACACACATAAAAGATTTGAAAGAAACTAAAAATGAGGCTTTTTCTCCCCTATAGCTAAACTTAATATATTTTGTCACCTGTCTACAAATCTCACCTTCCAGTTAGACTTAAAGGAGTTTGCGCTAGGGAAGGGTATGGTTAAATATATCTCAAGGGCTTACTACCTGAGCTAGTGGATAACCCCAGTTTATTTCTTGGAAGGATCCAATACCGATTAACTTACAAGATAATAGACGACTCTGGGGAGAAGTAGAAACCCTAAAATCTATCCACTAGCTGAGGACTTAACACCAGTGACTGCTTTCCCTTCTGACACTGAAAACTTTGGCCTCAACAGCAAGTGATCTTCTTCCATAGCCACAACCTCAAGGCTGGCCTCACCTAAAGCAGGAAGACCAACCTCTTGAATCTAGAGGTCTCAACAGATAGGATTAGCCTCAGAGAAACAGAGAAACTGTTGACTTTAAGTCAACGCTGAAGCCACATGCAGTTCCCAGCTCCAATTGGGCCTTCTAAACCAGGCAAACAATAAACCAATTCATTGAACACCCATGAGCATAGTCCTATACTAAATGCTGTAAGGGATGTTTGTTTTTAAGTACAAAATAAGATCCCTGCCTTCAAGGAATTTGCAGCCTGGTTGGGAAGGTAAAACACAAATATCACAAGCTCACTAAAAAGCGAAGGCTGAATGACCACTTATTGGGAGTGTTGTAAAGGGAATTCTTTTCTGTATATACATTGGAATGGAAGGATGCTGGGTCTCTTTCAACTTTGAAACTCTGTGATTCTCTTCATAAAAATAGGCATAAATGAATAAGAACCAAATGAGCAGTACAGGCAGTGGGTGCTATAGCATGTTTGAAGAAAGATTAGTGTGGGTGGGAGTAGTCAAGTAAAGCTTTGTAGAAGAGGCATGGCTTGAGTGTGACTTTTAATGATGGATGGGATTTACATGGATGGAAAGGAATGGTGCTAGAATGTACAAGCAGAAATGCATTTCTAATTCATTCAGTAGTCCAGCCTCTTTTCCCAGTAATGGGAAATCAGACTAGAAAAGTACGTTAGGCCAAATAATGAAGACCATGAATGCCAAAGTAAGGAGCTCAGATGTTTTCCTGTAGGTCACTGAGAACTCCTAAACTAGTGTCCCATAAGAAACAATGCTTACTTAATGCTCTGCTCCAAGAAGAAAGAAGGGATGTGAAGTAGCAATGCCTAAATCCTTTGCCTGTCTTTTTCCTCCTTTCCCCATAACCCTCAAATCTCTGTATCCTACTACCATCTATTATATAGACTTTTCAGTCCTGAAAACAAGCCATATTTTGTACTGTCCCCATGTTTGCAGCAGAGGGTAAACTAAGGTAGCCTTGTATAGTGGAAAAGCCATTGGAATTTGAATCTGAAGACCTAGATTCAAGGTGGCTCAGCCCCTACCAGCTTCATGATCCAGGGTAAATTACTTAAGCCTCAGTTTCCTCACCTGTTAAATACCCAATTCATTTCAACAATTTACCAGGGTGCAAGGTACTGTTCTTGGTGCAGGGAATGCAAACCCAAAACAATACCTGCCTGTTTTTCATTCTACTAGATGATACAACACACTCACAACTGAGTAAATAAATTTGAGCAAGGAGAGAGTGGTAGCAACTGAGGGAACATCCTAGTAGCAAAGGCTGAAGGAAGAAGGATCTGAACCGAGTTATAAAGGAAGAAAAAAGCTCTAAGCAGCAGTAATGATGAAGAACTATATCCAAAGCATGAAGGATGAACAATTGAAATACATGGAGGTGGGAAATGGAGAGTTAAGGTTGGTCCAGTGTGGCTGTAATGTCAAGAGCGTGAAAGTAAAGATAACTGCCTACCTTCCCTCAACAGCCTTAAAGGATCCTTGATCCAACAAGATTATAAATGTAAGACATTTTGTAACTATAAGCTATGCCATAAACATGGGTCATTATAAAGAAGAGGAGAAAAGGCATTGGTGAATAAGGGTGGAACCACTGGAAATGTTAATGGTTGTGTAGATCTGTTTAGAATTCACATTGTCTAATGATAATGTTCAGGAAGTTTTCCGAAGTTTGTCTGGATAACACTCAGTGCCTCGAGTCTGTGATCCTCAAACTCTTTTAGCCCAGAGACCATGTGGGTTAGGCAAAAAGATCCCATGAACTATGAACCCTACTTGTCTCCCACTTGCCCCACACAAAGAAACTCACCAGAAATCACAGGAAAACATATGTTGCCTTTCTGAACACTAATGTGGCCCAACCCAGATCCCCAAAATGTTACAGAAATGAAGGCAGAAGGCTTGTTATTTTAGAAACAAGAATACAACAAGATGACAGTCTGCTGACCATCTCAAGTACTTCCACTCAAAGGCCATTGCTCTGGGGACTGAGGAAGTGGAAAAAAGCAGGAGAAAAAAATCAGCTGTTCTTGTCCAAGCAAAGACATTTATCTAACACTGTTTCATCTAACCCTCCCAACCCTGTGAAGTAGCTGGTAAAAGTGTTATTATCTCAGTTTTATGAATGAATAATTAGGAATCAGGGAAATTAAGATCTCTCAGCATCACACAGCTAGATAAGTCATGAAATCTGAGAATTAGATGCCAGGAAAAATTCTCTGGGCGCTCAACTTAGGGCTTGAGCTCATGGATATAGGACAAGAAGGGGCCTCAAAGGACATCTAGCCCAGTCCCTTAGTAGTAGAAGTAAATTCTTAGAAAGCCACACGAGCTCTTTCTGACCATTATGGGATAAACTAGATCATGATTCCTATAATTCAGCCCTGGAGAACCTGGTTCTACACATGTAAACGAATCTCAAATTCTTCAAAAGAAACTATTAAATCCAATGGGTTAGCATTGTTATTGATAGCATCTAATTTTCCAAAGGCACTAATTCCTCTGCCCTCCCATAAAAACCAGACCTGTCTTCTCTTGTGCCAGGGAAGGCTACATTGTCCTTTTTTTCTCCTTTGCCATTCAGTTGCATTCAAGAAACATTTTATTAAACACCTGCTATGTACGAGGCACAAGGTCATTTGTGACATAGTGGATAGAGAACTGCCCTGAGAGTCAAGAAGAGCTGGGTTCAAGTCCTACTCCTGGCATATACTTTTGACCTTGGGTGTTTAATTTCTCAGTGCCCCGGGCAACTGTTCATTACATATGGGGAGAAGGAATTTTACCATCGAGAGTTCCGTATTCCATTAAAATCACTGATATTTACTTCTTCGTTAGATTTGATTTGATTTTACTTAAACAGCGGCTCCATGCTATTTGGCCACAAGGCATACTGATCATCAAATTGTTTGATAGCCTATAGAGTTGCATCAAGCATGAGACTTGGAAAAGGACCAACTCGACCTTGGCAGTCCAAGGATGAACGGAGTCTCTGGGCTGGGGCTGGTCCCACACTGTGCCTTTTGAAGTGTCCCAGCCTCTGAAAAGCGAGGGGCCTGCCTCACTTCCTTTCTCCAAAGAGGTGTGTTTGCTTGATTCCAGGGGGCAGCTATTAGCTAACCCCATCCTCAGCTCTCCTCAGCTCACTCCCCCCCCCCCCCCCGCCTGCTTCCTCCCACACCGAACTATGTTCCTTCACAGACACCGAGGACGGCAATTGCCTGACAAATGGCTGAGGAGGTCCTGGGGACGCCCATTTCATTCTGCAGCCTTTCTTGTGCCTGCCCTAAAACCAAATACCCAGGCCCCTGTCTCCCTGGTGACACCTGAAGGCCTCCGTTACCAAGCAACCAGGAATAATGGCCCCTGGGAAAAGCACATAGAGTTTGGGGAAGGGCAGACTTTTCTCTGAGCTCTTGGGTATCACCAGGAGCTCTGAGCTTTGGCAGGCAGTGTCTGCAGGGAAGCTCAAGCTGCTTGGCCCATTGGGTCTTTGGGCCCCACCACCCCACTGTAACTTTTGAGCTGCATTAACTCTCCCAAGCGAGGAGGCAGCTTACCCACCTGTGGAGTTATTAGCTGGCTCTTAATGGGGACAAAAGCCTCTTTCAGATTTTCTCCTTTCTCTCCTTCTCCCTTGGCCCCTTCCAAACTCTCCTCCTTTCCCTCCTGTGGCTGCCTCAAAACACTTGATTTCTCCTGCACATTCACCTTATGCCTGTAAAAAAGAGACTGATTCTTTCTTACTCAATGGTCTGAAGAGTTACTTTTTAGTACAAAGGCATTGACATCATGCCTATATTCAATTAAGTGACTCCCTATTGCCTGCCAATAGGTAAAGCAAAAATTCTTCTACCTGACATTTAAAGCCTTCTACAATCTTGACTTGAGGGATATTTCTTAAGTGCAACCGTGCAAATCGATGAATATATAAAGATAAAAATCCACAATCCCAAACACCAAGAACTTACAATCTATTAGTGTCTCTGACGTACATACAGATAAAACAAGACAGTGAAATATGGGGGATAAAAGAAAGATCCAGCCAAAGTACTCTATGAATCTGGCTCCTCTCCATCTCTCCAACCTCATCCCATAATGTTCATATCATTCCCCTTTATATATTTTATGCTCCAACCAAATTAGATTATGGTCTGCTCCCCAAATACACAAAGTATTCCAATTCCTTTTCTCAAGCTATCCCTAAATCTGTTCCATCTGACCTACTGTTGAATTCCTTCCCATTTAGAACATAATTCCAATGCTACCCTCTCCTGAAGCTTTTCTTAAACTCCTTAGCCAGCAACAATCTTCTCTCTGATTTCACATAGCACTGTTTTGCAACTCAAATGCATTTAACTAATGATATTGTGTATTACAGATAACTTAATGTATTTTCCCCCTTCTAGGCTATCTTTCATGAGTGTGGGAGAAGGTGTCATCTAATTTTTGTAACACCTCCAGCGCCTGGCTCCATTTTCTACATGTAGCAGCCATATGGTAAAATTCTGTCATTGCTCCCAAGTTAGTCACCGAGATCCATCAAAGCTGGTATCCAGTCCATCAGGTCCTGACATTGTAAAGATGGATCCAGATGTAGAGTTCTTTTTACCAACCCCTCTTTACCACAGGAAGCTAAGTCTCCTCTCCCCCATCCAATGAAGGCTGAGACTCTGACATAATGACTGAAATGAATGGGAACCTTCTTAGAACTGGGTATTTCATCTATCCCTAACAGAAATCTCTGTCATCTAGCCCTAAGTTCTAAAATTCTATAAAATCTACATTTATGCCACATTTTCCATTTTGAATAAACCTGTTTTTCCCAGATACCTTTTACCTGTGATGTTTAGTGCTGTACTGATGACCTTGGTAATGTCCACAACCCTTTTCTTCTACTATCAAGATAAACAGGAGAAAAGGAAACCTTAATGTACCCATTTTAAAGATGTAAAACACGGCTTTCTACAAGGAGGAAAAAGTGTTTGAGATCAGACAGTAAGTAAATGTCACAATTGGCAACAAAATGAAGTTCTGGACATGCTAACTAACCACAGACAATTCTGTGGACAGAAGGAGGAAAGGAGTGAAAACCCAAACTAGAGGAGAGAGTAGGTAAAATCCAGGAAAAAGAGGGGTCCTGGGCCAGAAAGGAGAAGAACAAATGAAATCAGAGACGCAAAGAGAAAAGCACAGATTATCTTGCTAGCAACGGAAGAGGGCAGGAACTGAGGAGGGCTCCATCTAAGCAGGAGTATGGCACGATGTCTCAAGGGTTGGTAAGGCAATAGGATTTATGGGCTGGAAGAGATATTCTGGATTACCATCTTAAACCATAAAACATAGACAGGTTGTATTTCCTACCTTACTTACTGGAATCAGAGCCCATGGGATCAAACCTTGCCTTTGAAACTTACTACCTGCATAACTCAGGGCCGGTCATTCAACCTTCCTATGAAACCTTGGTTCCTCATCTGTAAAGTGAGGGATTGGTCCTGGAAGCCTCTTAGGTGCCTTTCAGCTCTAGACCCATTCCCTCCTGTTCTACAGAGACTGCTGACTTTAATCTTTAATCTCACCCTTTCTACTAGTTACTTTCCTTCTGCCTTCAGACACAACCACATCTCTCTTTTTTAAAAAAGAAAAAAAATTTTTTTTAACTTAGTTGATCCTATAATCCCTGCCAGTTCTCATATTCTATCTCTCCTTCTGGCCTAAAATCTTTTGAGAAAACTATCTATATTACATGCTTCCATTTCTTTCCTCTTCTAAATCAGCGACCATCTGGCTTCTGACATAGTTTAACTGAAACAGCTCTCTCTAAAGTTACCAACGATCTTAGTTGCCAGACTTAAAGGTCTTTCCTCGGTCTTCAGTCTTCTAGACCTCTCTGAAGCCTCTGATCCCCTCTCCCTCTGAATATTCATTCCTCTCTTAAGTTTTCATAACACCAGTCTCTCTTGGTTCTCCTCCTTTGTATGTGACCTCTCCTTGATCTCCTTTGCTCAAAATTTTCATCCAGGTCATCTCTGCTGTGAGAGCAAGCATACCACAATGTTCTGTCCTGGACCCCCTTTTCTCTCTGTAACATCTCACCCGGAGACACTAGTAGCTCCCATGGGTTCAATAGTCATATGTACACAAATGATTCAGATATATATGTATATACACACATATATACATGTACACATGTGTGTATGCGCATGCACATGTATATGTATGTGTATACATTATATATGTGTGTATATATCCAGTCCAGGATAACCACCCATCTTTAAAATGTCACAAACTGGATTTGCCATAGGCATCTGAAATTTAACATGTCCAAAACAGAACTCATTTTCTCTATTTCAAAATTCTTGCAAACTTCCCTATTCCTGTCAAAGGCACAGCTATCTTCCTAGTCACGCTAAGTGTCTTTCTTGAGTCCTCCAATCAAACACCTCCTACAGAACACAAGAAGCTGGTCCTCTCAATCACTAGAGTTTTCCCTCAAATGATTACCTTCCTTCCACTCCGTGTGTATTATTTATTTCCATGCTGTCACCCTCATTAGAAAGTAAGCTCCTTCAGGGCACAGACCATTTTGACTTCCTTTGCATACCTAAGCCCTTAGCTCGGTGCCAGGCAGATAGTAATTAATAAAAGCTGACTGACTGATCCATGATCATTAAGATTTAATTTAATTTAATCCCCTCATTTTACAAAGTAACCAAGAACCAAAGGAATGAAGTCACTTGCTTAAAATTGAGCAGATCATAAATAATAAAGCAGTTCAAGTTTTACTAAGTACTTTCCATACATTCGTTCGCCTGATCCCCAAACCTACAACTCTCTTGACTCAAAGCCTGGTCCTCTTTCCACTTCACCAAGAGCCTCTCAGTACAATAGTGCCTTACATAGGTATAGCACTTTTCCTTGGCTTCTTACAAGTGGGCTTGTGCAAATATCATTATCCCCATTTGACAAAGAAGTTAAGAGGTTTGTCCAAGTCATGTGAGTAATAAATGGCAGGGGCAAGCCACAAACTCCAAATCTATTGCTCCTTTCAGAGCCCTACCATAATGTGTTAATGAGTCTCCATGCCCGTGGTCAGCGAGTGGTCAGTTGGTTAAAACAGGGCCCATGAGGATATCGTCTGTTTATTCACCACATAGCCTGATTTGTTACGCTCAAATCTGTGGCCACAGATGGTATTCCCAGCCCCAGCTAGCATTCCCATAAATCTATGCCATCAGTTACTAGGGGGAATTAAGTGATGGGGCATAAAAGAAGAACAAAAATGCATTACCATTCCTGGGAAGGAGAGGAAACAATGACATCATGCAAAGTCATATTCTTTTAGCTTTAAAAGGACAGCCTACCTTTCTTCATTTTTTTGTCTACAAGCATATGTACTCCACTGAAGTACTACTTAGATGCCTTCTTACAGTAGGGCAACAACCCTTTCTAGGGCTGTTGAGTGCTATAAAAGCATGAGTGCCATGCCAGGGGAGTCCAAGCCCTGGCAGGTCCTATCATGTTGGAAAGGTTTCAAATGTGGACTCAGTAATAGCCATTCTGCCTGCTGTCTGAAGGCCAACCTAGCCTAGGTTCAGAAAGACTCATCATCAAAGAGATGATTACTAGGACTGAATTGTTTTGACCACAGCAAGTCAAGATAATACTTTTCTAAGGTACAGAGAGGTTGAAATCTTTAGTGGCAAAAGAATACCAGTGGAACTGTGAATCCTGGAGTACATATACACCTATTTTACATACATATTTATGTCCTGTATGTATGTGAATCTGAATCAGTCAGTCAGTCAACTATCAATAAGCATTTGTTAAGTGTCTGCTGTGAATGTTTACATATTAGAACCGAAAGGGACCTCAGTTTGTTTTAAACAATTGAGGAAAATAAAGCCCAGAGAAATAAAATTTGGTCAAAGTCATCTAGCTAGCCATTGGCAGAGACAAGACTTGAACCCAGGCCTTTCAAATCCAAGTACAATGTTCTTTTGATTGCATAGTACTGCCTCTCTCTGTATGTCTCAGTATATAATTTCTCCCTCTATCTGTCTCTGACCTGAGGGGAACAGGCAATGAGAAGGATTCCTATTGGGGAAGGTAAGGGAGAAGAACAGGATCCCCACGATGCAAAATCAGCAAGTTCACTGCCCATAGCATCGATGAAGAGCAGTGAGGGAACGAGAAAGCTGGTGGAGATATAGGTACGTGGCAAGGCAGAGGCAGAGAATAAACAGAGAAATAACATAAACTGGTACTCAGTAATTGGTTAGGAGGCTTGAAGAAATTTCTTAGTGGTAAAATAGCGGTTGGTTGGGAAAATAGAAATAATTTTCCACCTGGCTGCACTGATTGTTTGGGAGACTACAAGAAATTTCTTATTCAGCACCAGTGATTGATTGGGATAATAGAAACAATTTCTTACTGGCCAGCAGTAATTGGTTACGAGACTAGAAGCAATTTCTTACTAGGTACAGGTGATTGGTTGGAATGATAAAGAACAATTTCTTACTGGCCAGCAGTGATTGGTTGGAAGACTAGAAGCAATTTCTTATTAGGCCCCAGTGACCAAGATAATAGAATCAATTTCTTACTAAATGGCAGTAACTAGATGGGATACTGGAAGAATTTCTTACTGGATGGACGTCCGTGATTGGTTGAGAAGTAGGGAATCAGTTTAGAGCAAATCTCCCTACCAAATCACTGTGAATAAGAGTCAGACAACTAGGGGGAAAAACCCACCATATATTGTTGAAAGGTTGAAACCTCCACTGGGAAAGAACAAGGCAGAACCAGTCCTAATGGAGAAACCAGACACACATGGTTCAACAGTTCAGCCTAAGCTTGGTAATATCCTATCAGCCTCTCAAGGGATGTGATCTCTAAATTCCCCTAGCACTTCCCATGGACCTACCTCTCTTATTAGACTTTCACAATTCAGTCTGTATTATATTTACCTGGGTATATTTCTTATCTTTTATACTAGAAAACAACTGCCTTAAAAACAAAATATAGACTGTCTTCTTACTTGTTTTCTCCAATACCACCTAAGCCAGTGCAAGGCAGGTAGTACGTGTTTACTGAATATTTGTTGCATGATTGTTAAAGAGGAGACATGTTTCTTGTTACTGACTAATGTACTGAGTCTCAGGCTCCTACTGTACTCTCCAAAAGGGATTGTTCAGCAAGCAGGAGAGAAATCTGAAGAAACCCATTTAAATAGCCATGACTACTTCCTGCCTCCCATTTCTAGAAAAATGAGGGTCATCTTTGGTTACAAATGTTTCCCTTAGGTATAGTAAAAATTAATCCAGTTTTTCCTGTGTTTAAGAAACACACACACACACACACACACACACACACACACACAATGAATGGGAAGCAAGACCTCAGGGAGGGATGGTGAGGAGGCCCCCAGCACACTCTAATCCACAGGCCAGGCTGTTTAACTGCCTAGATCCCTTGGCTAATGATAGTGGAGCTTAATTTGAAAATGGAGTCACTGGACAGGCTGTAGCTATATATATGTGAGCATCTGTGTCTGGCAATGAGGAGAAACAAAGAACTCATTAATGAAGCCAAAATCTGCAGAGCTGATCCCTCCCCTTCTTAAACTAAAAACCCCTTCTCTCTCTGACAAGCATAAATAAATCACTTCTACCCATTCCCAAAATATTCCTAAAGATGAACAATGAGCTTTAAATGAGTGAGCCTGCTCTGTTTAATAAAACGTTAAATTCCAAAGTCTATAAAGTTTATAGATGCATTCTTCTTGCATACAAAGTCAAACTGTATTCTAGGATGCAATGATGAAGATGGCCAGGCAGAGACATCTGGTCTTACATGCTCATGAGTACAAGCTGGTATCAAAAAGGTAGCGGAAGGAAAAGGATCTATATGTACAAAAATATTGATAGCTGCTCTTGGTAGAGGGGTGAAGGGCAGACAAAGAAATGGAAACCAAAGGGATACTCAGCAATTAAGGAATGGATGAACAGTTATGGCATATGAACGAAATGGATTAATATTGTGCTATAGAAATTATAAAAGGAATGCTTTCAGAAAAACCTGGAAAGGCTTGTATGAACTGATGCAGAATGCATTGAACAGAATTAGAACAATTCCTATTATGACAACATTGAAAAGACAACTCTGATCAACACAATGACCAACAGTGGTGAACCACGCTACTCACCCACCTCACACCAAAGAGATGATGGACTCAAATGAGACATATATTTTGGGGTCATGGTCAATATGGAATTTATTTTGCTTGACTATGCATGCAATATGCATATATAGCAATATGCATTACAAGAGTTGGTTTTTTTTCAGGGACAGGGGGAAGGAAAAGAAAATAGATCTTTTTTAGTTTATTGAAAAATGCAAAAAAGTAGGAAACATAATAAAGTGGAACTCAGAAAAGCATTTCTCATTTCAGTGAATTAACTGGGTAATTGTTAAAGTTGAAGACTCAGTCAAAATCTACACTTAGAATAATTAACTGAACAGCAAAGACTTATTTCTTAACAATCCATACAATAAACAAAAGGAGCACTAAAATGAGACTACCGCAAGAGGTATAAAGTCCATTGGCTGATTTAACTAGAGTTCCATTTTAGCAAAAAATCCACAGACTGCTCTGACTGCAGGATTTTTTCCCTTTTTTCATATATGTATATATGTAATATCTATATTTCTCTTAATTAGTTCATGTATATGAGGGATCCCAATTGTCATAAGATGTTAAGACTGAGAATTCAAATCAATAGAAACAGGCCATGATATTGCTCAGATTGGAGAATAAAAGAGGGGAGCAGTAATGGTTTACAAGGTGATGCCGACTTATGAAACCATCCTCCAAA
The DNA here is from genome assembly GCA_028658325.1 of Potorous gilbertii. Taxonomy (NCBI): domain Eukaryota; kingdom Metazoa; phylum Chordata; class Mammalia; order Diprotodontia; family Potoroidae; genus Potorous; species Potorous gilbertii. Next base: position 523,004,352 of record CM053769.1, on the reverse strand, counting down.
AGAGTGAAAGAACTCTGCCTGTTGGTATACAAATGAAACACCACTTCTACATACTGGATCACACCTATGAAAATAACAATTTATAAATTATCCATTCAATAAATATTTACTACGTAATGCTTCCTTCCTCAAATAATCATACATGTAATTAGCTATTTATATGTCATATTTCTCCAGTAGAGTGTAAGCTCCCTGAGGGAAGGGATTTTTTTTTTTAGCTTTGTCCTGGTAGCCCTATTCAGCATGTAGCAAAGGGTCTTGCATACAGGAGACAGTTGGTAAATGCTTGTTGGGTGGAACTGGATTTTCTCTGTGTAAAGCACTAGAGGGCACATAAAGATGTGATCCTTGATCTCAAGGAATTATCATCTCTCCCCTCCATCCCCTATTAAAAAAAAAGTCCCACCTCTGCCCAATCAGAAGACCATCTCTTCAGCAGCCATCTCTACAAATACTCTCCAGGAAAACTGAAGCTAAAGAACTAGCTTCTGGTCATGGGTAGCTGTCATTTTGTTTGTGGAACTCCATACCATCAGTGAGACTTGGGGGTTCATGGGAACGATCAGTGCACCAAGTATAATAACTTCTTTGCTCCTGTTCCAAATGAGATTCTATCAATAAGAATACTGATTTTTGAAATCAGAACTGGGTTTGAGTTCCAGCAGTTACACATGCAGAACACACAACTTCTCAGACCCCCACACTGCCTATTGCCTCATCTATAAAATGGAGATGGATTGTACAGCCTACCTAGTGCCACTTCCTGGGGATATGTATCTCAACAAGGTAATTCAGTCTTAGACAAGAGACACTCTCTCAGCCTCAGTTTCCTCATGTGTAAAACACAGATAAATGCACTCGACCTACCTCATAATGTTCTGATGAAAACACTTCACTAGAAATAATAACAACTCATCTAGATAACACTGCTAGGCTGACAGTGCACACAACAAAAATTTCTATTTTAATTTTTTTTAATTTAAAAGATATTTTTCAATTTAAATAATGTGTAAATATTTTTAATATTTTAAATAGATTTTTAAACTAAAAATATTTTAAAATGTTTTTAAAATTTCCATTAAAATATTTTAAATAATTGATTCTAAAATTTTCATAATAATACATTTGTGATTCATAAGATCAACTATATCTTCCAGTTCTTTTTCAGATATTTTAAAAATAATTTAATCTTCATTCAGAATTTATGATTTTAAAATTGCAAATGATAATTTCAGACAGCCACTGAATTCAGTTTTGTTATTGCTAGGAAATTTTTTCAGGTTTACTAAGGTCACTTTACATTTTATTTAACCATACAATAAATATATTCCAGAAAAGTTCCAGGTATGTGAAATTTTTTAAATAGAAATATTGTGAGGACTTGCATGAAATGACGCAGAGGGCGCTGAACAGAACTAGAATGATTTCTATCATAACAGCACTGTAAAGACAAACAACTCTGAAACTGATCGACACAATGACCGACCATGATTCCAGAGGGCAATGGGGACCCATGCTCTCCACCCACCTCTCACCAGAGAAGAAGATGGACTCAAGATGAAGAGTGAGACATATTCTGGGGGTCATGGTCAATATGGGAATGAATTTTGCTTGACTATGCATATTTGTTACAAGAGCTTTTTTGTCTCCAAGGCCTGTGTTCTTTCCACATAACATGAGATTATTATTAGTATTTCTATTAATTGTTACTATTAGTAGGACTTACATCCTGCTCAGATGTTTCATCATGCTATGTGTTCCAATAGATTGTAAGACAGAGTAGGTGTTGCTTTTTGCTTCTCTTTTTGCTCTTTTCTCCACTGCTCAGCACAATGCCTGCCATATAGTAGGCACTTAATAAATGTTTGCTATTAATATTGTTGTGTTCTCAAAGATGCCACCAAAGGGGTGAAATTTTGGCAGTTCTCACTGAATTCTCTGTATTTGGACCCAGTGACTGGTCCATAAATCTGTTTCTGAAGACTGACCTAGGTAAGTGAAATCAGAGAAGCTCACTTCCAGGTTGGTCACATCAACTGATTAAGCAATCAACAAATATTTATTAAGCATTTATTATATTCCAGGCAACTGGGCAGCTGTGGAGCAGCTGTACCAGGCCTGGAGTCAGGAAAACTTATCTTCCTGAGTTCAAATCTAGTCTCAGACACTAGAGCTGTGTGACCCTGGACAAGTCACTTAACTCTGTTTGTCTCAGTTTCCTCATCTGTAAAATGAGCTAGAGAAAGAACTGAAAAACCACTCCAGTATCTTTACCAAAAAAAAAAGGGAGGTTGGGGGATCACAAAGAGTCAGACAACTGAAACGACTAAACAACAACCTATTCTAGACACTGTGCTAAAAGGTAGGGATACAAAGAAAAGTGAAAAACAGTCCCCGCTGTCAAGGAGCTTATATTCTAATGAGGGAAATAGCACCTAAACAATTATATGTCTACAAAATATATACAGAGAAAATGGAAGATAACTTTAGACAGGAAGGTACTAACAGATGGCGGGTGGGATGAAGAGATGGAGAGATGACTAGGAAAGACCTTGGTCACAAAAATTAGTCTTAAAGACCAACTATCAAATCAGAGAAAGACTGGAATCTGCCTATAAACTTACAGATCCTCAAAATATTGAAGCATTGTTATTATTTATTATCATAATCATCTTTAATAGCTATTTCCTTGGCTTCCTATTAATTTGAGACATCCATGTTTATCTTGCCCCTAATAAGCACAGAAAAAAAAAACGTTTCTTACTGACTCAGTACCAAGAACTTGGGCTGCTGTATTTCAAGCACCCCACAGCAGCACCCCTCATAGAAGAGTTTTCACGCCAGAAAAGAGCAAAAACAAATCTGCACCTAAAGAAGCGTACAGATGGTACTTGCAGTTCAGTTTCACAATCCACAGAGGCACTTAATAGGAACCCAAAGGCAATGAGCCACAGTAGCCAGTTGTGTGAATGACCTTCCCACTGGCATTGAGTCTTCTAATTCCATATCCAATTGACTGTGAAAGATGCTGTTAAAAATAATCAATAAGTGACTAATTCAGCTGCATGCTTGCTTACACAGTTTATTATAAGCTCCTGCTTTTAATGATTTCTTTGTTTCTCATAAATTGAACTGAAATAGGGAAAAAAGGCTTTTTCCCCTCGAGTGTATCATCTCACAACTATGGATTTTTACTATACTAATTGGACATTTTGAGAAGCAGCATGGTGTTAATGGAAAGAAGTACAAGAAAAACTTGGATTCAGATTCTATCTCTGACACATATTAGCTGTAAGACCACAGATAAGATATTTAACCACTCCATGCCAGATGTCTGAGGCAGCTCTCTCTAAGACTAATTTATAGACAAGCCTCCAGTCTACACAGGCAGGTGGAGTTTTAACACCATAAAATAATGAAATCCCAGGTCTAGACAAAAAAAAAGTTTAGAAAACAGATGTATTTCTTCCAATATACTTTTCAGAAATGTGATATGTCACTATATAGAATCTTAGAACTGTGGGGAAAAAAATCTTAGAAATCATCTATTCCAACATCATCTCCCCCTTCCATTTTAGAGATGAGGAATATGCGTCCCAAAGCAGCTTTGTCCCAAGTCATAAAGCTAGTAAACCCTCAAATCCAGGTCTTTAGATTTCCTTTCCAGGATGCCATGAATAAAAGTCAGTTTCTTAAATTCACACCACGAAGCTCAAAGAGAGGACAGAGTACACCTCATCCCATTGTAGAGATGGGAAAGTTAAATGTCGTGGCATGTCTGAAAAGCTGATCCAATGTCAGTCAGGGCAGGACGTCAACATCCTGCTTTCTGCCTGCAGGCCCACTCTCCTTGGGAAATGGCCTGTGTTAATGAGCCAGAGAACAAACGGCCGCTGTCCAAGCTACACAGTCAACGGGAATTTAACAATCCATTAAAATTTTGCCAGCTCGGTGTGGAGTGAGAGGTTTTAAAAAGGCTGCCGCTGGATTTATCTTCATGAAGACATAAAGTCCATTTAGAATATACGTCAGAGGAATCTCCTAACAGCAGAGACACTCTCTTCTTTCTTAAAGGCTAGAACATAATCAAGGAGTACAAAAATAAATGGCTCACTTGACAGAGACAGAGCACATGATGAGAAAAAAAAATGGAGGGGAGGTGGTCTTTGTTGGAGCAAAGGATAGAATTCGTTGGAAGTCATTTCTTCTCTCTGAGTCTCAATTTCCTTATATGCAAAATGAAAGGAGCCATAGGATGATAAATCTAGAACTAGAAAAGGAACCTTAACGGCTGTCAAGCCCAACTCTCCCTTCCCATTTTGCCAATGAGGTCACTGAGCTCCAGGGTCCAGGGTCAAGTCACTTGATTAGTTAACTAGTCGCTTAACTTAGACAACACTTAGGAGCTGAGATGAGGTTTGAACCCAGTCCTCCTGGCTCCAAGTTCAGTACTTCAGTAGTGATCACTAAGATCTCTTTCACATCTAAACTTTGGCGAATCTGTGCCTCTGGGAATAAACAATCTGGGAAGGACAGAGAAGGGAAAGTTTGGGAGAAAAGCATAACTGTCTGGGATTCTACTCTCTATGTGCCATGGAAGGGGAAAAAGACAAAATATTCTGCCGGAGGCAGCTGCTCTGTACTTTCTTCCAAGAGAGCTCTTGGGAAACACTGAGGTGACTGCCCCATGTGTGCGCACCTGGAACAGTGGACACACCTGCTTAAAACTCCGGAAGGATTACAGAAAGATTGATTTAAGACTGTCTTCTATTCCAACCTTCTTACTTTAGAGAGGAAGAAACTAGGGCCAAGAGAGGCTAACTTTTAGAATGAATGCACGGAGTTCCACAGGCCACAGACTATTGAAAATACTGGTCCCTTTAGCAGTTCAGTGAGCCTCTAACTTGAGAAGAATGTCTACGTTATCTATCTCCATGTGCCCAAAGGGAATGTGGTTCTCTCCTATTTCATAAACATTGGGCAGAAGACGCTCTGAATTCCTTCTTCTGCCATCCTCGGGACACCTCTAGGAAGTCAGAAGACCCTCAGACAGGGTTGAGTTCTCTAAGGATGGGGGAGAAGGAAGGGCCCTCTCTCCCCACTTACGGTCTGGGCAAGCTGCCGGCATAACTAGGACCAGAGTGGGTTTCACCGATTTCAAACTTTTTGTATTTGCTTCTGGCACTCATCCCGAGGCATTGACTTCTACAGGGGCTTCTCTCTCTCCCCGACCCTCTTCCCCCCCCAACCCTGCTCCAAATCCTGCTGGGTTCTAAAGAGCCAGTGTGGCTCTCCTTCTTTTAGCTGCCCCTCATGCTGGCCACATCTCTGAAAGTCAGAGAATTTCTTGTCATTTGGCCACAAAGTCTCCATTGGTGGGTAGAGAACAAGGGTGAGAGTGTCCCCCCTGTCTCCTTGCCAAAGTGGAGTGGGGGGAGAGAGAGGAGGTGTCACATCAGGATAATTTATCTGCCAGCTTCCCTTAGACTATGTTTTCCTAGGTAACTTCCCTGCTTATTACTACCTCGTTAGTTTCCATGGGTTTTCCGCAAGCTGTCAAAGGTCCACACTGGCTCTTTGTTATAGTGCAGAGGCTCTAGTCTCCACCAGGCCAACCCCTCCCCAACTAGGGGCTTGGAGCTGACCTCCAAAAGTAAAATTGAAATTCTCATTTGTGAAATGCTTCCTCCCTTTCTCCAGCATCCGCCTCCCCCTCCATGCCCCAGGGCTTTTAGGAAAACAAATCAACCAAAGGGAATTCTCATCTCTGTTTGCACAGCACAAGTGGGGCCCCTGGGAGGCCTTCGAGACCCCTCACCCTCAGTAAACAAACTTTTCCTCCTTATTGGTATTCATTGAATACCTTCCTTCTCTGACTCCCTCCATGTTTAGCCTTGAAGCTCGGCTGACAGAAGGGTCTTTGTCAGGGAGCAAGGAGGTAGGAACCCTGCAGACACAAGTGACTTCAAAGAAGAAATCAAGTCATCTCTGGAAAGGGGCTTCAGATCATGGTGGCCCTCCTTTAAGAGCATCAAGAACCAAGCTCATCTTAAGAACTTTTGTTCAAAGAACAAAACTTCTGGATCTGGCCCAGTGTGCTTTCTGTTACATTACAATGACCATGGTCTCCAAAAGAGGAAAGGAATACCAAAGACTTGTCTAAATAATCTTGATGCGCTAGCATCTGATCAAATTTAAAATTACTTTTTTAAAAATAAAGTTCAGCCGTCATTGAGGCAGCTAGTTGACCCAGGGGATAGGACTGGACTTGGAGTCAGAAAGATGTGAATTCAAATGCTGCCTCAGACACTTACCAGCTAAGTGACCCTGGGCAAGTCACTAACTACACCAAGCCCCAATATCCTCATCTGTAAAATAGAGATAACAACAGCACCCATCTCTCAGGACTGCTGTAAAGATCAAATGAGATAACATATATAAAGCACTTTGCAAAACTTAAAGTGCTATGTAAATGCTAATTAGGGTTATTAACATTATTACTATTATTAAACAGCTACAGTTGTTACAAAGTTCTTCACTCTGTCTCCACCCTACCCATCCCTCCTCGTTCTGCTCTCTGGTGCAAAACACAGTAAGTCTATTCCCTTTTCTACATATCTGAAGTCACTGAAATACTTTGGCCACATAATGAGAAGACAGAATTCATGGGAAAAGGAGAAGGGGGTGGCAGAGGATGAGATGGATAAATAGTGTCCTGGAAGCAAGAACATGGGCTTAGACAGACTTTGAGAAATAAAGGAAGACTGAAGGGCCTGGCAGGCTATGGTCCTTGAGGTCACAAAGAGTCAAACACAACTGAACAACTGAATAAAAAATTCTTTCTTTTCTTCCCCAGGCCAACTGTCCCCTGTTCCTTTAATTATTCCTTACATGAGCTGGTTTCCAGGACCTTCACCAGCCCCTGGACATACTTTAGATTGTCAATATCCCTCTTAAAACAAATTGCCCCGAATTTATTCTATCTAGAGTTTGATCAGGGCTGAGTATAGTGGGACCGTTATTGAATTAGCTTTGTTAACAGCAGCATAGCTAGTTCATATTGAGCTTAGACATCTACAACTCCCAGGTCTTTTTCACAGGAACACTATTAATCTGGACCTCCCCCAACCTGGGGTTTGTATGGTTGCTTTTTTTTCTGGACCTAAATGCAGGACTTAAATTTCCCCTTATTAAATGTAATCTTATTGGTTTCTATTCAAGTCAGTCAAATTATTCCTGAGTCTTACCTCTGTCCCTCCCAGCTTTGTATAATCTGCAAATCTGGCAAGCATGTTTCCTTTATGCCTTTAACTTAAGCCCTTGATAAAAATGTTGACCAAGATAGTTGCCAAGTCCTGTTGATTTCACCTTCATAATATATCTCAGATACACCCCTCTTTCCTCCTCTCACACTGACTCACACTGTCCTCATCATTTCATGCCTGTACTACTACAATAGCCTGCTGGAGAATCTGCCTGCCTCAAGTCTCTTCCAACTCCAGTCTCTCCTCCACTCAGCTGTCAAACAGGTCTTCCTAAAATACAGGTCTGCCTATGTCTCATTGTACCTTCCACCCTCACTCAATAAATTCCATTAGACAATTAATTCCATTAGACCCTCTAACTCTAGGGTCAATTATAAAACACTGTTTGGCTTTCAAAACCCTTCAGAACTTTTCTGATCTTCTTATACCCACTCCCCACCACCACTCTCACCATCTACTCTGTGATTCAGTGACACTGGACTCCTTGCTGTTCCTCACACAAGATATTCCTGAACTGGGTCCTTTTCACTGACTCTCCCATAATTATTTTATCCTCTCCCTCCTCATCCCTGTCTGCTGGCTTCCTTCACTCCCCTCAGGTCCCTGCTAAAATCTCACCTTCTGCATGAAGGCTTTCCTAATCTTCCTTAATTTCGCTGCCTTCCCTCTGAGATTATCTCCAATTTCTCCTGAATGTATATTGTTTGTACATGGTTGATTCTAACATTTCCTCCATCAGACTGAGAATGCCCAATTTTTGTACAGTTTGGGTTTGGGTGATTTTTGACACTTTGCACCAGTGCCTGGCTCATGGTAGATTTTAAAAAACACTTGTCGTCTGCATCCTCCACCCTCCCAAAAATCTGTATTCTGGAGTAAATTTAGGGGGTGGAGAGTTTTTGTTGCTTGGGGGATGGGGATGTGGAGGTAACTACAAGCTCTGCAACTGAAACAGTTTGACTCTGAATCAAGTTTGTGTATTGTAGCTACAAGAAGAGGCTAGTGAATAAATTTAATCATTGTATTTAAATTCATCAAGCAACACCTGGCAGCTGGTGATCCCTGATGGCAGGGGAAGCTTAGAATGAGTTAGTCTAACAGTAAAGGATGCTTAGGGAATGGAGTCATGTGCCTTCAGACTACTGTCAAAAGAGGCCTGCTATGGGACTGTAATCCATCTCTGGTTCTACTGTAAAGAAAAAGAGAGGAAACCCCAAGGCTCTTTGAGCTGATCAGAGATGCTGGAAAGGCCTAGAATACAACAAAACCAAGGCTCTCAGCTGCCTTAGAGGCAGCATAGCCTGAAACTATAGGTGAGACTGACTTAGGATCACAGAAAAACAGAATTATTTAGGGCTTAACTGCACCTTAGAGTTCTCCTACCACAACTGAGTCGCACATGACACTGAAAATTATTTTCATAAATCAAGTAATTTAAGTGAAAGCTAAGGAGCCAGAGTGAAGGATATGCCCAACCTCTGATTTAGATGTAATGGCTTCAACTCCCTGAAAATGTTTTTTTCCAAGCTGCCTCGGTATCAATAGAAGTATGCATTCTTCAACCCATTCTTCAAAAATTGGAAGGAAATTTTTATATTTAGTGCACTTTTGTTTTTGATATTCATATTTTTTATATATGCAGTGATAGTTCTACCCAAACCTAATAATGAAACCAACATTAGATTAAATGATGATTATTAACAGAAAGTTAGTAAGAAAAATATCAAATTCTACTAGGGTATTTATTTCCATAGTTCTTGCTCCAGCTGTGTCTTTTAAGAGAGTACATACCAACACTGGTTAATATTTATGCTTAGGTGCTTTATATGATTTTTAAAGAGAAAACTGATGGCTGAGTGTGATCGTTGCTCTGTTAGCCACATCCATGAGATGTCTGGCTGTTCTCATTACAAGGCGGTAAACAAGGGACCACCATACACCTGGTGAATATGTATCTTCACTGGAGATGAAACACCTAAAAGGAGAGTGGCAAATGCCATAGACCCAAATAACAATCCAACTCTTATTGGAGCAGAAATCCAGTCATAAAAATCCAAAACTTTCACTCTAAAACCCCAAAGTTCTTTTCTCCCTGGGAGCTATGTCTCAAGGGTCAGATGAACAAATCTGGCTTTCCTAATGGTCTACAAACACATAGACACTTGTGAACACACACATACACACACGAGGGAGTAGTCAATTTTTGTAGCTCTCCATATTCACACCCAAATCAACCAGCCCCATCACAGGACAGCTAGAACTTTAAATGTATCTAACAAAAACTAAAGAGATTCCATTCTTGGTTCAAAATCAGAGCATGTGAATGATCCCAAGCCTCTGAGGATCTTCTTTACATGACTGCCTTCTCCACAAGTGAACCCAATATTAATGGTCCTCTTGCCCCTTCCAACCATGGGCAGCTACATGAATCAAATCCAGGACTTAGGGTCAGGAAGATCTGAGTTAAAATTCTGCCTTGGATACTTACTATGTGAACCAGGGAAAGTCACTTACCTTCTGTACCTCAGTTTCCTCATCTGTAAAACAGGGATAATGAAAGCACCCACCACACAGGGTTGTGGTGAGGATCAAATGAGTTGAAAAAGATTTACAAACCTTAAAATGTTATATAAGTGTTAGGTATTCTTATAACTATGCTTCATCCTAGACATATACTTCAGGGCCTCATTTGTTTGTCAAAAGAGATTTTAAATGCTTTCATTAACATCATAGCAAGTATATTCAGGAAAGAATTAGATGAGGTAGTTAAAAATGTTTAAACCCAGCACTGAGCACACAGATTATCCTCTAAATCTATTTCCTGGAACACAAATATCAGTAATACTGAGATATATCAGTGAAAAACAAATGTCTGTTGTCAAAGACATATTGCTGTACATTGCAGACATGAAGAACACTAGAGGAAAGATTCTGGCCAATTATTAATATCTATTTTAGAAAAAAATGGTTTAAACATAAACAATTATAGCAAGGAGTCATGTGGTAATAGATGAAATATGAAAGGAAAATATTATAGACGTTGAGTCATGAATTTCAAACTTTGATAATCAAACTTTATGTACATCTCCCACAGAATGTAATTTTCACTTTTGGCCAATCAAATCTCACAGTGCTTATTCATATTTCATGGGATTATGAGATCTCATTCACTCTACATTCTATTTACTCAAAGTAGAGCTTCTGGAAAGAAATTTGTTGAAAATTACCCTAAAACTACTTCACAGTCTTTTATTGAATGCACTAGTTAATATGGTCAAAAGTTAGAGTTTTCCAAAGCTTCTCAGAATGTGTAATGCTTTAGAAAAACTGATAAAACCAAGTAATGACTCTGTTAATATATTAGCAGGACAGTTTTCACATAAAATATTCTACAGAAGAAAAAGCTGCCAGTTCCCAATAAAATACCATCAGGCAACACTGCCAGCTGTGGTTGGGACCCTTTGTCTTATTGTCTCTCCTAAGGACTACAACATGAAAGGCGCTCTCCTAGGTGCTAGGCATACAAGCATTAAAATGAAAGTCTCTGCCCTCAAAAAGCTTAACTTCCTTCGGAATAGAATTCTCACCTTATCTTTCAAGAAAGAATGAGTCAAGTGGTGATGAATGGAGTCCAGTTAGGCTCCTGCCAGAGGCTCCCTGACTATTCTGTCTCTACTTTTCCTGTCTCCACAGAGACTATGCAGGGTACTAAGAGTTTCGTGTCAAAGGTTATTTATCATACAAGCCAAGTTCGTTACTCACTTTGTTGGGGCATAGGTTCTAATACACGGGGTCACTAAGTGATGCAGTGGGCCAGAGCACTGAGCTTGGAGTCAGGAGGACCTGAGTTTAAATGTAGCTTCAGAAACTTACTAGCTGTGTGACCCTGAGCATGTCACTTAATTCTGTTTGCCTCCGTTTCCTCATTTGTAAAATGAACTAGAGAAGGAAATGGCAAAACACTCCAAGATCTTTACCAAGAAAACCTCAAATGGGGTCACCAAAAGTCGGACATGACTGAAACAACTGAACAACAACTATGTGCATGGCACTGATGCAGGCTGTGAAGATATAAAGAACAAAAAACAGTGAGTCTCTGCTTTTGAAGAGATAATATCCTACTGTGTGGGGTAGAGACACCATATAGATACAGTTAAGTATATACATGATGATTTAATGAGGAAGAAAGCTCCCCTACCTATTTCTGAATATTATGTTTTCCAAGAATGCAGCCAATTAAATTTTGATGATTCTGTTTTTATTTGAATTTTGATTATTCAATTGGGGGGGATGGGAAAGAGATAGGGAATCAAATGAGTTCTCAAGACATGTGATTTTTCCAAAGGGAAGCTTTTGCTGTACACAGTTATACAGGATTTTACACCTGACCATCTAGAAATTGGCAACAAGTTCAGTTCTTTTGTTGGTCTGTTAACCTTGAAAGATGTAGCATTACATAGAATGAGAGCCAACCTTGGAGATGGAAGACCATGGGTTTTAATTCAGACACTGATTAGGTTTGTGACCACGGGCAAGTTACAGAATCTCAGAACCAAAAAGGACCCGAGAAGTCCCCTTGTCCAGACCCTACCCAAGAGACGAGTCCCCTCTGCAACATCCACTTAGCAACGGCAAGCATCAGTTTCCTCATCTGTAAAATGAGAGTGGGTCTATGGACACTGTCTACCCACCCCAGGGTTGTTGAGAGGAAAACACTCTGTGAACAGTAACAAGGAATGCTTCCATGGTGGCTTAGAGTTCTGAAGGAGAGTTAACATACATTACATCATTTGAGTCTCATGCTGAAAAGCACCATATAAACATGAACCACCATTACTACAAAACCATCTTTCAGCTTCTTCTTGTGTATTTCTTCTGTTCTCCCCCCACTGCCACTGGATCAGGACCTGTGTGTGCTAATTATTTTGTGTTCCCCTACAGACTAATATAGCCCAGTCCCCTCCACCACCTCCCTCCCTCCCTCCCTCCCTCTCTCTCTCTCTCTCTCTCACACACACACATACATACACACACATACACACACACACACACTCTCTCTCTCACACATACACACACACTCTCCTTCCCTCTCTCTCACACACACACTTTTACACACACATACTCTATCACACACACACATACACACACGCACGCATGCACATGCACCCACGCATGCACAAATCTGCATTTGGATATTGACTGACCCCTCCTGCTGTTCCTTTCTATGTGCCCCCTTTGTTCTGTCATCCACATTTGTCAAGTCCTATAGGTTACAAACCCAATCAGTGGCCAAGTGAGGATTGGAAATCAAAATTTCTGGCTCAGAGTCCGACACTCTGACCATTAATCCATGCTGTGCTTGTATTCAAGGTCCACTTTTGCATGCTAAGACTCCGGGCATGGCCAGTACAGAGGCATCATTAGCTACCGTTCTGTCTTCTCAGCACAGACCTCCTGTGTCTATCCCAGTGTGACATTCTCGTTCTTCACTACAGGCCTGACGGCAGGCTCAGATTTAATGATTGTAAAGCACTTTGAGAACGCAGAGTGCTACATAATTGCTAAATCATAATTCCCAAATTGTTCCCTGCATGACTGCTATGTGATTAACAGTCTCCTCTTCGTCTTTTTCTTTTCCTTTCTTCTAATTTTTTTTTGGCTTGTGCTGCTTTTACACAAAAATCTAGCTCTAAAATCACGATAAAGATCAGGTTCCCACAAAAGCTAATTGGAGTTTCCCCTGAAGGAGAACAGCAGTCAGAAAGTCCCATGGCGTACTACACAAATACCTCAGTTGGACAGCATTAAGGAGATTCCATGTCCCTACCACTGAATTCTCAAGAGTAGCCCTTATCTTCTGTAAATGTTTCTAGTAGTAAGGTTACCCGGCAGCCTTGACCCCACACTGCTGACTTCATCCTTTACATCAGCTGTTGCCCCACTGGTACACGAGGGGAAGCATCAGTCCAAGTGAATACTTAATGATTAAAACTGGTGGGAGTGGATCAAAGAGTCAGTCTCACCAAGTATTGAACAAGAAATGGGGAATGAACAAGGGAACAGAGAAAAACCACCTTTTCACATATATCTGCTACCTGGAAATATCTTAAACACTAAAGACTGACTTTGAGCTCTTTGAGAAAGGGATAAAGCAGTGGGATATAATAGAAAGAGTACTGAACTTAGAGTCTCAGGACCTAAGTTCAAATCCCAAATTGGTCACTTATTACCTGTGCGATCTTGGCCTGGTAATTTAAGCCCTCTGGCCCTCAGTTTCCTCATCTGTAAAATGAAAGGGTAGGACTAGGTGACCTATAGGATCCCTTAAAGCTCTTAATAGAGGACCCTGTGACTGAAATTCGGGGGATAAAAGCAAAGTTGGTGCTTAGAAGAAAGGATAGAAGTCTTAGGTAATTATAAGAAGTTCTATAGTTATAAAGAAGGGTTATGGACAATGACCAGAAAGAGAAATCTAGGACCAGGTAAGGGAGCTGAAGAAGAATTTACTAACTCCCTTCTATGTCTTTCTGAGGTTTATACCCTCATAAATCGTTACTTTATAGCAAACTAGCCTTTGTCATATTGCAGTCCACCTTCGATGCCTCTCTTCTGAGGAGAAAGTCCAGGAAGTAAGAGATTGGCTATCTTCCGGATACCGGTGCTCTCCAGTGACAATACCTCATTATCATGTAGGGGAGAAGGAAGAAAAGCAAAGATAGGAAACCTTGTTTGACTTTTTTGTTTATCATGAGGCTTTCAAATGACAAGCATGGGAAATAGCTCCCTTATGAGGGAAGAAACACCTGGAGAAAAAGGAAGATGAGAGCAGGTGGTTATCCTGGGTTCTTTTGGAGTACTATCTCCCTACCCCCAACTCCAAGTTTAACAGTTTTTCCAGGTATGCTTTCCTGGACCAAAGATCATTCCTCAAAACTGCATTAAAGTACAAGGTCAAAGTCCTATGGCGCTAACTATCTTTCCAGTCTTCTCCTACTAAAGGACTTCTAAAACATGATAGGACCCATCTGCTCTCGATGGTTGGCTGCCTAAAGAGAAGGCCTGTGTGTGGCTGGGTTAGCTCCAGGGTATCCTGGTGCCATGATGGTAGATGTCGCCTTCCTGCCTGCTGCTGGTGATTTTCATCAAGGAGAAGAAAGATCCATTTTTAACAGCACTTCTTTTCACCAATGACAATGTCCTCCTGCCTATGTTGGGGGCTGGGAAAAGAGGGGGGTAGGAAAAAATATCTTTGTTTCTGTGTCCAGTCCTGACAGTTTAATTAAACAGAGCTTGAGACAGGGTCGATAAGGTCAGGCATTCTTCAACAGTGCTTGTGCAAAAATATCCGATCAGCACCATTTTAACCACTGGGGCCTAGTTAATGAGTTATGGTACTTCTTGCCGTGCAGATATAAATAAGGGGAAAAAAATACCCTGGGTCAGCCCCCTCCCTACTCTTTAATCACTAGCCTTTCATCCTTTTCAGACCCTGGCACAGACAAAAGGTCCATCTGGTAAGGACACACATTGGTTTTGGGCTGAGAAAGAAACCCACAGGAATTTGGCCTCCAGAAGAGAAGTCAGCTACCTGTGACCTGGGTGGGAAGCGAAATGTGGATTATGAAGAAGAAAAAACAAAAAGGCTGAAAAAGGAGACTGGAGGGCAAGGAAAGGGAGAGAATATTAAAGCTGGAAACTGAAGGGAGAAAAATGCTCTCGTGGCATTTCTTCTCCCTGGCCCCCTACTCCCTGGTAGATAAATGAGGGTTAGGTTTCAAATAAGTTCTCTACCATTTAGAGACTTCCAACTTGTGCATCTAACCCTAACCTTAACTCCTGTCCAGATAAATAAAAATGATCTGAACATATTGGCAGACCTGACACATAGCCACAGCACAAGGGTAGAATGTACCATTATATGGGGCCCATATCCTCTGGATGCAGCCAACCTGTTATGGGGATGATGACTCCACCTGCCACACACCCCATCTTCTTGCTGAAGAAAAAATTCTGCCCAGGTGTCAAACAGAAAAGCGTTCTACCTTCTCGCTCTCAAACCTTGCTTTTAAAGCCAAGGCTAGATGATCATTCTATGAATGAGGAGGAGGAGAAGAAGAAAAACAAGAAGACCAAGAAGAAGAAGGAGGAGGAGGAAAAAGAGAAAAAGGAGGAGAAGGAGGAAAAGAAGAAGAAGAAAAAGGAGGAGGAGAAAAGAAAGAGATGGAGGAAGAGGAAGAGAACAAGAAGGGAACTGAGGTACTAACCTGCCATGAGAAATTCAGGCATTTGGAAAAAAAATGAGGGATAGGTTCCCTTCCAAGAAGGGAGGGAGGGAGGAAAGAAGGAAGGGAAAAAAGGAAGGAAATTTATTCAGTGTATACTATGTGCCAGTTATTTTTCTAGGATGCTAGGGATAAAAAAAAACAAAAACCAAAAGCAACAGAGTCCCTCTTCTTAAGGACCTTATATTCTAAGACAGAAAGTCAAAATATTTAGGGGAGTGGTGACCAGAAAAGTAAGATTTTGTCTATAAAGTAGCAGGAGTTGTGAGTGGAAGCACAGGACATCAGAACTGCCATGCCCTTTCCAGAAGCAAGGGTAGTTAATATTGATTTGATTTGATTACTGTTCCCAAGGCAAGTGGTAGAAGGTGGAGGAACAGGGTGGGAGGGAGTGAAGGGAATAATGGTACTTCATGACAACACGGAAGATGGCAAGAGCACCAAAGGTGTCCCAGGTGGATGGATGCGAGGTGTGGGCTAGGATCACCTTACATATAGTTCTCACGGTCAATTTACACCTACTCATTCACTAGTCAATCAAGTTTAGCCCCAGGATGGAGGTCTAAACTGAGAGGATCAGCTCCCCTAGGGAGGGAAGCATGGTTTCTGGTCCCGGTGGGGAGTGGAGCAGGAAAAAGGCAAGAGAAATAGTAAATGCCCCAAGATGCCCAGGGTGGATGGAATCCTATGCAATTCCCTCCTTCTTTGGTGAAGTAGATTTTTCACATTAATTCACCTCATGGACTTACCAGAAACATACAGATGCTCCATTTCCCTCTGGAGATGGGTATATTGTTCCACGCAGAAATTTCTAGACCACTTGGTGTGCTGGAACCAGCTCTAACTCATTTGAAAGATCACTGCTAAATTTTCCATTTCTGTATTTACACATCAGAAATCCAAAATCACTACAAATCAAGGATTGGTTTACTGTTTTGTTAATTGTCTAGACTTAAGAAAGTGTTAATAATGCAAATTAAATTTAAAAGTATGTGTGTGCACATATACCTCCCTTTGTTAAATATTTACAATCCCAGTACACTCTGAAGCCCATCCATTGCACAAACTCCACTTGATGGCTTCAGAGTGATTATCCATAGTAACTGTTGCTCTTTCCCTCCCAGCTGGATTTACTTATTTTTTTCTTTTGCTCATTAAAGGGGCCACTCCCTATTTAAAGAGGCCACTCTAAGTGAGTACCTGAATAGGCCTGGGTCTCCCAGTGCATCCTGGGCCATCTCCAGTCATCCTGATGAATATCTGCTCACTGGATCTACATGGCCCAGGATGGGAAGTGAGACTGGTGACCTCGCAAAGCCCTCCCTCACTCAAAACAAAGTCAAATGAAAGTCACGTCATCATTTCTCTGATGTCATCGTCTTCTTTGAAAACAAAGGATGAACAGACAGACAGACCCCTCCTCTTCTCCCTCTGTACCCTTACCTGTGGGTGCTCTGCCCAAAGGAATATAAATTTTGATTGCTGAAACCTAGTAAGATATCTTGGAGTTTACAGGCTAGATTCCTTCTTTATGGACCATGACTTAAACCCAAATCATTCTGGTTCTCGTTGATTGGCCAACAATAGGTCCCAGACCTATTGCTTGGTCATTGTTTGAGCTCTGATGGCTCAGAGTGAGCATAAATAGCAATTATTTCTGTTTTGACCAGAAACTCTGAGGTTCTTCCTTTCCCAGGTTGACTTTAATTTTTTTGACTAGATAAAAGAAGTCATTCTTTGCCTCAGTTTTACCTAAACTTAATCATTGAATGGGAGTTATCTCAGACAAATTGAGACCTGGAAAGCTTTAAAAGGCCAAGGTCTTCCACTGCATCTAGGGCCATCTCCAGTCATCCTGACCTATGTCTTGCCACTGGACCCACTCTCTGGAGGAGACAGTGAGGCTGGTGACTTTGCACAGCCCTGCCTCACTTAAACTCAGTTCACTTGCAAGTCATGGCATCACCTTCATGATGTCATGGTCCTCTTCTAGAACAAAGGACCATCAATAGTCATATCCCTAATCACCTCCTTGGAATCAAGAATGAGCTACTTCCACAGAGGAAAAGGTGGGAATATTGCAGGGCAACCACCAAGCAGAATTTCCACAGAGATGAGTACCCTTCTTTCCTACAACTATTACCTGCCCCTCCTTAGAAAAGTAGAACCTCTCAAAATAAATGTAAAACCTACGATTTTGGGAAAGAGCTAAAATCCAAGGTAGATATGACCAAATACAGTGAAACTCCTTAGACACTGATGCACCTCCATAGGCAATGTAAACTTGTTTCAGCCTCACTAAGTGAAGCAGCCTGGCTCTACTCCAAGGCAGCTGTGGGCCCCCAGGGAGATGTCCCCCAGTCAATGCCTCATACTAGTGAGACCTAGCAGAGCAGAAAAGTGAGCTCAGCAATGCCTTGGGGCTTGGAAAGCCTTCCACTCTAACCTCTAGTCTGTCACTCTAACTGGCTTCATCATGCTGGGCAAACTATTTCCTTCACAGAAATTATGAGCTACAATTTCCCTACCTAAAAAATAAAGGGGTAAAATAACTCACTCTGTAAGAGCTAGTGAAAAAAAAAAGGAATCACATGGATAAAGTGCAATTGGAATCCAGGGTTATTATTCATAATAATACTGAAAGCAGGATCTCCCCCAAACACAGATTTTTCTGGGATTGCCCTGTTTCTTCCAAGTCCATTTTCATCCTGATTTAGTGAAATTGCTCTGGTACTAAGGTACCGCTTTCACATCAAAGAAATGAAGTAGCATTAGAGTCACTTCAAAGTGGAAGAAGACTTGACAACAAGGGATCCTCAGTAGAAAGAATAAATGTCCAGGACACAAATCTTTGCAGACAATATCCAAGGGAAAGTTAACCAGACATTCTTGGATGCTTTGGATTCACTGGGTTGAAAAAATTTATACTGGATAAATAGAAATCTCTATCATGGGACTACCAGCCTTTCTAAAAAAACACCCACAACTCCCAGGTAAAGCAATGACATGAATCTCAAACTCACTGCAGCTAGGTGGCACAGAGGATAGAGCACTGGGCCTGTAGTCAAGAAGACCGGAATTTAAATCCATCCATCCTCAGACATTTACTAGCTGGGTGAACCTAGGCAAATCATTTCACCCTGTTTCCTCAGTTCCTCCTCTATAAAATGAGTCAAAGAAGGAAATGGCAAAGACTCCAGGACCTCTGCCACGAAAACTCCAAATGGAGTCACACAAACAGTTGGACATGACCGAAACAAAGAACAACAACTAAATTTCATACTTTACAGGAGGCATGGCATAGAAGGATAGACAAAAAAAATCCAAACTCAATCAAATAACACAGAGATAGAGGGCACATAATTAAAAGCAAAACTTGAGCCATACAAGTTGATGAGCTTAGAGACCATGCCTTACTTGCTGAAGAAACTGTGTTTGGTCTAGTCTACTGATTTGACGCTTGTCACTTGATGCTTTACATTGCCAATTATCCTTTTACATATCTTTCCAATTATGTCATATCAGTAGGGACAGAAACAAGGGTATACCCAACAAATAGAATAGGGTATTTATTGAGTAGGCATTAAAGAAATGTCTTTGGATTGTTGATAATAAAGACATTATGGCAATAACAATGATTAAGGGGATAGCATGATCAGGCTTTGAATACGGAGCTAGAAGAAGCAATCTCATCCAGTTTCACAGAGGAGGAAACTGAGGCCCAGACTGGTTAAATGACTTGCCAAAGGTCACACCAAGTAGTAAGCTAGCAGAGCTGTGATTCCATATATAATTCCATATATATTCCATTTATAATCCAATTCCAATATAATCCATATTCCCTGATTCCAAACAGTGCCCTTTCTATTACATTGAGCTACATTGCTATGTGAAGCACTTTCATGGTCAACATTGCTTTAAGAAGCAAAAATAGAGCAAAGGAGAGTGGGTAGAGACACCAATGAGGAAGACAGTGATGGTTAATAAGCTATTAGACCTACTCTGAACAAAATGGATCTGTGGAGGTCATGGGGGATTTTGCAGTAACCGTCCAAGAGTGCATTTGCTTGCCTTTCTGTTATTGCCAAGTAACTAAGTATTTTCAAAGGCAGGCTGATCTTGCTCCTAGAAGAGAAGGTAAAAGGACCAGAGGAATGTCTTTCTATTCTCCATATTATCAGAAAAAAAACAAATTAACTATTCTTTAAAAAGAATGACATAATGACAAACAAAGGAGAAAAACATATAAAGAGGAAGAAGGAAATTCTAACCTGTGTCAGGTTGTAAGATAGAAAAATATGACACCAAAAAGAATAGGGAGAAAAGATGGCTTCATTTTAGAATTTGTGAGAGAGGAAAGACAGGAATAATTCAATCTATATAGATTTTGGCACAGTAGGTTTCAAAGGGTTGATTCCTACGGCCTAAAATTCTCTATGAATACGTTACCTCAAGAGAAATGGGAAGCTCTCCAAAATGAAATTCTGAAGGCACAAACAGAAACAATTGCAATGCAGAAGAAAAGGGGGAGCCTGCCTAAAGAAATGGATGCAGATGGACAGAGAACTCATCAGCCAACTTAAACTTTTAAGACATGCATAAAAGATGAAGGTAAAGGCAGGTAATAGAAGATGGCAACAAAGAAAGGCCACCAAGGCTCAGTTTGTGGAGACTGGGGATGAATATTAAGGACATGAAAAAGCTTTTTCTTTAGCTACATTAGATAAAGGGGACAAAGCAGGACAGAATCACTGCTTGGGGTGATTAGATAGTGATTACAAATGCCGACAAAAGGTAGAACTACTCAACTCTTGTACTGGTAATTTTTCTGTGTTCTCTGAGAGTCGTATTAATGATTAGAATTTACATAGAGCTTTAAGTGGGCAGAGCACTTTACAAATATCTCATGAGTGATCTCTGTACTGGAAAGGACAAAATGAATAACTTTGAACTCTGATCAATCCAATAACCAGGGGCGATTCCAGAAAATGGACGGTGAAACCCACTACCCACCTCTCAACCCCTCCTCACAGAGAGGTGATGGTCCATCAGAGAATGAGACCTGGATTTTTTTAGACACAGTCAAGGGGGATTTCCTTTGCTTGATACTGCATATTTGTTACAATGGTTTTGTTTTTATTTTTTTTTTCAAATATGGAAGAGGGGAGTGGGAAGGAGATTTTTCTCAACCAGAAAACAATTAACTAAAAAATACTTTTTAAAATAAAAGTGAAGGCAGTTGAAACTGAGGGAAGTAGAAATCATACACTTGACTACAAATCTTATCCCAAGGAACTAAAAGACACAGCAAATGTGATTACCTCTTAAAGGTCTTGAAGAACAGGAGAAGGGCTGTAGATGTGAAGTTCAAATGCTGACTAGATTTTTTTTTAAAGGGACAAAAATGAGAAGTCTACACACTATAAAAAGGTGAGCTCAACTTCAATTACTGACAACATTCTAGGACATATTGATAAAAAAGATGGTTTGGGACCAGCCAGAAAAGGAAGTGGTGAGCCAGCATGGCTTCATCCAGAGGTCATACCTGATCAACCTCAGTTCTTTTTTTGACAATGTTACTATGCAGAGAGCACAAGTGAATGCTGTAGACATAGTTCACCCAGATATCAGCAAAACATCCAGCAAATTCTACTATATGATTCTTGTGGACAAAGCGGAGAGATGGGGACTAAACAATTGTATGATAAGTGGAACCATTTGTAAAATGAGGATAGTTGTACCTTCCTCATAAGAAGAACAAATGAGATGACATATGTAAAGCTCACCCTGTAAACCTCAAAGCACTATAAAAATGCCAACTATCACTGTTATTTTTATTCAGGAATTAGTGAATGGTCAAATCAGTGAACAAGCATTTATTAACTACCTACAGTGTAACAGGTACTGAACTAAGTGCTGAATATACAAAAAAGAAAAAAGGTAAGAGCCAGAAAGTCAGTCTCCCTTTTCAAGGAACTCAGTCTAATGGGGAAGACAACACTGATATCAATTTAGAGGGCTCCAGGAATCTGTTGGTGCTGTGCCATTTGACATTTTAATCAGTGTCTCAGATGAAGGTAGAGATGACATGACTGTCAAATTTGCAGGTGGCACAAAGCTGAAGAAGGATAGTTGGCACTCTGAATGGACTAGAGAAGATCTTGACAGCCTAGGCTGGTGGGCTGATCCTAATAAGATGGAATTAAGGATCAGAGGTCTAGAATTGGTAAGGACCTTAAAGAACATCCAGTCCAACCCTCTGGACTAGATCTTACAAATGAGACAACTGAAGCACAGAACTGTGAAGTGACTCCCCAGGGTCACACGGGTATCAAATATCATGGTTTGGGTTCAAACTCAAGGGTCTTATGACTATCTCACCAACTCCTTCTCTTGACATCCTAGCTAGGTGGCACAGTAGACAGGATGCTGGACCTGGAGGATCTCAGTTCAAATCCTGCCTCAATGACTCACCAGCTGCATGACTTCCCCATCTGTAAAATGGAGACAATTATAGTGCCTGTCTCCCAAGAAGATTCAGTGAGATAACATTTGTTAAGCACTTTGCGGTGCTAGATAAATGCGACTCTTCTTTTAATACAATTTAGAACATCAACCAATGATCTGTTATGATCACCCCTTTTAGATCTTAATTTCCTCAAGAGGAGAAATACTATCTTATTTCTTCCCTTACATTTGTATTATTTCCCTTGTATTTTCTCTCATATTTCCCTAGAGCTAACACAATGTGTTACACGTAGCAAATGCTTACAAATGCCTGATGGGAGAGAATTGAAACATAAATAGGTCAAAGAAGGGCTTAGATAAAGCTAGAGATGATAGATTCTATGCAAAAACACTAAGGATCTATGACACTTCCCAGGGAGGGGAACTCCTTTTGCCAGATCAGATCCCAACTCAGTCCTAGGGAGTTGCCCAAGACACAGAAAGGTTAAGTGAGTTGCCCAGGGTCACACAGATGCTCTCAGAGGTAGAATTTGGAACCAAATCTTCCTGACTTGAAGACCCAGATTCATAATAGAATATAAAAGGAATTTGATTATTTGATTATTCCAAGTCCAATCTGTTAAAGCTGATACCACTGAGGACAACCACATACTCTCATAATGCTTCCCTTATTTCTTCTATCATAGCTAAGAGGACTATGATAGAAGACCTAACTCAACACAGCATATATAAATGTGTGTATACATATATATGTATTAATGTTTGAGTGTACTGTTTTTATGAAAAGTCTGACCCTTGGATTCCAAGAGTGTTTCTGACCAGGTGAAAGGCAAGCTAATGGTAGGCAGTTCTAAGAAGAGCCTCTGCAGATGCAATCCTCAGTGACTCTCCAACACTCTCCACTTATCCTGCCAAGGATGGCAGGAACAGAAGAATGTTTTAAGGATGAAAAAAGGTTACTCACAGTCTTGAAAGCGCCTGGTTATTCTGGAACAGTAGTTCTGGTAACAAGTGCAGATGGTTCCGGTTCAGTCGTCTGGAGAAAAGAAAAGAAAAAATTAAAATAACTTAGTTTTTCAGAGAAAAAGAAGAAATATGCTCCACAATGGAAAGAATGTTGTGTTATCTCAACTCTTCCTAATAATGGGTTTATGCATTAAGTACACACAGACACCCACACACACACATATCTCATCGCTGATGATTTTCATTTTAGCATGTGTGTCCTGTAGAGATTATGTCATGAGGTACTAAAGAAAACCAACCATTCAAATGGCATCAGTCCAGTAAAAGAAAAGGCAGTCTTGAAAAATGTGAATGAAAGAATCAGGATCCAATGGACCAGTGTTGGTCATACCATCCTCTTGACCTCATCATCACTTTAGGGAGAATCGTACAATGGAGGTGGATTTGGAACTCCAATAACCAGCCAGACCTCAGGGCTCTACTGACCCCTGTCTTAACCATTAGGCAGGAACAAGAATTCAACATCTGCCCTGCAATCAGGTACAGTCTCCAACTCCAACTCACCCCCAACACATGTACTTTTTCACCTCTTGCTCAGGGATTCATGATAAAAATCAGTGTTACCATTACTATGGTGAAAGATGTAACAATCTTTTTCTCTGTGCTTCCACAGATCCCCATGAAGCACTTCCAGGCTTACGTCTCTTTCCCTGGCCATAACTCCAAATTCCTTCCTACCTGTATCACCTACGCCCTTATCCCACTCTACTCAAGCCTACCTTTACGCCCTCTGGAGCTCCTAAGTCATCATTAACAAACTGCTCTTTATACTAGATATGTTCTATATAAATGTCATCTCCTATTGTTAACCAAAACCCCCAAATTCTAAATCTTAAACCCCTTATCAATTCAGATAACCAAGCTGCCAAAAACAACCTACACAAACTCACTTAAATCTGGGCAATTAAAAACAAGATGGAAGGAAGGTAATTTAGGGCATATGTTCAAAAACTTACACGTCTACTTTTAGCAGTCCATTTAAATGACACTCATTTGTCATAGCATTTTTAAATGGGTCATCTCATATAAAGTTTTAATTTATCTGGAAAAATTACCAATATAGTTAGAGTTTTCCCTCAGGGCAAGGAAGAAACCCTGAGTTCTATAAATATAACTTGACTAGGAAAGATAATCCAGGGGAGGAAAGCCTTATGTTGTGAGAGAAAGAATATGAGACTGGGAGTCCGGAGGCCTGGGTTTTACTCCAAGTTCAGTCACTTACTAGCTGTATGGCTTTGGAAGCAAGCAACCATTTATTAAGCATTCACTATGCGCCAGACACTCAGATAAGCATTGGTGATACAAAAATAAGAGTGAAGCAATCTCTTTCCTTAAGAAGCTTATATTCTAAGAAAGGAGATAACATATATGTGTGTGAGCACATATATGTACATATATGTATATACACATATGTGTGCGCACATACATATATGTGCATGTGTGTACCCACATATATATGAATTGCTGAATATATTAAAATGAGTATAAGGTAATTTTAAGAGGAAGGGCTCTATCAGCTGAGAAGGATCAGGAAAGACTTCATGTAGGAGGAGACACAAGCTGGGTCAAGTCACATTCACTTTCTGGGCCTCAGTTTCCTCATCTATAAACTGAGGGTGGCTAGATTATCTCTAAGGTCCCCTTCTGGCTCTAATATCCTGTGATTCTACTAACAATCTTGAACTAGACCTTCCTTCCTTTTCTGAATTAATTTCATGAAAACTTGTTATCTGTGCCCATTTCTGCTTAAGGGATGCATGGCTTTGTGTACAGGGACATCCCCTCCACTAATTTGTATCATAATCATGCTTTGCCTTGGCAGACAATCTTTATGAATTCTAAGGCCAAAAATATTCATTCTCCTGTGACCAAACTTCTGGTAAAAAGTTCCTCCAAATGTATGTGTAGAATCTATATAAAACTGTATGCCCTCTCAAAGAGGGAGTGGAGAGGTAGAGGGGAAGGGGGAGAGGGAGGAGAAAAATCTAAGATATATGGAAGTGATTGTAGAACAATGAAAACAAATACAATAATGAAAAAAAAAGTTCCTCTGAGCTTAGCCAGACAGAGCCCCAGAAGACAGACATGTAGTCTGTCACTTGGTCCTGCTCAAAATCTTTCCAGCTTGGAAAGGCCCACCAGAGCTTTCTTTTATTTTGCCAGCATAGCCTTTGAATATCTGGATCACCACCATCCCACAATAAGGCATCAGTGTAGGATTTTTAATGGAGGGTTGTGTCTCCATGACTGAGATTTTTTTTAAAATTTTCACATTATACTTACAAAAGGAGGATAATGCAAAAAACAACCCAACAGAACTGAAGTTGTTCTGAGGGAGGCAACTAAAATGATAGAGGCATGAGGAACCTGTCCCCTGAGAATCTTCCTCCAGAAAGGAATACTTTCCTGTTCGGAAAAATGAAAATGAGAGTATTCACGACTAAAGTCTATAAAATCGTAATTATGGATTGGGGAAATATAGGCTTATTCATGACATCCCAGTATTCTAAAACTATGGACATTCACTGAACCTTAAATGTAGTTTAAAGGCAAATAAATGCCGACAAAGGAATTTCAGAAAGCTCCACTTTATACCATGGACAATAAAATTGAAGGATTTATTTTCTCAAGAATTAAAAAAGACTAATGATTTAAAGAGATATAAAACAAGCTGGGAAGATGAGTAGAAACTATTTTCCTGGCTTATGACCTTGAACAAATGTTCTCTGTGGCTCGAACCAGACAAATTCAAAGTTCTGTGAGTCTATGATTCTGCTATTCTATATTCATAAACAATAGATTCATAGCAAACTAATAATGTCTGGGATATATGAGGCACATTCCTAACTTTTTCAGGTTGATGTCATTGAAGTCAACCACCCCTGAAAAAAAAAAGTGCCTCTTGGTATCATCAAAAACTGAATACTGAGTTTGACCTAATATAGTCTTTATGTTCTTTTGATTAAAAAAAATCTGAGCTTTCTTAATGTCTTTTGTTTTTATATTATAGCTACTTTCAGATAGAGCTCCAAACACCATCAAGTGAGCTCTCTGATTAACAAAGAGAAATAATTAGACCATACCAATCACCCCAGTAACTAGATTTGACAGTATATGGCCATTCGTCACCTGTAGTCCACCATCTCTTTCTTGAAGAAGGGAGTTATTTCCACATCTCTTTGTTGGACATCAAGATTGATCATTGTAATTAGTCAGGCTTTACTTTCATTTTAATGTTGTCTTTTGTTTCATTGTCATAAGTGTACATTTTTGTCCCCTAGGATCTATTTATTTCACTCTGCATCCATTCAAACAACTCTTCCCATGTTTCTCTTAATTGAGAAGTTCTATCCTATGAATAAAACTGCACACACTGACAGAGCCTGACATCTCCAGAAATAAGAATCAAATGTTTCGTAATCCAAGGAATCATTTCATTCCATAAGTGTTCATTAAGTCCTATTAAAAATTCAACGCTATGATAGGTGCCATAAAGTATATTAAAATGTAAAACATGGCCTCTGGCCTCAATTCAACTCAACAAACATTTATTAAGTTCCTACTTTGTGCCAAGCACAACTTGGCCCAAGGAATTTCTCATATAGTTTGAGCTACAGAATATGTGGACAATTAAGAAAATTCAAAAACATTTTTCTTAATTCCTTCCAGCAAACACAAAATCACATGGCCATTGACAACTGGCTGACCTTAGGGCTATAATCAGCCCATAATCAACTCCAGGAAAATAATCAGTCATCACCTACACAAGGCAGGTCAGAACTTCTACCCTAGGGATCACAAAGGTCCAATCCGGCACAGATGTTATGTTTATGGCCATCCCTTCCTACCTGACTCAGTAAAAAAGGTTTATTAAAAATAGGTCTTTGTAAACCCCAAAACAATGAGAAGAGAGCTTCCAGGCCTTTAACCATTATATAATAACTGATAACACAGTATTTCAATTTCTAGTAGCTTCTTCCTCCAACCACAGTGCTTTTTTTTCTCTCATACAATCCCCAGTACATAGAGACCAGACTATGATTCTTATTTTCAAATGTGAGAATTAAGACCCGGAGAAGTGTGTCTGGTGCCACACAACTAATTCAGAAGGAATTAAAATCTCCTCTACCTCACTTCACACACACACACACACACACACACACACACACAGGACAGTTTCTTTCTCCCGATTTCTCTTTCATGTCACTTTCTCTTAAAAAAGGTGAATTTAGCCATAATTCCAGGTATTCCTAGATCAGATGAGTAAAGAGAAAAGCTGGAAAAGGGGAGTCCTTGGTGCGGTATCAGGAGGTGACTGAATAACAAAACCCATCTCTCTCCTATCGAGTCTCTGGTTTAGTGGGCTCTCAGCTTCTTCGAAAGATATTTGGTGAGGACTGTTTTCTTCTAACCATTCTACTCTTCATGTCTGACCAGAGCCATAACCATACTGGGGAACTCATTGTCCCATTTGATGACACATAGGACCCACCTGGAAGATCTACCCTCCCCCCACTGCCATCATTGCTTAAGAGATGGTTAAAGGAACTACACAAAAAAAATTTGAAGATGCTTCAATGTCCCCTGTGCTGCTGCCCTTGCTCTTCAGAGAAGCAAAATACATGTTCCCTCCAGGCTACTGATGCCAAAGATCTCTGTGTTGAACCAATGACAAGGTGGGCAGAGAAAGACATTTGCAGGGTCAGTTCCCCATCACTGCCTGGCCGAGCTGTCAATCAGCATCATGGCAAACAGCAAGGATATAATAGCCAATTAAAACCATTGCTGGATGACTCAATGCTAACTGTCAACTAAATTATTATCAGCTGTGAGGAGAGAAATATATTTGGAAATGATAGCAACGTATTTTAAAATGCCCCAATAAAACATTAACCAAAACAGGTGGGAAGAAGGAAAAGGAATGATTTCCTTTTGTTAAAAAATTTTTTACAAGCTGCAGATATATGGCTGGGATGCCATGAGTGAAAAATGAATGCATGGAGTCCTGTATACATCCAACTTCTCCCTCATCCCTGTGCCCTGTGGATACTCACAGTCTCTCCAGGTCCCTCATGTCATCAAAAGCTCCTCGCTCCACTGCTCCAATCTGATTTTCCATCAGTTGTCTGGTGAGGCAAAGAGACAAGGCTACTCTAGGTCAAGGACTCCAAGAAACAGGAGGCAAATTCAGACCAAGATACTTAGTGAAGGAATGACAACGGAAAGTCCACACCCCGGGGCATCCTATTAAGACTCTTCTTGAGAGGATGAGATTTCCTTAAAGTCTGATGAATTCAACAATGTAGGCTTGCTCCCCTCCCCAGGCCTGCCACATAGGAAACAAGTACTCCTGTGGCACAGGGCCATGCATCCACCAAGATACCACATTATCTTTCCAAAAACACAGAAAGGGAAAACCCTAGTTTAGTCAGCAGTGAGTACAGGGCATGGGTCTATCAAGCCCTGGAATGAATGTCTATCCTAGCAAAGTCTGTAGCACCAACCCAGAGGGCATATGTCCAGGCAGCAGAACAGCCAGTACAGCATGCTGCAAGTGGGCAAAAGACCATGCCAACTGGGCAGAGCTTACAAGGGCGGAAAATGCACTGGCAGCTGGCAAACATCACACAACTCTCCCACTGCCTCCGTCTGCTTTGGATGAAAATGAGACACCTCCGCCAAATCATCACTACCTATACAAGAGCTCTCGGTTTTGTTCTTTATTTTCCCCATGCCCTCCCTGATTTCACATCTCCCTATATTACAAATGAAAGGATACAAGGTTTCAAGACAATGATGAACCTACAACAGCATCTTTGCCCTTGATACAAAGTTTAACAGATCTCCTTCCTTCCTATGTCCTACCTCCTACTGTCATGTTTATAAAGAAGTAGGAGAAATGGAGGATGGGTCCATGGTCTTCTACAACTTAGCTTCTCCTTTCCTTGACCTCTCCCTTACTCCAGTGATTTAAGTGAGGCAGTTAGGTGGCTCAGTAGAAAAAATGTTGGGGTTGGAGTCAGGAAAACTTAAATTCAAATTCCAGCTCAGGTGTAACCCTAATTAAGTGAGTTTAATCTCTGCCTACTTCAATTTCTTCCTCTGTTAAAATGAAGGGAGTTAGACTCTAAGGTCCCTTAAAGCTATAAAACCACAATCCTGTGATCTTTCGATATTCAGCTTAGCTCCCCATACTCACAAACATATTTGTGCCTAGCTATAGTTATCCCCATTTACAACTGTTTGGCCATATCAGACATCTGTCACTATGATGATTCAAAAATACATCACACCTAGTTTCTATCATTCCTGAATCAAAGATGTAAGGGTCAAACTTACATAGCTCACAGTGTCAAAGAATGTCAGAGCTACAAGGGACCTTCACTGTTATCTGACATCATAGGTCTCCACCTGGAAAGAACTTCACAAGTCATCTGCTCCAGCTCCTCCATTTTACAAATAAAGAGACGGAGGGGCAAAGACTTTGGGTGATTTGCCCAAGGTTACACAAGTAGTAGACATAAGAGGTGAGATCTGAAACTAGATCTTCTGAATCTTGACCACTCCATCACAATGACTCCTAGGATCACTGGATAACAGATTTAGGACCTTAGATGTTTATTAGCTCACAGGTCTCTACACCTAGAGTCAGAGGAACCTCTGAAGCCATCTAGCCCAATCCCTTCATTTTACACGAGAATCTAAGGGAAAGTAGCTTCCCCAAGGTCACGCATACAAGTGAGTCGGTAACAGATTAGGACTAGAAGCTAGGTCTCCTGATTCTCAGGCCAGGATTCTTTCAAAGGGCATTGAATAAAGTTCCAATAACATGTAATTTCTAGTCCCTGGTGTAGGATAAGTCTGAAGAAAATAGCTACTGGGAATTGGAGACATCAGAGGCACAAATATGTGTGTGTATGTGTGTATACACACATATATGTGTGCATATGTATTTATATATATGCATGTATATATTTTTCTCTGTTGCCCCATCTCATTGCCCTGACAGTAAGCCATTAGAAAAGCTCATCTCCTTCCTAGTTCTCTGTTGATCTAGGCCAGGACCCAGTCCCTAATGGGACATTCTCCAATCTTACTTCTATGACCGAAGTTGACCCAGTAGTCCTGCAGCAAAAGTGCTGAGGATGGGTTGGGAAATAAAGAAAAGGGCAGGGATTGCAGAAGAAGACGAGGAAAGTTAACACTCACAACACTCGAAGCTGCTTCAGCCCTGCAAAGTCATTCCTGTGGATCCGAGTGATGTTGTTTCCATTGAGTTCCCTGGGGGAGAAGAAAAGAAAGAACATTCGGTAAGCATTCTGGAGGGAGGACAGATTACATGGACTTTCTCCAGATCCATGCTGCCCAACTTATGCCTGACATCTGTTAAATAGGACTCTATGCTCCAACTGATATACCTGAAGACCCAAGTGCATCACACAACTTTAAGTGGCATTTCATGAATTTTCTTTGCATCTCTCTGTCTATTCATTCCCTTCTCCAAATCTCCCTTCACATAGCAGCCAGAAAAAACATTCTAAGACACTGTTCTCCTTGGCTCAAAAACTTTCAATGGCTCCCTACTGCTCATAAAATAAAACTCAATATCCTTAACCTGATCTTGAAGGTCTTCCACAACCTGCCTTTGGCTAACTTTCCAGCCCTGTTTCATCTTCCTCATTTTCACATACTCTGTGTCCAGCCAAATTGGACTACTAGTTATTTCCTGAACTTGACATGCCGTCCCCTGCCTATGTGCATTTGGCAAATATCCCTTATACATAGAATAGAGGAAGACTTCCTCTTCTCCACCTCCTAGAACTCTGCCTTTACAGGGCACTGTCCCACTTCACTTTTCCATGTTCATTTGGTCACTGTGGCCTGCACATAATGGAACTGGTACATTGTTCCTGCTATGTTTTTCCACTGGCTCTGATTCTGATGTATAATAAGGGCCTACAGAGTGGATGGATACATTCTTGACTGGGAGTGTGACCTTGGGCAAATTATATCACTTTTCTGAACTCTTGCTTCCTCACCTGTGAAATGGGGGTGATGATAACTGTGATACCTCTCTCCTCAAGTTGTTATGAGGACCAAAAGACATAATGCACATAGAGTACTTTGCAAATTTTAGAGAGCTATAAAAATATCAGTAATTATTTTTATTATGACAACCTGTCCTTTCTTTCAGACTAATTTAGGTCAGGGGAAGCTGGTTGATGCAGTGGATAGGGCTCTGAGCTTGGAGTTAGGAAGACTTCTCTTTCTGAGTTCAAACCTGGCCTCAGGCACTTACCAGCTGTGTGACCCTGGGCAAGTCATTTAACCTTGATGAGTTTCCTCATCTGTAAAATGAGCCAGAGAAGGAAATGGCAAACCACTCCAATATCTTTGCCGAGAAAATGCCAAATGAACTCTTGAGGAGTCGGACACAACACAAAAACAATACCTACACAAGATAACTTACCTCACACTGATATTCAAATGATATCATGATGTTCAAATAATGTTCTTTACAAAATTTAAGTACAATAAAAATGCCATCATTATTGTTAAGTATGACGCCTAGGATTTGAACTTAGGTTCATTAATGATTTATTTGATTTGTCACTGAGATTAGTCTATTCAGGTTATTTATTTCCACTTGTATCAGATTGGGTATTTGCTATTTTTTGCAGATATTCATCTATTTCTTAAGTTCTAAAATTTATTATCACAAATCTTTTCTTAAGTTTATTGCATATATTATCATGTCCCTTTTATGTTTCTAATTTTGGTAACTGAGTTCTCTCTTTTTAAATTAAAGTTTGGAGGGTTTTTTAAATCAACTTTCTTCGTTATACAAATAAGTTATTAGTCTTATTTCAATTGTTCTTTTGTCTTCCATTTTATTAATTTGTGCCCTGATTTTAATCATCCTCCTCTTTTTCTACATTCCTTGAGGTGTAACCGTGTGCATATTTTCCACGTTCTTTAAATGCGGATCTAATTTGTTAATTCATTCCCTGTCTCTCTTGCCAATCTAGGGATTCAAAACTATAAATTTGCCTCTAAGCACTAAACTGGCTGCCTATATTAAGATATGTGGTATTTCTGTTGTCATTATCTTTGAAGGTAATCTGCTATTATTAAATCCTTTTTTATCCAAAGCATTAATAAATTGCTTTTTAAAATTTCACGAAGATCTAGGCATTGATCATCTATCATGTTTACTCCCAGTTTAATATATTAGGGTCCATTAATGTACTTTAGATTTATACCTTTCCAGATTTGCTTATGACTTCACTCTGGCCAAGACATGATCTATTTTTGTGAATGTTCCATGAATGCTTAAAAAGAAATGGATATTCCTTATTTGGTCCATTGAGTTCTCTCCGTATATCTCTTAAATCCCCATTTCTCAATCATCTAAAATGTCTCCAATTAAATCTGGGTACATCTTTTTATGTTAGACATGCATCTTATGAATAAATGGCTTTATGTGCCAACAATTGTGCTAAACACTGAAAGCACATTTTTTTAAAGGTACAGTTCCAGCCTTTAAGGAGCTTATTTGCATTCTAATAGCAGAAGACAATACATATAGGGAAATAGAGACCAGGAGTAGGGTTTTGTTCTAGTGAGGAAAGGAAGACAAGAGAATAGTCCAGTAGAAAGCAGGCAATGAAAAGCTCAGAGTGGAAGGGATGGGATGAGATGGGATGCTGAAGTACTGTCTGGTAACTAGACCAGACAGTAGATAAAGTGGGCTAAGTCGGTGCACTCATTCACCATTCAATTGGGTTTCGCCTTAGAGCAGGAGCTCCAACAATAAAGAGATTCCCTTCCCTTGGGACTGAGGGCTAGATTCTGGAAGATCCAGGTATGAAGATTGAGTTCTCAGGTCCAATGTAGAGGGTTCTAGTTCAGATTGGAAAAAGCACATCAGCATTATGTCTTTGCATCTACTCTATACCCCTTTTTCTTGTTAATGGAGGAGCTCAATTCACTTAAATGTAATCTTGTAATTGTCAAATTTGACAGCTACTGTTTGGGGGGGTTTTTTGATCATAGAAATGTAACAGGATATTAGATTTTAAAAAACTATATCTTGCTATTTCTATTACTAAAGTAATCTCAGTGAAAGAATATTTTTTAAAAATTTCTATATTTTGTGCTTTGAACTCTATATTTAAAATGAGCAACTAGGTGGCATAGTAGATAGAGTACAGGGCCTGGAAGTCAGGAACACCTGAGTTCAAACCCAACCTCAGACACTTACTAACTGTATGACCCTGGGCAAGTCACTTAACCCTGTTTGCCTCAGCTTCCTCATCTGTAAATTGAACTGGAGACAGAAATGGTAAACCACTCCAGCATCTTTGCCAAGAAAACCCCAGATAAGGTCACAAAGAGTCTGACACAACTGAACAACAATCTCCAAAAAAGGAGTTCTTGCCCTGGGGTGCATGAATAAATTTCAAGGGGTCCTTGAAGTAGGATATAAAATGTCTTTATTTTCAGTAACATCTAACTGAAATTTAGCATTTCTTCCAATTATTTAAGAACATTATTCTGAGAAGAGGTCCATAGGTTTCACAAAATAGCCAAAGGGGCCCAGGACATAAAAACAGGTTAAATATCCTTTACTCAAACTACCCTGCTTTCTTAACCAACATAGGAGTGTCACCTGGGAACCACCACCAATCCTAGCTCTTCTCCAGTCATTTACCTGACTTTCCTTTTCTCCCTTTGTTTAGCTGTAAATTCCTCTTAATTATAGATCTTTATTTCTTTTCATTTGCTTTACCTTTCCATTATCTTCTCCACTCCAAGGGCAGCTGTATCATTTCATAAATTTAATCAATAATTTAGGTATTTTTAAGTACCCTACGGAGGTTCTTTCATTAAGATAACAACAATTCAATCATAATTGAAATATAGCCAGGGCTCCAAGTACTTAGCTTTCTGAGTATTTCTCCAGCTCAATTCCAAAAAGCTCTTTTGAAACGTGGTTTTTTCCTCCATAAATGCTTTGAGGATCTTTTGGTTTTTAAATATCCTTTGTTTTCCAATGGAATTTAGATAGCTAGGGATCTCTGAAATTAAGGCCCATGTTTAAAAATTTTGTATATCATATTCTAACTTCTTTAATCATTTCTGGTTTTTTAGACAGTCTTCTGAGATGCTAACAATAGTTTTGATAGGTTTTTGGTTTCTTCCTCTGGGTGACTTGAAAAGATTTTTCTTTTGTCATTGTGGTTTTGACGTTTGATGATGATGTGCCTAGGTGAGCTGAATGTTAAATTTCTCTTTAACAGCTTCCTGTGAGTTCTATTTACAGGGTGTCATTTGGTTTTGAAACTTTAGAATGCTAAAATAATAACAAAAATGAAAGCAACTAAAAATAATATAGTGTTTTAAGGCTTGCTCACAAGAACAACCCTGTGAATTTGGGAGTACATGTATTATTTTCTCTATTTTTACAGATGGAGAAACTGAGGCTCTGAGAGTTAAGTGGCCTGCCCAAGTTCACAAAGCCAATTAAGTCTTTGAGAGGATTCAGATTAATTCTCCCAACACCAGCTTCAACACTCTTTATTGTAGTTTCCTGAAGTCATTCTTAATGATCATCCTTTCTTTCAATATTTTCCAGAATCTCACTAATTCTGAGCTTTCTTCTTATTTGTCCTTCTAAATCCATTGCTTTCATATGCATTTTTTTCCAAATCTTTTTCTAGTTATTTTTTGAGCTTGTTTCTCCAGTTTAACCAAATTATCTGATAGTCTGCTTTCTTTCGTTATCTCCAATAATGTTTTCAAACTCTCTGTGCCATTTTGGGGGAATTTTGTTACTATTTCCTCCTGAGATTCTTCCAGTTTCATAAGCCTTTTGTGATTTGACGGGGTGGAGGGTTGATTTTGCTTCTTCTTTTAATTCCCTAAAGTTGAGAGAACTAGAAGAAGGTCCCAGCAAACTAGATAGACCCCCTATTTCAGATGTAAGATGCACCAGCCGAATTTTGATTAGTGGGTTCCCTTAGATACCTCTACACGAAATGCTGGTATCATCAGTTGTCACTTGATTAAGTGTTTGCCAGCATTCAAAGAAGCACCCCCATTTCTATTTTAAAATGTCACCTGCAGCCTCTTTGCCTTTGTACCACAAAGCACCCTATTCATCCTACGATATTAACCAGAAGTAGTCCAGACAACAAAAAATGAAAACCCCTGGCCAGATCCCTGGAGTTCTACCCTGGCAGATTGATTTCTGATTGGGTGTGAAAAGCCATGGATGGCCCCACATCTAGGCCACTGCCCCCACTTCAAATGCTCAGAGCACCAGTGACAGCTGCCTCTTCAGCCACACTCCTCTGACCCTGGAAACTAAGTGCTGTCAACCTCAGGGGAGAGCCATTAGAGCTGCAGCTCCCCCAGATGAAAGAGACATCTTTAAAGGGCTAATAAAGTTCCTAAGTTTGCAGTTTAAGGGGAAATTATTACCACTTAGGGTGAGAAAATTGCCTCCAATGGACAATCCCACCTGCCCCTCTCAGCATGACTGCCCATCAATATCAGGTCTCCAACCTGGGACCAATCACTTTCACTTGAAATCTCAACAAAATCTCTCTGAATGAAGCAAAGAGGGAAAGGGCGGAAAGGTCATTTTTATTAAACTCCTATTTTTCCAACAGGTGGTCCTTCTGATCACATAGCCCCAGAGTTACCATGGTGATCTTCCAACAGCTGCCAGGGGAAGCTAGAAGGTATGGACAGACCTTCAGGGGATTCTAGGGAGGGTGAAAAGCCTGGGGGGGGGGTCAGAAATCTAAATGGGATTGGATTCCCTAGAGTAAAATTCTGATCTAAAGTTTCCATTGGGAACCTAGAACTGAACTAGTTCCCTTTAGGTCTTCAGGATCATGGATAATGAAGCGTCTGACCCAATTTAGACCTAAACCCATGGGACCAAGCCAGTTTCATCCATGTAAAAAGGTCTATGAGTATATGAGTCCATTCTTGTGAGGACACTAAGTTCAAGGCCAGAACCACTTATACCAAACCCTGGGGACTCAGGTTCAGAATGGCTCTAACTGCTGCAGGCTCTACATTCCTGCCAACCTATATAAGAGGCCTGGTCAGAAGTGGTTTATGATGAGTAGGACTGAAGTGAGAAAAGATCTCCTACTAGCCTAGGTTACAGTTGAAATTAAATATATATATATATATCTCCTCCAAGGCATAACTGCACTATATCCCAAAGAACAAAAACATTCCAGTGCAAAATGAATACTGATTCAATTGATCAAGGGCCATGGTATGTACAAGGGGTTTCAGAGATAATCTAGTTCAACCCCTTCATTTTATAAATGAAGAATCTGAAAGTAGTGACTTGGTCAAGTTTACACAGATAGCAAATGTCACCTAAAGTTTAAAACTCCAAATTCAGGACTCTAAACCAGATACTGAAAAACCAGAGGAAAAAAAATCCCAACTCAAGTGAAATCAGTTGAGAAGAGTTAAGAGAATACAGTGATTTCTCAAATGTCGACAGAAGACAGCATATTTGATCATAAACTCCTTATCAGAGCTTTTGTGATAAACTCCAAGATCCCCTAAGATTTCCTCAGGGGTAGGGGAATTAAAAAAAAATTCTGAGCCCTTAACACCAGCATTCTTGGGTCTTCAAGCCCTGCACACCCATATTTTCCTGCAGAATTCACCATCACTTACTAAAGCACATCTGGTTGTTATGCCCTGTTTTGGTCATGCCAGGACCTGAACATTCAAAGGGAAATCTACTCCTCTGACTGACTTCATTTGAGAGAAGAGAAATCAAATGGAGTTAAAGAGTTCTTCGCAATTTTTCTACCGTCAGACAGCAGCAATAAGTAAATGTTCCTGCTTCCCTAATGCAGGGACTTGCATATGGTGAGCATTTCATACACATTTGTTGAATGAATGAAGTGAATAAATGGATAAGCGAGGAGACAGGTCTTCAATGCCTGACTTTCCCTTTGAGATATTGGTCCAGCTGGATGAGGGCAGCTGTTTTTCAGTGGAGTCATACAGGAAAGAACCAAAGGAAAAGTCTTGTCCAAGACGAACAGTCAGTTGAAGCATGTCCCCCTGGAAATCTCATTCACTCAAATCTCTATGAAAAGGGAAAGGGAAGACAAAAGAAAGAGACTCGCTAGACCAATCTGCACTAAAACCAATTTGGTTACAAATGGTGTTACAACAATGGCAGAATTGGGCACATCATGGTCTTTGTTTGTTTTTTTCCTTCAACATTCTGGGCAAGGAATACTCTCCCCAAATGGACACCAGCCAACAAAAGCTTCGTTAGCAGCTGCTGCTGCCATGGTTACTGGCAACCTTACTACTCGTCATCATTTCCAGGATCACCCATGATTCTCACACACAACCTCCATGCAAAAGGAGTTAAACGTTGAATGTGATGGCAAAATTACTGAGAAAGAGAAATGAGTCATTGCAGGCATCCTAAGCATATCAGGTTAAGAAAGCCAACCTCTTGCAACTGAGGGAATTTTCTGGAATCAGGAGAATCAAGGGGAAAGAAGAGGAATTGGTGATGGCAAGAACAGATACTCTTTAAAAAGTCCCCAGACTTCAGAGAGAGAGTCTTTCAGGGGCCTCCTGACCCCCTGAGCCAACCTGGGAACAAGAAGGATCTAAATCACAGCCTGTCTCTTAAGTAAAAGGGCCTATTGCCATATGGTCCCACTGTGGCTATTAGAGGCATTCATAGCACTTGGGTGTTCAGTGCAGAAATGATGGAAGAAATGGACGGGGACAGGAGGAGGAATAAATGCTCATTGAATTGTCGAAGAAACTGCTTAGAAACTGAAAAGGGAAGGAGAAGCTTTCCTTCAAGCATCTCTCATTCCCTTCTGGCTTAAGTCAGTTTCAAGGCAATTCCAGTGGCCACCAAGGATAAACTGCCACCATCTTTCTAGGGTTTAGAATCGAGGGAAAAGGAGAATCCCAAAGGCAGGACTTCACAAACGTCTCTCTCCTCTGAGCTTTATAACTTCCTTCTAAAATGTGGGTTTGAATAAAGCACTGGCAGTCACATGAATGGCAGTGGGTTTGCCTGGGAACCTGGACATAGTAAAGCCGTTTACATCTCTGAAGGTCCCAGAATGATGTTCCCTGTCTGTCTCTGCTCTGGCAAACAGGAAAGGAAAAAAATCCAAGGATCACAGAGACAGGACATAATGTTCCCCAGAAGCTACACAAAATACAACAGGGGCTAGTCCATCCCTAAAACTTGATACCAATAAAAACTCTTCTCTCATTACTTGGTGGTACAATGGGAAAAGGAGTGGATTTGGAGTCAAAGGCCCTGGGTTCAAATCCCACTTTCCTCATTCACTACTTGGAGCAGTAGAATCCAGGATACTTATCTTCCTGAGTTCAAACCTGGCCTCAGACACTTACTAGCTATGTGACCCTGAGCTAATCACTTAACTGTTTTTACCTCAGTTTCCTCATCTGTAAAATGAGCTGCAGAAGGAAATGACAAACCACTCCAGTGTCTCTGCCAAGAAAACTCCAAATGAGGTCACAAAGAATCAGATACTACTGGGAGAAAAAAAAACTTTGGGAAAGCCACTTTACCTCCATAGGCCTCAGTATCCTCATCTGTAAACTGAGAAGGCTAAACTAGTTGACCTTGGAGGTCCTATGGTCCACAGCATCGCAGGATCAGCAATCACAGAATGATCTAAAAACTGGACACTAGTCAAGGCCCAGGAATGAGGGGAAATATTCCACAACAGAGAGTAGAATGACTTGCACCTCAGTTTATAAGAAGTCTGTGCTATATCTGAGCACTGGACTTAGAGAACCTGGCTCCATGTGACCTTAGACAAGTCACTCCCTCTCTCCAGAGTTCAGAGTCCTCATCTATAAAATGAGGGAACTGGCTCCTATTAATGATTTCCCAATGTTCAATTCTGTATCTCCCCCAACAATTTCCTGATCTCCCTGTCTTCTTTCCCAATCTTTCTGCACTATCAAATTATACATAAATATGCCATATGAATATATGTATAATATATAAATATGTATATAAATAGACATAAAGCTATCAAATTATACATAAATATGTCAAGACTTTGATTTCATTAATATAGGAACTCCCTCTACCAGTAGACAAGAAGGATCTAAATTACAGACTGTCTCTTAAGTAAAAAGGCCTATTGCCATACAGTCCCACTGCATACCAGGCCCTGTGCTAAACACTTAAATTTTATCTCACTTGATCCTCACAATACCCTGGAAGGTAGGTGCTATTATTTTCCCATTTATATGTATATATTTGCCTTTGCCTTTGTACATGTTATATTGCCCTAACAGATCCTTGAGAACAGGGGTTTGTTTCTGGGTTCATATCCCTACTCTGGATTCAATGTTCAATTAAACATAGTTTAATAAATGTTTGTTGACTGAATGAATGAATGATCCTCCCAACTACAACCAGCAGAAAGGAGACAAGGCCCTCTCTCTCAATGCTATGCCATGCACTTGATGGCTGCCATACAAGGTCTGGTCATCATCTGCTCTGGGTAATAAGTATTTGTATGGTGATAATTACTGCACTTGAGAAGAAAATCCCATTAAGAAAGGGTCCCGCTGAGCTGTTAATACCAGTGCTGAACTACTGAACTGGAGGTGGCTGCTCAGCAAATATCCCAGCTGATCCCAATAACAGGATCCAATCTGCCCTATCCATCCCTCCTCTTCTCCCAGACCTCAAAGTATAACCACAGAACGCCACCATCAGAAAAGACCTCCCAGGTCATCCGTTCCAACCTGTCCCCTAACAAAGACCTCTGCCTCCAGCATCCCCTGGGAGCAGTCATCCAGAAGGCAAGATAGTACTATCGGAGACACCCTAATCCTCCGTCCTGCCCCTCTTCAATAAGCACACAAATCCACCCACAAGAATGTAAAGGAAAATGACATGATGGCCAATCTTAACTTTGGAGAACCCACCAGAAGGAATAACCCCCCATTCTCAGGAGGCTGACATTGGCTAGTGGGCTGATTTGCCTTAACTCTACTTCTTTTACAAGGGAGGGGCTGGAGAAGTGCGGGGGAAGTGCTGGGATTAAGACGTGATAGCAATATTAAAAAAATCAGTAAAATATTCATTTTTAAACAACTGGGGTGGGGGGAGCAGGATGGGAATAAAGAATATGGATCAATACCCAAAAGCCACTTCAGGGCAAGCTGATATCCTGCCAGACAATCCTTATTTCATTTAAGGGGACATAGAAATTTACAGTCACCAGGAACTTGGGAATTACCAGTGTAGTCA
Source organism: Potorous gilbertii (assembly GCA_028658325.1). NCBI lineage: Eukaryota > Metazoa > Chordata > Mammalia > Diprotodontia > Potoroidae > Potorous > Potorous gilbertii. Next base: position 522,963,979 of record CM053769.1, on the reverse strand, counting down.
GAGCTTCCTGTCTCTTTCAAGTGAAAACAAAGATTAAGGGAAGAACCAGAGAGTAGTGAGGAGGAATGGGGGTTGGGGGTGGAGAAAGAATAGTGAGAGGAGCCTTCCTTTAATTTTTTAGCATTAAAAGATTCCTAGTGCCTTCCCTGGAATTTTCCATCCTCCTAAAAATGATAACTGTCTCTGTAGAATACAAATGCAATCTTAATTTCTGTTAAATGAGAAGAGTAAAGTTCTTTAATATCCTTGGAAGGGTGTAGACAGGATGCTTGTTAGAATCCTCTTTCCAATTCACTAATTCGTGGGTCCTGCTGTCCAAACTCCATCCTGCCTAGCCTGGACTTTGAGCTGGGAGAAGGGGTTCTACTACACAGTAACCAGTATTGCTGAAGGGAAATAGATCTTCCGTGTATCCGGCTGCCTCAAAAATGTCCTTCCTACATCATCAAAGTCTTGGAAAGGTAGGTTGAAATGTAAAAGAAAAGGCTTACATGGGAGCATTGACCAAAAAGGCCTGGAAATACCTGAGAAAAAAACCAAAAGTGTTTGTTGTATAATCAAACGGGCTTGTAGGCAGGGGGCTAGCAATCAGCACATGTAGCATGGCAGGACAGAGTTCTAGTGCCTAGTACATGGGAGACGCTTAATAAATGTTTACTTATTTATGATTATGTCTTCATTTGTGGAAAAAGAGGAAGAACCAGATGATCTCCAGACTTCCCTTCCAGCAGTGAAACCTGTGCCAAGCTAAGACATTTCATGTTTTCCCAGATGGGCAATAGAGAGCCACTGAAGGCTTGTGAGCAGTGGGGTAGTGTGGTCAGATTGTGCATGAAGAAAGATTATTTAGGCAGCTGTGTGAAGGATGGATTGGGTAGGAATGTCAAGCATGGAAGGGACTATTACAGGAATCTAGGGGAAAGGAAATGAGCATCGAGACTCTCGGAGGCTGTTAACGAAAGGGAAAGGGACAGATACGGGTAAGATAAATAGGATCAGGAAACTAATAGGATATGTGACAGTGAGGAGAAAGGAGATGATCAAAGGTCTTTCAGTGTCAGAGAGATGGTCATGCCATCAAGAGAAACCCAAAGCAGTCAGGAAGAGAGGCCAGTAAGAGAAGAAGACACAATGAAGAGTTCTGTTTTAGACATGTAATGTTGGAAATAGTAGATAGATGTCTGCTTGCAAATGTAAGATAGGGACTCATAGGACCGGATATGGAGGGTGTGGGGAAGGGCAGGAACCAAGGCTATATAAATAGACCTTTGCACCAAGGTGCAGAGTTTAGAGAACAAATGTTGGAGTGTAGAAAGGCAATTAATTAGATGGTGTAGTGAATAGAGGGCTGGACCTGAAGTCAGAACAACCTGAAGTCAGATGTGGTCTTGTACACGTACTAGTTGTGTGACCCTGGGAAAGTCACTTAACCTCTCTATCTGCCTCAATTTCCTGTAAAATGGAGTTGATACTAGCTCCTATCATCCACAGTTCTTGTAAGGATCAAATGGGACTATTTGTAATGCACTTAGCACACAGTAGGTGCTTAATAAATGTTTGTTCCTTTTCTCCTTCAAAGAAGACTTCCTTCTCCATGTTTGTTAACACCCTCACCAAGCAAAAACCTATGGATATAAGTGCTGGAAAACTGGGTTTGAGGAAACTTAAATAAAAGTCTCTACAACTAAACTGACAATAAATCATTTGAATCACAGCCAATTGAAATGGAAAAAGCATCAGAGAAAGTCAAGACAATAAGCATATATTAGGCACCTACTATGTGTCAGGCATGTGCTAAGTGCTGGAGACACAAAGAAAGGTTAAAATAGTCCCTGCCCTCAAGGAGCTCCTAGTTCAGTGGGCAAGACAGCAAGCAAACTACTCTGTACATAGAAGGCATGCACAGGATAAATTGGAGATAATCAAGAGAGGGGAGGCATGGAATTAAGGACTGAGAAAGGCTTCCTGTAGAAGGTAGGATTTGAGTTGGGATATAAAAGAAGCCAGGGAAACCAAGAGTCCAAAAGACAGGCCAAAACAGACTCTGACCACAAGGAGCTCTCATTCTAGAATGGAAGAGATAACATGCTAACAACGACGCACAGGCCAAAAAAAAAAAAAATCCAGGTAATTGGAGGTAATCTTGGGGAAAGACTCTAGCCCTGGAAGGAAAGGGAAGAGAGGATGAATTGGGAAAAGACTCTTGCAGATGACATGATATGAGCCGAGCTTTGAAGGAAGCCAATTCATGAACTATGCACTCTGGACACGTATGTGAAAGCACCTTACACTTCTGTGCTTTGAAAGATCCATGACCTCCATGAAATGGTCTCTTCCTCTATTAGTGCAGAAAATAACCTGTTCTAGGGAGTTACCAGAGGATTTTCCAAAAACAAGGGAAGAGAAAGAAATCCATTAAACAAGAGACCAGTAAGTTTACTGAGACTTCAGGAATATTGCTCTCTGGGGATTCCTAGGGGCAATGATTCCTGGCTAAATTCTACAACATGCAGGGTATCCCAAAAGTCTTAAAGCAGTTTTAAGCTTTAACTACCCTAAGACTTTTGTATTTTAAAGGGCTAGTTGGTGAAAACTAGACATGCCAACAAAGCTTCATGAAGAACAGATCTTGCAAGACTAAACTCAAATTTTTTCATTAAAAAACCTTTTATATTCATTTCATTTTGTTTTGAAATCACAAAAATTAAATGAGGGAAAAAACTCGGAGACAAATACAACTGAAGAGCACAGCGTCTCCCAAAATTTCACTTTTTTCACATGCTGTGGATATAATATATTCTACCTATATTGTATCAAACCTTCTAGTAAATCAAAGTTAGATGATTCATAACTGGACTCAAAGAGCAGTTACTTGTTAATGGTTCAGTGTCAATGTGGCAAGTCATCTCCAACAGAATACCCAAGGGATCTGTGGTTGGCCCTGTGCAAAATATTTTTTATAAAGGATTTGGGTAAAAGCATAAATAGCAGTCTCATCAGATTTGTAGACGACATATCTGAGAGGCTAACTATGGATGAGAGAGCCAGGATCCAAAAAGATTTTCACAGGCTAGAACATTGGACTGAATTTAAGAAGATTAAATTCAATATGGATAAATATAAAGTTTTACACTTGGGTATAAAAAAATTCAACTTCAGAAGCACAATATGGAAGAAAGAAGTTTGTCTAAAAAAGATGTTGAGGGTTTGGTGGATTCAGGTTTAATGTAAGAAAGAGCACCCCTAACAATTTGAATTACCCAGAAGTGAAATGGATAGTCTGAGATGATAGGTTTCCTTTCCCTGGAGATCTTTAAGCAGGGGTCAGATGACTATTTCTGAGGTTATTTGGCAGAAAGGCATTCTTGTTCAGATTTGGGGTGGGCTAGGGACCCTCTAAAGTCTCCTTCCAGCTCTGAGTTTCTATGATTCGGTAATATCATTCACAAACAGAAGCATCTAGAAGACTTCGTTATATATAATCCTTTCCCATTCTTACCCCACACAAGACATCCTCCATTACACTAGCAATCACCACTGGCAAATACATATCTGGCTGTTTTATTCATTGTTTGCCATTAATCATCAGAGGGTCATTGAACAGAAGTCTCTTGGGAAACACATGCTCAGTTCTGAAGGCATTTAGAGTGACACAGTCATGCTTTGGTCTTCATGAAGACAGCAGCTTTCTAGCTATGATGGATAGAGGACTCTGGTTCGTACAACGCTTTACACATGGTCCCCCCCTTGATTCTCAAAACTCTGGGAGGGAAGTGCAATTATTGTCAACATTTCAAAGATGAAGACACGGAAGCAGATATAGATTAAATTTATTGCCCCAGGGTCACACATCTAATAAGTGGCCGAAGCAGTTTTTGAACTCAGGTCTTTTTGACTCTGAGTCCAGCACTCTATCAGTTATACCAACCAGACTCCAAACAATTTGCTGTTGCTCAGTTGTTTCGGTCATGTCAAATTTTTCATGACTCCACTTGAGGGTTTCTTGGCATAGATACAGAAGTAGTTTGCCATTTCCTTCTGTAGTTCATTTTACAGGTGAGGAAACTGAGGGAAATAGTATTAAGTGACTTGCCCAAGGTCACACAGACCTAGTAAGTGTGGGAGGCCGGATTTGAATTCAGGGCTTCCTGAAACCAGACCTGGGGTTCAATCCAATAGATTCTCTCAAATAAGAATAGCCGGTATTTATATAGCACTTTCTATATAAATGAAGCTGCAAGAGAGGACTGGCCAAGGAGCCAGGAGGAGCTGCTCACTGAGTAGATTTTGAAGGAAAAAATCAACCTCTATTCTCATTCTCTTGTTCCTCTCTCCTGAATATGTGGCATGGAAATTTTACAGGAATTTCCTGTAACAGGGAGAGAGACATGGAAGAGTCACTCTCCCTACTACCACCAACCCAACCCCCCTAGCAGTTATGGCATCAGTTCACACATGATTGCATGAGTATGTGCTGTCAAGGTAAATCTGATCCTGGATCTCAAGGTCCTACTGCCTCTTCTGCTTTGTGTTTGTTTATCTGAATGTAGGAAACTAAACACTGATCCTGAGATGGATGTCCCCAGGATGGGAAGCAACCTCTTAAGTCCAGGAAGGCAGGAGCTCCTGGTTCCTCAGAGCGGTTAAGCTGCTCAGTCAGAGAAGCCTGAAGCATTTTCTACTCATCTTGGAGAAAAGAACTACCACCAGGAGGCTGAGCCCATGCCATGTCCTGGCTGGCCAAAAGGTATGAACCTTGAAGGAGTTGCTCAACAAGTGCAGAGGCAAATGTGAAAGTGAAAGGCCAACTAACAGTCCCACTAAATGTTCCATGTTGTAATGTTTTAAGTATCTTGTCTCCTCATAGATATGAGTATGGATTGTTATATCAAGTCTTTGTTAATATATGCTTATGTGGATTTTGTGCTTTACGCCCTTCTTCTATGTATAGTGGGCAGCTAGGTGGTGCAGTGGATAGAGCACCAGTGCAGGAGTCAGGAGGACCTGAGTTCAAATCTCACCTCAGACACTTGACACTCACTAGCTGTGTGACCTTGACCAAGTCACTTAACCCCAATTGCCTCATCCTGGGTCATCTTCAGTCATCCTGATGAATATCTGGTCACTGGATTCAGATGGCTCTGAAGGAGCAATCCTTCAGCCAGCTCTGGAGGAGAAGTGAGGCTGGTGACCTGCATAGCTCTCCCTCACTCAAAACAAAGCCAAGTGCAAGCCATGTCATTATTTCTCTGATGGCATGGTCTTCTTCAGCAACGAAGGATGAACACACACATGTGTAGGAAATAAATAGCTGTCCTATACCTGACCTACATTGTACACTGGGTACCTCTGTGGTTCTCCCAAAGAGCTTAGGGTCCAAAATTGGTAGCTCGTCTGTCACTGGCAATAAAAATAAATAGTTATAAAATACTGACAAATTTACTCCATTTTACATCTATTTGCTGTCCTCCTGCCACTTTTATCATTCATGAATGCTCTTGGGATAATATGACTCATTTGGATCTCATGCCAATCTTTTGGATACATATTTTTGCTAGTACTGCTTTTTGCTGTGATAGAAGGCACTAATGCTAGTAACCTGCCCATCCTTCTCGGAAATGTTTTACAAATGATTTTATATCCTAACCATCATTGCCCTTGCCTGTCACCTTAATCTACCTTTCAAGGAGATTGTGTTTGCTGATTAAGGAGGATTCTGAGTTTTTTTACTCTCCTTGTTGCAGCAACTGTTTTACATCAGTTGAAATTTTGCATGAAATGGTGATAACCAATGTCGGTAATTTTTGCCCCTTTTTTTTCCATTTTCCACTATGAAGCGTCACTGATTCATCCAAATAGGTCAGGCTGAAACTGCTGCCACTGTTTAAAATGTTAGCCTTTTTTCTAAGTTGATGTTCATTTTGACCTTTGCTCTAACTAGCCAATGGACTGACACCACACAGACAGCTGATTCTGATGACCTCCATATCAATAACAGTTGTTTATTTCATGTTTAATAAAATTTCATATTTTTAAAAATAGGTTTATAATAAATATCTATATATTTAATCAAAGCTGAATAGTTTTTTTAAGCCAGGCCAAAGAAGTTTCCTCTGAATCCTGGCCCAACAAATGAGAAGATGCTTTCTGGGACACCTGACCCCTGCTCCTTAGCTCTTCATTTTAATTGTTCCATTACAGTAAATTATTTAGCATCCCCTCTCCCCCTCCCAGCTCACCCTCTATAGCTGCTCTAGCTGAACTGCATTTCCTTAGCAGCTGTGGGGGTCTCTGGTGAGCTTTCTGTAGAAGCCTCTGCTGGAATCCAGGGATGATTCCACATCATTTGAGGGAGACGAGACTAACCAATGTTATGGAATATGGGATCATAAAGTTGCCTGGCCACACAGGCTGCCATAGAAACTACCCAGAGGACAAAAGAGAAATGCACAGCTGCAGACTATAAAAATTTCACAGCCTCAGAAGAAGCTGCTGTTTCAGACACTGATAGTGCTCGACACCCATATTGATTAGAGAGACAAATTTACCACTGTTATTTTAAGTCCACGTGTGCACTCTTTCCTGGCTCTGTCAGATTTCTTGTTTTTTTGTTTGGTTTTTTTTTAAATTCTCTTTTCTTTACCAAGTAGCCCTTTCTTGGTCTTTTTGAAAGAAACATTTCTTTCCACTAATTCTCTCAACCCAAAGTCAGCAGGCAATAATAATAAATCATATTTCTATCATCTCTTAAGGTTTACAAAGAACTTTCTATACAATAATCCTGTGAAATAGATACTGTAAGAAATCTCATTCCTATTTTACAGATAGGGAAACTGAGGCTCTGAGAGCTCAAATGACTTATCCAAGATCACCCAACTAGTACCGGAACCACAATCAAAAGCTAGTTCTCTCCTGATCCCACAGAGTGATAATCAGACCTCTTCTCTTTCCTCCAGAATAATGTATGCCTGGGGCAAAGCCCAAAATCCTCCCATTTGTCACTTAGCCTATCCTAATTCCACTAACCTAACACTTATATGGATTCCATCTCACTTCTTTCTATAAAGTTGAATAGCTTAAGAGCTATTCCCCCCCTTGGGGGGAAAAAGGAAAGCGATCAAGACCAAAAATGAATGATCAAATCTTTTCAACAAAAAAAATTTTTTTCCAAAGGAGAAGGATGTTATTCAGAGTGCAAAACATTGTGGAAGGTATATACACACATCAGGGAATGCAGAGCTAGCCACTGTTCCAAATGAGCAAACAGAGATGGGAATAGAGAGGAGGGAAGCTTGGGAAGGGTACAAACATGGAAATTCAGAGTTGCTGTACAAATGTCTGTCCACAGGGCTCCTTCTTCAAGAGATACGCTCTGATTCGAGCAACTATCTGGTTCTGCTGTAAACCCTGGCTCTATCCTGATAGACCTGAAGAAGGAATGAATTGAATTGATGAATGTCATCAAGGATTCCAAACCTTCCCTATGATTCACAAGCAGAATTTCAATCCCCATCTAACTTCCCTGTCCCCTATTAAATCACAAATGGCTAATACACTTCAAAGGACGTAAAATTGGGGAAACTTACAGAATCAGACAGTAGGAGGCTCTAGGGCAAATGGTCTGCTTCCTAATTGTTGACCTAAATAGATAAAGTTTCATGGAGAAAAATGATCTCCTTCAGGTCAGATTTCTGTCTCTGACCTGCTGCGAGTGATGAAAATGTGTGAAAAAGTTATCAAAATATGGGCTCTTTGATTGAGAGCCACTGGATTTGCACAGGAGTGTGGGAAGAAAGGGCAGATTGGCTTCAAAGGAGGCTACACAGCCCCCTACAAATTTTCGTTCCAAAATCTATTGGTGCAATAACTTCTCTGCTAACACAAAGGTTCTGTGTGTGTCCAAAAATCCATCACACACATGCATGTATCCTGTAGATGTAAATGAGATGTACTATTGGTCTGGAGCAAATCCTACAAATTTGCATATACAGAGCCTGGATAAGGCTCTAAACACATTACTAAGCTCTGTAAACACACACATGTTACCCATACACTCTGTCCCTCAGCAGTGTTCTCCAGGAGAACTATAAAAGACATATAGTATCTTCAAGAATTCAAGGGAGGGGGGTAGGGCGAGGGCACTGGAAAATGATGCTTTTATTACTTAAAATTGCTAATCTCTCTTTAACCTTGCTAAAGAGAGTTCCCTGCCCCAAGGTAGGAAGAGGGGAACAAGAGTCTCGTCACTGGCTCTGTTCTTGGGCTAGTATTTACCAGGTTTCCCTCCTCCATCCCTCTGGCAGGCTCATCCACATCCCTTCTGATGAACCAGATCAGTCACAAGTCAAGCTCCCAATACCAAAGATGTCCCAAGGCTATGCTGTGACATGTTCCATTCCATTGTTTATCTGGACTGGAGATGAAGAGGGGTAACAAGGAAAACTAATGGGTGATACCTGCCAAGGAAGGGATACTGCGCCAGGAAAAACAATAGGGAAAGAGAAATAGGAGAAGCCTCAACTAAGCACCCAAGACACCCTGGCAGCCTCCATGCCTGCAAAGGCCAAATGCATACACACCCACATACACATATAGCCCTAATCCAAGCCCATATTTCCCCAAAATGAGGTTTCATGCCTGGTAAAGTAGATGACTACCTCCATTCCAAGGGGGTGCCATCAGGATTACCTCATAAGAGATGATGAAGCACCCTGAAAACAGTTACTATGTCATTTCAAAATAGCCTAATAAGAGGGGGGAAGGAGGGCAGGGGGTGCAGGTGTGAGTGAGCACAGGGGAGCCAGGGAGCTTACAACCCTAGGGAGGGCTATTTGAATCACCAAGAAGAGGCAGGCAGCTGTGTTTCTAGCTCAGAAAATAATCTCAGCTCCACTGACCAGTCCAATCGCTGTCTACCCAGGGCCCCAAATTGTGCCCTCCAGACTAGGGAATTCAATATAGGGTGGGGGCAATTATGGGGCTAATGGGAAGCGGGGCGCTGCCGACGGCTTCCCACTGAGAATAAACGTAAAGAAAAAGGTACCCATACTCACAGTCTCTCAGTGTTACGCGGGATGTTTTTGGGAACCGATCTGAGCCCCATGCCATGGCAATCCACAGTGGTCCCTGTGCAGGTGCAGAGAGCAGGACAGCCACGGGCACACAGCTGGCACAGGGCATTCCACATCAAGAGCCAGACTTCTGGTCGGAGCCAAGCAGAGTGGCCACCTCTGTGCTTCAGAGCCATGGTACCCACAGACAGTCCTGTTTCAGTGCCAGAAGATTGGATCCTTTGACCATTACAGTCCTAGGCTTGGCTCCAGGCACCACACAGGTTTGTGTGTAACCCCAGGTAAACACAGTGGTGAGGGGAAGGAAATTAGGGGAAGAGAAGGAGAAAAAGCTTCTTTCTTCTCTCTTTCGGGATGCAAATCGCCTTCTTCTTCCAGTAGCTATTCCACTGCCTCTCTGGATGGATGGAGTTCTCTAGAGTGAGCTTATCTCCCTCTCCTATTTCTCTCCCTCTTTCCCTCCCTTCCTCTCTCCCTCCCTCTCTCTGTCTCCCTCCCTCCCTGATTGCTGCGAAGAGGAAAATGGGAAAGCCGCGAGCACACACACACACACACACACACACACATTCACACTCACAGCCTCTCTCGCGCGCACACACACTCACATCCAGCAGTCATCCATCAATCTACAGGCACAAATATCAGCCCTGACTCCTCCTACCCCGTCCCTCCCGACTCTCCCCAGCCCCAGCCTCTCAATCTTCAAACGGCCACTCAGCTCGAGTGGAGCCGCGTACAGTTTCAAAGGTGTAACCCCTGCGCACCGCAAAGGAAAGGGGCCAGGGGTGCTGGGGGAGCCGGGGGCGCAGAGCGGGGAAGGGGGTGGGCGGGGGCGCTGCGGCTCAGCTGGAAGTAGGCACGAAAGCCGAGTCTGGGCGCTGGAAGAAGCGCGCGCACCAGCAAACACGCATAACCCACGAACACACGCACGAAAAGGCCCGCACACACTCACAGGCACACGTTAGCAGTCACACTGTTACAGGCGTGCCCAAGAGCGTCCTCCCGATCCGCCCAACATAGGCACACACACACAGACACACACACACACACACACACACACACACACCAGAGCCACTTGAGGCCGTGGCTCTGCTTCTGCCTTGGGCTCTGACACCGGGTTCTCTGAAGTGGAATGACCCTTTCGGCGCCTCCTGCCAGTCTAGGGCAGGGTGGGGTGCCCGCGTGTCCCAAGGGTCTGCGGGATGGGAGCCATGGGACCCAGGATGGGGGTGTGGGGAGAGTGCCCAGATCGTAAAGGTGAGGCCGGGGCATCGCCACCCAGCTCTGAGCCCAGAGCTCATCTCGAAGGTGAGGGCGCAGGGGCGCAGGGCCAGAGAGGGAGGGATGCTTGGACCCCATTGCTCCCGCCCAGGGGCAGACCACTAGGGCTCCAAGCGCCCGAGGGAGCCACCTGCCCCGAGATGTCCCCCTCCCCCCAACAGTTTCCTGGCCTCAAGGGTCTGAAAACCGGGGCGGTGTCTAAAGGGCACAAGGCACAGGAAGCTTCGGGGGCTCCGTCAAACCACCTGCCCCCTCCAAGGGCCCAAGGTTGCCCTGGCCCGGAGTTTGTATTCCACGAACCCGCAAGTTTCATTTCGAGTCCTTACGCCAACCAGCCCTTCCCTCCCTTCCCCACCACCACACACCTCCCTACCATCCTCGAGATCCCATACTCCACTCCACTGCGAGAAAAACTAGTATCCGAGTTAGGCTGCCTGGTTAGGCTCCATCAGGGTCACTTCATTGTACGAGAAAGGGTGCTTAGTTTGCTGTTGACTATAGCTGACTCCCATACTGAGGGGGAGCCAGACCCTTAGGGGATTCGGAAAGGAGGAGGAGATCCCTACCCCCACTTGCATGCCGAAAGAATCAGGTTAAAATAAATTCCAAGGACATCCCTGAAGGAGGAAAGGAGTCATAGATCATGGATCTTGAGTTGGAAAGAATCTCCGAAGCCAACCAGTCAAACCGATATATTTTACAGATGAGAAAACTAGCCCTAGAGTTTAAGTACCTTGCCCAAGGTCACACAAGTGATATTAGCAGCAGACCTCGACTGAAACCCAGGTGCTCCAGCTCAAAGTAGGCTTGGTATGTAGTGGGACGAACACTAAACTTGGAGTTCGGAAATCTATGTGTCACTTGCCAGATGGGTGACCTAGAGTAAGTCAAGTCCCTTTTGCAAGCCTCAGTTTCCTTCTCTGTAAAATCAGACTATTGTCTAGATCTCCAAGGTCCCTTCCAGTCCAACATTCGTTTTCTGTGACTGTGAAAGTACAGTTCATTTTAACAAAGGACAACTTAAGGGATACATCGTCCTAATAAAGAACCCTAGTAAGGGCAAATCCTACTGTTTTGCTTTGTGAATGGGGGTAGAGAAGAAAGAAGGAAGGAACCCTCCTTTTCTGTAGAAGAGCTCCTGGTTTTTTGTTTTTTGGTGGGTTTTTAATACTAGCAAGTAAGTTACTCCTCATCCACTTTGAGGAGGTTGTCCTTCCAAGTCAGCTTCCAGTTCCCAGCCCCAATCCAGCATAGGTTGTGGCAGATTGGCATTTTGGTGCCTACCTCTTTACATATTTAAGATCTGCTTTTTTAAAATCCTTTTTTTAAAAAATTAACAGCAGGGTTGATATAGAATTGACTTTTGGAAGGTCACTGTTAAGACTGCATCTTGCAGTAGACTTTATCACTCCTTAAGGAAATTTTCCATCAGTCTCCCCCACACAACACAAAACACTGTTGGAATTTCTGTCATGGTGGCACGTTGTACATCTGTTACACAGAGACATGCGGCAAAGCTAAATGGAATAAAAAGATCTTCCAAGTTACCTTTCCACTTTTCCTTGACTAAATCATCTTGTCAGATTTCCCTTTGGGACAAATGGATAAAACGGTTGCTGCTTCCAAGAAACAGCCCTGATTATTACTCCAGAAAAAAATGGCCTCTGGTGTCTAAAAAGAGCACAGAGAGGAAGTTTTGGTGTGTACTATTTTTGTCCTACAGGGGTTATACTTTTAGAAGAGCTTTGGAGGAAATAAGAATTACATAATCATGGAATTTCAGAATTGAAAGAGAACTCGGGGGCCATTGACTCCAATCTGAAAAAGAATCCTCTCTTCAGCAAATGGATAAAAAGTCACTGGGACTTTGGGGGAGGGGATAACCACCATCTCCTGGAAGAGCCTATTGCGCTTGTGGACACTTCTAATCCTCAGTATTTTTTTTTTATAGCAAACCTAAATTTGTTCCCTTTTAACTTGTACCCAACAGCTCTTGATTTTACCTTTTGAGGCAAAACAAGTGTAGAATTACTCATTCATGTGATAATCCTGCAGATATTTCAAAATGACTATCATGTCCCCTCCTCCATCTCCAGGATTCCCTTCTCCAGGCTAAATATTCCCAGTATCATCAAGAGATAAACACATGATATGATCTCCATACCTTTCAGGTTGCCCTTTTCCAACCTCTCTCCAAAAATAATCAGAGCAAATGGAGTTTGTGAGACCACCAAGGGGCATCTTAGCAGCTCCTCGGATGCTCTGCAGACTGAACTAGAAATAGAGCACACACTATTTGCCTTCCTCTGTAGACCTTAGAACCACAAGCAATACATGCTGTCCTGTGTGCATTTCTCAGTGTATGAGGACCAAAGGCAGTTCAACAGAGTCATAACTAGAGATGTCTTCAGTTGGGAACAAGTATCTAGCTGGGCAAGAGGGACTGATGAAAAAGGGTACAGATGGGTGAGGTCAGTGATAACGCCTTCCCGGCTTCTGGGAAGGTGCTGTTAGGACCCTCCAAATTATCAGTTCTGAGACAAAGCTCCAATTGCCCTTCCTTAGTTATGGCTATGAAGATTACTCTTTAAGGCTCTGGGCAAGATGGTATTTGGAATGCAGGGGAGGAAGACACTGTGTGATAAGGCATAAAAGGAAACATGCAATGATGCCATCCAAGCACTTTCTCTGGGAGCTAGAGATCTGAAAATAAAAGCAGAAAGTGTCTCATTTTCTATAAGAACCAAAAAGGAATGGCAAAATTTGTCTTTTACATCTGTCTTTAACCAGACTCCAGGTTCTTTTCACTTCTGGTGGCTAGGGACCATAAGTAAACTAATAAGCAGCAATTTTTTCTTAGCAATTTCCTTCCCTTGGAGTATCTATCTGTCTTACCAAGGGTCCCAAATTCCAATCCTATCTGGACAGAGTTCTTTAACCACAGCTCCTGTTCCCAAGTGGAGTATAATGGGCTATCTCCTGACCCAAAATTGCAAGATGTCCCGTATACAAAAATGTGTCCTTTATTTGCATGACAAAGTCCTGTTTATATCACATAGTGACAAATCATGAATATAGACCCATACTTGAACCAGCGATCCCTGTGAGTGCCCATTGCCCACTTCCTTTTCAAATACCAAATATGTCCTATATTCTTCATAGTAAGGAAGATAGATAAAAAAAAAAAAAAACTGTCCTGGCCGCAGCATTGCACTAATTCCTAGCTTTATGTCATTGATATTTAGAGCTGAAAAGGACCTTCAAGATCACTTAGTCCAGCTCATTCGTGTAACTGACAAGGAAGCTGGACCCAAAAAAAGAAGTGATTTCCCCTACCTTACACAAAGCCCAAACTGCCTCTCTAAACTTCCAGGCCACCCTGTTATTTCTGTGACACCAAGCTGCCTCAGATGCTAAATACTTAGCCCTTCCCCATGGGGAATAAATTGTGTCCAATGCCACAGAAGGAAGGACCAGCCACATTCCTGACTAACCTCTGAAAATATGACTGGCTGCTAAAATGTCACCCCCTTATTCTGTTTAGCAGCAAGATGCCAAGAGGCATACCAGTAATAATAAAAAAAAAAAAAGGTATTTAAGAAACCTAGATGCAAAAATTTATGCTTGGGACTTCATTTTTTTTAGTTTGTTCCTCCTGCCTTGACTCCCCAGAAGGGCACTTAGAATCAGGGTCCCATGTGGGGAATGGGGGAGTGTTGATTAGTCAAACTAACTCCCATGGGGTACTGAGTGCTGCTACTGAGGCTTATGGAGAGAAAAAGGGGGTCTGGAAATGAGAGGGAGGATGAGGGAGAGGTGAAGAGGAGAAGATAGAACCAGCTGCACAGTATAACCCTGCCACTGGCTCAAGAATACCTAAGCACCAGCAAAGACTCCTGGACTGTCATTTATCTTCCTGGCCCCTCACAGAAGCTAGAAGTTAAATCATGTGGGAACACGAAGACAGCAAGATACCGTGCAAGGGGCACAGGATTTGCAAATTCAAGGACCAGGCTCTGAATCCCAACTGTGTCTCTGTGTGATCCAGTGCCAAGCCCTTTACCTCTAGACCTTAGTTTCTTCATCTGTAAAAGGAAGGGTTTGGACAGAACTCATTTCTGTGGTACCTTGAAGCTTCAAATCCTGTGACCCAGTCAGAATCCCTCCAGTTCCCAGAGTTTAGAGGGTGTGGAGCTCAGAGAACAAATGACAAACAGGCACCTCCCTGGTGTAGGAGGTCATCCAGTCATGCCCTGTGCTCAGTAGTTACCCACCCCCTCCTTAGCTATTTGTTCCCCTGTTCTATTAGACCCAAGGACCTGGCCCAAGTCCCCATTTTGGGAGGCAGCGTTTAGTGAATGCCGCCAGCTCATTAGTGTTCATAGCACATGCACTCATTAAATAACAGCTCCAACCCTCCCCACTGCCACCAGCCCCCTCCCCTTGCTTTTTCAATTTCCTTTCCCCCCTTCCTCTCTTTGGTCTCCCCCTACATTACTTACCACCTGCTCCCTCTGCTTAGGGAGGGGGAAGAGGGAGAAAGAGACAGGCATGGCAGCCTGCATCGCCTCGACTGGCCCTCTCTTCCTACTCCCTCTACAAGTACGACTCACACTATTCCCGTAGGCACCCTCAGGTCACCCCCACAGAAAATAATTTTGAATCAAGTGCCCCCCCAATCCAGCCAGGGATAGGGACATCTTTCCTCTTCCAGCTAATCATAACGGTAAGAAACAGTGAATAAGTTAACAGAGAGCTCCCCAATTTCTTTCATTTTTGGACTGGTTTCTCTTCCATCTCTACCTCCTACTTTCCCTAAGACTCAGCTCAAATGTGCCCTTGTACAGGAGGTCTTTCCTAGTGGCCCCTCTCAAAATTACCCGTAACTATTCTGTATGAGCCTTTTGTTGGCTCCTCCAGGTAGGTTATATGATTCTTGAGGGAAGGGACTATTTTTCTACTTTCCTCTGTATCCTCCGTGCCTAGCCTAATAGGTGGGAAATGCTTAAATGCTTTAGGACTGGTGGGTTGGGTTGTTCATAGTTCAGCACATCCCTCTCCCTCCTCATGTAACTCCAAGGCAGGATTCTCACAAAGGCTGAACAAAAGAGGCCACTGGGGTTCACAAATAGAGGAGACTTACTTGCAGAGACAGAGCATTTCCCTCCCCCTCCCCACCCCTGCTAGTTTTACTTGAAGTGGCCTAAAGTTTGCCCCCTTTTTAGATCTGTTATCCTTCATGACCTCTCCTGGTATCCACTGGAACTTTTCACTGAAGGTATTGATCATAGGAGCAGAGACTAACGACCTGACACCTGGGTAGGTAATGGAGCTGGCCAGGGTTTGAAGCAGAACCAAAGTCCAGTCCTGCTTGTGAAAACTCCTCAATCTCATCATCCCACAGAGCAAAAGCATGGGACCCTCCAGAGCAGCATGGAACCTGAGAAGATTCTAACCCAGGTCCCTCATTTTGCAGAGGAGACTGAGAGCTAGAGGGGACATGAGAAGTTACAGGGTTGAGTATTGAATAGACCTAAGAGATATTTTGGTACAAATTCCTCATTTTATAAGTGAAGAAACTAAGGTCCAGAAAAGCATCAGAGTCACTCTCCTTTACACAATGTCGTAAGGTTTAACAATGACTCACATTTTATACAGCACTTCGATGTCTGTGACAACCCTGTAAGACACATGGTACAAATACAATCGCCATTTTATAGAGGAGGAAACTGAGGCTCTGAAAATTGAGGATCACATGACTCTATACTATATGAGGCAGGGTTCATATGTGTCCTGAATCCAGGTCTAACATTCACTCCATTTACCTAGCTCAGTAGTCGTACTAGAGCAAGTCTAAGTCCACCATCTTTAAAAAGCAATGTTCTTTCCTCCAGATCTATCAGACTGGCTCTCCAGATGACCTAGCCTTAACCCTTTGATTTACAAAGGAAGGGACTGAGGTCCAGGAGGGGAAGTAATATTCCAAAGATGACAGTGAATGAGTGGCAGTTAGGGCTAGAAGCCAGGCTTCTTTGTGACATCTATTACCGAAGGGGCAACATAGTTTAATAGTAAAAAACAAAACCAAACCACCGTACTAATCACCAGGCTATGCTGTTTACTAGCCGTGTACCCTTAAGCAAATCATTTAATCTCTTGAAGTCAGAATTTTCCTGCCTGTAAAATGGGGGCATTAATATTTGCACACCTAGATCAGAAGGTTGTTGCCAAGAAGGCAATTTGTAAACCATACCATGCTACAGAAACATGAGCAATTAGGAATCAAGAATAGCTTGACTTTAATCTGATCCTAGAGCCCCTGGAGGTTCTCAGATCAGAGGAGCAAATAACTCGATTTCTTTCATCCTGCAGCCCCTCTGCAGAATGCAGTCTCCTGGTTTCCCCAGCCTTCTAGTTTCTCCTGTGATTTATTCCTTTAAACTAAGAATCAACAAGATCTTTAGCCTGTGAGTGCCATGTAGGGAGCTGAGCTGAGCAATTCCTCGGTGCCACTGACTGACTTAAAATACTGGCAAAAGAGAAAAGAATGGGAGGATGAAAAAATATATATAAATGTATGTATATATATATGTGTGTGTGTGTGTGTGTGTGTGTGTGTGTGTGTATGTATGTATGGAAAATAAACTGAGAGAGGAGATATGTCTGTGGACATGTAGTCAGGTGGTCAGTCAATACACATATATTAAGCACCTACTATGTGTCCAGTCCTTGTACTAAATGCTGGTGCTAAGCACCTAAAAAAATCAACCACCTTTGCTTTCAGGTGCCTCTCAGTGACCCCCAAGCCCTCGATCACTTGCCTCTGCCCTTGATATAAAGGGCAGACACAGGAGCCATATTAACCCTTCATTCCCTGAGCCCCTCCTCTGTGCTTCGTAAAGAAATCTGAACTAAACTGTTCATCTTCCCAGAAGGACAGCAACGGTGATAACCTGAATTAGCTTTGTTTCACAGGGAGGTACAGCTGAGGTACAACTAGAAACTGTAGGCTCTGGTTGGATGTTCAAACCCCCCTCATACACTTGCCAGCTGTGTGACCCAGGTCAAGGGCCTCTGTCTCAGTTTCTTCATTTGTAAAAGGAGGGAGTTGGGTTTTACGTCCTCCAAAGTGTTTTCTGGCTCTGCATCTGTGATTTGTGAAGTGATTTGTCTGATGGAATTTTGGCAGGAACAGTTTACTTGTCCCCCAACAGGGACCCCCCAAGGGAGGCTTCCTCCAAGAGGACCCTGGGATATGAGTGTATAACTGGGGTCACAAGGTAATAATAGTTAACATTTATATAGCACTTACTATGTGCCAGGCACTATGCTAAATGCTTTATAATTGCTATCTTTACTGACAATAAATTATTGCCTAATAAGTGAATAATTTGTATCGATTCATAA
This sequence comes from Potorous gilbertii, assembly GCA_028658325.1. Lineage (NCBI taxonomy): Eukaryota > Metazoa > Chordata > Mammalia > Diprotodontia > Potoroidae > Potorous > Potorous gilbertii. The sequence continues at coordinate 522,946,220 of CM053769.1, read as the reverse complement.
CGAATTGTTATCAATTACTAAGTACTGATCCTCACAACAACGCTGAGAGGTAAGTGCTATTGCTGTTCCCGTTTTAGAGATGAGGAAACCAAGGCAAAGAGATTAAGTGACTTGCCTAGGGTCCGAACTCGGATTCCTAAGTCTAGGCCCAGTGCTCTATCCACTGCCCCACCTAGCTGTTCAATCAAGAGATTAAAAACAAGGCTCCGCAGTAGGCAACAGAGTTCTGGGAGCCACCTGACTGGATCCAAAGACTGTTTTTTGACAGCATTTAAGTCAGTCAGGTGAACATTAAAATGGTTTCAGATTTCAAGCCCTTTTTCTGAAACTAGGGAAATCAAATCAAGAAGAGGGGCAGCAGGTATGAAGATCACCAGACAGAAAGACAGATTGGAGGAAGAAACCTGAGAAGCAAGAATCATAACAAACGTGGGAAAATGGGGTTTTGCCCCAGAGGACCACCATCATATCACAGATAAGAGCACTGTATGTCCTGTCTCCATTGCAAGCACTGTCTCTACCATCACCACCTCAACTCGCGGTCCTCCACCTAGACCACTCTTGGGTGCCTTCACCTCCAGCCTCTAGGGGGGTAAGGGTAAAACAATGCATCCCCCAACTTGACTGCACCCATCATGAACTATCCTCGGCTGCTGATACCCACCTCCCTCATCAACTTTTTGTGTAAGTAGAAAACACATTTTTGGCTACAACTCTAGAAGTAACCCAAGACTGAGCACCAAGGGAGCTGGAAGGAAGAGTCCAGAATATCTCCTGGTGAGTGGCAGCTGGGGCTGACATTCTGGGTTGCTTCTACCACCGTTGAACAGTCCTTCCATTCTTGGCATTTAAAGGGCTTCATCTCTCTGGAGCTCTGATACTTACTGAGCTCTGAAATAACGACTCCTCCCGGGGCAGTACCCTCTGGTTATTAGAGTGGCATGAAATTGATGCAGTTCAGCCCCACAAATGTCTTCCCCTCAGAGCAGCACCCATAAATTGTCTGTGACAGTACGGGCAATATTCAGGTCAGTGAAAATATACTGTTTGTGGCACAGTGCCCACAGCTGCTGCTGGGCCACCTGGGACACACCACTATAAATTTATGTTATCTAATCTCAACTGGACCTTCACTGCAGTAAGGCAATCCTATTATTCCTCCCTAATTCATTCCTGATCTCATTCCCCACACAAGCTATTTCAAATCTGTTCTGTTTGGCAAGCCTCTCACACCCCCATGTTCTCAGCTGAGGACCTAGGTTACTACTTTACTGAGAAATTTGAGAAGAATTTCTGGGAGCTCCCTCTCCCCTCTTCTTCACATCAAAGTTCCTTGGTGTCATCTCCAACTCTTTCCTCTTTTTCCCAGGCTCTGATAATGAGGTCGTCCTTCTCTTGCTCCCTCAAAAGTTTCTCTTGATCCAATCTTTCCCAATCTAGAGATATCTCATATTCACCTTGCCTGAGATGGAGTTTATTATTTTCTCCAAACCTTCCCCTTCTCCAAATTTCCCTATTTCTGTTGAATACCCCACTGTGTTTCCAGCTCCCACATTCATAAACTCAATACCATCCTGCACACCTTACTTTCCCTCACCCAACACATCCAGTTAGTTGCCAAATATTGTCCCTTCTGCCTCTACAATATCTCTCCCATCTGACCCACTTTTTCTATTCTTGGAGCCACCATCTTAGTTCACCGTCTTTCCACCTGAACTATAATCTTCTAATTCATCTCTTTGCCTCATATCTCTTTCCATTCCATCCTTGACTCCTTACTCCATCATCTCACGTACTCAGTCAATGTCAGGTCTTGTCATTTCTATTTCCACGAGTCTCATATCCAGCCCTTCCTCTCCACTCACTAACCATTCTCATCCAGGGTCTCGACTTTCACCTGGACTGTTACAGCTGCCCATCTGGTCTCCCCTACTCTCTCCCCCCATCCTACACACCGCTGCCAAAATGATCTTTATTTGGCACCAATCTGACCACACTGGTCCCTTACTCAGTAAACTCCAGTAGTTACCTATTAGGACTTGTCACTTTTTGTCCTTGGACACTTGTGGGAGCAAATACAATGTTCATTAGATGCTCTGGGCCTCAGTTTCAGGTGGAGTCCATGGAGGGGTCTCTAGTGAAAATGCTTTTCATTTTCAATGCCCAAGTTCCACTTAATGGCTAGCTTAAAGTGATTATCAATAGTAGTGGTTTCTCTTTCCCTCTCAACTTCATTTAGTTATTTTTTTCTTCTTTTGCTCATTAAAAGGGTCATTCCCTGACTACTCTTAAAGAGGCCTATTCACTCAATGGGCATTACCTCCCTCTAAGTGAATCCCTGAAAAGACCAAGGTCCCCCACTACATCCTGGGCTGTCTCCAGTCATCCTGATGAATATCTGGTCACGGGATCCAGATGGCTCAGGAAGAGAAAGTGAGGCTGGTGACTTGCACAGCCCTCCCTCACTCAAAACAAAGTCCAGTGCAAGTCATGTCATCATTTCTATGATGTCATGGTCTTCTTCAAAAACAAAGGATGAACACAATAAACTCTCTTGGTACCAACATCTTTCCAGATCCTTTACATGACATTCTCCTCCCTGTACTCTGCACTCTAAACTGTTTCTCTCCTTAGTCTTCATGTGTGACCCTCCTTCACCCATCCCTGTGCCTTTGCACTGGCTTCCCCCATGCCTGGAATTCCTTCCTTCCCTATTCCCACCTCATAGAATCATTTATTTTCTCTAGGACAAAGTTCAAGGGTCATCTTGTTCACAAAGCCTCCCCTGCTTTCCTAGTGGCGCTTGGAGAACTGGGCTTGGAGTGAGGAAGATCTGCATTCATCTCCCGCCTCAGACATCTGTGAGTTCTGTCACACTGACAAGTCACTCAACTTTTCAGTTTCCTGATCAGTAAAATGAAGTGTTTTGTGGGGAAGGGAAATAAATATTTACATGATGCCTATTATATGAGATCCTCATGGTCTCCCAAACCCTCACTCTCCTATGTCTTATTCTCTAGATGTGCTTCAGCTTATTATCAGTTCTTTCTAAATGGGGCAGCTAGGTGGTACAGAGGATAGAGCACCAGTGCAGGAGTCAGGAGGACCTGAGTTCAAATCTCACCTTGATACTCACGAGCTGTGTGACCTTGGGCAAGTCACTTAA